>OX387929.1:0-600000 GCA_947578465.1 Thera obeliscata | reverse complement strand
CAACTGTTCTTCTTCTTATTTAAGAGCAACGCTCTTGTCGGCCTAGTGTATGCATTTTTCTCCAGGTATTTCTTTTGAGGGCAACCTCCTTGACCTCCGATACGACATGACGGCGATCTTTGCTTTTATTTTATTTGACTCAACTATAAGAAATCTTTAAAAATTGAAAAGTTTGGGCTTATGTCGCTTTAAAAATGCGCAGCAAAAAATGTGGTATTCACCGAGGTAATACCATTATTTGTTGCTTTTTATGTCATCTCCCAGACCTCAATATTATAATACCTAGTGGTAGTTATCAGATTAAAGTTATAGGCTCGCGCCAATCTCACTAAGCTTTATCACACACTAAATTGGCTAAATAACTGTATCTTAGGATTAAACTAACAAATTACGAAACTCATTCGATTTTACGACATTACGAATAAACAAACCTAAATCAACCGATTAATAAAAGTTATCTAGGAACATTGTCGCATACCGCCTGCAAAAAGCGCGTATCTCACATATCTCAAAATCACAGGCATAGAATACGCATAGTACCACGCATATCAGTTGTGCCACTCCGAAAAAAACAAAATAATTTGAAAACTAGAAAATTGAAAAAATGGTTTCCAAATAAAACAAATACGGTGTTAAAGTAATAACTATTATTATTTTAGATTATTTTAGTATATTGTAATTTATACATTAAAACAGAAGATCGCAGGAATTCGGTGGATGGGAAGAGCTCAGAATCTTTCTTCCTGGAAATGTGTAGGGGGTGCCTATGTCCAGCAGTGTACTTCTCAGGCTGCTGATGATGATGATGATGACAATATAAAAAACAGCCATCCATCCAAACTTACACAATTATTAGTTTAAGTAAGACAAGACAAGCATTAGTGATGGTAAACCACAATAAAATAAAACAATGACCAAAAATAAAACGTTATTTGACAGCGTTTCACTGATCGCCACCGCAGAACGCTTAAATTATGTGCACAAGGCTTCACTCAATATTTAATTCGGTGAAGCCATTCAAATGGAAGTGACAAAGGCAAAAAATCCCAGGTTACGAATAAAAAGAGTCTATTTTGAGTGTTGAAGTAATCTCTAGCAAATCCACCGTGCGTATGTTTTCACTTTTTACCGAGTGTTGATTTTGGATCAAACAATTGGCATAAAAAATGGTTTACCTTTGTTTATTCTTCGTGGTAAGTGTGTTCTGTTTTTTAATTAGACGCGAATGAAACTGAGATAAATATACCTACAGCACAGAATTCATTTTCTGTTCTAAGCTTCTATTGTATTTATGATTTGGCGTGGAATTAATGAAATTCGGGAAGTTTTATGACTGATTTGCACACCAGAGTTTATGTAGGCCCATCACAGAGAGGTACATAAATACTATGGTACTATGGATGTTAAATTAACTACACTTTATTAATTAGACAATTACCTTCCGACTTTTGGCATATTTGCCAAAGAGGTGTCGCGTTACGGTGACGAGTTCATTGCTCATTGGCCCATCTTAAAAATACACAGGCCAACCTAAAGATTTCGTTATAAAAACACAGCTTATATAAAGCATAGCTTGTATATAACTGACTGATGCAAAACTTTGAACTTTAAATCATGATTTAGTTCAGGCAGGTACACACAGTTAAAGTTGTTGGTCCATCTGATACTGCCTCAGCGTTGCTATGCGTGAAGAGAAGCTTGTCCTCATTTGAAACACACGTTCGTATTATTTCTATTAATTAAGGCCAACCGCATCCGCTACTAATGTACAGTGTATGTAATTTTTGAGCGATTCAGGTCAGTCTACGAACGATACCCTAAAGCTGTGTTTGTGATAAATGTCGGTTTAAGTGCTTTATTTTAGGCGTTGATGAGTGTTATGTCTGGCCGGTAGACGGCGCCTCTTGATGCGAAGGTGCGGAAATTTCACTTACGTGGTTATACACTTGTGCTACTGTGTGGCAGTTTTGAAACCATGTGATACCGCTTCTATGGATAATTTAAAATTACCCTTATCCATTTTTTTTGGGCTTTCTTATGACGTTACAAAACTAATATTGCGCAGAGGCTTTGTATGTGACTCAGTGGTGGCAGATTTTTCGCCATTATTATTAATTGCTTTTTTTAAGATAAATAATCGTAAACAAGCATTTTCATTGCTAATGGTTTTCAATAAAAACGAGTCTACGTAACCTTGTCACACCTTTTTTCTACACCGCTAATGTTTTGTCGACAAAAAGTTGCTTCAAATTCGGGCCAACTAAACTTGCCAATGTAAAAGTTATATTAACTTCATCTGCCAGTCATGATGAGGTGGCGATGGACACCTATCCCCGACTCTTTGAAGAGCGATTGTTGAGCTGAGGAATTACTGTTTATGCAAACTCAAACTCAATAATTTTTTATTCATTACGATGCAAGAATCACTTTGAAACGTCTTAAAGCTAGGTGAGTCTAGGTGCCAGTTCCACGCGACCAAGCGTAGAAGAACAGGCAACAAACTACGTCTCGGTTCCTACTGTTTTTTTATATGATCCTTTTACAAATCAAAAATAATCTAAAATAATAGCAGTGAAGTTCCAGTGTGGTGCCACTTCACTTAGTCAGACGTATGCAATGCAATAATACAAAAGCAAAAGTTTCAAAGACAGCACACGCTACGCTTCAAAGTTATACTATAGTATCTACACAGCTTATATAAAAATAAGATACGAAATAGTAGGTACAGACATTGCAAATCGACATGTTAGCTTCCTATGGGTAGAGTGACCGGGACATTGGGCCACGCAGTTTTATCATTCATATAGCTATCTAGAGTATAGTACGCTTTCTTTATTAAATTATTCTTAACATAGGCTTTAAACTTCCGAATAGGAAGCTTAGTTGCATTTTCCGGAAGTTTATTATAAAAGCGTACAGTGTTCCCCATAAAAGACCCATTTACCTTCTGCAGGCGAAATTTGGGAATATAAAGTTTATTTTTATTTCTAGTGTTAATATTATGTGAATCACAATTTTTCTGAAAGCTACAGATGTGTTTGTGAGTGTACAATAAGTTTTCATATATATATTGTGAAATTACTGTGAGGATATTAATTTCCTTAAATCGCTCCCTCAATGAGTCTCGAGATTTCATTTCATATATAGCACGTATGGCCCTTTTTTGTAAAACAAATATAGTTTGAATATCAGCTGCTTTCCCCCAGAGAAGGATACCGTAAGACATAACACTATGGAAGTAGCTGAAATAAACTAGCCTAGCTGTAGCTTCATCAGTAAGCCATCTTATAGTCCGAACTGCATATGCAGCCGAACTTAGTCTAGCTGCAAGTGCTTTGATTTGTGGCCCCCACTGCAATTTTTTGTCAATATTAAGTCCTAAGAAAATAGTAGAATCTACAAGGTTAAGTGACTCTCTATTAAGTATAATATTAGGTGGCCGGAGAGTCACATTTGGTAAGATAAATTTAATACACTTGGTTTTCTTAGCATTCAGTAAAAGATTATTAACGTTAAACCAGTTAAGTATTTGCGACAGAGATGCGTTAACGTCATTGTAATTAGTCTTCAATCTATCAACTTTAAAAATTAATGAGGTATCGTCAGCAAATAGTACTATTTCACATAGATTTTTAACCAAAAAAGAGAGGTCATTTACGTACACTAGAAACAAGAAAGGACCTAATATCGAACCTTGTGGCACCCCCATGTCAATAATAGACCCAGAAGATCTCTCACCGCCCACATCAACTTTAAGGACTCTATCAGTCAAGTATGATTGTATTAGGTCAATAGAGCGATTTAGAATGCCGTAATGTTTAAGTTTAGATATTAATGTAGCATGATTTACACAGTCAAAAGCTTTGGAAAGATCGCAGAATACCCCAATCGCGTCTTGCGAGTTTTCCCAGGCATCATATATGTGCTTTAAGAGTAGAATACCGGCATCAGTCGTTGATCGACCTTTCGTAAATCCAAACTGGTGGCTATGAAGTATCCCATTTAGGTTAAAATGTGATAACAACTGAGTAAGAATAACTTTCTCAAAGATTTTACTTAGCGTGGGCAATACTGAGATAGGTCTATAGTTAGCAGGGTCACTTGCATTTCCAGATTTGAACAGGGGAATGAGCTTACTAGGTTTCATTAAATCAGGAAAAACACCCTCATCAACACACCTATTAAAAATGCTGGAGTACATACTTCTTAAAGTATATTTATTAGTATAACTATGACAGAGAGAAACTTAGCGTGAGGCCAAGACTCAAAAAACACTGTGTATTCCGTAAGTACGAGTACGTAGTTTGAATTTTACTTATGCTGGCTACTAAGTAATGACTTTAAAAATATGATTGTTACAAATATGGATGTTTGACTATTTTAAAGGTTCAAAGCCCCAAGGTTAAATTTGTAGTAATCTTCTTTTTAAATTTCTATTTGCTTTTTACGCGTATATAATATGACTTCACTACCATTAATTGAATTATCCTTAAATGTTTGAATGCACAGTATAGCTCCATGGAGTTATACTTTGTGTTAGGTATAAATTTAGGACGGTTGCATTCGTCCTAAAATTATAAACTGACAATAAATTACACGTTCAGGTACTTTAAATACTTCCAGCTGGGAACACCAGCGATAAATCTATTCTACAATGAAATGCGCATAGCCATTCCTTTTGACATAGATTCTAAAACAAATTTATGCGCTGTTACTCCCATTACACTACCTTCTGCACACCTGGTTTATCACGTAAACTAAACACGTGAATAAAATAAACGTGTAAACAGGTTAGAACGAGCCTGAACGTGTAAACAGAGGTGAATGGGCGCCTTAATTACGCTTGTGTAAACAAATTTAATGAAAATTGTACATTATTAGGTTTACGGTGCAAATTAGATGGTGACGGAATTAAACACCTTGATTGTGGTAACTAAACTTTTAACCATTTTCATGGATGCTTTAAATTCGACGGGTACTATTCCATCTTAAATCCTGCCCCAGGACTGTTGCGTCCTTTAACCCTCTGCAACTGAGGTGACTTTATTGTTAACATTTGACTGACGTGTTGTCTATCAGACGTCGACTATACTACCCTTAATTGCATATATTTTGGCGATTTATTATATATATACATATTTTAAATATAGTAGTTGTTCTTATACTATCAATTTAAATAAATATCAATATTAATAAAACAATGCATTGACTAATACGAATCATTTTTAATGAGATCAACATTTTACAGATTTGGTGACATACAGGTACAAAATATTATTTATAAAAATACTTAGTGCTTATTCTATCTTTGAGCAAACATAATTATTTTAAACATTACAATCAAAATCTATGAAAGATAAAATCAACAATATCCTATGATACGTTTAGGCACAAATCAGTGACAAAGTCAACCCTAATTTTATTACCAAAACTTACAGTCTTTGCAAATTTGAGCCGAGCATTGCAAGCAAATAGCTTTTTTGCAAGCACAGCAGCTGAATCATGTCGGAATCAAACAGTTTTGACCAAAGACCCATAAAAATTTTGAAAGACCAGTGGTTCAGACGGTCGAGAAACGTGTAGGATGTTGTGAGCAGGAGTTCGAATTAGAAACAGCTCGTCCTCGTTCTTGGGTAGAAAATGAGCTTAGTGGCCGCTCTTCCTTATCTTTGCTGTCGTTACCTTCGCTCTCATCACTTTCGTTTGGTTCCCTTGTAATAATTATCTTCTTGAAATTCTCTGTTTCCTTCATTCTCAAAATTTCCTTCTCTTTCGTCAACTAAAAAGTCAGAGTCTTCAACAGAGTCGTCAACATCACTGAAGCTATTTTCTTCTTTTAAATCTTCAAGCCACAGGTCTGTTATCTATATTCCCTGGATTTGACATCTAAAAGTAAAAATATACTTGAAGAATAAATATAATTGCAAGAAAAATTATAAAATGAGGTTACGTAGGAGACACACTATGGCAGTTTATATATTTTTACTGAGGTTACGAATGTTGGACACTATGGAACTACAGTCAATCTTTATGAGGTAACGTCTATCAGAATCAGATCTTATTGCTGTACTTACGTCTGAGAGACACCAAATGCTCGTAGCACCAAAAGTGTAGATCGCGCGACCGCTCCCGCCATACTGTCCAATGCCGCAGACCAATACAGGAAGGTACCGAGCGAGACAGAGCTACATCACGCGATATTACGAAATGACAACGAATTTTATGATTGACGGTGTCTGACATACTACCACCTCAGTTGCAGAGGGTTAAGGGCATCAGTAATCACAAGTTGGCCCTGACGCTTTATAAATCACCAAGACCTGTTTACTTTTTTTTACCAACTGGTTCCCATAAGGACGTACTTTATCTAGTTTGGCCTACCCATTAATTAATTTATTATTAATTTAATTCAACGGATCTGTGAGGCATTGCAGCCGCTTTTAAAAGAGTGTGTTCGTCCGCAGCTGAAGCATTGTTTCTCCGTTTTAAGACGGTTACTTCTCTCGATCGGTAACCTCCATAAATAGAAATAACCGCCAGGTAGGTACAGGCAAGCGGCCGGCGGGACGGTTACCCACATTCCTTTAAATAGCACTGATCTAAATAAAAACCTATTGGTTAGGATCTTTGTTTGGCTTTTAGGACGAGTTGTGGAGGAAATACAAGGCATTACTACTGCAGTTGGCATTGAAATTCTTCTATTTTATGTTGTGGTGCTTGTAGCTGAAGAGAGATTATAAAATGAAAAGGAGAGATAATAAACAGTCCTTAAAAGACGGTCATAGGAAAATTCGTTATATTTTTTCTTAAAAATGCACTTTTTTAAAGCAATCTGAATCAACATAAAATTACATGCTTTGCGTAGTTTGGAGCGAGATACAGCTGTTCATTAATATTTTATTTTGAATTCAAAATTGAAGTCACAAGTACGCCCGAGCTTAATTTATTTTATAAAGCACATTTTGAAAGTGGTTTAATAACTCAAAAACCAATTTGAAAAAGAAAACTGATAGTATTCAATCGCTGTACAATAATAGCCAATTCCAAGTTGTCGGTCGCACGGCGACATCTTAACGAGATCTTGTCTGTCTGTCTGTCACTCGTCTGCAGGTGGAATGAGGTTTCTTCTCGAAGACTCGTCTGTTATCTAATGCTTCACATGTTTAAATAAATATACTAGCATTTTAAGATCCAGTATTAGATATACTTAGATCCTCCTGAACAGGAGGACATGTCTTAGGAAACATGAGTTTGGTACTTGGTACGGAGAGATTTTAGAACAATTAACCAAAGATTTTAGACAAGTATGGTTGTTTCTTTAGGATCGTTATCGGCCACTGCTAATAGACATGAGTTTTTCTCATGATTGGGAACCTAGTTTTGGTCTACCGTTGTTTTTTTAAAAAAAAAAAATTCAGGATTATTTGAAGAGAAACTATCCGATCATTTCCGTTTCAAAAAAACAAAAATAAAAGTCTTACCGAGTCGTACACACGTAGCTACTTACCACATGTGTAAAAAAAATTTAGGTATTGCATTATGTATTCATAGACCGTGATGGAACGATCATGGTAGTTGGAACGAAAGCAGAAATGTAAATGATACTGTGGTTTTCCAGCCATGCTTCCACTTTTTAATCTGCCCACGTATGAACTCTTTTGACTCGTTACTTTGTTTGACAGCCAGTTAAATTGGGTGACTAGTAATTAATTAGAAGACGCGGTTCATTTTGAAACTTTTCAAATTAGAGTTGAAAGATTTTGTTTGTTTTAGAATTTCACCAGTTTCATCTAAAACTATTCACTAATTTATTACTTCTTTTAGTGCACGAAAGGAACCTCTTCAGCTTCAAGGTCACCATACTGGTTTGAAATTACAAGTCACGAAAATTATGCTATAGCACCATTTTTGATATATTTAATATACATATTATTATAATTTATTAAATATATTAAATTTCACATTTGGACAAAGAAACTTACAATTAAACAAATATTTACAAAATGTATAAAATTTTAAACTATTTAAAACAACTCTTTTTTCGATGTTTGCTAGAATACTATGTATGAAATTTTGCACCAACTATCTAAATTTTAAAAGTCTTCAAAAGTTAATTTAGGTACCTGCGTACAGAATATTCCGAAAAAACAAATAATAAACAAAACTAAGACTATCGCAAACCATGTTTTTGTCTCTTAATTCGATCATAAAACTGAGTTCACCTACATTCAGTCTTAAATTGCACCTCCAGCTCATTATTTTGATCTGAAAAATCAACAAAGTATCATAATGGTTACTATAGCTGAACGGTGTTCCGTGTGAACCCTCAGAGTTCGTCCATTCATAACGCCTACACGACTTTCTATAGATCCCTAATCTTTTGGCCGAGAATCAAATGGTTATCACACCTATACTTTTACATTGCACGATCGACTAAATGTAGGATTAAAATAAAAAGTTACAAAGTTTTTTCACAAGGTAAAATATTTTTGATTTGAAAGTAAAAGAGTATTTACTGGTAACTGCAATTTTTGTTATGCATGATTCTGGCAGTATAAAAATCGGATTGACCAAAAACTTATTTATTTAAGCATATATTTTTGTTAAATTTTGTAACATAGGCTGGCGCTAAAATTTTTTCTCGGTAAAAAAAAAAATCTTCTCAAAATCGTATCGTTAACTGAAAATCATGCTATATTTCCAAAAAGATTTTAACAGGTTATTGTGTTTTTATTGTTTATTTTCTATGCGTTTTCTTCTTGGTTTATGGGATAAAAGAATCAGGCTGATTCTACACCAGACAGACGTTATTGGTCGTAATTTACGACGTCGAATATTGCTTAGTTATTTCGTAGGTGATTCAAAATCATATTTTTACGTTCTCTAATGATATCTTTCGTCGATCTTTTTTTTATTAGCATTGAATGAGTGTAGCAGCCTTGATGTTTTCATCAGTACACGAAACACGACACGGTACACGAAAGAAATTAAAGAAATGTTATGATTAGGTGTTGATATTTGAACATGTTTTCGTAGGTACCACCAACGAAAAGTGTTTTTGTGAAATCAGAAAACGTCGCAATTTTTTATGACTAGTTTTTGCGTCTTAGTTTTTAAATTTTATGCAAATAAAAGTAATGGAAGATAATTGAAATGGTTTTAAAAGATGTGAATAAAATTTAAAGTGACACAAAACCGTTGGCTTTATTTATAAGTCGGTAAAAAACGACACGTGTATTGCTTAAAAAATCCAAGATGGCTAAACTCAACGCTGAGCTATTCTAAGACGTCGGTTGGCACCTGTCTCTGAGAAATGTGTGATTAACAATACATTTTGTTGTAAAACTCAGACAAACTCCGTTTAGTTGCATGGCGATGAAAGAAAAATGTTAAAATGTTGAAATTTGGGAGCTAATGTCGATGACCTTGATTTTTTACTACAGATTTCCTCCTTTGCGTACCACTTGTTGAAATTTCTAACAAACCTGCACAGTCCGCTGCGCGATGGTTCCGCATATTATGTTTAGGAGCAAAAGTATTATTTCCAAAACTGAAAGTGCATGAGAAAATAGAACAATTGAGCTTCCATTGGAGGACTGCATTTCATTTAGCTATCCTAGAATGGGTATGAGTTATAGAGAATAGAATAGAATAGAAAATTCTTTATTGCACACCTTAAAACTAACAATGATAAAACAAGTAACAATAATTTAAAACATACAAATGTACAATGGGCGGTCTTGAAGAGCGAATCTGAAGAGCGATCTCTTGTCTGGAAGAGAACGCTCTTCAGCGATAGAGTTGCTACTCCAACTAAAAACAAGAGTGCAACAAGAAAACCTACAAATCGGCATGTTTTTGAAATAAAATTATCAATTTTACTTATTTATTTTTCAGTGGAGTACAGTGACATGGTTAGTTCTGGTTGGTTTTGACATGAGTTCTTACACCTGTTTCAGTCTTCGATCAGAAATTTCTCAAACTCTTCTGTCATCGTTGCATCAAATCAAGGTGCTGTTTACCATGGACGATGAAGCCGACATTATTGCGTCTAGCCGATGTTGCGTTGCCGTTTAGCACGTGTGCCGGCATATTGATTCGAATTATAAGCAATACCACGGGCTGGCGCACGGCCAGCTAACGTGCCAATGTAGGGAGGCCAGCGGTTGAGGACCTGGTGGACACTGAGGAACTAATCACTCAAATTTAGAACTAAAAAACTTAAAACCCTTATGAAGATTGCGTATTAGATAGTAACACCAATTTATCTGTTAAGGTGGGACGGGGGAAACTAAAACAAAAGTATGAAACAGAAAATTACATAATTAAAAGGTCACAATTAAGCAGATAAGGTATGTACCAATGCAATGTGACCAAGTATGATACCTACTAATAACTAAATACTTATTACTTACTTGCACCTAACTAGTTTCTGTTTCTTAGAAAATGTTCAGTACTTATTTATAAGCTATCGACTTTTGACTCTCCCACAAGCCTTAGTGGTTTCTTTAGTGCTATTTATAATAATTAGATTATGTATTTTTTAGAAGATAAATAAATTAACAAATAAAAAAAAATTAAACTATAGCAACCAAATAGGTAAGCAAAAAAACTGCATTTCTTCTCTGTATAATGAAACGTGTTTTTTATCGTTAATTAATATTTTACCTCAGTCATGGTTACTACATGTAAAAGCAACAATTCAGTTCCACCGCAAGCTATAACTCACAGGTAATGTTGTTTATGATGCGTTGCTTATTATACCATCGATAGTATGATCACACACCTACTGACTTCGGATCCACGAGTGATGTAAAAAGAAAAATGCTTGTTGGTTCGCTCTGTCTTTATTTTTAACGAGCAGAGCATAGTTTTTGTCTTTAGTCATGATTTTCAACACTTATCAACTGATAAAAGGTCTCCATAACCTTCGATGGATGTCTTAAAAAATAAAACGTTGTCCACATTTAGACGATCTGCGATGGCAGTGGTGATGACTGTCAGTTTGAGATATAGGGTTTGGCATACATCCGAAGAAACTGCCACGAACTTTGACAGTGCGATATTTGAAGAGCAACAAGCCTCCGGAGCAACTGAACAGATTTGCAGCTGGACAGATTCTCAGCTGGACAGATTAGCAGCTGGACAGAAGGTGAACAGGCCAAGCATCTCCTGAGTCCCTGCGCCCCAGTCAGCGTGCTGACTTCGGCAAAATATAGGGAAAGGACGTCCGTCCAGCATTGGACTAATTTTGATTGATGACGAAGACGGTCAACAGACTGCTGCTGTTTTGGTCAAGCCTTTTGTTTATCGAAGGCATTCACCCTGTCATGTCTAGTTGGTTCAAACAAACTAATGTGATAAAAATATTAAAAATGCGCCTTCAGAAGATTTTAAATTCGCCTCTTTTTGTGCAGTGATTGGTCTAAAAATGACAAATAGCCACAAGGCATCACTGACTATAACGGAGACTCTAAACCAATGTCAAGTGAACCCCGAGGCTTAGCTAACACTGGATATAATAACCTATAAACCAGTGCGGAATTAACATCAAATACAGGTCTGCGTGCACTGGCTTACGTGCGGTTTCACCGTAAACGCTATTCCTAGACTTGCAGGAATTTATTAAAATAATGATCTTTGATCGAGTTAGAGGTAGGTATAGGTACTATAAATAATAATATGATGCCAAATTGGTTTGCCCTATAAAGGACCAAATGAAAAATTTATTAACTCAGTTGTACCACAAGGATCAATTTGAAACGTCTTAAAGCTAGCGTGAGTCTAGGTGCCAGTTCCATTCGACCAAGCATAGAAGAACAGGCAACTACGACTCGGTTCCTTCCGTTTTTTTGTATGATCCTTTTACAAAACAAAAAAATTAAATAATGCTGCAGTACAACATTTTAAAATTAGAAGGAAAAGAAGGAATATTTTACATAAGAAAAGGAAACACCTTGTTTATTAATTTAAAAGCCAACGTCGATATTCCAATAGAAATGTTTTAATAATGCTAAACAGCAGACTGCCCTTATATCCGTTGCAGTTTGAAGTTGGAAATTGGTCGCTTTTAGAAATACCTAGCAAAATAGCAACAGTTTCACATATCCTTACTAATCTATTCCAACTGATAGGGAAGAACGGTTTTTTCACCTATTACTACTAAAGGGTATATATTTATTCTACCTAAGATTAAAGAAATCTTGAAGTCTTAAAAATAGCGCATAAGTACAAAGATTTTCAGATCCAATTTACACATAAGTTCTAAAATTTAGATGTTTTTTTATAAATGCCGGTTTTTCGAACTCTGGCTGCGACATCTCACGGGTCTTATTGGAAAATGCTGAGTGCCGTTTCCTTCGCTCTGCTTATTGAAATAACCATTGGGGTGAAATCAACTACGAAATTCATTCATTATAGCTACACTCACTGTGGAAAAAAACTGAAAAGTGTGTGTTTTTTATAGATAAAGTATTTCAATTTCAATTAGCCTTTATTAACAATCTTATAAACTATTACATTTACGACTATATGTACTTAATTTCAACAACAAAGTGTATCTTATAAAAATCTTACAATCTAATTAACTATATTAGTTTTAGTTTTATAAAATTAATAATAATTATTTTAAGCATAGCTTGGGCATCAGTAATTATTTATAAGGGTCGTTTTGCTTTTCAGCATAGGCCTCCCCCAGGCTCTTCCATAGTTCCCGGTCGATAAAGTATTTAAACACTGTTTATTCAGTAAATTGTCCATTAAAAATGTGAATAAATACATAACTAATTACCACTATTTGGCAAACGAGATTTTTAACGACTGAAAAATGAGTGATATGTCAAAAAAACATAACTTAAAAATGTTGCAATTTTTATGTAAGTATTGGTTTTTTTCCAACCACCATAAGAATAATCAACAAAAATGTATTTGATATGGTTTTTGAAATACAGACAATACGAATTCGCCAATTAATTTCAGAGTATAAGGATTTTACTACCTTGGACAAAAACTTTCGTTATTTTATCAAAAAAAATATGAGCCCTCTGCTTTTACGGACTTCCCGCGACATTGTTTAATAAGTGGGTATATCCTAATTGTTTAGCAATCAAAAGGTAATCAAAGCAGCAATTAAATTGCATTACTGCCATTAAAGCCGTGGGTGGTCTGAGTAGTCCGATCAACAGCGCCATTGAATCGATCAATTGACGCTGGACAATAGACCACTGTGCGCATGTGGCCAAGTGGTGACAGCTAACCAATGCACTTTTGAGATTATTGTTTTTTTCTGCAAGTAAGCAAAAACAGTGTTTGAGTCTGAGTCAAGCTCCCCACTACTTATTATACTCTTTGGAGTCAAGCCTCAAGCATTTATTATATACAAGCATTTATGTTTGGCATAGGGAGGAAACGGGTATTTATCGCGATTACCTTTATTGTTTTGATGTTTTGACCGTGTTACAACAGACGTGGTCGCGGGACATAAGACAACTTTAAAAAGTGCTATGTTTTGACAGTTTACCAATTATTTGTCTCCATTGAAAAGTGTCAAAAAACCTATGCTTGGGGCTCGACTACATACGGCCCTGTGTTTAAACTGAGTTCTTTGTAGTTTAAATGCTCATTTAATTTGATCAAAATGGCTTTTCCAAATCATGGCGTGATGGTAGAGATTCACACAGCGTTGCGTTGGGAATTGAACCCACAACACACAGTATCAGAGGTAAACTTGCTACCAACTGAGCAGTCAGTTTCTAGAGCCATCGTGAACAAAACATCTGCTATCATTAAGTTTGAGTCCAAGCAGCTACTCCACCCATGCTGTTGTTTACTCAACCATGAGGAAATCATCAAATCAAATCATAACAAGAAACATTGTATGTTTGTATCGGCTGCTCGTTAACCGTAGTACTTACCCCACTGTGGACACGTGTACATGCCTTGAGCTGATTGACGATTGGCCCACCTTCTATAGCTATATGACACTCGTAGAATGCCTTTAGAAAAATAATAAGAAAATTAGGGGTTATTAAACACTAAGAAGGGGCTACTCCCACCGATGCCACGCTTTTATCCCAATCACTGCCATTTTAAAAAAACAAATGAGTCGCTTCTCTTCAACAAGTAATACAAATACTCAAGGACAGTCCACAACAGCGTGTTTAAGCCATGCCGCCGCCAGAATAAAGGACAAGGACTTACCACACATGCTCATATTCATAATGGTTATAAGCCATTTAGCTTAGCAGACCGATAATTCTATTGCCATCTTTATTTAATTTTATTATTACCTTTAGCAAGCCGCTAAAAAATGGCAGGCATTATGAATGAGGGGGTAAGTGACCACCCCCTCATTCATAATGCCATCGTGCCCCTGTTTGATAAAGCTGACAATTTGACATATATGTCAAAAAGCGACAAAATTGTGGAATTGTCGTGCTTTTGTGACATATTTGTGCGAAAATTCTACAATTTTGTCACTTTATGACTTAAATGTCGAATTGTCAGCTTTATTAAACAGGGCCCAGCTACGCATGTTTTTTTTAATACTACTAGCTGATGGAAAAAGCATATGGCCCACCTAATGTTAAGCGGTAACCATCGCCTATAACAATGATGCTGTAGTGTTGTAAATCAGAGTCATAACTTCTTTATGACATTGGTTGCGATCCATCAAGTGCTAAGGTGTGTGGGTTTTGTAACTGGTGTAGGGCGTTCAGGAACTTTAGCGGATGGGTGGCGAACGAGCAGGCGTTTCTAGGACTCGAACCTAATGTGTACTCATCTTTATTTGGGATGGTGCTATGCAACTATAACTTGTCAAGTTGCCTCGTATTATGTTATTAGAGTCTAGTAAGCTTATTGTTTGGATGAGTTTTAGACTCTCCGCTAAACCATCATTTGAAATATTGTATTATATCAAGGAGGATGTTGATGGAGAGAGCAGAATGCTTCTTCCTGAAAAGCTTTAGAGGTGCGTGTCGTACTATCCAACAGCTCACTTTCTCAGGCTCAGACCGGTTCAAATTCTTATATTTAGATACAAAAAAAAAACATGCGTACTATATCACAAAAACACATCATATTTTTATACAACTGACTGACGGAACAAGCATATATCGCCTATAACAAAGCATTGCCTCGTAGGTCATGCATGTCAGGAACGTGCCCTAAGCTTGGCGTTATTGGGATATCAGCAACACATCAGCTTTAAATTTGCTTTAAAATGCATCTTCATTATTCTTCTTGAATTGATCTTGCACACCACCGTTTGTTCCCCACATCCTGTTAGACCTGCAGGCGTGGTGTAAATACACATAATTTACAGCCTTCCTCTAATGGCTAATAGTTCCCACGAACAATATCGATGTACTTTAACACGTTGCGCTACATAGTTGAGTTATAAAATCGCGGATCTCAAGCGGTTATAAAAGGTGTTTTTTGACGTGACAACGTCTTATAATTCGATGGAGCCGGCTGTACGCACGAAAAAACATGACTCATGCGGCGTTACCTCGCTCTGAGGCGTTCCATTTAAGACTTGAAGTGCAAGCGAGAGCGCGGGACGAGCGACAAAGAGGCACAATCGGCCTCCGCGTTCGGCAGCGTTCGACATCTGTCTCTCTCTCCTACTTGAGTGAGCGATGCGTCCGCGTGGACAGCTGTATGACGTTGTCACGTTCAACTATCGTCAGTAAATCCGACTTTAAAGACAACCGTTTTTTTTTATGTAACCAGCTGGCCCACCTGATGTTAAGTGGTAACCATCGCCTATATAGTAACAAGCGCCACATAACGCTGGTCTTCCATGACACCTGGTAGGCGTACCACAAGCTCTGCTCTGGACATGTCTCTGGCTCTGGTTTTGAGTCTGTGTGAGTGGTCACCCCAGTGTATTATACGGTGTGTTTGACGTTTCGGTGTAAGATTTATTTAGTCAACACTCACACATAGCCAGACAGAGCTTGTGGTAAGCCTGCAGTAAAGTGCATCACAATTCACAACGCAGCAAGTGCAGGGTTATTTGAGGGTTTTGTCGTAGTCGCCTCACTTGACAGACGAATTGGGAACCAATCGTCAGAAGATGTCGGTGCGTTCCCTTGTCACCACGTACTAAGGGGTTCCTTTCTATGCTAAGATCACCAAGACACAGGCCGTATACAGGGTGTAATCGTTAAGTGTGCACAGGCGATTATTCCGTAACTATTGCAGATATCAAAAAACTTTAAACTGATATCGAAAGTACTTTACCTAATGAGTAAAATGACATTAATAACTTTTTAAAAATAAAACGAGAAATATCCAAAAAAATTACATTAATCACTCCCATACATTTAGTATGAGATAGTAGAAAGGTTTTAGTTTCCTTATTTTAAGTGGAATAGTACCTACTCATTTTACCCTTGTCATTTGATAATTATGTACGATATGAAGGTATTAATGAATTTCAAGTAGATACACGTGTAGATTAATTATCTTACCACTTCAAATTTATAATAAACCTTGTTTCAATATTGTATTGATTTGAACTAGCTGAAAAGCAACATACTAAATAAAAACAAAAAGAAAGATACTCTTTGGTGTTCGTTCTAAATTCGAACATATGCTTTGAACACAAAATTTTGTACTTACTAAGAAATAAAATGTATGGGAGTGATTAATGTAATTTTTTTGGATATTTCTCGTTTTATTTTTAAAAAGTTATTAATGTCATTTTACTCATTAGGTAAAGTACTTTCGATATCAGTTTAAAGTTTTTTGATATCTGCAATAGTTACGGAATAATCGCCTGTGCACACTTAACGATTACACCCTGTATATCTTCCTTAAAACATGATCAACCCTTTTTAAGCACGATTTCGACAGGAACCAGATCTTTGACCTGGATCATTGGATCTGCAATTGCCGTGGATCTTGTCCAAGATCTACCGTGTATTAGCGTATGGTCATAATTCTCATCATTATCATCAGTCTATCTCAGTCCACTACTTGAGAGCGCTGGCGGCCAAGTGGTAGCGGCCCCGCCTTCCGATTCTCAGGTTGTGGGTTCAAATCCAGTCGCTTACCAATGAGTTTTCTGTCCAAAAATTTATATACACTATGCCAGTGCTCTCAAACGGTGAAGGAAAACATCGTGAGAAAACCGGCATATCGTAGAACCTAAAAGTTCGAAAATATGTGTCAAGCGCACGAAAGGAGCCTGTTTGAGGCGCACTTAAAATCCTTTCACTACACTTGGTTCGAAAGAATCAGTGACACGATAAGAAGAAGAAGTAGTCCACTACTGGGTCACACTACGTAGGTCTTCTTACAAAACGCGTCACTGCGCCCGGTCTCCGTCTTCTCCTCCAGTGATTGTCAGCAATTTCGATGAAAATTTTTTCTTTGTTTAAAAACACTGAATTATTACCATTTGACGTTTTCAGTGTTTTGTGTAACTAAATCAACCTGTCGCGTAAAACAAAACGGCGGCATACCTTCCTGACTCATGCAAAGCTACATTGAGTTATTTATTTGTGCCCCTCCTTTGTGATTATTTCAGGTACAGTGACATCTACCTAAGGTATCCCTTATGGCTCAGGGAATAAGGTCTAGTTTATGGTGAGATTTAGGACTGAGTCATGCATTTCTACCGATTTAGGTGCGAAAGCTTCAAGGTGATGGGTTTTGTGAGCTTACAATGACACAGCAGATGCATTTAATATGTTTTAAATAATCTTCAAGTAAACCGAACAAAGAGAAGACAAACAGTTAACTAATGCTTTTTTATAAAAAGTGTTTTGTCCAAAGCTTTGCGAACAGCTAAGCGATTTCGGTGGCGATCAGTAAAACGCTGTCGAATATGACAGCGTTTCAATGATCGCCAGCGCAGAATCCTAAGATTACGTATGGCTTAGTAAAATCTAGCTTACTCTGGGAATCTTTAATAAGAATGAACCCATTTCAAATTTAGATTAGATTGTTGTTAATTTGGAAAGAACTTAATAAAATTAGTTCTTTCCAAATTACTGTATACAAACTGATTTTCCATGAAATCTAGAACATCTTTTTTCAAAATTACCTGTCCTTTACTATTTTTCATACCTGTTTTGAAAAGTCAAATCCATCAGTGTTTGAAAAAGAACCTGTCAGAAACTTAGCCAAAAAGTCTACCAGATTAAATATCTAATACAACTTTCATATTATTTAGACACTATTGCTTGGTAGCTTAGCAGTAGTTTTTGGTTTCCAATTCTGAGTCAGCAATGGTTATTGTGAAAAAGGAAAATTGCAAGTTGTCAAAAGATAGGTGTTAGTCTGTCCGTCAGTCACGGTGGCATGGATATTTAATACAGTGGTCCCAATACTGCTACACGGAGTGAAAGCACTAAATATAATTCATTAATTTTGTGTTTATATTTTATTTATTTTCCTATCTCTAGATCTATTTTTCTATAAAAATCTTATATAAACTAGGGACTGGTTACACGGATTGCTAATCGTAATAATAAATTAAATATTAAACATTATTTATCTCAAAAAATCTGAGTTACACAGTTCTCAAATATTTAATTTGTCGATTAGCAATCCGTGAAATTAGTCCTTGGTTCATGTTTTCTTATCCTTAGATATTGTTATTTCTAAGTCTTCTTTTATTTTTTTCCTGAATTATACAGTAGGTACTCATAATAATAATCATCATCATCAACCTTAAATATATCAGTCCACTGCTGGACGTAGGACTCTTCCAAGAATTGCCACTGAGCCCGGTCTTCGTCTCTTTTCTTCCAATGCTTGCCAACTACATTTGTGGCGATTGCATCGTCCACCATTTTGTTTTTCCCATCTCTAGTCGTGCGACGGGCACATCTCTAGACTCGCCGACTGAGATGACAGATTGTATTTTCTCGAAACCTCCAACTGAATAATCTGGTGATATTAAATTGTTTTGGCATTTGTAAACCCACTGTAATTGGGAAAATAAACTGTTCGACACATCACTTTGGCATCCAGTTTTATTTATAATTGTGGGACATAGTAATTCCCTCACATTTACGCATTTTTTTATTTGTTCGTGTGTGATGATCATGGCACGCACTGTATACGGAAATGGCGTCTTCCACGTAACGCCGGCGTGGTTAATGTTGCAAATAACGCGGTCAAAGTATCTGATGGAACGATATTAATTAGTGGGTATTAGCCGTCCATGTACCGTGGAACTAGTAGCTGTGCTGTGGCTCAGCTTGCTCTTATTAATTCGTTTGAAGTGTGATCATTACCGTGTTGGTTGGTTGGGTAACTTTTAGGCAATGTATCACCTACCGGTAGCTATATAAATTAACCTAAATATTATTCAAAGTGGCTACACACTGCGATTTTAACAACAATGACGCACGTTTTCTTACAACGCGCGCTAGCGTCGACTTATATTTGAAACGTAACTCATTAGAAAAACTGACTTACATTAGTATCTAGTTTAGAGTAAAGTCGCTAACTAATAGTTTTACCCAGACACCGACCGCAAAAAAAGAATATTAGACTCACGTCTGTAAAACAAAACGTGCAAAACTACGACGATTTAAAACTGACAAAATAAATTAACAATTAGTAGGTAAGTCACCCAAATAAAAAGACAAATTACAACAAACCAACCACCCAATTAAAACTGACCCAGAAACCAAAGATCAACAAAACAGAGGTAACACGGCGTAAAATTCCGCAAAGAATATTTAGGCGCACCTTGAGATCAAAGAGCGCGTGCCTAATCACATCCCCCGCCCCCCGCACCGCTCGCACCGCCCCGCGCCGCCACGACGGCTATCCGGCCGTTTGTTTATATTTAGTGCACAGGTAACAAGAATGCCCCTTTGAAATGTAACACTTCCGCTCGTAACGTGCGCTTGTGGTGATTGTTGAGGAGGAAATTCTGCCTATGATGTTGTGGCCTCAGTGAGGATACTAAAAAAGAACCATGAAATGAAGTTGAATAATTTTTTATACCCGTTCTTTTTGTTTATTCTTCAAAATCAATAATCTTTGAGATTTATTTATATCTTACCGCAGGTTTTGAAGAATTTTTAGTAGTAAATATAACATGCTAAACCTACAGCTACAATAAATTTAATAATACATTTCTAGCTCTAAATCACTATATTTTAAAATGTGCAGTGAGAGGTTCCAAATGCAACGTTTAAAAATGCATTTTCCGATTTGCGACAGCAAATTGTTGTTAACCTTATAACTTCTCTGAAATTATTCAAAAAGGTAAATAACTGTTAAATTCCTGGCAATTCTCAGAGACTTCATTGCAACTTTACTTGGTTTTGTAAAACCAATTTCAGTAAAATACGAGCATAAATCGGAGCAGCCTTCATCTGTATTTCGCACGTAATTTTGATAAAACTGTACAGTTTGATTGGGCATTTTAGAAAGCAAATGTGTTGGAGTTACGGCCCATCTGCGCTTTCAACTCACTAATTTATCTTCCAAAAATAAGTTCGTTCGGGGCATGTCGATATTTTATATACTTTACACTGATGCCGGGCGGTACCACCCAAACGATTTGAATAGAGACGGGACCGACAGCCAAGACAGGCGGATGTGGAAAATAATTATATTTCTAAGTGATCCTTGAGATTCTACTGAATAAAGAGCGTTGATTTTGAATAAATTAAAATACTCGTTTGGGAAGTTCAGTTTAGGTCACTGCACCAGAACTTTCTAGTAATATTTAATCATGATCATAAATAATCTTCGCTTAGTTTTTTGTACTACGATTATACCTGTGCTAGTCTAACCCATTTCTGAGGAATTAATTGGCGATCGTGAGAATACGCACGTTTTAAAATTATGATTATATTGATGTTTATGATTGCCCTCCGGCAAGGTGAAGCAACGTTTTGCGAAATGTAGCTGGTAAGCACTGGAGAAGAAGAGTCGAACACCGGGCTCAGTGGCGCGTCTTAGGAGAGACCTACGTCCTGCAAAGGACTGATATAGGTTGATGATGATAATATTTATCATCGTCATTGTGGCGGCTAGGTAGGTACTTAGCCACAGGAATCGGGCTGACGCGTATATAGGAATTCAATGTCGCGTCGCCAGTCGTCTCTCCCCGCTCACACTGTGCGAACATGTAGCCTTGGTGAAAATAAATAAGTATTTGGAACATGTGTTTATTGCTGCACTATCCTCAAGAAAAGCAGATTATGTAGTTAGGGGTAGCAATTGGCCTTCATCCCCTAAAGTCATCATTATCAGCCTGAAGAAGTCCACTGCTGGACACAGGCCTCCTCAACATATTCCAGGAAGAACGATTCTGATCTCTGATTCTGTTGATGTTTATGATTCAGTCGAATAAGCTTTGTTTAATAAATATCTCTGGATCTTTTGTATCCCACCTCTATTGGTTCCACACGTGTCCTTCTGCATCAAGCTACGACTTTTACGTCCCGACTGCTAAATAAAACAGATAAGTTATGCTTCGCGAAACATAAATCGCTAAATTAATCCAGATTTAATCTGGTTGATGGTAAGGTGCGGGTTTAATTTCCATTGCAAGACCAATGGCTGGCTCTATGTTCTACAATTAGCACCTCTGTGTTCTATCTATAGACGAAATTAATACATAGTTAGATTCTCTTCTATTCTGGCTATAGACAATACAGCAGATTTCAGTTTCTTACGATCCTTGAAGACGTCTAGTGGATAGTTAGAGGTACGTCCATGCATTTCACTATGAATATATTCTTGCAATAAAAATAATCAAGAAATGGAATAAAACTGTTTTTGCTCTTTAGGTTCATTCCAGTCCCGCAAATTGTAGACTAGGTACTTACATAAACATACCACTGCTAGAGAGATTCACAGAACTCACTCAAAACACCCCTAACCTAAAACTACCCCAAACGGCAAATCCCGGAGCAGGGTAAATAAAAAGCTAATTTAAATGCCATTAAAACTAGATGCCTCGAGATTTAAGACCTACCTCATTATTCCTCCTCCCTGAGGACGTAATGCGAACGAATTTAAAACCACCCCTTAATTTATTTGTAGGTAAGCTGGTATTTATTTACTTTTTTGACGTATAATTTGTTCTATTGTGTAATGCATTTTTATCAATTCTCGAAGGGCACTTCATCACCACGTGTACGGCAAGGCACAAAGACATTTTCTCGCTCACTCATTCAAAATCTGTAGGCATACCACAAGCTCTGTCTGGCTCTGTCTCTAACTCTGGTTTTGAATCTGTATTCAAGTGCTCGCAAGTGTATGAAACTGTGTGTGTGACGTTTTGGCGTAGGATTTATTAAGTCAAAACTCACATTGATCACGACTGGCCTACTGATCTCAGAAAGTCTCTTTTTGCAGGGCCCAAAACGAGGGTTCTTGGGCGCATAGGATGGTAATACCCAAAAAATTGCAGAAAACAATCGCAAAGCAAAGTGCGAATCGCGATAATCTCAGAGGTGTGCGCACGTCACAGCGGAAATATGTCGCCCAGGGCGGCCACTTCCGGTGGATAAGTGGGCGGCTCTGACCCAATTTCCGGTTTTCACATTTCATAGATCGCGCGCATGATAATGCGTGGATTAAGGTTACGGTGGAAGTTGGGTATCCGATTCTATCTGTGAGCCTTTTTGACTCTCATGTCGTTTGCACTAATCTTAGATTGAACTCGTGCGTTCATAAGTACTTTACTTTACGTGAGGCGTAACGAGCTTTGTCTTGTTTTGTCATGTCGAACGCTGCCGAACGCAAGGCCGTGCGTGCCTCTTTGTCGCTCGTTCCGCGCTCTCGCTTGCACTTCAAGCCTTGAATGGAACGCCTCAGAGTGAGGTAACGCCGCATGAGTCATGTGTTTTCGTGCGTGGAGCCGGCTCCATCGAATTATAAGACGTTGTCACGTCAAAAACAATTTTTAGAACAAACTTCTTTGGTGGTCTGAAATGACCACTCCAACTTCTGTAAAACATAAGTAGATAGAAGTGATTTCGTCACATCTACAAACATAATCAATTAGTTTACATTCTCTCTCCAGATCAAAGAGCTCGTTTGAAATAATATTTGTTTGAACTTCGGGGACACTGGCACGGGAGGAGGTAAACCTATTTTATAATCATCGTTTCGTTTTATTAACCTTCTACGCTTTAAAGTTTGATGATTGAGTCAAAGTTTCATACTTTGGTCTCTAGTGTCATCAAATAAATCATTTATACTAGACTTAAGTTTAAGATTTTGTTTGTGAGAGTATCTTACATAACCCCAGCACCGCGACTTTTTAAGAAAAATAATCAAACGATGCCATCGTTTGATTCTTCATTTTTTTATTGGGCCAAAGATCTCATTAGATTAGAAAATACTTTATGCACAAAAAATAGTACATAGGCGAACTTAATGCTAATTCGCATTTTCTTCCAGTCTCATCATTATCATCGGCCTGAATAAGTCTAGAACTAGACGCAAGCCTCCTTTACATATTTACAGGAAGAACGATTTATGAGCCCCCTGCATTCACCGACTTCACAGGATCTTTGACAGGCATCACAGCTGAGTTCGTTGTAGTCCTCCCTTCTGCGCAGTAGGCCGTGGGTTCGATCCCCACCGAGAACAAATATTTGTGTGGTGGACATGAAAGTTTGTTCCCTGAACGTGAGTGAATTCATTTATAAAACATATATAATTAACAATTGATATAAGTATTATAACAGCTGTCTGGTTCCCAAAGCATCATTTCTGCTTAGTTTGGGGCTAGAAAGTGTTGCGTGGTTTGTCTATATTTTTTTTCTTTACTATATCGTTGGTCTATTGTTTTTTCTTCCAGTTTGTAGCCGTAGATCCAACCAACAATAATTATAATATCTACCTTGTTTCCTTTATCGACTCCATTATAAATTCCGAAGAGTTGCAAATTAATGAAAATGGATGACGTCACTCAATTCTAATCAGCCGCTTGTTTCGTCATCAACCAACAAGCGCAGAAGCCTGTTATTTAAGCCTACTTTTGATTTTTTACATAGATCTATGAAAATATGGATAAGTTATTATTTAGACGGTAAAAGAAAACAAGACCTTTTTTTGTCAGTAAAACCGTTCATAAACTCATCAACGGATTTTTTCAAAACCAGACTTAAAAAAAAACTTAGTTAAGTAAAATAATAACACACTTCTTCAATTCATCGATTAATTTTCTTTAGTCTGTTTACTGAAAAAAAAAACGAAAACCTATGTTACTCTCGCTCACAGGCGTGAATAGTAAAATAACCGTAGATAAATAAGGTACCTACATAATTACATTGCCTTCTGCGCTGTAGGTCGTAGGTTCGATCCCCACTGAGATCGAATATATTTGTTTATTATATTTGTTTGGTGAAAAAAGATGTTTTTTCTCTGCCTGGGTGTTATATTATACCTGTTCTACGTATGTTTTTCCAAAAAATAGTATTATATCAGCTATCTGTAGGCCTACCATGAGCTATGTCTGGCTCTGTCTCTGGCTCTGCTTTTGAGTCTGTGTGAGTTTGACTAAATAAATCCTATGTCAAAACGTCACACACACAGTATAATGCACTGGTGAGCACTCACACTGACTCAAAACCAGAACCAGAGACAGACTAGCTCGTGGTAGGCCAACTGGTTCCCATAATACAAGCTATGCTTAGTTTGGGGATAGATAGTGTTTTGTGGGTTGTCTGCATTATTTATACTAAACAATTCTATATTTCCTATCAAAATGCCTCCTCTATTTCCAAATGCATCTACGTTTCCGTAATACCTGCCTTGGTTGTCTGACGAATCCTCCCTTTAATAACTCATCTACTCTGTAATTAACGGACTACGGTTATTGCGGCATCGGGACACCGACTAATTAGGTTTTTGATGGAGGAGCAATCATTCAAAATTATATTGGAAATGAGAATTCTGTTATTACTACAGCAGACTTACATACCTACTAGTTTATTTAAATTAAAACTTTAATGGTGAAAATAACAACTTTAATTTTAATTGGTTAATTATAAAATAGGCACTTACAACATAGTTTGGGTTTTACGAGTACGATTCTGGGTCAGTTTAAAAAACTTGAGAAACTGACTTCATGGCCTTCGTGGCTCTGAAAGTATTACTTTCTTAATTTTCAGATGCAAAAATTATTTTCTCAGATGGGTTCACAAATCATGAAGTTATGCGATGATAAACAAAAAAAACACAAATTGAAAAACCTTTTTATTTCTACTATGGAAAACTGTAATAAGTTAGTAATACTGAAAAGTATCATAGAAGTTATAGTAGATACTATGCTTATCGTAAAAATATATAGGTACTAACTTTAATATTCAATTCATTATAAAATTATTAATATCAGTACATAAGTATTTGAAATAAAGAATAGCTGAAGATACAACTTCAGCTACTTTGCAGATACTTTAAACATAAACAAAAACAAACATTTCACAACACCCCAGCTAAATCCTTACAATAATAACAAAAGAAAAAGAGTCAGGTACGCGGAAACAAAAGAGCGGGAGCGGGATCGCTTCCGCGGGCGACGACGACGCCCCAATCTGTCACGGGCGGCGCCGTTGTCACCTGTCACTGTCACTGTCACCTGTCACCTGTCAGACGCACTGGTTGATTGCGGAGACACCTCAGTTCAGGCCGCGGGCAAGACACACCTGCATTGTCTGTTGATTAAAAACTTGACACAGTCCGCGATTCTTTTTACGTCAACTTTTTACGCTTCTGGTAAGTGCGTTTCAGAAATAGCCTAAGGTAATAAATTGAAGTGTGGATATTTTTTGTTTTATAAAGTTCCTACATTTATTTACTGTTTAGCTATGAGGATAAGAAATACGATTAAGAAGTTTTCTCGCAACTATAATAAATCAGAAATGTGTCAGGATTTGCAAAAATGAAATTATTATAATTGGACGCGCTCAGGTTGCCGTGGGTTTTGATGCATACGCGCAACTTCATGTTTTTGATGGAAATAATATATTTCAAAATAATATTCATTCTGTACGTTTTACCGGTATAATAATAAAGTTTTCAAACCGATTACAGGGTAGGTTATTACATGAAACAAAAATATTACGAAAGAAAATTTTAATTTACCACAATAAAACTAAATAACAGAATAATGTGATCACTATTCAGGGAACAAGTATAAACACCATTGAGATATTCATTTAGTGCCAAACATTGTTGGCAGTTGCACGTTTTTTTCAAAGAAATTTCTCAGGTAATCTTGTATGCAGACAAAAGCTGTTTGAAAGAAGATTTATTGTGCTTTTCCTCTTTAATTTCGCAATGAAATGAAAGGAATGCCATTATAGCCCGCGTAAAGAGACAGAGATATGTTTATAATTTTTCATCGTTCCAAAAGGAGGTGGGCCTTTGAAGCTGAACAAATAGCTATAAAATGGGAACTTTAGTCGTGGAACTAAATTGTTATGACTCTTGTCTGAGTGTCATTAAATAAAGATGGGTAATAAGTAATGATATTTTATTGGCATTAAATCTGAGGTGATATAATATTAAAAACATGTTTTATTATTTCATTGGTTTGAACTACTCAAACTTTTGCAGATTGAATATGGAAATGTAAAAAAACTCAATATTTTCGTTTTATGACAAAGTTTGTTAACATCATCATTGTTTGTTTGTTATCTGGTTATTTATAAAAAAATCATTAGGTAATGATGAAGCCGTTAAATAGTTAAAATATGATAGAGATATTTATTTTGATAATTATAATTTGGTTTAACTCTTCAAAATCATAACTACAGAATAATAGTCTAGGTTGCACTCAGGCAAAATAGTGTTAATTTTTAAATATTTCAAAAATAAACCTCAAAGTAAACACATACGTTTGAAAAAACTCAAACAGAAAGACTGCAATGCTACTCCGCTCCCAAGAGCGTCATATTTTTCATCGGGTACCCTAATTTTCCGGTAAATTGCTATCCGATATTCAGGTTATAGGGTTCCGTTCGGGCTACGGGGGCGATTTATTTCAACGTGGATTTTATAAATTAGGTGTCGACTTTTGAATAAACTTGAAGATACTTCACAAATTGTTCCTAAAATTAGTACTTTGTTTTCTTTTGTAAAACAGGAACAGTTTCTCACAGTTTATTTGTTGAATTATAGCTGTAAGTTATATATTATCAATATTTGCCCTACTTATGAGTCAAAAATATGTTTTTTAAGACCGTGCTCAGTATTACCTACATTAATTTTATTTATACACATAATAATATATTACATTACCAAGCTCCGCAATTTTTTTTTTGAGTGTAGATTAACAGTTTTGTATCTATTTTTGTTCTAAGTATAATCCTAAAATAGCCAAAACATACCTACAAACGTCTGTTACTGATATACCACCGCCAATTAACTGAAAACACCTTTATTTCACGCGTCGTTAGTTTTCTTTCACCGTGCCAATTCTAAAATTGTCAGTAACATGATGCATTTCCTTCGCACGCCGCACGCCGCACGCCGCGACGTCTGACGTTAGCTGTCAGGTAACGTGCGGCATGGCACGTCTTCTGCATTCTACTCGTTCCACCAGCAGCGCCAAAGACACCTCTCAATGAATGTGCTCTTTTTATTTTGGCAAACGGCGCCTGCGACGAAGGGATGTGACACGTCGTTATTTTTATCGATAGTTTATCTTGGCACTATTTTATCATTCTTACCGGTGTACGATTCCAAATGTCGCGGCGCTCGTTTGAAAATTTACGCGTTTTCTGTTGAGATGACAGAGGTGTAAAAATAAACTGATGATCGGTTTGTTTGTTACTTTTACTCGTGGTTTCTCGCGCTTATTACCTTATACCCAAATACAAAGTTGCCATTTATTAAAAAACAGTTTAGGTAAAGAAAAAAATTCAATTATGGTGTGATCGAGTAACTAAGCAAAAATGTGTGCCGAAAAGTAAAAAAAAATGTCGCATTCATTTGGAGATCGACACAATCTAGTTTGAATTAGAAAACTTAGATTCTATCGATAATTAAAAAACAGCAGTCTCGTCCTTATTCGCTAATGAGCGCGCGCTCCAGGTGAGCCGTCAGCACATCATTACCCGTCACCGGATATCCGGAGCGCGACTTCGCTAAAACACCGTGTAATACATGATTTTATCTCCACGAAAATAGCATAGAAGTAATTTGCCTGTCGTATATTGTGCTGTGTTTATTATTTTTTGATTAAATATTTTAGAGGTGTGATTTTTTATTTATTATCTACGCAATTTCAGAATATTTTTTTATAAATAAAATTATAGATTATAGAATGTTTTAAAATGATGCAATCTGATTAAGTAGGTAGTTTTGTTTAAAATGTTATAGCCAATGGTTACCATTTAAGATCAGGTGAGCCATATGCTTGTTCCATCAGCTAGTTTTATAAAAAAAACACAAACGGGCATATTCATAATCCTACAGCAGTCATTTACCATAACAGACCGATAAGTCTATTGCCATCTCTATTTGTTGACATAAAAGTGACAGTGACAACAAACTTAAAGTAAGCCGCTAAGTGTCCGACATGATGAATGAGGGGGATAGTGTTTACAATAACTCTACATCGACACAATGTGTTGTTATCGCCGCCTACTCAGGTGTGTCCCGCCCTTATATCGACACACAGGTGCGCGAGCCCTGATTGGTCGAGAGCTAAGGTGAGTCAGGTGTCTTGCGATCCCGCCAATCGGGAAACAGTTGGTCATACCTGTTAATTCAAGCAACAGGTAAGATAAATAAGAAAGTAAAATTTTAAAGGTACAATGAAATGTCTTTTGAAAAAACGCAATAGACAAGATGTGTTAGCACAAAATAAAAAATGTTTAATGGAGAGGATAAATTTTTGAATTTTTTTGTTTATACCTAATGCTTGAGATGGATTATGAAAATTGAATATAAACCATTAGCGGTAGTCGACAAAAGGGAAATAGGTTGAACTATTTTGTATAGAAAAAAAGCTCACGCTTCAAACCTGAAGGGACTGAGTCTCTTTCCTTTGTATCCCTACCTAAGCCACCTCCACCTACTCAGGTAGATATTAATAGAGTTGTAGAAGTTGCCAACTTCACACGCGCCATTTGGTTTTATACATCAATAAAGTATTCAAAATAATGCCTAATTAACGGTTTTCCGTCTAGGATTTAGTGCAAAAGTGAAATACGTCGTGGACATACGTTTTAATGCTTCGAAGAAGTGGCCGGATCTTGATCTCGTAAATTTTGTCCGTAACTGTTTTACCTAGACGAAGTTCTTACTATCGAGTTATTGGCAATAAGGGAGCTACATAGGTGTATACATAAACCAGTCTAAAATGCATGCCTCTTTACGCCGTTTTCTTGACGTTGACTCACAGCAAAGTAATTCAAAATGATCCTTGTCATATTTAAGGAATAAAGAACAATTTACTTTGACTGACTGAAGTAGTGGGAAGTGCAATTTAAGATTGGACGATCTCTACCTCGTTGCTTAGTTCCCACCGATGCGTCTGTGTTCACTTTTCGCTATTACTTTATTTCCTTCATGAAAGCGGTCATGCCATAAGAATGTATTAAGCCTTGCGCACATCTAATTGTCCTGCGTTAACGATCAATAAAACGCTGTCAAATATCAATGTCATATTTGACAGCGTTTCAATGATCGCCAACGCAGGACGCTTAAACATGCGCTGGGTTTTTTACACTTAAATTTACAGAGAGACTTACACTTCTTGTGACTTCTTGTGGTCAGAAGTTATTACGCAATAGCGCGTAATAATTTTATATTTAATATATAAATTTTCAAAATCAATATTAAATAAAAAAAAAATTAAAAGTAAGGCTCAGTTTTCAGTTAAATGCAAATGATATCTCACTTCAGTACCTACGACATTATTATTTTTCTAAAAAATAAGCATAAAATAACGCTAAAGTCTACTAAGGAAAACATAAAAAGGGAACCATCTGTTATTCTGTATGTCCTATTTCTGAAATAAACTTTTATTATTATTATTATTATTAAAATCATAGAACTCTTTCTCCTCGATCATTATGGATTTAAAATATTGTCAGTTATCTGGTTCCCGTAGTATAAGCTTTACTTAGTTTAGGGCTAGATAGTGATGTGGCCCACAATATTGATTTAATTATATTAGCACGCTGCAACTGTTTGTCACTTTGCAAATAAATATTTTATCTATTTTATTGATTTGTTTATACCGCGCATTGTAATTTATAGGTGTATTATAAGTACACGGGGTCGTTAAATGAAACATTCACACAAGTCATAAACCGCTTAGAATTCCTTTGAAATTGTTTTATTGACTGAGTGCGTTTCCTTTAGGTGGCGGAACTAAATGCTTCAATGAAAGACCACTTCACTCGATGAAGACGTTATAATACACAGAAGATACAATATCTTTGATATTTGAGAATTATTATCAAACTGTCAATAAAATTCTGTAATAATTCCAGCGGTAAATAAATTTATCACTATTTTTTTGCGGCGTGAAAGACAAAAGTGGTTTGTGGTGTTGAAAGTTGAGAAAAGTATGTGGTTTGGGCATGTACAGAGAATGGCTGAAAGAAGATTAACAAAACAGGTGCATCAAGCGAGTGTGAATGGAAATGCTGGAAGGGGAAGACCTCGGCGCATGTATTTCCATCAAATAGCAGACGTTTTAGAGAAAGAACCGGTTAGGAGTATCAAACCGAAATGCATGTAGGTATAAAGAATGTTATGCGATTGAATGAAGCGAAAGAGGTATGTCAGTATCGTAGCAAGTGGAACTCCGTGATCTCTGCCTACCCCCATGGGAATGAGGCGTGATTTTAGGTATGTATAAATAAAATCAAATTTTTTGTGTGACAACTTTAATAGATATTTTATGCACAGACACCGCAAGATTCTATGGGTGGTTTTTTTAAACACAAATCAAATGAGTGCAATGTACTCAGTTTTAAATCTATGTTTGAATCTGGATCCGTAATCCGATAAAATATAACTATTCTCTTTTAAAAATGCATTTTATTATCGATCTTCGGAACGTATGAGTTGTATGTGGGAATGATACACAAAAAACTTCTCAAGACCGAAATCTACCCTTCATCAATCAGTCCCAGGGGTCGTGTGTCACCCTACGTCTGGGGTGACCGTAATAGCTGCTGATTGAGTTTTTATTTAGCTATTTAAGTGTAAATGCTACGTGTATGGTAATTTTGTGAAAGGAAAAATAAATTTGAAGTTGCAGAAAAGGGTAGCAAAATGTTTTGCTTTTCTACCTCTATTATAAAAAGAAAGGTATTTTATCAGAATGTACATTATTTACAGAAAGTGTTATTAAGAACTACGTATGATATAACTAAGCCATTTGATATAAGATCTGAGAACCATTATTGAGGAAAGACACTGTTACTCCAACTTTTAAAAAAAAATTTCTTACAACGCTTTTGCTACTATGAAAACCTCTTCATAGGGAATGTTGAAAACATATTTTGTATCTATTAGAAACATTTGCAAAGCCATTTGATACAAAACTAGACTACTAGAGTCCGCACAAGATAACTTTGCGCGTGACAGATGGCGGAAAATGTAAAAAATCTGGCTGGAAATAATCTCCCAATAACAATTATGGACCTGCATTAAACGCAACGAAAGTGCGTTTTACCTAGCCATGTGTGTGTTCGGAAAATATATTCCCAGTACAATTTTTCATGTATTTCGCGTCACGAGCAATGTTATTTTGCGCGGACTTTACTGTTTTTTGATGTTTTTTTTTGCAAAATTGAAAACCTAATCTTAACCCTGTAAGGCTGTAAACAGTTGACGCTAAAACAGATGAGTACCTACTAACTCTTTAACTCACAAAGTGCTGTCATGTCTTTTAATTATGACTAAGCTATTTAAACCAGATGTGGATCGGTCACCGGTACCATGAGGTAGATATCTGTAATATACTTGTTAAAAACTATTTTTGTGCACATTTACACGAACAGTACAATTTATGGGCACGCGTACGCCACAGTAACAGCTGCCAGTACCACTACTTTAGTGTTTCAGATTTCAATTGATATTTGCAATCGAAAAAACTTAGTTGGCACAAAATCCACGTTGCTGTCTTTAGATCAAAAATGTAGCAATAGGCACGGTAAGCACTCCTTGAGGTAAGCACTCTTGATCAGACAAAAAATATTACAGTAATACTAGAGTGTGTTTTTTCGTAACAGAGCTAGTGAGAAAAAATATCCCAGTAAGTTCGATCAACTGAACTGTTCAATAGAAAATAGAACAACTGGGTACAAATGCATTCAGAAACGATTTTTGAAAACTCACTTTGTTCTCTCCATTTACTTTGCTACTCACAGAGCTTTCTAGGGCATTAAAAACCATTGGATTTTTTTTCGGTTGTTTGGTCTTTAATTTTTTTTCATCGATTTGGATTTATTTAATTTTGATCGCATAAAACATTGAGTTTGAGTAACCATAATACAATTTATAAATATTGTAGACAATCCAAACAACATGATCTGGACCCAAACTAAGCAGAGCTTGTACTATGGGAACCAGATAGCCCATATAATTTACATATTTTTCCCAGGCAGAGAACAAACAAACAGTCAGAGAAATCAGTGACATGTTGTTCTGTTCCACTGTGCACTGTGCCGCTTCAAACCTCCTACAACGAATTAATTGTTTATCTTTATTTAAATAAAACACGTGTTATTCTCATAATATTCTAAGAGGTGTAATAAAATGGCATAGCTGTCCGTTTTGAGCTTGCAAACCGTTTATCTGTTATTTCAATCCTCTAATGTTTTTCTTGTATTGACTACATGAAAACTATTACTAGCTTGACTGTTTGTCCACAGTCAACGCAATAATGTTTTCAAAACTTAAAGTTTGCCGAGTATATTATTTTGTATAATCAAAATTTTATTAAACTAACTTAATAAACAAAAAAAAACATAATTTAAAAAACTATTATTTTGTTAGATAAGAATGCTCATTTTCTTCTTGTCGTGTGTAGTTCATTCAAACCAGTGTGATGAAAGGATTTTTTTGTACCTCTGAGCGCATTCAAAAGTAGTTATTTTTGAAATTTCGCTGAAAAATTTTCTTTTTCAAAAAAAAAATACCGTGTGATCGAAGTCTGGGACAATTGATTATTCTAATATCAAATCTTTTTCATATAAAAACCGACCATTTGTTTTGCTAATAGGTGCAAAAATACTTTCTCTCTTACGATTAAAGGTACAATTTATCACAGTTACATCCAATAAAGTTGACATTTATAGTCAACAAATATGTCTAGTTGACTCATCATCAAAGAGTCTGTTGTTCGATTATTTAAATTAATTTAACTGTTAGGTTCTGTGAAGTCTGGCAGACGAATGGACCATGGAACTAATAGTGTCATGGTATCCATTCAGGAGTTCGTAGGACATTTAAAAATAAAAAGTAGGACAAACATTCTGTACTGTTTTTTTCTACCTCCTTTCCCTTTTCTCTTCCTCCGACGCATATTACTATGAAATTGATATGGTTACCTTTCAAAACTAATATTTTAATACGTACGTTGGTTTTTTATATGCATTTACCTTTGTCAACAGTTATTTCATCAGGTTTTCCCACAACTAAAACATTTCATATTTCAACACTGAAACACCCAATAAATAATATAAAAGTAATTGCTGAAAATCAAAAAATAACAAGTCATAATTTCATGAAATATACTCGCTGAAAAAAGTATTATTTATCATAACTTTTCAGGTGGATATACTGCATTAACATTATCGTTTGGACTTCCTTTGGAAACTCATGTTTTGTAAAATAATTGGTCTCTTAGTTTCAGCCTACGATATCCTGCTTCGTGGTTTAGTTTCAGAAAACGTTTCATTCCGTTATAAATAAAACGTAAAAAATACTAAAAGGAAAGTTACCTTAAAAACCTGCGCACATCTAGTGCGATGGCGATGCGTGAAACGCTGTCAAATATCGCTATCACATTTGACAGCAAGGCTATGGTAAAATATCTAGCCTTAATTTTTTTATAATCTTTAAAAAATGAAGCAGAGTCACTCTTATTTTTCACTGGATATTTAAATGTTACGTAAATGAAAAAATTCAATTAATGTGTTCTTAAAAAAAAAAATTTTGAAATCGATTATTGTATCTCAAGCTACACAACTCACACACACACCCAGACACACAAACCATATTTTTTGCAACATTCGTTTCGACAGTTCAATGCCACTTTCAGGTGCGAAAATTCGCAAAAACCCGTTGAGTTTTTTAACTAGTCTAATTATGTTTAGTTAGGCAAAGTGCCAGGTCATTTACCGCGATTTATAACTCTATATTGTAAAGAAAAGAATACAGCATTAACTATAATTTATAACAATAAATACTGCAGGTACTTTATGAGAATATCCTCACGGCATTGAACTTATACACGTGTGCTCTTTGCGTCTTGCGTATAAAGTACCTTAAATAATCGTCTGCAAATGCGAACGTTATTTTTAAAAAGCTGATGTTTCAGTAGATCAGATAAAGTGCTTATGAATTAGATATACAATGGCGACATTACTGGCACGTGAGGCGTAACGTCTGTATGCCTCAAGTAGATGAACTCAGTGTATGAGGCTTTTTTTAGGGTTCCGTAGCCAAATGGCAAAAACGGAACCCATATAGATTCGTCATGTCTATCTGTCTGTCTGTCTGTCCGTCCGTATGTCACAGCCATTTTTCTCCGAAACCGTAAGAGCTAGACTGATGAAACTTGGCGAGTACATGTATTCTGTGAACTGCTTTAAGATTTTTACACAAAAAAAAAAAAAAACTATAAATTTTGGGGGTCCCCATACTTGAAACTGAAACTCAAATTTTTTTTTTTCATTGAACACAATTACGTGTGGGGTATCTATGAATAGGTCTTCAATTGCGCGAGAGACACTTCCAAAGTGGAAAAAAGTTGGTCCCCCCCCCTCTAACTTCTAAAATAAGAGAATGATAAATCCAAAAAAAAAATATGTTGTACATTACTATGCAAACTTTCAACGATATTTGGTTTGAACGAGATCTAGTCAGTAGTTTTTTTTTTATACGTCATAAATCGTAAACCGCAATTTACCTTTCGACGAACTACAAGAACCTTTATATTATGTTACTTGATGCTACGGAACCCTTCATGGGCGAGTCCGACTCGCACTTGGCTGCTTTTTTTATGCTTTGGCACTACTTGTTGTCTAAAACAACGAATTCGATATTCTTCTTGTAAAACAAGTTTATTATAAAAAACTAAGTTTAATTTAATAACTTATTTATTCTTCTTGATTCTGTTTTTTTTATACAACTTGCTAATGAAACAAGCGTATGGCCCACCTGATGTTAAGTGATAGCTCGTAACATTGCCTCGTAGGTCACGCACGTCAGTAACGCCCCCTACCATGCACTGTCCTGCGTCCAACAACTTAAGGTGCACAGATGTTCAGCCTCACATGCAAGTAATTTCACCAGAGTGTCACCAGTCACCAGAGTCATTCAAAGTTTTTCATCCCAGGTTCAATCTTTTTCAATAATATTCATATTTTTGAATATTACGTCAATAAAATACGTTCTTTTGCACCTCTGTAGGACTAGCAATAAATATAATAAATAAATAATCTACATACCTGAACGCTTGACGGATTGATAGCCCATAGGATAAATAGAAATGTCATCAAATGTGGGCGATGGTAGGCGAACTAACTGCACCCGTGGGTTTGCATCACCGACACTAACCTTTCCTCATAGTTCTATCAATTCTCAAGCTAACAAATTATATTTTTTGTAGATGCCATCTGTAGACCTACCACAAGCTCTGTCTGGAAAGAAAGAAAGAAAGAAAAGCATTTTATTGCTCTAGTTTTGAGTATGTGTGGGTACTCACCAGTGTATTATAATACCTACTGTGTGTGTGACGTTTCGACGTAAGATTTATTTGCGAAATGTAACTGGCAAGCACTGGAGGAGAAGAGTCGAAGACCGGGCTCAGTGGCGCGTCTTGGGAGAGACGTACGTCCAGCAGTGGACTGATATAGGTTGATGATGATGATTAATTTATTATTTTATTTTTAGTTATATCTTATAATAAGTATTAGGATTTTAGTTTTAGTTAAGTAGTTAGTTTAGGTAAATACCTATCTAATTAGGTACCTAATAGTGAGTAGGTATTGTAGATCTACTTTTTTTTTTAATTTTCGTATGTAACTACACCGCCTTTCAACTCGTTATTTCTTTCCATGCAAAGGTTGCCTGGAAGAGATCGCTCTCAGCGATAAGGTCGCCCATTGTTTTACCTTATTGTTAATTTGTTATGTCCTGTACTGTATCTTTTGTGTGGTGAACAATAAAGAGTTATCTATCTATTAATTCTGATTGGTGCTCAAAGTGGAACACCGGTAGACTCATAGTTTTATTCACAGTCACGATAACATTATTTAACAGTCAGTAATGGAAGTAGATACTTCTTCAGTTTGAGTAATTTGTATCCACTTTGTCTAAATGCCGCGTTTATTTTTACAACTAAAATATTTGACCTAATTGAATACAAGGTGAAATAGTTAGATTGAAAACATGGAATGTGTATCGGAATGTCACCTAGTGTCACCTTGCTGAGCCAAATTGTTTTCATTTTGTATTTTCGTCGCTCCATTGTTTATTGTTCAAAACACCTAATGAATCGGGTTAAATGTAGGTGTTGGTATGTAAACATTTTCACCTAGATAGCAGGAATTTTTTGTTTGTATTATGATTCCTATTTATGAAGGAATTACTTTAAAAAAAGATGAAATTTATTATAAGCTCTTTGTTTTATTTTAACGCAACCGCTTTCTGCCATTCTTTATAGCGAGCGTGGGCTTATTTTATTTTTAATAAGAATAAAGATCTATTGATTCTCCATCTCCCTACTTCAAAATCCTTTGAGGATGTCCAAAGGAGCAGCACTTCCAAACATTACATTGGACTAAAAAAATCGGTTGTCTGTAAAGTCGGTTTACTGACGATAATTGAACGTGACAACGTCATACAGCTGTCCACGCGGACGCATCGCTCACTCAAGTAGGAGAGAGACAGATGTCGAACGCTGCCAAACGTGGAGGCTGATTGTGCTTCTTTGTCGCTCGTTCCACGCTCTCGCTTGCACTTCAAGCCTTAAATGGAACACCTCAGAGCGAGGTAACGCCGCATGAGTCATGTTTTTTCATGCGTGCAGCCGGTTCCATCGAATTATAAGACGTTGTCACGTCAAAAATATTGTCCAATTGTTTGTGTTCCATCGTGACAGATCACCGTTGATGCTAGATTTCCTCAAGATTATGTTTAGTTTTATCTAGAAAAAAATACTGAAGTCCTTGTCTTTAAAAATGTTTTGAAAAATTGTATCCTTTTCGATGCTGTTCAGTCAGTCAGTCACGTAATTCTTTTTATGTTTGTTGTCTTGTTTCCTCTCAAAGTAGACGGTCTGTCCTAATTCCAATCTTATCTTCAACGTGCATAACTTGACCGGAAGTGGGGTGTAGGCGAGCCGGAAGTGACGGCAGTGCTCTGCGGTGAGTTTCCGTTTCCGGTCTGAGCGGCTCATTTGAGAAGATTGCGTGATGAGGCCGTGTAAGGATGGCTTGAATGATGATGGTCCAAGTTGGTGGATTAGCAGAGGTCACTTCTCATCTTTGGGCCCTTCCGGGGTTTGAGGACCTTCTGGAGATGCATACTCGTATTAACACAAACAAACCCAATTGATGATCCTGAATTTGTGAGTAAATCCTGGTTTGTAAAGGTCGTGTTAGAGACGTGATTGAAGATTGATTGTGAACATCAGCCTGAAGAATTCTACTGGACATAGGCCTCCATGCACTTCAAAAAAAATTTTTTTGAGTCTTCTCCGTTCTTTTTATGTTGGATTTATTTACTATAATGAATCTTCAAACCTGTTTGATACTTTTTTATTTTATTTTATTTATCAAAAACATTACAAACTAACAGCCTAGGCCAAAACGTCTATGTGCCAGCTTACATAAGTAACATAGTACATAGTTAGGTACATAATTAATAAATAAACAAACACAGTTTGAATACCTACTCATACTAACTTAAAAAACGTATACAGGTGACAGAGGATACATGGAGTTTCATGTGAAACACGTCTACCTCAGGTTTCTGAGCAATAATACAATAATAAAAATACAATAATAGCTACTATTCATCTGGTTACTATTATTAGCAAATCATATTTTGCTGGTAACAGTTCTACAGTGAAAGTGTTCTAAATATTGATGAGCAAAATTCAAAGTCAATTTTTTTTATGGGTCAGTTTAAAACGAGCTATAGGTGAGTCTAGGTGCTAGTTCCACGTGATCAAGCCAGAACAAAGAACAGACAGCAAACTACGGCTTGGTTCCTACCGTTTGTTTTTTGTATGATCCTTTTACAAAACGAAGTAAAAATAGCAGTGAAATTCCGGTGGGATGCTACTTCAACTTTGTGAGACGTAGGTGTAAAAGTAAAATATTTGAAGCCGCAGACAGCAGCTAGTATACAACAAATGTCCAGATCTATTTTAGTCGAGTAAAAGTTAAACAGCTATCGAAAGTTATGCTTCTTAATACCATAACTCGAATGTAATCCTCTAAAAAATATCTGGAACGTATTCGACGGAACAAATCGGCAATTTTCGTTAAAGTTACGATCCGGGAAACGAACCTGCGCTATCAAGCACGCGCTGCAAATAAACTAAACTAACACGCTCTCAATGGAAATAGACAAGTGGTTATCGATAGCGCACTTAGTTAGTTTTGTATCTACATAACTAATGCATGTGATTTCAGTAGCGAATTGTTGTTACAGCATCATCTCTGTGAATTAATGTAAAATATGTGCTGTGTAAGTATATCAAATAAACAAGTAAATGATAAATAAAAATAAATATTGTGGAAACAAAAAGTTGTGGACGACCCACACAATTATAAGCTGTGTACTTAAAAAGTAAGACGCGGTACAATGTCACAATTAAAGTTCTTGGTTTACTATACAATTATAAAGTAATATAATTAATTAATATTAATGGTTCACTGCTAGTATAAATTCTACGACATAACAGCTACATAAAGAACATCATTGTTCGTCTTTTTTGATAATTTAAAATATTTATGCCACGCTTTCGTTATCGCTAACGCTTCAATGGTCACTTATTTAGGATGTCCGATAATCTATGATTATGGTCCTAATATTTCGAAATCATGAATAGTACGAACGGTTTATGCAATAGGTAACAAATTTACGATTGCTTAGCGTTTAATTCTAGTTTATTAGTTGTTGTGTTAACATTCGTTTAGTGCTGAAAAACACTTTCCCTTTTTATTTACCCTGTAATGAAGTCTATGAAAAATAAAGTTGATATTGTACCTAATAAAATGAAACTTTATAAAACCATTACTGAGTTTCATGTTATTTTTAACCGACTTCAAATAAATAAAGAGGATCTCGATTCGGTTGTTTTTTCATTAATGTTTGTTAGCGCATAATTTCGTACCTAATCTAAAAGCCGATTTGAATTTTTTTTTGTTAAAGGCGATAGTTACCACTTAACATCAGGTGGGCTTTTTTTGTTCTATCAGCTAGTAGTACAAAAAAAACACACACATTGCATGTGTGTCATATTTTCTCTACACATTGTCACTGGCTATAAAATTTCTAAATGAGTTCCTTAATACGAAATCTATAAAAAAGATTTGATAACGTAAGCAATTAGAAGTAATTCATGGCCACATGTTCGACGGCGGCTTCAAAAGAGTTCCCATAATTTAAGGCGACACCCATCACTCAGCCAACTAGGTTTATAGACAAATAAATCATGATTCACCTTTGAAAAATATCATCTGCCATACGAAATTGTACTCTGTGCTCTCGTTAATAAGGTCTAAAGAACATGATGGATGGAAGTTGGTGATTAGATACATGGGACATCAAAGTAGTGTATTATGACATGTGTTTTGGATGGGAGCTATGTTCTCATGGTTTGTGTAGGTACATAGTTTAATTGAACTGTTTAAATTGATTTATTAATTCAAATACTCACATTAAAAGTCTTTTTATCCAATAAAAATTCAAAATCTTGAGAAACCTACTTCATGGCCAAACTGCTGTACCAATTTTGATGAAATTATCTGGAAATATAACATTCCAAAAATTTTTTTTTTCAAAAAGGTCCATAATGACGAATTTATGCAATAACAAACAGAAAAAAGTAGAACCTAATCGAGCACGTCCTTTTTTATTTAAAAAGGGTATATTAAAGCTCCTTTCCATGACGCATATTTTCTGTCATAATGTATTAGGAACAAACAAATTGCTTGTAAGTAATACATAAATAACTTCCAATTCAAAGAGCTTTTTTAATTAACAGCAGCCGTGAAATAAATTGAGCTTTTTCGACTCAAAGCTCGACATAGCTTTTATTTAAAACATGATAACTAGGAAATACTATGTCAAAGTGACAAATAGTTTGACAGTCGACACAAACTCTGACGCCCGTTACTTTTCTCTAAACGACCAATTTTTTAAGAATTTTTTTCCAAATGGCCACTTTAGCACAATCAAGGGAATTCCGGAGCCATTCCGAAATGTAAATAAGCTCGTTATGAGATGAAAAACGAAAATGACATATTGACGATGTAGGTATGTATATACTTTGTGTGGGTGTAACGATAAGATATTAGTTATGAATATCAATATTTTTCATTACTCTGATAAATATTTTTTCAATGGAAAACCTGACATATGATTTTTTTCCAAAACAAGTAATTTTTTTTGATAGCAAATTCCGTTTCTTTAAAGGCCTGCGCACATCTAGGCGATAACGACGGCGATCAGTGAAACGCTGTCAAATAACGCTGTCATATTTGACAGCGTTTTACGGATCGCCATGGCAGAACGCTTAGATGTGCAAGGCTTACATAGAAATTACTAAAACAGTATTAAATGAATAGTTCTTTTAAAACGACCCAAACTTTACAAAAAAAATGAGCAGAAACTTCTAAGAATCGAATAATATCTACAGACTGGCAAAGAGAACGTACCCAACCTTAATTATAAAATTAAATCTTGCGAGAAGGTGAAAAAATGTTCTCAGTGCAATAAATCTCGAGTCTTACAAAAATGTTTTGAAGTATTTTCTATCGAAACACTTTAGAAAGGAGAGCATGCCAATAGTTGGTAATCCCCAACACGAGTCGTGAGCTCCGCGTACAGAAATAAAAAAATCTACTGTAGTAATGTAGATTACGGTGAACTTTGAAAACGCTATTGGATTTGTAAATTTTTGACTAAGTGAAGTTGCCACTTTACTGTGGAGCCCCACACTGAAACTTTCCTGCTTTATTTTAGGTTATTATTTTTGATTTGTAAAAGAATCATATAAAAAAACAGTAGGAACCGAGCCGTAGTTTGTTGCCTGTTCTTCTAGGCTTGGTCGCGTGGAACTGGCACCTAGACACTAGATAGGTACTTGTATAATTGAACTGAATAAAGAGAATTTAGATTTTAAATATATTTATTACTAGCAATACCCAGCGGCTCAGCTTGCTTTGGTATCTGACTAAAAAGTAATCTGTGTTATTTCTAGTCACTTCTGTCACAAACTACGTATGTTAAAAGTTTTATTCAAATCGCTTCAGCTGATGCGAGCATCTTTTTATAAGAACTTAAATAAGAACCTTATAAAAAAATCTAGTCTTTTCCATCCACAGACTTCCCACAAGCTTGTCGATATCTTTTAACTATAAAGTTTGTTTAACACTGTTTGGCTTTGAAAAATCATGACGATAAAACTCTTCAAACGAGCCCAGCACTTTTTAAATTAACGCAATCTTTTGCATAATTATTATAAAGGTAATCGCGATAAATACCCATTTCTTCCACTACTATTAAAATGGCTTTCTTACTTCTTTTTGAAATCTCGTCAAAGAACTTTATTAGCAGAGTTCAAAAACGCAATTATTCCACTGACCACCGGTACCTGACACACGTCAATTTGTCAGCTGTCACCTAATACCTTAATAACACGTCTTCAAGCTCGCCAATAGTCACGGCTCGCACACCTTTAATAAACGTAATCCTTAAATACACTTTCGGTACTTGACACTTTTATAGCTGTTCTACTAATTTACAAATTGTACTACTACCAGCGTACTAGTTTGAGATTTATATTAAAAAAACACACCATAACATAAATAATTGTAAGAAATAAAATTTTAAAGAACATTTTGTATTGCACAGGGCTGTTTAAAGCGTCAAACTTTATAAAAATGGCGGCATTTCAGAAATATTGACAGAAGTGGAAACTTGAACTATTCGCCCACCCCCCTCTACCTCAGATCGCTATGATATAATAGATAATATACAATATGTATTATAAAGGCTTTTTTAATTTATTTACGTTTTTCCTCACTATGCTTTTCAGCATACCAGCTCAAACAAACAGTCTGAAAACTACCTAATTATTTATTGTTCTTGTATTTTATTTATATTTTCTCATTCAAACCGTACTGTCCGACAAATAGGTACATCGCTCACGTCGTCGGGCGAATATATCCAGTATGCTGACAGTTAGATGTATGGACCAATATGTGGGTACGTTGTCCTACTGTACAATAAATAAGAAACCATTTCAACTGGGTCACTATTCAAAGTACGAGCTTGTTATTCGATGTGCCTCTTTTTTTTGGTGAACCTGTTGCATACCTGATCTGATAATGTGTTTTGACTTTAAAATATTAGTGACCCCAAGACTAGTTCATTCACATACGAAGTGTGACTGCGCGTGCGCTCTGCCCTGCCCTAGTCAAGTTTATTATATTTTATCGTAGAACAAAATCCAAAGCCTATGTAAAAGCTTAAATTTCTAATAACAGCCAATAACGGATTTACATTTTAGCACAAGAAACAAATAGACTAACAAAAACCAACGACAGTAAAGTTCCCCAAAAAATAAACAGATAACATTTAGATAAAGTAAAACGATGCAGAATGTGTGTTGTGTTTGTGTGAGTGTCTGTATGCTGTGTGAAGATTTGATAGCACAGTGCCTCTTAAGAGTCAAGGTTAACAAGAGATCCAAACACTTCTGAGGAAGTTAATAAAGAAAATGAGGAGCTGCAAGAATATAATACATTTAATTTTAAATCACTTAAGTTTACTGTGCAGAAAGACACAAAAAAATTAAAAGCACTTGAACAACCAGTGGTTTGGTCTAAAATATACAAAATGTAAATCATTTCTAAGAATAATCTAGATTCGTATCTTTGCTAAATAAACAAAAGAAGAAAACCTAGATAGGTAAATATTTCACCGGAAGCTCACCGTATGAAATATCAAAATAATCGCCCCCCGGTGCAAACGAATAAAACTAATCCGAACAACTTCCTGTACAAAATTAAATCTACATCTGTAAAACCTTAACGTCAATGACTGACTGACTTACGTTCTGTTCCTATAGCAGTTTCCCAGTTTCCTATATTCATTAGAAATACTATAAAGGGCCATTGTTTTCCGGATTCTCATCTGATTCCTTAAAAATATCATTATTACATAAATCTCCAATGAAATGAGAATGAATCCGGTTCATAAAATCCAAAATACAATTCTTCAGGGTTCCGACTGAAGAAGTCAGCTGCTGAAATTCATGCACTAATAGTTACCAGTACCCAAAGTCCCAGTGCATTTACAACATTTCGTTACCAAATGTTGTTTTCGTTTCGCCTACTTGTTCGCCTTTTGCATGGAAAATGATGAGACAACAACTCTAACAACGTAACGTATTTTTGCTGTCTCATCTTTTCTCCATACAAAAGACAGAGACAGGTAGGCGAAACAAAAACAACATTTGATAACGAAATATGGTAGCAAAACTTGGACTTCGGGTACAGATCTTGATTTTGCAACAAAGATTTGATAGTGATCTCTCCATAGTGTTTGAGCCTCCAGTCATGGCATTCAAATCAAATCAAATCAAATCAAAATAGTCTTTATTCAGTTGAATTACAAGAATCACTTTGAAACGTCTTAAAGCTATAGGTGAGTCTAGGTGCCACACAAGGAATACCCAAGAAAAGAAAACTCCTTGTCATCATCTTCAGATAGAAACAGGCACAGCTAGAATGGTCTTAGGGAAAAATACTTCGAGTCTACTACTCTCTCTCATCTATAGCTTTTTCTGACTTCCCATGATCTTCTTACATCATAAGTCTATTGGATTATTATTGTGCTCACCATTCAAAAACTTTCAGCTACTTTTATTCTTCAGCAGATTTTCTTTAGTTAAAATTCAACTCGCCTCAAACAAAGTCAGGAGTAACATTCATCCCAATCCTATATAGGGTAAAGTACCCAATTATTGGCACTTTAGGCATCACTTTCTACATAGATCACGAAAACTATCTTTATGGAGGGTTGCCAGTAAAATAAATTTATTAAAATTACAGAACAAGAGCTATTTTTTGTTTTAATTAAATGGAACGTCAACTATTTCATCATTTTTATTTATTTTTTTATATCTATTCCAAATAACACGATTTTCCCAATTACTGGCATACTTTGGCCAATTATCTGCATAGGCCTAGTCCCATTTATTGGCATTTCGGATTCATTAGTGATTAAAAGAAAATTGTTTAAAGAGGATAAGGATAAAGTAAAAAAGGCTAGTTTATAATAACTTTTATTAATTACCTATGTAGCTAGGTACTTAAATACTTAATAATGAAAACAATACAATCAGTGCAACCTCCTTAGCAATCAGTTGGTTCATACAATATAAAATCAGTATTAGATATTTAATTTGTTGTGTCAGAACAGAAACTCTCGTATTTTCAGTCTTAGCATCATACACTTCTGCTTTATAAGTAAAATGTAAAACTTCTTGTGAATTGTCTGTTAAACGATCGTCATTGTCATCATTGAATTCTTTTGCTGTTACAATAACTTCCGAGACAGGTGCAGGTAGTCTGAAAATAAAATCATAGGTTAGATGACACCAATTATTACCATACTTATGCCTAATTATTGGCCCAGTGTCAATAATTAGATATTTTGCGGTTGGCACGGGGGCTAAGATTTGGAACCGTTGTGTTTTTTACTTTTATTTATTAATCATACAAAATTAGGTGGTCCACTAGTATATAAATGCACAAAACAAACACCTAAAAACAACAACTCTAAAAAACCAATTATTGTCATCAGGGCCAATAAATTAGAATACGGACATTTTTAGATACTAAATGTTGGCACTGTGATAAAATAATAAAAACAATGCAATTCTTGGAAATAAACTGTCAGTTATGTGGAATAATACGTACTGAATTTGCTTTAAATCATAACTACATTATAAATACTTGATAACTAATATTAAAAATGATTTTAAAAAAGCTCTTACCTTAGCAAAAAAATATTTTCACCGATCAAGTAGAGACACGTTCAGCTGTTGTTATCGCTCCGACGCCATGAAGACATTTCTTTTTTTAATGTGTTGCCAGTTTGGTGGCTCAGGATTGTACTAATCTATTTATATATGTTGAAACACCGTGATATTAGGTAGATTCTTATTTTAGAGGCTTAAACACAGAAGTGCCAATAATTAGTGCGGTGCCAAAATTAGGTCAGTCTACCTAGTACCCATTCGTCGCACGTCAATGCATATGACAAGTGTGACCAACATCCACGTAATTTATAAATAGGAGATATTTATGAAGGTGTGCAAACACCGGGCGCTTTATTTTATAGCTCGGATTAGGTTTCTGAGAAGCGATGAGCGTAGTATATTTGCCGTCATGTTAGGACGATGAAAACTGTGAAACAGTTAGCCTAACTGATTTTGGTACTTATGTAAATCTTTAAGTAGGAAAGCGTAGTATCAAAATTCTTCTTACGTAAATTTCCTCTGTTTTTCACTCGTATTAAACAGAAGTCTACTCAAGCATCATAAAATCTTCGGAACTGCAAGGGCAGAACAGATTATGCTTGTGTTTTTTTTTGTAATTTGCACCCGAATTTTTAAAATTCGGACAAGTCAGATGCACATCTAAAAATGATATTTGGTACATGCCATCACCGGGAGTTTAGTGATCTTTGATTTATTTGAGCTGCATTAAAACTAATTATTTCCTAAACTCCATGCGACAGGCACACGCAAATTCAGCGTTTCAAATATATTTCACAGCGCGCCAATTAACCTGAGAAACGCTATAAATCACCTAGTACCTACACACGTAATAAGGCTCGTCGATAGCACGAGCAGAGCGACTTTTGATTTATGAAGTGAGTTTTCTGTCTAAAAATGTATGTGTACTATGCCAGTACTCTCAAACGGTGAAGGGAAACATCGTGAGGAAACCAGCATGTCGTAGAACCTAAAATTTTGACAACATGTGTCAAGTGCACGAAAGGGGCCTCTTTGGGGCGCACTTAAAATCCTTTTACCACACTGGTTCGCAAGAACTAATCACACGACAAGGAGAAGAAGGTTAGCCTAAAAAAGTTCACTCGGTTTTCAAAAGTTCGCAAAAGGCTTACTCGGTTACGTTTCCAGGAACAAAGATTTAAGCTCTCCGTAACTACCGTTTCTCAAGATTTATATAATCAGCAGTCGATTACGTTCTCGCTTTCTACGACATCCCTGGAAGGCGATGCAGCCTTTTCTAAGCCGCTCAGTGTATCGCTCCGCTTATGCCTATAAGTTTGGACGTAAGTACTTGAGTATTTTAGTCGTCCAACGTCGTGTCGCAACAATGTCGTGTGTCGCGCCGTCAACAAAGAGTTTGATTTAAACACTGTTTAAATCAACTAGAACGCTTAATAGTAAACGTGTTTATTTCTGAAGAACTAAGCGTATTTCGGCTTAACCTTTACAACTGTTAAAACCCTGTAAAAATAGGAGTACCTACCTATAAATCTTATTCAGAGTTACACCCACGCATTGCCTACCTTTGTGTACAGCATGAAGATTTTACTATGCTTTTTTTAACGCCATTTGAAAATATCAAAGACGAATAGCTATCTTAAAATATCACAATATTATATTGTTTCAAAGCTTTTTCTAATCTCTTATATTTTCACAGAAAGAGTATAGGTACCTAATAATAAAAAAATCACAATCTGATTTATCGATCGTAATTTATAGCCTGTATGACACCTAGCGGTAAGGTAAGATGGCGATCAGTGACATAATAAGGCTGACAAGCCCTAGATAAAGCCTTGCGCACATCTAGATCGCCTGCGATCCGTAAATCACTGCCAGATATCGCACTGTCAAGTCCTCTTTGCAGAGGATGTATAAGCACAGAGGAAACTGCCGCGCACATACTCCTGGAGTGCAGCAGTGTGGCGCCTCAACAAGCACAACATCTTGGAGCACTTCAAGCCTTAAATGGAACGCCTCAGAGCGAGGTAACGCCGCATGAGTCTTGTTTTTTCGCGCGTGCAGCCGGCTCCATCGAATTATAAAACATTGTCACGTCAAAAAAAAACTGTTGCAAATATTGTGAGTCGTAATACCAAATCAAAGACATCACACAAGTTCTATTCATCTTTCGCAGAAGGGCAGATCATTGAAATAGAGTCATAATACCTCGCGCCATTTCGCGCCGCTGGAATATTACTGCGCGCACCATAAACTTATCTCAACCGCGGTATTACCTGAAAAATACTTTTTCTTCTAGGCTGTAAAGCTGGTACTTCACGAGTGAATTTCACGCTGAGATTAATAATCACAAAAGCTCAGAATACTTCCAACGCTAGAATGAGTGAAAAATGCGTCGACTAAAGTGTGAAACACGCACACTCGATTTACGCAATTCAGTGTAAATTGTACCGCCAATGGGATCAGTCGAACCACTGAGAATTTTTTAAGAGTTACATTGTAGCACAAAACTTTAAATATTTGAGACTAGCTGATACCCGCGACTTCGTCCGCGTGGATATTTGAGTTCGTTTTTTTTAGTTTGATATGACCAACTGCTAGTTACCATTGTTTTGAGCTTGTAATTTACAGTGTATTTGAATTTGAAAGTGAGTGCTGTTGTAGCCGATTTTTTTCAGCAGTGTTTAGTTTAAGTATTATAGATGTTTCCCACGATTTTGTCTTAGTGGTTATCATCGGTTTTTTTGTAAACATTTGTGTGTATTAAAACCTGGTGCCAGATGTTGCGGTAGTTGAAATTTTTTTAACGTTTTTTTTGCGTATTTTGTAAAGCTCTTTTTCGTGATTTTGTTGAAGTGGCTAATTTGGGCTATCGTATTGACATGACTTCAGCAATGTTTTGTTTAAGTATGATAAATGTTTTCCGCGATTTTGTCTTAGTGGTTATCATTGGTTTTTTTGTAAACATTTGTGTGTATTAAAACCTGGTGACAAATGCTGCGGTAGCTGAAATTTTTTTAATGTTTTTTTTGCGTATTTTGTAAAGCTATTTTTTGTGATTTTATGTTATATTAGTGGCTAATTTGGGGTTTCGTATGCGTGTTGGTGTATAATCGAATCAGATTTTTTTTATTTGACATGACCAATTGCTGGTTACTATAGTTTTGAGCTTGTACTTTAGAGTGTATTTGAATTTGAAGGCGAGTGCTGTTGGAGCCGATTTTTTTCAGCAGTGTTTAGTTTAAGTATGATAGATGTTTTCCGCGATTTTGTCTTAGTGGTTATCATTGGTTTTTTAGTAAACATTTGTGTGTATTAAAACCTGGTGACAAATGCTGCGGTAGCTGAAAATTTTTTAATGTTTTTTTTCCGTATTTTGTAAAGCTATTTTTTGTGATTTTATGTTATATTAGTGGCTAATTTGGGGTTTCGTATGCGTGTTGGTGTATAATCGTATCAGATTTTTTTAATTTGACATGACCAACTGCTAGTTACCATAGATTTGAGCTTGTACTTTAGAGTGTATTTGAATTTTAAGGTGAGTGCTGTTGGAGCCGATTTTTTTCAACAGTGTTTAGTTTAAGTATGATAGATGTTTCCCGCGATTTTGTCGTAGTGGTTATCATCGGTTTGTTTGTGAACCTTTGTGTGTAATCGAACCTGGTGCCAGATGCTGCGGTAGCTGAAAATTTTTAATGTTTTTTTTTGCGTATTTTGTAAAGCTATTTTTTGTGATTTTTCTTAAAATCATTTTCCGTTTTTTCTTCTTTTAGGGAAAGAATTTTCCTATTTTATTTCTTAATGCACCTCTGCTCTATTAGAGGAATACATCTTCTAAGTTTCATGCTTCTAGGGCTAACGGTTTAGGCTGTGCGTTGATTTTTCTTATAACCATTTTTCCCCTTTTTCTCCTCTTTGGAAAATAATTTTCCATTTTCCTTTCTTAGCGGATGCCTACGTCATAACATCTACCTGCATGCCAAATTTTAGCCCGATCCGTCCAGTGGTTTGGGCTGTGCGTTGATAGATCACTATGTCAGTCAGTCAGTTAGTCAGTCAGTCACCTTTGAGTTATACATATATAGATAGACTAGCTGATACCCGCGACTTCGTCCGCGTGGATATTTGAGTTCGTTTGTTTTAGTTTGATATGACCAACTGCTAGTTACCATTGTTTTGAGCTTGTACTTTAGAATGTATTTGAATTTAAAGGTGAGTGCTGTTGGAGCTGATTTTTTTCAGCAGTGTTTAGTTTAAGTATGATAGATGTTTCCCGCGATTTTGTCTAAGTGGTTATCATCGGTTTTTTTGTAAACATTTGTGTGTATTAAAACCTGGTGACAAATGCTGCGGTAGCTGAAATTTTTTTAATGTTTTTTTTTCGTATTTTGTAAAGCTATTTCTTGTGATTTTATGTTATATGTTTCCCGCGATTTTGTCTAAGTGGTTATCATCGGTTTTTTTGTAAACATTTGTGTGTATTAAAACCTGGTGACAAATGCTGCGGTAGCTGGAAATTTTTTAATGTTTTTTTTTAGTATTTTGTAAAGCTATTTTTTGTGATTTTATGTTATATTAGTGGCTAATTTGGGGTTTCGTATTCGTGTTGGTGTATAATCGAATCAGATTTTTTTAATTTGACATGACCAACTGCTGGTTACTATAGATTTGAGCTTGTACTTTATAGTGTATTTGAATTTGAAGGCGAGTGCTGTTGGAACCGATTTTTTTCAGCAGTGTTTAGTTTAAGTATGATAGATGTTTCCCGCGATTTTGTCTTAGTGGTTATCATCGGTTTTTTTGTAAACATTTGTTTGTATTAAAACCTGGTGACAAATGCTGCGGTAGCTGAAAATTTTTTAATGTTTTTTTTTCGTATTCTGTAAAGCTATTTTTTGTAGTTTTATGTTATATTAGTAACTAATTTGGGGTTTCGTATGCGTGTTGGTGTTGGTTTGTTTGTGAACCTTTGTGTGTAATCGAACCTGGTGCCAGATGCTGCGGTAGCAGATTTTTTTAAATGTTTTTTTGCGTATTTTGTAAAGCTATTTTTTGAGATTTTTCTTAAAATCATTTTCCGTTTTTTCTTCTTTTAGGGAATTAATTTTCCTATTTTCTTTTTTAGTACACCTTTGCTCTATTAGAGGAACACACATTCTAAGTTTCATGCTTCTAGGGCTAACGGTTTAGGCTGTGCGTTGATTTTTCTTTAAACCATTTTTCCCTTTTTTCTCCTCTTCGGAAAATAATTTTCCATTTTCCTTTCTTAGCGGATGCCTACGTCATAACATCTACCTGCATGCCAAATTTTAGCCCGATCTGTCCAGTGGTTTGGGCTGTGCGTTGATAGATCACTATGTCAGTCAGTCAGTCACCTTTGAGTTATATATATATAGATTAGTGGCTAATTTGGGGTTTCGTATGCGTGTTGGTGTATAATCGAATCAGATTTTTTTAATTTGACATGACCAACTGCTGGTTACTATAGATTTGAGCTTGTACTTTATAGTGTATTTGAATTTGAAGGCGAGTGCTGTTGGAACCGATTTTTTTCAGCAGTGTTTAGTTTAAGTATGATAGATGTTTCCCGCGATTTTGTCTTAGTGGTTATCATCGGTTTTTTTGTAAACATTTGTTTGTATTAAAACCTGGTGACAAATGCTGCGGTAGCTGAAAATTTTTTAATGTTTTTTTTTCGTATTCTGTAAAGCTATTTTTTGTAGTTTTATGTTATATTAGTAACTAATTTGGGGTTTCGTATGCGTGTTGGTGTTGGTTTGTTTGTGAACCTTTGTGTGTAATCGAACCTGGTGCCAGATGCTGCGGTAGCAGATTTTTTTAAATGTTTTTTTGCGTATTTTGTAAAGCTATTTTTTGAGATTTTTCTTAAAATCATTTTCCGTTTTTTCTTCTTTTAGGGAATTAATTTTCCTATTTTCTTTTTTAGTACACCTTTGCTCTATTAGAGGAACACACATTCTAAGTTTCATGCTTCTAGGGCTAACGGTTTAGGCTGTGCGTTGATTTTTCTTTAAACCATTTTTCCCTTTTTTCTCCTCTTCGGAAAATAATTTTCCATTTTCCTTTCTTAACGGATGCCTACGTCATAACATCTACCTGCATGCCAAATTTTAGCCCGATCTGTCCAGTGGTTTGGGCTGTGCGTTGATAGATCACTATGTCAGTCAGTCAGTCACCTTTGAGTTATATATATATAGATTAGTGGCTAATTTGGGGTTTCGTATGCGTGTTGGTGTATAATCGTATCAGATTTTTTTAATTTGACATGACCAACTGCTAGTTACCATAGATTTGAGCTTGTACTTTAGAGTGTATTTGAATTTTAAGGTGAGTGCTGTTGGAGCCGATTTTTTTCAACAGTGTTTAGTTTAAGTATGATAGATGTTTCCCGCGATTTTGTCGTAGTGGTTATCATCGGTTTGTTTGTGAACCTTTGTGTGTAATCGAACCTGGTGCCAGATGCTGCGGTAGCTGAAAATTTTTAATGTTTTTTTTTGCGTATTTTGTAAAGCTATTTTTTGTGATTTTTCTTAAAATCATTTTCCGTTTTTTCTTCTTTTAGGGAAAGAATTTTCCTATTTTCTTTCTTAGTGCACTTCTGCTCTATTAGAGGAATACATCTTCTAAGTTTCATGCTTCTAGGGCTAACGGTTTAGGCTGTGCGTTGATTTTTCTTATAACCATTTTTCCCCTTTTTCTCCTCTTTGGAAAACAATTTTCCATTTTCCTTTCTTAGCGGATGCCTACGTCATAACATCTACCTGCATGCCAAATTTTAGCCCGATCCGTCCAGTGGTTTGGGCTGTGCGTTGATAGATCACTATGTCAGTCAGTCAGTCAGTCAGTCAGTCAGTCAGTCACCTTTGAGTTATATATATATATAGATTAGTGGCTAATTTGGGGTTTCGTATGCGTGTTGGTGTATAATCGTATCAGATTTTTTTAATTTGACATGACCAACTGCTAGTTACCATAGATTTGAGCTTGTACTTTAGAGTGTATTTGAATTTTAAGGTGAGTGCTGTTGGAGCCGATTTTTTTCAACAGTGTTTAGTTTAAGTATGATAGATGTTTCCCGCGATTTTGTCGTAGTGGTTATCATCGGTTTGTTTGTGAACCTTTGTGTGTAATCGAACCTGGTGCCAGATGCTGCGGTAGCTGAAAATTTTTAATGTTTTTTTTTGCGTATTTTGTAAAGCTATTTTTTGTGATTTTTCTTAAAATCATTTTCCGTTTTTTCTTCTTTTAGGGAAAGAATTTTCCTATTTTCTTTCTTAGTGCACTTCTGCTCTATTAGAGGAATACATCTTCTAAGTTTCATGCTTCTAGGGCTAACGGTTTAGGCTGTGCGTTGATTTTTCTTATAACCATTTTTCCCCTTTTTCTCCTCTTTGGAAAATAATTTTCCATTTTCCTTTCTTAGCGGATGCCTACGTCATAACATCTACCTGCATGCCAAATTTTAGCCCGATCCGTCCAGTGGTTTGGGCTGTGCGTTGATAGATCACTATGTCAGTCAGTCAGTCAGTCAGTCAGTCAGTCAGTCACCTTTGAGTTATATATATATAGATTAGTGGCTAATTTGGGGTTTCGTATGCGTGTTGGTGTATAATCGTATCAGATTTTTTTAATTTGACATGACCAACTGCTAGTTACCATAGATTTGAGCTTGTACTTTAGAGTGTATTTGAATTTTAAGGTGAGTGCTGTTGGAGCCGATTTTTTTCAACAGTGTTTAGTTTAAGTATGATAGATGTTTCCCGCGATTTTGTCGTAGTGGTTATCATCGGTTTGTTTGTGAACCTTTGTGTGTAATCGAACCTGGTGCCAGATGCTGCGGTAGCTGAAAATTTTTAATGTTTTTTTATGCGTATTTTGTAAAGCTATTTTTTGTGATTTTTCTTAAAATCATTTTCCGTTTTTTCTTCTTTTAGGGAAAGAATTTTACTATTTTATTTCTTAGTGCACCTCTGCTCTATTAGAGGAATACATCTTCTAAGTTTCATGCTTCTAGGGCTAACGGTTTAGGCTGTGCGTTGATTTTTCTTATAACCATTTTTCCCCTTTTTCTCCTCTTTGGAAAATAATTTTCCATTTTCCTTTCTTAGCGGATGCCTACGTCATAACATCTACCTGCATGCCAAATTTTAGCCCGATCCGTCCAGTGGTTTGGGCTGTGCGTTGATAGATCACTATGTCAGTCAGTCAGTCAGTCAGTCAGTCAGTCAGTCACCTTTGAGTTATATATATATAGATTTGGACCCATGGATTCTTTAGCTATGTTTTTCGACTAAGATAACTGCTTGGAATACCTTCTTATTTCGGTGATAAGCAGCCGTATTTAGAGCTTTAAAAAAGTTTTAATGCTTAGTTTTTTCTTTTCCATCGGTTCAGCCTTACTGTCTGCCGAATTAAATGAAAATTACATAGCCAAGCTGCATAGGTAACCAACCTAAAACAACGAATATTTTTTTAATGTTTTCCTTTCGATCAACTACATATAAAGCTGGCGGAAAAATCGCGCGTGAGTCTCTGCCCTTATTCACTTATATAATTTATTACCTCGTAAAACACGTCTACTTTTAAGTCGTGATCTAGTAACCATGACGGGCCAGTAACCGGTGCCTGTATAAGTGCTAGTCGTTTAAGTGTAGTGTCGTTTAGGACATCAAAGCTAGCGTACAATGAGGAGCACGGTTGATTGATATTTGATAGTTACTGTTTTCGCCTTTAATGCCTTGACATAGGGAGATGAAAGATTGGTGCTCGCTGTACCTTTAGTAGTTTTTGTATATGTATATAGTCAAGTTCTCTGAGCTTGGGATACTGGCCCTTTTTTGGCCGTTATTTGTAGTTCGGATGTAGAAAAGGACGGTAACGCAGTGTTTTACTAGTCATCGTCATCATTATCAGCATAAAGAAGTCCACTGATTGACATAAGCCTCCCACACATTTCCAGGAAGAATGATTCCGAGCCCTTTCCATCCACCGATTTCCGGCGAACTTAACAATGTCGTCGGTCCATCGTGTTGGTTGGCGTCCTACGCTTCTTCTTTCGGTTCGTAGTCACCATTTGAGAACCTTATTAATAACAAACTATCTACATTATAATGCCTGGAAATTCTCAATCTATGATAATATATACGTACCAACTACTGTGTATAAGCCTCGGCCTACCTCCATGTTGCTTTACCCTATACACAGGGTCCATGTGATACTGACTTACACCTAACAACTATGTATGTACCTAAACTAAACCATGATGTGTATGCAATAAATGTATTGAGTATTGAGTATTACCTGACGGTTTTTGGTTCTTAGAAAACGTCGTTTGTTCGGTTTTACTGTAGGGTTTACTAATTCTGACAACACAATTTTTGGTCCACTGATGCACTGATGTAAGGTGTACAATAAAATTTATTGTACACCTTACATCAGTGCATCAGTGGACAGATATGGATAGTGAGGATAGACAGATAGGATAAATAGAACATTATTTAATAATGTTAGGCTCAGAAAGCGTAATTGCTTCCCCTAGATTTTAGTACGTTTTTATGAACTATAGTGAGGTCAAGGAACTATTAAAGCTCGAATTTGCCTCACATCTTAATTTTAAAGAATTTTCTTGTGAAAAATCTATTTTTTTTTCTATTTTTTAAGCAAAAACCACGAACAAACAATGAACATTTTACGAGTTTTGTATGTGCCATAAATAATTTCCAAATTTTTTCGAACAGCTGTTATGATATGCTAGAAAGTCTAAATTTCGCAGTTTTATACGTTTTTGATTGTGATAATAAAACTTTACATTCATGGTTTTATGACTATTCTTCAAAAATGTTGTGACAGGTGATCGTTGCATGAAGACTTCACGTCTTGTCCACCTTTTCTACGTTTTATTGTTGCTATACCACATAAACAATTAGATTAGCATACAATGTTCGTTATTGTGACACTATTCTAGACAGTAAAAATATAAAGGTGTAAACATACAAATTTCGTTTGGATCAGAGGGAACAATAATGATAAAATAAAAATATTCTAAAACATAACACTTATAGAATTGAAAAATTTTTGCAAATGTTCAATAATTGCAGTAAAATTATTAATAGGACAAAATAAATATTAGAAAAAAAAGAAACAAAATCATTTATTTTGGACAACAACACAGCACAGAGTAACAATAACATATACATTTAGTATGTAGGTAACGAAAGCAGTACACTAACAAGAATAGATAAGTACCTACATATACAGATAATGTACGTAACGTTGTTAGTTAGTAGGAAGGTACTTGTATAAGATGAATATAGGTAAGTCCATGGTGCAAGTACCTACATAATCATCATCATCATCATCATCAGCCTGAAAGAGTCCACTGCTTGACATAGGCCTCCCCTACACATTTCCAGGAAGAACGATTCTGAGCTCTTTCCATCCACCGGCTTCCCGCGATCTTAACAATGTCGTCGGTCCATCTGGTGGGCGCCCTACTTTGTGTCTTCCGGTTCGTGGTCGTCATTCGAGAACCTTTATTCCCCAACGGTTGTCGGTTCTTCGAGTTATATGACCTGCCCATTGCCACTTCAACTTACTAATTCTAAGAGCTATGTCGGTGACCTTGGTTCTTCTACGGATATCCTCATTTCTGATTCTATCACGTAGTGAAACTCCCAGCATAGCTCTCTCCATAGCTCGTTGCGCGACTTTGAGCTTGTGGACGAGGCCAATAGTTAGCGACCACGTCTCAGTTCCGTTTGTCATCACTGGCAACCTACATAATTACGGTGCAAAAATCTGACTGTCTGCGCTAATGTCTGACTGTCTACACGCGATTAGGTACGATAGCTAATCTGACTTCTTCATTCCAAACAAATACCTCCCACTTCATTACAAAAAAACCGACAAATCATCCTGCTCCGTCTGCTATTACATACCCAAGAGATCAAAGTCAGCTCCAGGCTTACCCAGACGAATGTCTCTTGGCTTCCAAGAACCACCTGGTCGAACCTGCCTCGTAAACTTATCAGGAGTGCGAATAAACACACTTCAAAGCATAGATGGAGATAAATGTACTACGGTATTTTCAGCTGTGGATGTGGTATTAGTCTTAGAAGGGTCGTGGTATAAATATGCGGAGTTGCGCATAACTTTAATTATTTTTGCACTGGTTTTTGCCAACTGGTTTTCGCTAACTTTTTTATAATCTATTACAAACAGAGCAACATTGCAATGGGCAACCAACTCTTAAGTCTTATCGATAATAATATTAATAGCTTTCACAGTTTTGAAAGCTGTTTTCTGTTAATTCAAAGTCGCTCTTAGTGTTAAGACCGCCCTTTGTACCTCTAGTTTTTAAATATTCTTCTCGTCCTTGTTTTTACCTTTTATTTTGGTGTACAATAAAGTACCTAATATTCTATTCTATTTTCATCTATGTAAAGAGCACAAGAACATTCATGTTTTGGTCACATCTAGCTATTCACTATTCACAATTTCATGTTTTAAACGACTGTGGTTGGATGTGGGTTAGTGAAATACATTGCGCCAGGAATTATGGAGTAATTCGTTTGTAGTAAGCGGCTGTCGTGCAAATCGCTTCGTAACTTCTGTTCGTTGGTGCGTAGATTAACTTGTCGCTGGACATCGTATGTATATAGACTAAAGATTTATTCGAATTTCATCCTTTCTTTTCCACGAACCATATAAAAGCTGTGAGAGAGAGTTAAATCAGGCATGACGGTAAAACTACTGGTTCCACTTCTAGAAGAAAAAGGTAAACTGAACGGAAGAGCAGCAGTGGAGTTATTTAGGCTCATAAAATACTTTATTTAGTTCGATTAACGTACTGGTAACATTAACGGGTAAGTTTGTAATTTTGTTTTATTTTTATTAATTAGTTGTAAGTACTACGTAGTAGTAGTAGTAGTAATACTACGTAGTTCTTTCCAAAGCTAAGAATCACACTGGCACAGTTTTTCTGTTGCTATCGTTCACAGAAACAGAACACACTTTCCAATGGTTCTCCTTATTACTTTAAGTTAAATTACTCAAAAGCAACATGAAAACAGTGACAAACATGTGCAACAAAAGTAGCCTTTTTGAGGCTAAATTGAGTCCTTTCACCACGCTGGTTTGAAAAAAACCATTAGTGTTTAAGTCAAAGGTCAAAACCCTCTGAATTTCCCGTCAGGATACAAAAATCATCAAATCAAATTTCACCACTCTCCGCCTACCTGCCTATACCTAGCTATACGTACAGCAGCTATAGGTACAGCAGATTGTCAGAATAACAATAGGACGCCAGTGGAGGGAACGGACAATGCGAGCCGGTGGTCGAAACAACCGCAGTCTTTGTTGGGAAAACGAGGACAAAGAGTAAGACAGTGAAGATGAGACAGTCATAAGATGATAACTTTGTGGGAAAGCCATCCCTGGAAAGTTATTTCAAGATAAGCTTTAATGACACGTAATAATATGATTACAACAGGCTTACTAAATAAAAAAACAAGGAAATAACAAGTTAAAGTGAAAAACGTTGTCAAAATATGATGCCGTTGTAAGCTTCAGCATTGGAGGGAACGACGGGTATGCTCGCTTAGTTTTATTGAATAAAAAATCTTTTTACAGTTGTGCATTATTTTTACAGAGAGTTTTTAACTAGAGGTACATAGATTCAAACCTAAATATTGGAAGGTGGAGTATATGTACTTCAAAATCACCGGTACCTGTCTTTTATTTGCTTCTATGGCATACGGCATCCGGCATAATTATTGTCAAAGCTAAATCATGTATTTTTGTATTTGTAAATTTATAAATGTCCAATGTATTCTTTTTAAATGTTACTGTCTTAGCTCTCTCATAACTCATAAATCCATGTTCTGTTAGTTTTTTTTTAATTTCTGCCCTTCTCTTTTTATCATTGTTATTACTTATGTAAACTTATTTATAATTATTTTTTTCATCTATTCATGTATTGTATGTTGTGTGCTAAGAAGCAAATAAATGAGGGTCTTTGTCTGTCTTTATTTATATGAACGCTGAAACACAACTCGTTGGAATCCAAGTGGGAATGAGCTACCATAGTCCCTTCTGCACATAGTTTCACAGCTCTTTGGCACTTAGCCGGGCATGTTTGAAAGGTGCTACGGCGCGAACGAAACATACCTTTACAATACAATACCAACGGTTTAATATGACGATTCACCCCAACTGTTTATCTCCTGAGCCAATCTGAAATAACCTTTGTGGTATTGATGTTAAAGCTTCTAATTGTTTGAATGACTTTGATTGATGAATATCAATATACGGGAGTGATATCCTAATTTAAATCACAATGGATAGACAATAAGCTTTCTTGAGAAGTAGTTTGAAGGACTCCTTCTTCTTATAGGTAAATAATCTTATTTAGAGCTCAGTGTCACTATTTTAAGGCATTAATAATTTATTATGTGGCTAGTCCTGTAGGCCTACAACAAGCTCTGTCTGGCTCTGTCTCTGACTCTGATTTTGGGTCTGTGTGTGACTAAATAAATCCTACGTCAAAACGTCAAACACAGTAACACTGGTGAGCTCTCACATAGATTCAAAACCAGAGCCATAGACAGAGCCAGACAGAGCTTGAGGTAGGCCTACAGGCTAGCCAAGACTGAAGTAGATGTAAAAAATATCCTAGGTATAAAATAAACTCACATAAACTAGCGAAATAGGATAAACAAACACGCTGAATATACCTCAATAACTTTTTATTTGACTGGTAGGACTGGTAGTAACGTAAAACATATTTTAGATACTAATATTGCGGCGATCGACGTTACAACAACAAACGGAACGCTGGATATTTGTTTTGATAACATATTTTTCAGGAATCGGTTGTGAAATTCAGAGACGTGACGTATTTGGTTGAAGAATAAACTAAACTTAATGAACCAATATTTTTTGCATCCCAGCTATGTAGTGGGGAATGTGTACTACTTACTTTATATTATATTTAAGAACTTATACACAAACACCATTTAGGCAAATAAAAAAAATTAAACAAAAAAAAAGAATGATTTTTGATATTATGTACTACTAGATGGTAGAGCAAGCAAATACTTTCCCATCTGTAAGCCTACCACAAGCTCTATCTGGCTCTGTCTCTGCCTCTGGTTTTGAATTGTAAGTTTCTTTGTGTAAATAAATTGACATTATCTTTATTTAAGTAATCAAATGAAAAAACATATAGGGGAGACCGGGGCAAGGCCGTATAGCTAAGGATCCAGGCATGTAGTTAATCCATTTCTGAACACAAATATATTAAATCAACATATTTATTTCGTCAGACTCATTAGGTACACACTACAATCAACATATTTCACAAAATTTTAAAATTTGACAACAATTACAATAAAAAGACAAATCTCTACTTATTCCGGTTTTGCCCCGACCCATGGGTAAAACCGTATACTATGTATGATATTGCCCCGGTAATCACCGTGAGACAAGGCATCTTGTGCAAAAGAAATCATCCAACTCCTCTGTATGATAGCCGGTGCAGCCTTCATGGGCCCAGCCTTGACAGCCCATACATTGCACCCAGCCGGCCCATACATTGCATAGCCGGTTTTACCCCATACGGTTGTGCCCCAAGACTAGTGTAAAACAATAACATCAATCACTCACACATAGTCAATGCAAACTTGCCGGTACCAAACATTGCATTTAAGAGCAAATACATCACCTACAACATAGTTGATTAGTGACTTACCTGTAGCGTATGTACACTTCACAATCATTGCTTCTATATTCACGAAAATAAGATCAGGACTACCGAAAAACAATAAAATAAAGTAATGCAAAATTGCGCGAGCCTGCAGCGACAATTGTTTGTTGACAAACAGTACTGATTGTTCGGCGCCACTGAGCGGTTTTTGCGCGCGAATTTTGAAATAGTAGCGAAAATACCTACGCTATACGGTTTTACCCAGGTATACGGTTTTGTACAGGTCTCCCCTACCTATATTTAAGGGGGGCTCCCATACAACAATAGTACATTGTTACCTGAGTGTTGAAAGTCACGTTTTTTGACAATGGAGCTTGAGGGACTTAAAAGACTTTCACCCGAGGTAAACACTGTGCTTTTCATTACGAATACAAGGAAAGTAAAAATAAAAACATGAAAGAAAAATTCGTGAAAATGAAGATTGAATTGCCGCCTTCCCGGTTTTTTTTTTCTTTTTCTCTGGCGGGCTTTCGGCTTCGGTTCGCCAGCATTATTCAGCCATTATTCTCATTTTCATAATTTAAAAAATGGTAAATTGTTGCTCAAATCTATGTTATTCTAAATAAATAGTTGAAGCCTTATATTATTCAAGTAATATAGAAGATATATTAAATCTTTATGTTATTTAAATTTAAATTTTACATTGCGCTCTAATTAGACTTTTTAAACTTCTTACCGTTGTAATGGGTTTCCAACCTACTTGCTGAATAAAAAGTTGGAATTTGGTTAAACAACCTCCTTGCAGTTAGAAAGACTTTAGAAAGTTGGAACATGGTTGAATAAAATATAACTTGTTTTTTTTTATAATTTGACAGCTGTCAGTAGAAAGCGATTCTCCCTAGGGCTGAAAGTATTACTTTCAATTAGGCCCCTCAGGCAACTTCACACCTACTTTCAGAGTATGAGTAATGAAAACTAATTTTTTTGCCGTTTTTATAGATAATTCACTTGTGTGTTGGCCTGTACCGGTGAGATGTGAAAGCATGGAGGAGGGGGTCGGCAATTGAGCTGATTGCCTCCAATTGCCGCGAGCGAGCGCCCGCGCCCGCGCCCGCGCCCGCGCCCGCGCACTCTGAGGTGAACTATGGTACCTACATGTACACCTATGTGTTCTGATAAATTCATTTAGATACAAACCTAGGTACCTCAAACAGAGGTTAATATTTTCACCAGTGTTTGTATTCTGAATATTGCTGGATTAATGAACACTGCTATAAGTTTTGCGGCAATCTTTTTGGTTTTTTAATTTTTTTTTAATTTCTATTCTAATTCATAATTTTCACTTGTTAGAAGTAATTGCTTAGTTTTTTACTGACTACTACTACTAAGTACTTAATAGTAGTTCGTTAGCAACTTTCTTTACAGAGTAAACCAGCATTAGAAAGTCAAACATCAACGAACAACAAACAAACGACACCTTTTTAGGTATAGTGTACAACTGGCGGGGTCAAGGACCTCGCAGGATGCGGCCAATAACGCGGCAATAAAGGTGCGTCTGCGCAACGACCCGCCTTGAACTTCGCGATGGGTGCTCTGCGGGACAATAATGGGGCTTACGAACGAGGCTGCAATATTAAAAACAATGTACAAAAACTTTAAAAAAGATGGCCTGCGATCTGCAGATTATGGAATATTATAGCCTCTTTGGTATCTGTCTTCTTGTCATCGTCAATCATCTTCTGTCTTAGCATAGCTTACGTTATCTCTTCATAATCATCTCAGCTCGGTATCAACCCACTGCTGGGTATAGGCCTTCTTCATCTTCTGCCATCCTCTGACTTGTGCGTCTCTTGTCCAGAGTTTTCCTGCGACCGTTACGATGTCGTCAACCCATTGCGTTTTAGGAAAACCCATATTTCTCCGCCTGACTTCCGTCACCATTCGTATCTCTTGTAATTGTTTAAAATAATACGTAATAATTTTATACGTTTCAAGACAATAGTATATTTCATTACAAGTGCGGGAAGGCTGTCATTGCAAAGAGTTCCGACAAATGTCTACCCGAGCCGAAGGCGAGGGTTGACAGTCGGAACAAGATAAAATAAAATACCATTTGCTTTTTTCTCTTCTCTCCACGCAATAAGTTCGTCGTATGTATGCATGTAGCGACTTTTTGACTTTTCCGGTAAAATGTTCTCCGAAGCATTTTGTGCAATTATACTGAGTTCCGGTGGTGTTCATTCAAAAAAACTAGGATCGAAATTACTCATTTTGTGCAACAAACAAATAAACTCGCAAAGAAAATTTCTGAAAAATGGCGCCAACCGTAGAATTTTTTTTTTTTCTTTTCGCTCCTTTCGAAGCAGGCTATAGTACCAAGACCATACCGCCTAGTCTTACGTTTTGTTTTTTCCCTTGAGTTGGGTTTTTTTAAATTTACATCTTTCGTAATTTTTCTATAGGTGTTTTTTTTATTGATATGAATTGAAAATGAAATTTAATGAGATGAAATGAAATGAAACCTAACATAATTCATTCAATCAAATCATTAAATCTGTTAATGAAACAAATTAGTAGCTTCTTTTTAGAAATAATACGTATTTGCATGAATCATAAAATCTTCGATGAATTTTTTTAGTAAAAACTTCATGGTTAGTTTTTCTTTTTAGACATTATTTTGACAGTTGGGAAAGAAAAAGCACTAGTGCGGGAATGGTAAAAAAAAAGCACGCGTGTGTAATAGCCCACATCCCGAACGCTATACGTCCCTGCAATACGCCACTTTTTGAGCAACTGTATTAAAAAGTTATTTACTATTATAAGCCATTTACTTACATTATGACTGGCATTTAAAACACGTAAAAAATGTTATGTTGGGATCTCTGACGAAAATACAAATGTTTCAGAAAAACAGAGATTTACTGAAAGCTTTGGCTAAAGCAATTGGATTGCTATGAGTGTCTTATCCTATCCCACATTGGCTAACTTACAGCTGAGGTTAGTTAGCTCTGCTTCTTCTGCTTTTATGGTTCCCATAGTACTTTTGCTTGGTTTATACTATAAACATGACAAGCAACATGTCCGCCACAAATTCTAAATTTTAAACCAAGTCCCATAAAAAAATCTAGACAGTTGTCCACCCGAGTGTACCAATCAAGAAGCCAGGTCTACCACCTTTTATTGTTGCTTTCATCCCGGTCTCCGGTTGCCATCCGTACCACAATTACCTCCACAAACTCAAAACACCATAACACTCTACCATCTTCATAGCATTTATTATCCTATCGCTCAAGTTATAGAGTTGATTTCTAAAAATCAACTGTCATCAATCGTAGAAACTATAATTTTTTCAGGAATTTGAACCCTAAGTTTGAGGGTGTAAGGATGGTTTGGGTTTGTGTTATAGCTGGATCGGTAAGGTCAGTTACTGTTATCAATTGTGTGAATTGATGAACGTGAATGGCTGTTGTTACCTTTGTTTTATGGTTTGTGCAAGCAATAGGCACTTGTTCAGACACTATTGGATTGTTTGTGATGTATTATTATTGAGCTATGAGTAGGTAGGTACTATCATAGAAGGACGAGTTATGTGTAGCGACTTTTTCTAAAATGTATGGAGAAGCATATCGTGGGCTTATTTTGGCTTCTTATTATTGAGTGAAAGGATTGTATTTTATTTTTTGTTTCTTTATGCTGCTAACAAAGAACCTGCAATGCAATTTTGCTGATTTAATTGCAGAATACGGATGTTCTTACAATTTTTGATAAACATATTTCAGGGGATTAAACATATTTAAACGCATCTTATTATTAAATTTAATCGTGGTAAATATCCCGTTGTTTCATAAAATTAGTGTTAAAATCCATGATAGTTTCAAAAGTTATTTTCAGGGGTTTCAAAAATATTAACAGAATCGTTCAATGTGTCTGTGTGAAGGCAAGTTTATATTTTCAGTTAATTTTACTTAAAATCGCACCAGTTACAAACATAACAAGAGATTTTCTTCATTTTTATGAGCTAAGGCCCCGAAATCTCGTTAATCATTTTGCTTGCATCAAATCTATCAAAACCAATGTCCAACATTAAATAATAACATCCTCGAGAAAGTATCGCCGGTAAAGGCCTGAAAGCATCTTAGGCGATAGCCATGGCGATCAATGAAACGCTGTCAAATATCGCTGTCATATTTAACAGCGTTTCACAAATCGCCATCGCAGATCGCTTAGATATGCGCAAGGCTTAATAGGTAAAGTTTTTCATAGGCTCCTAATGTCCACTACATCTGACCGCAATAACATACCGGATTTATACGAATTTTGTTTGTTAGCTATGAAAAACTTCGCCATTAAAGTTGAAAAACGCGTGCCCATTAAAAGTTTTAAGTACCCACGTATAATAGTAATATCGTGATCAAAATAACTAGCTTCATTGTAGGTAATAAAATTATGTGACTTACCTAGGAAATTAAATAAATAAATATTATGGACAATCCACACAAAACTATTTAGCCCCAAATTAAGCAGAACTGGTAACTATGGGAACCACAGAGAGCTAATATAATACTTACATATTTTTTTTGTTAATGCATACTTAGAATACAATATAGCACCCAGACAGGGAAAAAAACATCTGAGTACGCCACAACAAATATTTGTTCTCGGTAGGGATCGAACCCATGACCAATGCAGGTGTTGGTGTCTATAAGCAGTGACCGCTTAACATAAAGTGGGCCTGTTTGTTTATCTTTTATGTAAAACATACTGAAACTTTCACGTCTATATTTATTACGGGAAGATTTTATTATTAATAGGAAGCCAAGTAAAAAAAAGTTATTTGCCAATACTTTTTTTTGCCATAACAAAAACACCTCAAGGATAAACCGGTCCGAATCTGGAGATCAGCGACGCGAGTGACCGGAAATTAAGACACGGGGCGCAGCACCCCTCGTATTTCCGTTTCCGCTCGGACATCACCTTTGTAGGATATCTGTTCCATCAGGGAGATGATAAATCTCGAGGATAATAGGTTTCTGCTTCGGAGTTTTTGGTTGTTATGTAAACAACCAAAAAAGCCTGTTTAAATAACTTATAAAGGGTATTTTGTATAAAAAATAAGGTTATGCTTACGGCTGTGATCCTTAGGCAGCCTTTCATAACAGCACTGGTGCTCTGGTAGTAGTGGCTTTCGCTCCTAAGGTCGTAGGTTCAAATCTAGTCGTCTACTCATGAGTTTTTCTGCACCAAAAAATTTATTTGCACTATGCCAGTACCTTGAAACGGTGAAGGAAAACATAGTGAGGAAGCCGGCGTGTCGTATAACCTGAAAAGTTTGAAGACATAATGTCAAGTGCACGAAAAAAGCCTCTTTGAGACGTACTCAAAATCTTTTCACCACGCTCTAGTTCGAAAGCGTTAAGAAGAAGAAGTTCTTCAAGTCTTGAATTTTTTTGTGAAAGTCAACGGCACGTCCAAATATAATTAACACAAGCCGTAGTTTTGCAACAGTTTTGATCTAAAAACTATGACTAAGCTCGTCATAAACCTTCTTGATCTTTTTTGTTATAGCTAGACAAAATAAGTAAAGAAAATAGCTGAGTATCAGGTGTCCCACATGCCTTTTATTGCCCAAAAACCTGTCACCGTCTACCTACACCTACATAGCCATCTTATAACAAGGAGGCATCAAATCCAGCGGGTGTCCGTTTTACGACTTCCACGAGGAACCCTAATCTTGACCCACCTTCATATCTTAATAAAGCGTCACGTGAACTCACGTCGTAAAGATTACCAGAACCCTTGGATCTGTGTCGTTTGCAGAAGGCATCAAAATGTCCTTGGAATAAGCCAAGTCAATTGATACTAAAAATATAAATATGCATAGATATTGATAGAAATTCTACATGTCATCTAGCCCCAAGCTAAAGTAATTCTTTCATAATCTGGAAACCAAATTACTGTTTTTTGTATATTTTTTATTACAGGCGCAGTTATATACATTTTTGTCTTCGATGGAGAATTGGAAACCAAACCTACAGCCCACAGCTTCGAAAGCAAAGCTACTAAAAGCTAATAAGTTAGATGATGCTACTATAGTTTCTTGTTTTTTGTCTTCTAGAGCTTACGACCTCTGTATTTTACGAATCTGTATTTATTTAACAGAAACTTATATTCAGATGTCGTAACTAGCTCTAGAAGATAAAGGACTATTAAGAACGAAAGAAATATTATCTAACATGTAGCTTTAGGTCCTTTTTCTAAAATTGACAAAAGCATTGTTGTTTTTCATAATAATCCCAATCGATATGTATAGAAAAGGACTTGCAATAGCTTTAGGTTATTTTTCTAAAATTGGCAAAAGCATTGATGTAACTTTCATAACAAACCCAATAGATAGGTATAGAAAAGGGTATAACATAGACCGTACCTTCAAACAGTAACAAAAAGTGGCGTATTTTTTTAGTATATCGTCCAGGGCCGAAGTTGGTATAATAAATGCGGCAGGACGGAACGGTGGCGGTGGCTGTGGCGGTGTGCCGAAACATAAAATATATAAAGTTTGACCGGCGCGCGATATGCGACCACCTACGGCTTAGAGTGGGAACACATGGGAGCACAATCATATATTTTTTGTAATAAGAATAAGTTGGAAACAACATCGACTGTTATCGCATACACACTAGGCACATTTATGCTGGCTAGTTTTTTTGACACAGTGATTTAATGCTAATTTAATTTTAACGTGTTGATTTGTTTTTTGACGTTGACAGTCGTAATCTTGTTGAGTATTTTTGTGGTACCTGTGTTTGATAATGGCGTATTTATTAGAGAACAAAACGTGCCAGACTATCTCAATAGTTGTGTTATTCCTTTGATAAAAAAAACTTGGGTACTAACAGTAAATATATGTCATCTCGTGGCATTGCTGCGTGGCCCTGACGGAAGACCAGCGTTAGTTGCAAGCCAACTAACTTAACGCTGAGTCAGGGACCGTTTTGCAGCTCTTGGCTCTTTATATTTCTTGTATGCATGTATATCGTAGATAGCGTGTACTTTAAATTGCTAAGCGTCTGTAAATAAATATGTTTTCTTTCTTCTTTCTTTCATCTGAAAAATTACAAACATTTTTGTTGATTTTCGTTGCTCCATAAAACTTAGCAGCTCAATGTAAACCAATCCCTCTCATACCAATATTGTATCAAGTAGAAGTGTCCACGTAGAGACGTGTTTGTATGAAAAATATTCCAATATCCACCCCCAACCGTCCACCCACCCCCTCGGGTGGACAGATCGTATACAAAATACTTATTCATAAGGTTGACCTGTCTGTCTGTTGTACCTTTTGTAAATCACTTTGCGTAGAAGACGAACTTTAATAAACTGAGAGACTTTTTTTCAAGAAAACCCAGACAGAGACGAAGAAAAAAAACAGGGGGCTCGATTGAAACATATTTAAGTAAAATAGATATTAGTTGAATGTTATCGAATGCGATCAGTCTGGAAAGGTCAAGTGATTTGTAGCTGATAAATACTGGATGAGAAGAGACGAAGACGCAGGCTCAGAGGCACGTCTTAGGAAAGACCTAGTAACCTAGCCTAGCAGTAAATTAGAATGTTGATGATGGGTAACAAAAGACACTTTTGAGATATGAATGATCATGACGGATTGATAAATTGAGCTAATAAATATAAAAGGCGGGTAAGAACAAACTTTTTCAGAGCTCAGAATATAAGGTTAGGTAATAAATGAACAAAGAATGACATAGCGAAGTTCTAATTTAAAAAAAAAACTAAAAGCTCTTAAAGAAATAGTTATGAAGACTATGAAAGAAAGAGAAGAATGGTGAAAACACTAGTGTAAACCACAAGGTGATCGCAACAAGATGGCTCTTTGAGGGTTTAAGGTCGGTCGCTTGTCAAATTATATGTTTTTATTCGAAGGAGTGGACATGATATACGGGACGCGATATTGCTGTAGTTTTTTAGATGGATCTCTGTTGAAGAGGTTTTTATTAAAAAATATGCATTTAGTTTGAGGATGCAGAATGGATATAGTAAGATGGGCAAGCCAACCACTTACTCACTGACTGGCCTCTCAGCTCAGTTGGAAATAGCTTTGCCTTCTGCGCCGTAGGTCGTGGGTTCGATCCCCACCGAGAACAAATATTTGTGTGGTGATTATAGAGGTAGATAATTTCTCTGTCTCGGTGTTATATTGTATTCTAATCAGTCTTAAATAAATTGGTCCCATATTTTAATTAGGACTCCTTTGACATCATCCTCAACACTTCAGCAAAACCCACATTAAAATCTCATTCTAGAACAAAATCCATAAAAATACTCGTCCAATAGAACTTTCTTTTAGACAAAGTCTGAAAAATGCCACAGAAATTTACTATAGTATTATCAATAATATTTACAGATTTTTGATGAAGATTTTTATAATTATAGTCGGGGTACAATATTAGCAAACATAGATGTTCTCGGAAATCGAGTATTACATCAGTTGCACTTAATCCCAGGTGTTTTAGTACATTATTCCATAAACGTGTCTGCGCTTAACTCATGTTAATTTAACGCTTATAAACATCTCACAAGATCAATCCTCAGCTTCACAAGCTAAAACCAACCTTATCACTAAGAAAATACGTCTTCACAAGCTGCATTGCTATTTTTGTCAGGACCCCGCAAAGGTGACGTGGGAAGGGTAAAGGCGCCACATGTGGACCACCTGCAAAATTAAAATAAAAAATGTATATTTAAAAAAGAAATAAAAACGTGGGTATAGCGGTCGAGGTGAATGGTCGATGTGAACCTGATTGCTATTAGAAGTACAAAAATAAATGGCACTACTAGGAATGAAACAAATGATATTTATTTGGCATTCAAAATTTGATTAAAAAAATTGGGTTTTATATATTTTTACACGGTTCACGGATTTACATATTTTTTTAGTTAAACACCCATTACTTTTAACTCAGTGCCCATTTATTAAATTCTTAATACATTTTGTATAGTATTTACCTTGTTTAGTACAAAATATTTTCAGTTTCAGGCGTAAATGTAGCTTGGAAAGGTATTAAAGACACTTAAAGAAGCTCAATGAGACACAACTAACCATCAACACATTCGTAAATACCCACCGTGGGAGACATGGAAACAGGCTATGACATTTCCTCTCACCTTATCCCAACCGCATAAAGTTCAGATTAGTACAGAAAAATGAAAGTTGCAGTGAGGTTTTGTTTTAAGTGTAATGTAACGATATTGTGGAGTGACGGACGTGTGAACGGAACGGTAGCACTTTCACAGCGCTCTAATGGTCCTTTTGATTCGGTTATTAAAGGGGATTGGCTGAAAATAACTTGTAAGTAGCTTTACAGATACGGAGATATACTTGACAGGTTAAAAGGGTGTCAGAAATACACTCGTGGACGTGATTGATAACATTTACAGCTCTAATCCGATGTTGTTTTAACTTTTTTTTTATTTGCTCACCGTATCGCATACCTCAGATGGTTCTTTGAGAGATTGTAGGAAGATAGAATGTCAAATGACAAAGATGTAAGGAATGATTCGAAGAAGAACTTAGTTGCAGGACATCATAGATTGAAAAAGTTTAGTAAGTTATTAATGAATTACAGGGTAAATTATGTATTGATTTTAAAAACTTAGTCCTGAGATCTGACAATGTCTTTACATGCATAATAATTCAATAAAGGTACTGAATATCTTCTTCCTGCTCTTATCCCACTTTATGTGCGGTCGGCACAACATGTCTTCCTGCTCCATTCCCCTCTATCAGCCGGCATCTCTGCATTCACTGCTCTTTAATCCATCATCTTTCACACAGTTCATCCATGTTTTCTTTGGTCTACCTCTGCTCACATGTCTATCTATATCCTTACTTCACTTTCCTAGTCGAGACTTTCATCCCTTCTCATGACATGCCCGTATATACCACGCGCAGCCTATAGCTCCTCAATTGTTCTGTTACTGGCGCTACTTTCAAATAATAAAGATACTGAATATGCTGAATAAAATTACCACACTGGCTTGAAATAAACAGTGACACGGTAAGAAGAAGAAGACTGAATAAAAAGTGGATAAAGAATTATCAAAATGTTGAATTCCAAATCCACAACGATACTGCTAGTTTGGCCTTAGAATATTTAATACTATTGGTTTCACTTCAAAACTACATAAGCCTGTAAAATGCACCTAGTTGACCAAACCCCACTTCAAATTCCAGACGCACCATTCCAACAAAAATAAAAGTTCCATGTAGCACCAATAAAAGCTTACAACTGTGCACCAAACAATTTCATTAGTCCTCCAGTGAGGAGCGGTTTATACACTTCCCCGCAATATTGTTTAAAATGTCCGGTCTGGACATAAACGTATGCAAATTTCATTTTTATATAAGGATCCTTCGCACAGGAGTTCAACGTCTATGTCCAAGCGATGAAGGAAGAAAATGAGATGTAATTTATCATTTTACAAATAGTCCAGATTTCGCTAGTTCAAATTGGTTTGAGGTAACAAGAAAATCAGGTGGGCTATAAGCTTGTCCCGTCAGTTTGTTTTAAAACAAATAAAAACTGATGTAAGTTGATGCAATCCACATATTTTTAGAAGATTTCAAATACCTAAGCAAATTTTAAACAGAAATAGTTTTTGGTTATTGTTAACCGTTTTTCTGTTTTCGTAAAATCTCTCCATCCAAAGGTTGTCTGGAAGAGATCGCTTTTAGCGATAAGGCCGCCCATTGTACCTATATTTGTAATGTTTCTGTTATAATATGTTTCTTATGTGTACAATAAAGTATTAATCTATCTATCTATCTAACTTTGTTTTAGTATCAATTGTGACCATCACCACCTATTTATTACCTATTTATATACGTGATTGAAATTATTTATATGCGTCATGCCACGAACCTACTATTCTTTTAAAGTATGCACATTCAGTTGACATGATTGTGTAAAAATCATGTAAGCTCTACCAAAAAACAACACAGAACTAACGAAATATCTTCATAAGCACAGTTGTCTCACTCGGACCGAGCGAGCCCTAAACGTATGCAAATTTTATTTTTTAAAAATGCAAGTGGTCGACCACATGTCGCCATGTCGCCGTCCGTCGGTTTTATTGCCCCTATTGGGTCGCCCACCTTGCTGGTAGATGTGATTGCGTATTTGTATGGAATTGGATCGGTGACCGTAATATTCAAGTTAACAATATTGTCTAGTACAATATTTTTATCTCCAATATTGCGGAGTAAATTGTATTTTGTTGTTTTTTTTTCTGAAAAGGATACAAGTCTTTTAGGGGTTTGCATTAGATAAGTCAACATTGTCGAAACATCAACATTGGTACTTTGTGCAGAACTACTTATTCGATATTGATTCTAAATCAAAAGTTAAGGCCAATTTGCACAGGATTTTTTTTAATTAAGAAGTCTTGGAAGTAAATTAATGGACATCGTTACAGAAAAAATACATTTTATAACTATCAAAATAATAAAAAAGAAACAGTAATAACTAAAACTATAATACTAAAAGTACCTAGTTAATTGAGCCATTATCCATCAAAAAAATTAAAAAGTAAAGACGTGAGAAAGCGGAAACCTATCTACTTCCTGTCCTATATTATCTATAGGTAGGTATTGCATTAATAGAAAACTGTCTTAACACGCATCAAACTATGTTTTCACAGCCGACTTCGCCCGTTAAACTAATTAGAGTGTTGTCATCGGTCGAGACGAGTGATTTATCGTCGCGGATGTACAAACGGACGGATCACTGTTTTTGTAGTTGGTTCCATCATTAGAGATGAGGTTGGGAATAATTTGGCGCCAGTAGGTAACAATGAATAAAGAGTTTTATTGCGTGTAGGTATGATGTGGACAGTTTTACGCAGAAGGCAACCAAGAATAGAATTGAACACAGGAGTCAACACTGTTTTGTTTTTGTTGTAACTTCAAAGTTTTGCCATCGCAAATTTTTCAAAGTTGGAAAGAAATATTTTGAGTTGAATACTTGCAAATCCTGCTGTAGATTATTTTTAATTCTTAAACATCAACGATAATTTCACCTAGTTTTTATTATAGCAATGAACATGTTCTTATAATACTTAATTATAAAGAGGAAGCCGTGTATCGGGCAACGCGGCAAGTCAACATCTTTTAAACTAGCGACTAGCGACCCACCTCGACTTCGCATGGTTAAAAAAATTCAAAGGCACTTGGCTTCTTCTTTCTCTAAATTACTCACACGCAAAGCTGGAGCAACCCACAAGTTAAGCATTACGTTCTCTCTCAATCAAAATACATATCTCTCAAAAAAAAAAATTCATCATTTTTGTTTTTATTTACTGAGTCAAGGAATTGTGTGGTTTGTAACCATTGGCCAAAATGGTTACAAACCACACAATTCCGTGGTCAGTACTATGCTAGTCACACACTTAATGTAGGTAGGTACTTATACGAGTTGCGTATTCTGGGTCTCAGTTCGTCAGATAAAAGGAAATAACTCCAAGCAAAAGAAAGTCTCATATTTCGATCGAACCACAAAAACATGCGGCTAACCACGTTCACCTCTTCACGAAATTCCATCAAAGAGCATCCAGGAATAGCGCACCTTTTTCGATCGTGAGTCGTAGACGACAGGTGTGGCCGCCTTGTCAATTCAAACGGGGATTAGTCATTGTCTCTGGTTCGTGTCATGGAGAACGAGATCGATTTTTTTACTGGAAAATTGCCGTGTGCAAGATTTAAGTTTTTTCCGCAAGTGGCGTGTCTTTTTTGTTATTATTCCTCATCATATATTTTTTGTTATTATACTCCCACAGCAGGGCAAAATCTTCCTCCCTTTTCCTTCCTGCTTACACTTTTTGCTATTAACCGCAGCGACCGTCCGTCCATCGCGAGATTTTTTACTTTTGAAAATTCATCAATGTAGTAGGGAATTTATAATGTATACTGCTTAAAAATAAGGACGTAAAAAAGTATCTTACGTCAAAACTGTTGCATAAGGATGACAATTCAAACGAAGCTACATAACGGTTTTATTTAAATTTGGAACAGTCATATTTAGAAATACCCACATTTCAGTCAGGTATATCCACAATGCCGCATTCTTCTCCTATTTCATTGTTATTCCAGTTATTAAAAGTCCGCCGGCTTGGCACTTCGCCAGCATTGTACATTGTACTACATTCATCACCCATCACTCGTATAGGATCACTCAAAAACTGCTTCACGCACACATTCGCAACTGACGTGTAAACATACTTTTTCAGTAGATTTTCCTCGAAGTGTGTAGATTAGTTATATATAGAGGCAGCTTTCCAAAATTTGCTGATAAGAATCATAAGATTATAAAAACTTGATGTGCCTAACACAAATTAATGAAATCCTCCAAAAAACATATTCTTGATATTATACTATAAGTAGTTACGACTTTTGAAGTTTGTACAAAATCAGGTATAGGCCTAAAAAGGTGGGAGTAAACGAAAAAAATTTTGAAAATTAATTCTATCAGGTCCTAATTGTTTTTTGTTTCAGCTAACATTCAAACTAATCTATGATACGAGGTTAATACACAGAGTGCGTTCACGCGGGGCAGTCAGCGGTGCACATTAACCAGTCATCACTTCCACTGACGGCCGTGTGGACAAGCCTCAATCACTCTCTTCACTTTCACAAACTATGAGCTCTTCATTTACAGTAGGTAAATAATTTCCCTATGAGTACTGTTGCCGTAGGATGTGTGATGATGATGATGAACTAACTGACCTCTCAGCTCAGTTGGTAGTAGCTCTGCCTTCTGCGCCGTAGGCCGTGGGTTCGATCCCCACCGAGAACAAATATTTGTGTTGTGAACGCAGATGTTTGTTCTCTGTCTGGGTGTTATATTGTATTCTATTTATGTATTTACAAAAAAGTATTTAAGTATTATATCAGCTATCTGGTTCCTATAGTACAAGCTCTGCTTAGTTTGGGGCTAAAAGTGTTGTTGGATTATCCGCCATATTTATATTTATTTATAACTGAGAATCATTGAATGCTATGGACGTGGATTTGATTCCAGTCGTGTATCTATTGATTGTTCTGTTCGAAAAATGCAATGTACACAATGCTAGTGCTCTCAAACGGTGAAGGAAAACATCGTGTGGAAACCTGCGGCTTAGTCAGGTCTGCACACCATGTCTTTCTTGTGGATAAGGTCGACTATGATGTCAAGATGGTATGGGTGCTGGGCAAGCCTACTTCATCTAAAATCCTGTCTCATCAGCTACTCCTTCTTCTTCCTGCCCTTATTCCACTTCATGTGGGATAAGGGATAACACCAGTTACCCCTGATGCTAAATAATTATCTACAAAGATCTGTTTACTTTGCCTTACAGTAATACAGCATTGGCATGTAATTTTTTTGCAATAAAGTTTTTCTTTTAATATGGATAGCTAAGTATTTGGCTGCCATCACACCTGATGGAAAGTGTATATTATTAAGTATATTATATTTATCTAATATACACTTACATACCTACTACGTTTTCAGTTTATACTTACTACGTTTAAACGTAGTAGGTATGTAATTTGTTGTAATTCTCACATCGTTAGTGTGATTGTAACACGCTGAGTTTTATGTTATTGTTTACTTTCATTCCTGCAGTTCATGTTCTGACTGTTTTGTTCAGAGGTGACTTTATTATTTTAGCTTTCACTTTACAGAGATGAAAGTTTTTATAGATATTTAACCGAGGGTGTAACCATGCGTCTTATGATTGGTTTAATTAGAATATGGGCAAATTTTTCAACCTACAGAGAAAATTTGTCGTATAAAAATATACCGTCGTATTTTTTTTTGCCTTGTAACAAAGACTGATATTTTTATTCGGCAAACAGAAAAATAGGCCTTTTTATCATTAAAGCTATATTAGGTACTATATTTTTTAACACGTGCCGTCTTTTTGCAATTTTCACAATGTAGTAAGTCTATCTGTTTTTGCATTAGTTTACTTATTTCAATTTATTTTTTTAATTGTTCGTTATTTTGATCCGAATAATAACCAATGTCATAATTTTGGTCTAGGTGCTATTAATAAAGTGATTTTTGTCTCGAGTCTTTTGAATAGTATGTCATATCACGAACGATGACAATATCTTTAGTATGCATACGATGACACGCTTTATTTATCACCTAAATTTTCACATAATTTCTCGCTGACAAGTTGTTCCACAAACGCTACCTAAATCAATGATTTATCTCCCTATGTTTTTTCTCACTTCGGTTCGCGCTATCTTGCTAATATATCTGAGTACTTGTGATAAATATCTTGGCTAATAAACACTATGATATCGTAAATCTTGCTGGTGTAATAGGTGCGGTGCCACAGTCTAGTGCATTCAGAAGAGCATCTGTAGCAAAAGTTCTACTGCTCAGCTGGACGATTCTGTAATTCTGTTGCAATCATAAGTTTGATACTAACAAGGAACAGTGATCACTTGTTGGCATCACTTACCACTATCTATCTGTTGCCATACTAGTTTTACAGCGCGGAATGTCAAAACTGACAGATGCGACTATAGGTTTTGATTGCAACAAAAGATACGCAATCACCCCACAATACTAGTAATAGAAATAAATAAGATTACCTCAGCCAACGGTTATTATAATCAATGAACATGGAAGCTTTGAATAAAACTATAATACTATGTAATCAATACAACGTGACACACAACAGATTCTGATTTTAATTTTAGAACTATGGTCAATAAATCATCAAAATGCACCAGTAATGTAGTCTAGTGGGAGCAACTCTGCCGCCATTTCTTCCACCAATAAATTTATTTTTTTCTAAAAAACTTATAGGCACTTTTACCAAATAAACAACTACAGCTTCTGTTTACTATTCACTGTGTCAATCTGGGTGTACTCACTAATACACACCGCTATAGGCAGATTTATTTTTGTAAATTATAGCCCTCCTTACATATTGTTATTCTGTATACCATAAACAATGTTTTAGTTTATAAACATGCTCCTCTAAAACGGCTTTTTGGATGTAAAAATCCGTGTAAATCTGCACTTAAATTACCTACGAGCATTGTGGGCGTTTTGTGTTAACAAAATATTCATATATTCAATGAAAAATATGAGATCATTATTGATTGCTTAAAATTAGATGCATTAGAATATTTTACTACCTACGAACTTCAAGAAAATACGATTACAAAATATAAACTTTCATAAAACGTAAGCTCATACGCCAGTGTTATTTTAAAAATGTTTCAAATCCCATTACATAGTTAGAGTTGCACCAAACACCGTTTGTCGTCACATCGTCTGACGGAGTCGAATTTTTCAGTCGAGATTTATCGTGTGCATTAAAATAAACGTATGCGCCTGCGTTCCTGAGGTGGAAACAGAAAGAATTGGCACTGAACCATGAGAATGGTAAATAAATACTTGCATGAAAACCAGGGAGTACGTCAGGTGGGGGCCAATCCACCAATAATACATTGGATTTGCCCCGACCAAAGTCGGTTTGAGTTGATTGGTGATGATTCCATTTCAGTGAGTATAGAGCAGTCGTAGCAGTGCCGCTTTCCGATCAAAGGCCGTGGGCCAAATCCAGTCACTTATCAATGAGTTTTTCCGACCAATAATGTATGTGCACTATGCCAGTACTCTCAAACGGTGAAGGAAAAAATCGTGAGGAAACCGGCATGTAATGCCTGAAAGTTCGGAAACATGGTGTCAAGTGCACGGAAGGTGCCTCTTTGAGGCGCACTTTCAATCCTTTCACCTCACTGTTCCAAAAGAACTAGTGACACGATAAGAAGAAGAACAGACTTAAGATATTATTCTGCCCTGAAACAGTGAAATGTACGTACCTATATGTTTTGAAGATACATTGAGTGCAAACTCCCCCGAACGACTATACTAAATATTTAGTTCAGCTGTTAGTTTGAGAGACACTAATCTAACAGTAGCCAAGCCGTAGTTTATTGCCTGTTCTTCTAGGTTTGGTCGCGTGGAACTGGCACCTAGACTCACCTAGACGTTTCATAGTGATCCTTGAGTTACTACTGAATAAGACATTGACTTTGCAAATGGTAAAGCTTGCCCCGTATTGCAAGCCCTCAGACGCCCCTGCAAATGCCTGTACCAAACTATGTAACAGGTATAATAAATAACCTTAGACGAATTTACCTTTGGGGACGGTCTATTCCCGTTCTGTATACCAACTGCTACAGGACCTGTGGCTTCGGTCGCATTCCTTCACGGCACGGTAGATGTGATTTCGGATCGGCTGATAAAGTGGAGGTGGCTTAGGGGATTGGCTATGAGTATGTATACCCTTAGTTTTGAGAGTGAATAAGGAAATATCTTCATGCCTTTGATCCTCAGGCATGGTAGATATTCCTTGAGATCTCTTAGTACTCCATCATCCAAGATCATCTGAAGAGCATCCATCCAAGATTATTTGAGGATGCTTAGTAAAGTTTTCATAGGTGCATCCTAACTTTAAATTTGGATTACTTTAAAAGTTTTGGGCGACTGAAGATTTAAAACAACAATATAACAAGCAAAACATCACTGGTGTAGCCTTGCTTGTTTAGAAAAATGGTTTCAAAAAAATTTACTGTCGAAAATTTTCAATTTTTGCAGTGCGATTCTAGATTCAAAGTCTTTAAATGAATTCTTACGTCAATGCTCTCAAACGGTAAAAGAAAACATCCTGAGGATTTTTGAGCATCACCATTATTAGCAAAGGTTTGTAAAGATTTGGAATCTGTTATGAGGAATACTAAAACTAAAACTTCTGCAATTTGTGGTCATAGGTACTAGGTACTAGGTAATAAAAAATTTAAAATTGCATGTCAATACTCTGGTGAAATATGTGAAACTGATAGCAATACTTTAAAAACTAACTCCTAACCATATTTCAAGCAATTAAACATTTCATTCTATTTCAAAAGGTTTGATAGTACTATTAAGACGACCTCGGAGTTTTAAAATGATAAGCAGGTATTTTATTTTTAATTTTTATTGTGTTTTACTGTGCCTGTGGCTTTTTTGTCAAGTATTTTTTATAATATATTAAATTTTATTCTATCGGTATCGTGCTTTGTCTAAAAATTATTATTTTTAAGAACAATCTCTAAGAGTTATTATGTTTAAGAAATAAAAAGACCCTACTTCGTGCAAAGAAATAGATTCCATTACAAAAGTAGTTGAAATTCCTTGCTCTCATTTAATTTTGCCTACCACGCCTACTGGACTTCCTCCTCCAAGGTGGCAGTCTGGAGGTCTGGTGGTCTGGCAGTCGTTCACAATATTTTAATAATATATCAAAACATCGTTAGTAAATGTCGCCTATAACGAGCCGAGACTGTAAGTGCGGATTCCTAGAGATGTCCTGTGGACTATTCTCAAGCCAATCGACATTTTTTTGGTAATTTTAATAAGTAAAATATTTATATCCTACCTCTGAAATGCAATAAGTTTCATCATCATCATCAGCCTGAAGAAGTCCACTGCTCTACACAGGCCTCCCCTACGTATTTCCAGGAAGAACGATTCTGAACCCCACCGACCACCGACTTTCCACGATCTTAACAATGTCGTCGATAGACCAATCGACCGACGACATTGCATTGTTACGTTTCGTCTTTCGTTCCGTTTTCCGATTCGTGGTCGAGAACCTTTATTCTCCAATTTTTGTCGGTTCTTCGAGCTGTATATGAGTGAGGTGTAAGGATTTTAAGATGGTGTCCAATTCAAATCAGCAATAATTAATAATACCACGATACCTCCCTCCAGGTTTTAAATTTTGAATGCTCTCAGTTCTTGTTCACTTTCTCGCATACCCAATTACCTCATTATCTCTACTGCTTCGCTAATAGGATCCTCATCGGCCCTGAATAAATGGTCATGCATTAGTTCACACGTCTATAGCGATTAATAACGCGACTCTTGCGCACTTTATCATCGAAAGTTGCGAGTAAAAATAGACAACGAGATGGTCGAGCGCACGCATTATTCATGTTCTGATTAGTTTTTGGGTTTTGAAAGGTGACAGATGATTGCACAGGAAGTGAAATGTTTTTTATTTCATAAACGCTAGTGGACAGATATTTCCTACTTCGATCTCCGGGCTCTTAAGTACTTATCTAGTGGAAGGAGTGTTTAGTTGTACTAGTACGTGTTGTCAGCTCATTCGTGCTTTTTCATAAAAAAAGATTACCCACCTGATGGTAAGCGGCTACGGTATCCTATTATCATTCTAATACCCGCAAAGTATACTGAAGACGTGAAATTGCAATGCATCCATCACTTTGGGACATATGGTGTTGCGTCATGAAGTGTTTTATAATGGAAGCCCTGAAGAAAGCTAGCCGATAGAACAGACACATGGCCCACCTGATGTGAAGTGGTAACCATCGCCTATAATAAAGCATTGTCTCATCATAGGTCACACACGCCAGGAGCGCCTCTTGTAATACTCAGCCTTACGTGCCAGTAATTCACCGGCACCCACACCCTTCAAACTAATAACAGCAATGCTACTTCGCGGCAATAAGGGCATACTACTGTATTTTACCATTTACTATAGCTTATAAGTAGTATGTTCTTGATCTTTTTATAAAATGAAAAGGTAAAAAGATACTAAAGTGCGATGAATGACTAAAATGTAATTATCATTCCAAGATAGGCAGCTCTTTGTGTCCTAAGGTGTCGTCTACATGTGTTGGCTAATCACTCGGTATAAAGGCCCGTTCATACGCATCCGGTGAGCGGACGTGGCCATCCTGGGAGCGAAGGTATCGGGTGTTAGGTGGGATTCATTCGTGGCAAAAAACTCTTAACACAGTAAACTGTAAACATGGTTTAGTTTAGGTACTATACATAGTTGTTAGGTGTAAGTCAGTATCACATGGACCCTGTGTATAGGGTAAAGCAACATGGAGGTAGGCCGAGGCTTATACACAGTAGTTGGTACGTATATATTATTATAGATTGAGAAATTCCAGGAATTATAATGTAGATAGTTTGTTACTTTATTTTAAATTAATAAGCTTGGTAAAACCAAGGTCTTAAAAGTAGTCAAAGTTAGGTTTAGTGCGTAGTTATACATTTTTAGTAAATATTAAAGTATTTATCAGGTATTTTTTTTTTTTTTTTTTATTTAGCCTATATCGTCCCACTGCTGGGCAAAGGCCTCCCCCAAAGACTTCCAGTTCCCTCTATTCTGGGCCTCCTCCCACCATTGCTTATGGAAGGCGTCCAAGTCGTCCCGCCAACAGGTATAGGTAATATTAACTTTTACCGACCTGACCAGCTTTTTCAGCATCGTGACCTTGATTCCCTGACCACCGGCACAAAGCACCGTTGTGCTATGTGGAACACGTCGATATTACGACTCTTTCTGGGAACTGTACGTCCATCCGGTGCAGTTTACCGAGGATGTATTAAATAGTTTTATGTGTTAATACCGGTATTAACTGCAATTCTTCTTCTTGTCATGTCACGAGTTCTTGTGAACCAATGTGGTAAGAGGATGTTAAATGCGCCTCAATGGGGACTCCTCTCGTGCGCTTGACACATGTTTTCGAACATCAAAAGTTCTACACTGATCTAGAAGCTTAGTAATAGAATTCCTACCTATAGAATATTTCTAAGAGCCTGAAAATCTGCAAACAACTTTTCGCTCGCACTTTTTGTAAGATATAAATTCACTAAACGTAACATATTTTTGTTAAATTGCAATCAAAAATCGTATGTGAAATGTTATGTAAATTATATCAACTTACGGCTTTCAGAGTAACTTTTTCTAGAATGTTTTGTATCCGTGAAAACCTATAATTGGGGCACTAGATTGTAGACCATTAATTAAGTTATTATAAGCTGTTGGTTTTCCAATAAAATAATAATTATTGCACACAATATACAGGTCAGCAAAAATATAATTTTGATTCGAAAAATGTTTTCCTACCAAAAAGTTTGCTTACCTACTTGTTACTATACTTTACTAACTTATTATTATTTTCTTAACTATGAAGTTTTAAAAACAGTTAAAAGACTTTATTTTTCTACGTCTACAACAGCAAAACCAACAAGATTTTACACCTTTTTCGGGTTTAGTAACACTACTTCACACTAGATGGCGTGAGTAGGCTTACAGAAGCTTTTAAATCTAAAAGAACTTACCAAATTGATGCGTTGTAAGTTGCATTCGTGTAATATTTTCTGTATAAATTTTAAGTAAGTATAACAATTTCATTTTAAGCTTTTATTTTAAGCTTTCTGATTGACAAATTAAAAATATTTGTTAGTTTTTCAACTCATACATTTTGCTTGAAAATTTTGAATTAAATCAATAATATATTAATTGTCGATTACCAATAGATGAAGCCACCTCTATGATTCACGAAGTGATCATGAGGTTTCCAAGGTAATAAATAAATACTTGTGTTACGCCTCTCTTTTTTTAATGTTGAACTGGTATCGCACAGGTACAAAAAAATATTTTGTAAAATGGATTTCTAAAAAAAAAGGTATAAGAACCAAGCCATAACTTTGTTGCCTGTTCGTGTAGATTTGGTCTGGTGGAACTCGCACCTAGATTAACTAGGTATTCACTTTAAGACTCACTTTTTTTATTCAAAGTGATCTTTGTGATTCTTTTAATTACTTATAATTGAAATAGCAAGTAGCACTTGTGTAATGCCCAGTTGCCTCTGACGCTATATTAATCATCTACAACCCATTACACGCAAAGGCCTCTTTACTTTTTTTAATAACCACTCCTATACCTGTTTATCTGTTTCCTCTACCTATACAGACATTGTAATAGGTATTACTGAGAATCCCACGGCTTAATCACTAACTACTCATTCCACGAAGCGGCACATGTGAACAAAGGTCTCTTATTACCATACTCACGATACAATCTAAAATCAACTTTAAACTTAAGCAATTGAGATGTAAATCCAACGCGTAGGTGGACGTTTTTATAAAAAAATGTACAGTCAGATTTAGATCTTAAACCTTGGAAATAAAGATGGTAGTCGAATGTGGTGGTGGGGTAAGGTTGGTTTACCTGAGAAAGGTGTGGCCATGTGGAGACCATTTGGTTTTTGTTAGTAACAATAATGGCGGCTGTGCCTTTGACCGTAAGGTTTTTGTGGCCGTTTGAGGTAACCCAATACGAGTTGTTAAAACAAATAATTCACAGTTCACAGATTTATAATAATCTACACAACTAAATATATTAATTTGTTGAACAAAACATTATAACAATATTCTTATATTATTGCATAACATGCACTACATAAAAATAGCATGCACTGAGGTAGCCACTGCACTTCCTTTTTAGTGCGCACCACTCCATAGATCACAAAAAAAGCAAGTCTCAATAACATAAATAAATCATAAATCATTTTATCTTATACCTTTAAACGAGAAAATCTTGTATATATATATATATATTTAGGATCTCGGAAACTGAGCCAACAATTTTCATGAAATTTAGTATACAGGGGTTTTCGGGGACGATAAATCGATCTAGCTAGAATTTATTTTCAGAAAATGACGAGAAATGGGTTTTTGCAATAATCTAACATAAACTAAATATATGACTGTTCCTGCCATCTATTGGCGATTGTGAGCAACTAACTGCAAGCTATTCGAGCAGATGGCGTTGCTAAGTAAAAATAAGCCATTAAAGATTATGACTCTATTGGCAAATAATAATACATTTTTTTTTAATAATACGATTTACAAAAAAATAAAATCCCGAGCGAAGCTCGGTCATACCGGCTCGTTCATAAATAAATAATACAACTCAGCACAAAAAATAAAAATTCATGATGTAAGTAGGTACAATACACATTCATAATTAAATTCATACGTAATCATTGTAATTGAGTATTTATTAAATAGGTGCTGCATAAATAAGTAAACAAAAAATAATAAGTACAATAATCGAGCTAAATGACAATAATTTTCTTGTCAAGAAACTTCCACTGTGTAGAAGGATGTCCTATTATACACTTTTGGACTTAAACTTTTTCATAAAAGCATGTATATAAAACGTAGGTACTTATATATTGTTATAAAAACACTAGAACTTAATCTAAAAACGTGAATCTTTTTATATTTTAAATAAAACTATTAACATGTACAACTAAACAGCCGCCCACCTCGACTCCATCTATCCGACGGTAAAAACACCGATAGCCTTTAACCTGCCTTCCTTGAAACACTTATCTTACGAGCGAGTGCCTTTGCACATGCGGCTCCTTATCCGTTAGCATCTAGTCTCTTTTGGCTAAAATTAAATAAAAATAAAAATTTGGTTGCTCATAGATTGTGACTTCGCGATGTCTGTTTTACTATTTAGAACACAGAACACAAAATAATACTTGCTTGGCTTTTAACTTTCCAAAAATTATAAAAATATTTGTGCTTTTCATTTTTGTAGCGCTAAAAGACGAATAAAAAAGAATATCTACTGATTAAGGTATCTATTAGAACAATATTTAATATTCAGCATTTTGAAAATCAGAATCATGTATACGCATGAAGCTTATTTTCAAACTAAAAAATCGGTTGTCTGTAAAGTCGGTTTACTGACGATAGTTGAACGTCACAACGTCATAAGAAAATACACAGATGTCGAACGTTGCCGAACGCGAAGGACCATTGTGTGCCTCTTTGTCGCTCGTTCCGTGCTCTCGTTTGCACTTCAAGCCTTAAATGGAACGCCTCAGAGCGAGGTAACGCCACATGAGTCATGTTTTTTCGTGCGTGCAGCCGGCTCCATCGAATTATAAGACGTTTTCACGTCAAAATCTGAAAAGAAAACGATCTTGTGATTATAAAGAAACTAAGGCTTGAAACAGTGCTTGAGTCTGAGTAGAGCCTCAAGCACAGATTTCTGTCACTTTTCAATGGAGTACTATCCAAAAACCTATGCTTGAGAGTGCTTGAGGCTCGACTCAGACTCAAGCATTGTTTAATTTTGTAAAGCTATGAAGTATACTCGTATGCATGTGAGAAGGCACTTACCTACTCTGTCTTGTCACAGATGCATGAACAGTGGCGCTCGTGCGTAGTTATCACCTATCAGTCGAAGGGAAGATAGCTTTATCTATGAGTTTGTTTGATGGCTCGGGGAGTATTTTTGATTCATTGTAACAGGAAAATCTAAACCGAGCTCAAATATTTATCTTCTCATTACTAAACCGAACACTTTTCGTATTGTAGTATATGAGCTATTAGGTCTTAAAACTTGGTAAATAGGTAGGTATACCAGGTGATCAAGCCTAGAAGGTAGACCTACATAATATTGTCTTTTTTTCAAGACCTAGACATCAAGACTCAAAACCAGACCCAGAGACAGAGCCAGAAATAGCTTGAGGTACTGGCCACAAAATTACGACCTCAAAATAGAAAAAAATATGTTTATCTAATGTTCAATAGAGTTTCTTTAGAGATGCTTACGATTAGACCCGTCAATCAATACAGTGGGATTTAAACCCACACTACTTGTAGAGTGTATCAAGCTAGCCAGTCAATTCCTCGTTACACCAAAAATGTTTCTACCTCGCATTTATTATTCCAATAATATTGAATAAAATAATTTAGACTTTAAATTCATGCAAAGATTAGACGAGGTAAACTTAAATACTAATGTTAAATTATAACAAGGAAACCATTAGCGTATCGATTTAAACAAATAATAAAGGTGCGTTATCGTGAGTCGCAGGTCAGACCTCGCTACATCCCCTCATTCAAGATCGAACGATTCGGACTTGAATTGAATGTTATTTGTACAACACGTCTGACAGCGTTCGAGGAAACAGTAAAAGCTCTCAAGTAGTTTCTCATGTTAAGTCCGGCTAGTAGGCTGAAAGTACCTTATTTATCCAAAATTTAAGTCCAAAGATTCATTTAAAATAAAAAAAAACGTGATTTGGTCATAATTCAAAACCGTTGAAAAGTTTCAACAATCTGTAAACATTAAGTATATGAAGAACCATCATGTCTGTTTTTATATGGACGTAGGTACGTACAGCTAGCGCTGACCAAAAACTACTTTGAAAACAAAAAATTGTTTCCACAGACCGTTTTCTTATATTTTCTATGGTTTTGGGTTAAAAACTACACTATTACCACGTAAGTGGCTAGATGAATATTTGCGTAATTTCATACTTTTGGGGTTTTCCCTCTTTCATCTTTCTACCTCCTTTGGAAAAATATTTTTATCTTAGGTACTCTCTAGCTTACAGACGCATTGTTTAGGATTTAGCCGAATCCGGTGAGGCATGATCAGGGTGCCCATGCGATAACCCAATGGTACTTACTCATATCTGCAGTGAATGGATATTTTTAAAACGAAAGGTGATTGACATAAATTCTTGTAAATATTTTAAGTATAACTATTTAGATGTTCTACTAGTTGAATAGTTAAGGTTTTGCGATGGTGATCAGTGACACGCTGTTAAATATCGCCGTCATATTTGACAACGTTTCACTGATCGCCACCGCAGAACGCTTAAATGTGCATGAATTCAATATGGTATGTCATATAAATAATCTGAAAAGTAATATTTTCAGATTGGTCCCATAGAAAATTCATCAAAACCGGTTTGGCCTTTTTTTTTGAGACGATTTGATTTTTTTTTAGGTTTTTATCTGAAAGATGGGTCCTATTGTAATTTCATCAAAAATTAAAAAAAATCGTTTTCTCAAGTTTCTTATACTTCACTCGTAGGTATTTTTATTGAATTACTACCACGTAGGTAATTTTTTTACCCACAAAGCCTTATCAGAGACCGTCGCTCGTTACATATTAATGACGTATTAACAGCTGAAGAACAACGCACACTTTGTAATGTTTAATTGCTACTTTCATTTAAATGCATTTTAAGGTTGCTGGTTTTACGGCCGCTAGGGTGCACTTATGTAAAATGAATGAAGTAAAAACGTAAATAAAACTGTGGTTCTTAAGACGCAGAATCCACTTAAAAAGCTCAGAAAAATAAATTTGTCAAGACTCTGAATTCAACTTGCATTTTTGAAGTATCAGACAAAAAGTCGCTAGGCGAAATATCGAGTACTGTATTCAGTAAGCATGATCTAAAAATTTTGTCTTGACTCTGACTACCTCTATAAACTTCAAGGAGATCAGAAAAAGATGCAGACAAAATCCGATCTTATATTTCATTTCCCCGGTCGGTTATACATCACTGACCATTAACACCATTACATTAGGTAGTATTAAATGTAGCTTACCACTCTAGTGTACATAAACACCTACACAAAGGTCACACCTCCACATGCAGCGATGACGTCAGCCGACAACCTGTCGCCCGCGCGGTGTAATTAAACCCGTCCCTAGAGAGGGGACAGTGTCGATAAAATAATAACTATTATTATGTAAATTCGGGCCGAAGAAATCTGGGGCGTCCGAAAGCGCGATGGGTGGACGACATTGTAAAGGTTGCAGGTAACACCTGGAAAAGAGACGAACAGGACAGAGAAGGCTGGCAAAATATGAAGGAGGCATAAACATCGATGAAATAAAATATTGTTTATCGATCAATAAGAATGGGGAAAAATAACTGGGAAATATAAATCTAAGTTGATGTTTTATTTAGTTTAGTATACCTACTTATTGAGAAAAAAAGAGTGGCATTCAAAGGATTAAAACAGAAGAAAATTATTTTGAAAATATTAATGTTTTTATTTAATATAATAAATAAATCTAAAAATCAAATTCCACGAGTTCAAACCTAGAATAACGGGTAAAAAAAGGATCTGGTATTGTCCAACCTGCCTGTAGCATCACAAAAGAGTATGTCTCACATAATATTTATAAATTACATTACAAGTTATAACCACGTTGGTTATCAAACCCATCCCTAGTGAGGTGACATTGTCGATAATTGCCGAGAGGTCGATAAACCTGTCATTACTGCTATTGCTAACGTATCGAATTAATAATAGTTTTGATAGTGAGGTACGTGATAAGGCCTCTAGCAGCAGTTTCTGACTGTATCACCTTTGTTGAAGTTTTAACTGGTAATAAAAACTGCTGCTAAAGGTAGAGAGTAGGTAAGTAGTTTTTTTCCAAAGTAGCCTATGGTTTTGTTTATTTCATGTTATTATACTGAAATACACACACTGTAGACATTTTCTCATGCATTTGTAGGAACTAACAAAAATCAAAAAAACTTTCAAAATCAAGGAGCTTTCACTAACAAAGTGTATTTTGACATGACAACAATTTTTTTTTTCTAAATAATTCAGCACTGAAAGAATTATTTTCGAAGCTAGCTTTAAATCATTTCACCACGAAAAGAAAAGAAGATTCACTGAAAATTGTGTTCGAAATACAAATTTTATTTTCAAACCATAAAAAGTGATAGGCACTTTTAATCTAAAACAATGAACTTAAAGCTGTAGAGAACAAATCCTTGCATTAAATTCATTGAAGGAGGTACGTCCCTATTCTCAGCACCTCGTGTTATTAGACGCGTTTTTTGTGCGCGCACACGTGCGACCCATACCTCGGTCGTCTGTTCGTCGCTATATTGTTAGTGCTTAGGCTATATTGCATTTTTGCTACAAATATTTGGCTAAGATGTGAAAACACTACGAAATGATTGGGGGCAATCTCATCAAATCTTTTCTCTTAGGCTTATTCAATAAAATAAAATAGATATAGAGCATTGATGGGCATAGTGTTCCCGCCTTCCGATCCTAAGGTTGGGTTCAAAATCACTCGTGTAGCAATGAATTTTTCTGTCGAAACATTTATGTGCACTGTTAGTACTCTCAAACGGTGAAGGAAAACATTGTGACCAGCAAGTCATAGAACCTAAAAAGTAAATACATTTTTGAATTTGCATCTTTATGTTGCAGTTAAAAACGAAATAAAAGCCTGACAATATTTTTTTTTTTTTGTACAATTTATAGGTTTGCGTTTGACCACTATCTCACCTGCTGTTAAGTGATGATGCGGTCGACGATATAGCACGCTTACCTAGAAGATACCTATTCACTCTTGTCTTGAAAACATCCAATTTGTATTAGGTGCTCGGAAAGACAGACGCCGGCAGGGAATTCCACAACACAAAAAAATGACAAATGTCGATTGTGAGATTGTTAATATAAAAATTGACCCAATTTTAAGGTAAACTGATTTAATAAATCCCTCATCATACTTTATCATTCTAATTTAGCGCCATAAAACCGCAGCCACAAAAACCACACCCTACTCAATATTCGAACAACTATTTTACGAGTTGGTAACTCTGGGTAGGTGACATTGTTATTTACCACGTTGTAACTTATAACTCAACTTGTAAGGTTGCAAGTTGCAATAAAATAGTTAGAAAATAATATGACAGTGTCGGCCGGCGGGATTGGAAAACTTGGAATCTTCGAGCTATCCGTTTATGGCTTTCAAAGTAAAGTTGGGATTTGTTGGCGAGTCACCTACGACTTCGCCTCGGCTGGCGCTGTGATCATCATAATCTACAACTTCTTATCGAGTCTAACTTGCTCGGATGAGTTTTGAACGAGCCGGTAAATGTGCATTTACCTTCATGTTTTACAGATAAACGTCGTGAATAACAATGTTTACATCTCTCCACTTATCCTTCTTCGCCTTGCGCACATCTTAGCGTTCTCCGGTGGTGAGCAGTGAAATGCTATCATATCGCTGACTTATTGGACAGCATTTCTCTGATGGCCACCCCAAAACGCTTAGTGCGGCCGCTCACACCACAAAACGCCACCACTGGCATATTTCCTGTAGTTTTCATACATTTTTTTCATTTCATTCTGAGCCTGGGTGCTAGTTCCACGCGATCAAGCCTAGAAAAACAGGCAAGAAACTGGGTTGGTTACTACCGCATGTGTACCACTAGCGGTCACTCATCGAAATCATGACCACGCAGAACGTTGCCTAACATAAATAACCAAGCACAAGCTATCGCTACGGCATCCTATGCTGCCTTCCTACGGTGCGTGGTTCTGCAGATCATCACGCACTGCCGACGACGACGCACGGCAACGCACACAGAAAGGGCTCCTGTGCTACCGCGCACCTCGGCGCACGAGACCGTTCCCATGGTGTGTCGTGCGAGTTGATCCGCCTCCGTGCGCGATATCACACACCGGTGGGAAGGGGCTATTAGATAAGCTAATGTTTTATCTTAAACAGCCGCAATTTCATATATCTGCGACATACTATTATTATCCTTATGAAGTCGTATATCCGACACTTGATATAGTGTAATATATTCCTGCTAATTCAATAAAGTGGATTATTTAGGGATATATCCCTATTAACATACACACGATCACACCTACTTGATTTAGGTGTTTCTGTGCGTGGAAAAGAAAAATAAGGAAATAGGCATTGGTTCCGTACAAGTTTTTCTGTTCCTAATAGAACCAACAGCTGTGTTGTTATTGACAGTAAAATTATGTGATGTGATGGTGAATATGAAAATGTATACAACCAGAACTAAAAAAAAAAGTTTTTTTTTTTTCATCTCTCATTCATAGGTTTGCGTTTGACCGCTATGTCACATGCTGTTATGTGATGATGCGGTCGACGATGTAGCACGCTTACCTAGTTATTTCTTTTATATTAAAAAAACAATCAAAACAACGGGGTGCTGTTAAAATTACTGGCACAAGAGGTAGAATATCTGTACGCCTAAGTTGATGGACGCAGGGCAGTGCATCGTAGGGCACGCTCCTGACGTGCGTGACCTACGAATCAATAATTTGTTATAAGCGATGGTTACCACTTAACATCAGGTGGGATACATGCTTGTTCCATCAGCTAGTTGTGTTATAAAAACATTTGTATTGAAATTTTTAGATTTGAAATTATAACCTAAAACTGTGACCCAGGGTTTTCTTTTCTAAATGGCCAAGGAACCCTTCCCACGTTGACAATTGCCTATTTTGCCTAGGAATAGGCGACAAGTGTAATGTTGTCGGCTTGTAGGCGTGAGCCACCAACTCATCTGCATAATATAATCAGCTAAGTGTTACTTATAGCAAGTGCTCCTTACGTTACTTTAGAACGTATTGCTACCACGATCATATTTTTTGTGACTTTTTACAAGAAACCGTGATTCGAAGGATTAAAGCTGGTACCTATAGCCTATAGGTGCCTACCCAGAGAAAAAAATCTCAGTAAGCCTATACCACAAGCTCTGTCTAGCTCTGTCTCTGACTCTGGTTTTGAGTCTGTGTGAGTGTTGAAAAATAAATCTTACGTCACGTACTCACACAGACTCAAAACCAGAGCCAGAGACAGAGCCAGACAGAGCTTGTAGGCCTACAGATTGGTTTGTAGAAAAACCGCTTTTGCAAAATTGTTGCCAAGCCTCATGAAACTGTCACCGACATTTTTCGAAAGTGCATTGATTTAATAATGCTTGACTGGATTCAAACCCACAACCTTAGCCTTAAGTAGCGAGGCTCTCACTAGCCCACTGGATCTTTTGAAACAAAGTTACTCTAAGAAAACATACAAAGAGGCTAACCTTCTAGCTTTTTATCCCTTAAACATATTCTACCCAAGAAACCTTTCAGTGTTACATTAGTTCACCTTTTACCCTCGAGCGAGCCGTCTTGACCCATTTCCAAGACTAGCTAAATTTAGCCGAAGTGGAGCGACAGGCTAACGCGGCGTGACGTCACCAAAGGCTGCTAATGACGTGTCCTGTTACCCTGTAATTGGCCGTGACGGACTCTAGAGAGGTAAAGTGCTCCTGAATTATTCAGCGTGTTGTAAAAGTATAGTTTACATCATACTATACGTCTATGATTTTACATTCACTTTGAATGATGTGTGGAACCAGAGACAAAGCCAGACAGAGCTCATGGTAGGCCTACTGGACTGTAAAATATTATTTTGAATAAACACGGCAGAAAGTTCAACCAATTCAAGATGAAAAATAAAAGTTCCTAAACAAGTTCGGCCCAGCTGAAACTTCCGCTGCGGTCGACGAGCATAAATTGGAGCCGTGGATGGTCACCTCGTTGTGCCCGCTTTGTGTGGCTCCACCACTCACTAAAACTCAGATAATTTTGATTTTGAATTCATAATTTAAAATACCTAACCTGACTAAAACTGATACTAGTAATATTTTGATAATTCCTGCCGATTTTTACCCAATCAAAGGACGTAGCGTGTTCAACGTTTAGATAGTTGACTGGTCTCTCAGCTCAGTTGGTAGTAGCTCTGCCTTATGCGCCGTAATAGGTCGTGGGTTCGAGCTATTTAAATGAGCTTGTTGATCTTGCAAGACTTTAAGCCTCCAACATGGCTTACACCACGATAATAGTTGAGACAAGAAAGTTGGTCATTTTGCCTACTCTCTCTTCTTGACGTTCGTTGGGTAGTCACCTCGGCCCATTACAATTTATTCTTCTGGTATTTAACAGAGATTCCCCATTGGTATTGTGTTAGTGAAACTTGTGCAGCAACAGTAACGTATTCCAGGGTGCACGGCTGGTCACCTCGAATCGCAAATTAGCACAAAACTGCGAGTTTTTCCAGTTTTCGGGCGCGCGGGCGTGAATTCATTCCGAACTTGCCCGCACAAAAAGTGGACACGTTTTTTTGGAGCGAACTGAATATGAAATCCTGAAGTTATGGAGAATATCCGGGACGTCTGTTTTATTCATTTTTCTGAGGACTTAAGGCCTAATTCTCGGCTCATCTCGATCATTTTGCAATTTTATTTTATTGCTTCTTTTCGAAGAGAGAATGGAAGAGTTCCTTGAGTATTTCATTGACGTCTTCATCGTAAAAGCCTCGACGATATACGGAAAACGTAAAAAAAGTGCGGGGTTGTGCAATGCCAATGTGTATTTAGGGGACATTGAAAATCTCGGTCAGCCCGAGAATTAGGCTCCTGCTTGTTGTCTCTTGGTTTTTGAAACTATGAATGGAGGAAGTAGATTAGCTACTTCTGTGCACTTGTACTCACTGTGTTCGTGTTTTTGTGCCAGTGTAGGGTGTAGGTTTTTGCGAACGCATTACTTTGCATTAAGAGCACGAAAGTTGCCTCTTTGAGACGCACTTAAAATCCTTTCACCACACTTGGTTCGAAGGAATCAGTGACACGATAAGAAGATTTTGCAACTTGGAAATTATGGATTTCTAAAGGCCGCAGAGATACCCCAGAGTTCTAATAGCTAATCTTCAACTTTATATACCACACTCAGTAAAATCATAGTCCATTCAAGCTAAATATCGTCAGTTTATTCATAAACCACCCCATTTCCAGAAATGAAACATTGAAAATAAGATGAATAATAACCAAGCCTTTCCTTTCAAACTTCTCATGTATAGCAACCTTCTAACATTAAAAATACTCCCTGAAAATGTTCATTCACTATTTCAAAGAGTCTGAAGGATTTCCATACCTTCCTCCCAGGGGCTCGAGGCAATCTACGCGGGCGAAACCGGAAAATTAGACATAGCTTGTGAAACTGGTATTTATTCTGCGTCGCACACCCTCGGACATGGTATAATAAGCTGGCGGAATAGTGAGGTTTGGTGGAGAAATGTAGGTATTTATTTTTATTTTGATAGTTGAGTAATTGAAATTAATTTGGAGAACGTTGGAGAACCCACTCTCATAACAAACGTTGCATTCTAAACAATAAGTAGGTACCTTAAATAATAGAATCACTTTTTTTCATTACCAATAAACAAAGATAAATAAATATTGTAGACAATCTACTCAACACCATTTTGTCCCAAACTAAGCATAGCTTATACTATGGGAACCAGATAGCTGATAATACTTATATTATACATTTTTTTTGTAAATGCCCACTTAGAATACAATATGACACCCAGACAGAGAACGAACACTGTGTTCACCACACAAATATTTGTTGTCGGTGGGGATCGAACCCACGACCCTCGCGCAGAAGGCAGAGCTACTACCAAATGAGCTGAGAGGCCAGTAAAGAAGATAGCCGATAGTTTCTTTTAGCAATATTTTTGTGTAAGCAAAGCTACTAGTCTGTTTTCATCCTAGGTAATATTCTTAAGAGCATTTATAAAAATATTATCTTTGAAACAGTTGACGAAGCTCTACATAATAATTCCGAGTAAAGCCCCACTAAGCACATTCGCAAGATAAACAGCGAACTAACAACAACGGAAGCAGCCACCGCCAGCAGAACCCAACTTATAACGAGGATAAAAACTTAGCTCCACGCCACGCCACGCGGGGGTATTCCACCACTTTTCAGCAAAGTGTTCACGTTAATTAATAAATATAAATAAATACTGTGGACAATTCACACAACACTACCCAGCCCCAAACTAAGCAGAGCTTGTAATATGGGAACCGGATAGCTGATATAATACTTGAATAATTTTTTTTTTTGTAAATACATACTTAGAATACAATATAACACCCAGACAGAGAACAAACATTTATGTTTACCACACAAATATTTGTTCTCGGTGGGGATCGAACCCACGACCTACGGCGCAGAAGGCAGAGCTACTAACAACTGAGCTAGAGGCCAGTCAAATTGTGAACTTATTTACCTTCCTCAAGTAACAAATCCAAATTCAAATTTTCTTTTATTTACTTGCATGACACGGATCACTTTGAAACGTTTTTGCTAGGTGAGTGTAGGTGCCAGTTCCACGCGACTAAGAAGAACATGCAGCATAATTAGGTCCAAGTCTACCATCAGGTGAAAAAAGTGCGTGTTTGATTTCCACGGAGTCTTTGAGGTACTCTTAGTTTATACTTGCCACTTAGTGTAATCAGTGATGCTTGCAGGAAAGTCTTTGGATCCAGCTACAATAACAATGCAGATGCAATGCCTGGAAGACAGTAGCTACTCCAGGTGATTGCCCTCATCAGTCTCATGTCTCAAGTTAATCTAGTAAACTGCAATTTACTCCACCATTATTTATTTTTAAACTCCGACCTGAGACGTCATTTCGCCGCCATTTTTTCACCCCCTACCCCTGCACAATTTGTCTTCAAACTTGCGACCTGGGAGTCTACCACCCCCTGTAATCAGGCTTTCAGCCTCCCCCCCGTTATGTACGGCCTTAGGTAGCTAAGAGGTAAAGTTTGCGTTGGAGGTAGATGTAGATATAAAAATATACAGTCGTTTTATTGATTTTTTGGGCGCTCTGGGTGTGACTGACTCCGTTTGCCTCAAGGTCAGGGATTGATGTTTATTTTTCCAAGAACTTTATAAGCTTAGAGTCTCACACTCATTCAATAGTCAGTAAAGAACACAATGTAACCTATTTACTGAAACAGAATAAGAGACAATCAATCTGAAGATCAATGCTCTATGCTGCTGTACAAGTTTTCTGAAAAAAAGTGCCGTTGTAATCAGACACAATGCATTTCTGGTATTGCTGAAATAAATTAACCCATAACACTCTACTGAAGTACCTCCTCTAGAAGGCACTACCACAGACCACCTCTACTAAGCCCCACCTAAAGCTCCATCGCCGAAGCAGCCTCACTGCAAACAGTAATAAAGACTGTATTTAAATGTGCAACGCCACATAAATTCCCGGAACAAATCTCATACTTTAAGCCGAGCCACCCGCTCTCATTCCACGTTCGCTCCACATAGCCGGTAGATAGGTTGACCTATTTACCTGACCTAGTTCACCTGTACCAATCACCTGGCAGGTAACACAGGTAGGAGAGCACCGATTGGCTGTTTTAGACAGTTATCCGACCAATGGTACCTGTAGATGAGACAGGTGGCACAGGTGCGCAAAGTGCGCCACTCGCGGGAAACCACGCCCGTTTTATCGAGCTGCGCAGGTGAGGTGCGCGCCGATTGGTCCACGACTCAGGTACACCTGATAGGTGACTACAGGTGCACGTTCTAAATTCAAGCCGACTTTGATAAGGTTGTCTGTGTTGTGGTGATTCGTGAGGTGTGAAGATGACCTTGAGAGGTCACGTGAGGTGAATGTGTAGTGCGCATGTCTTGTGCAATTGATGTTTTCTTGAGGTGTGCTCAATTTAGAGGTACGGCTGGGCCAAGGTTATTGCTTAGGCTTTGTTTTACGTAAGTACTCATGCTTCTCTATTTATGCCTATACTGCAAATTGTAAATTACAAAAAATACCGTTTATTAGAAATAAAAAAATGCGCATTCTGAATTGAAAATTTTAAATTCAGAGGTGAAGGAAAACTTTACTACCAAAGTTTCTACAGAATCCACGTAGAGCTGGTTCAAGATTTTTTGGCAGCTTGCCAATTAGTTCAGTAGCTTAGTGCAGGTTCAAATGTGGGTGAATAAATTCAATAATAACCAACGCAAACATCTAAAATACTTCAGTTTTCTAATATTATTTATACCGCCTTTAAAACGTCATCTATAGGTACAAAGCTTAAAACTTAGGTCAAGTTGGTCGTCTATAGAGTAGACTCATGGTATTATTGTTCCAACAGAAACTAATATGCTAGTTATATTTTCTAAAATGTATTTAGTTTCTACGAATATCATTTTGTAGAAACTTTGAAACCATACCATTATAAATACCCGTTCCACTAATTACGGCAGTAGGTACCAACCCATACCTAAGTCCTAGGTAATGAGAGCGAGCTCAAAGGACCGGGAGGGGGAGGTGGGTGGAGGGGGGTAAAAGCCACTTTAATTATGAAAGAAGATTGAGTGGCAACGTAATGCTGGAGATAGGTTGGAAATTTAATTTTAAATAGTTTTGCAGATTGCTTGGCAGTACATTCCCCGTCTAAGGTAGGATACCTCCCGGTCATTGCCCTTATGGGTCATTAAGGCAGTTCACGGTCTTCTTCTTGCTGTATGACTAGTTCTATCGAACCAGTAATGTGATTAAATAAAAGGGCCGCGTTTTCGTTTTTAACCTTTTTTGGTTTTACGACATACCTAACCTACTATTAATTTAGTTTTCTCAAGATGATTTTTTTCGCCGTTTAAGATTTCACACGTAATCTTTTGGTATAGAACATTCTATTAGGTTCACGACTGGATTTGAACTTTCGACCTAAGTATTGGAAGGTGGGGTTGTTACCAATAGACCACCAGAGCGTTGACTAGGCCGCGTGGCACCTAGACTTACCTAAATAGACTCTCTTCTGAATTAATACATCTTTGAGTTTGAGTTTATTACAAAAACTGTGATCCCCATAACTCCACGCTCCCTGCAGACTATCTCCTCAGCATCTCGCTAATTGTGCTGTATAATAAAGCTATAATCGAGCTATTTTTCCACTTCAAGTGCTCGCTAATGTGTGCTGTATTAACATTTTGTGGGTGCATTGAAGAAAGCAAGGTTCAAAATCAGCCTGGAAGAGCCTCGTCATACATTTTCAGAATAATAAATAAATGTAAATAAATAAATATTATAGACAATCCACACAACACTATCTAGCCCCAAACCAAGTAGAGATTGTACTATGAGAACCATTTAGCTGATATATACTTGTATACAATTTTTTTTGTAAATACATACTTAGAATACAATATAACACCCAGACAGAGAACAATCATCTGTGTTCACCACACAAATATGTGTTCTCGGTGGGGATCGAACCCACGACCTACGGTTCAGAAGGATTTTAAAACATTTCGATAAGTTATCTTCAAAAAGCATTTGATCCATAGGATAAAAGGCGTTTATGCTTGGTCATTTGGTCCAAGGCTTGTAAGCTAAGAAAATAATAGCTAATCTACTAGGTATCAAAAAGGTAAATAAAAAACGTGGGTAGGACTCAAAGCATATCTAGGAGTTTTTACATTGTCACACACAGTTGGACTATGACCAGCAGCAAAAATTCTTACTGGTTACAATAGGCAATTTCTTCCTCTTGTGTTTTAACAGCACACTTTATCCAGTAACTTTAAACTCACCTACAGTTTTTATAGGTCAAAGCGAGAGGGCGCTACGAGCGAGCAAACATTTTAACTCGACAAACAGCCGAGTGACGAGTGGCGACCTGCAAACATGCACTGGACTAACACGTTTATAGAAGGAACTTTGTTTTTCAACAAACATTTTCAAATAAAAAAAAAATACAGGTACTTACACTTCTATTCTACATCTATTCTGAATTTGCGTAAGTAAATTGGACAACCAATGAGATTCGCGTCAAGAAAAAACTTTTTTATCCTCATTATAATGTGGATCCTATTAGCATAATCTACTTGGGAAATCCTACTAAAATTCCACCTACAGCCAAGATCAAAGTACCGGACACATTATAAGTGACACACAGACAGTCAAACTAAAACAAATTCAGTGTCAAATGGTGTCGGAAACAGGTGACGGTAGATTACTATTAGTTAACCTTGTGAAAGAAGCTGTTTCAAATCTAATACAAATAAATCAAAGCTTAAAATAATTTACTTTTTGAAACTTTTATTTGACAGCAGTTATAAATTTATCAAGAAGGTGGTTTGAATTAATTTGTTTGATGGGACTTATATTTTTACTTTTCTATTGAGTCAAAACATTAACTAAATATTATTTTTATCATAGGTAAGCTTAACACGCAAAACTTCACTGTTTTCATAGTTCTTGAAATTGTTTTTTATTTAATTAATGTTAATATTACTACTAAGTAGGTACTGTTGAAAACCATTTTAGTAAAATACAAAGCGATGCGCAGTAGTTCCGCTAGAGGAAACTAAAATGAGACATTTGAGGAACTGCATGTTTAGATGTTAATATAGATATTGATGTGTATGTTAATATAGCAATTGGATAAGAAAGAAGTGAATACAGAGATGACGGCTGATAGAGGAGAATGAAAGAGAAGAACACGTTGTGCCGACCCCGCATAAAGTGGGACAAGGGCAGGAAAAAGAAGAAGAAGATGTTAATATGGACATCACGTTGTTTATTTTCAATCAAATTTATTTAGATTTTGAAAAATATCACAAAATTCAGGTACTAAGAGCGTCCACAAAAACGTACGGACATAAAATATTGACTGTGGAATGTAATAACGGAAAATACTCGTAGCCTGCGGCCAGAGGGGGGAATAGTGGGGGGGAGAGGTAAAGGTTATATTAAAATGATGGTAAAATCGAATATTCCAATAGACTAAAACTAAAAATATTTGATGACGAATTATAACCAAATGTTTCATTAACTATGACACTGACCAGCAGTAAAGTAAAAACATCATCATTATCAGCCTGAAGAAGTCCACTGCTGGAAATATGCCTCCCACATTTCAAGGAAGACCAAATCTGAGCTTTTCCATTCCAGACTTCCCGCGATCTTCTCAAGAAAAACATGTATCCAATGTCTTGTAGACTTTATGATTAGTTTGCTGCCCACACGGTAGTTGGCGCCACCGTAGGTGTTCCTGTCAAATTAACTAAACGTACACACTTTGTAATCTCACAGACAGGTGACCCCATAAAATATTATGTTTATACGCATAATTAGAGATGATTTGTTAAAATATCGCGGTTATTTTCAAGTATCCGGAACCCATTATTTTTACTTTTAGTTAGACAATCTAATGCAAGAAACTATAACAACCTATCTCATTTTATAAGATAATAATGGTTTTCTACAAATTCAATTCCTTTATTTTGAAACGACCAATTCTTTAATGTAGTCAACTCTTCAATTTTTATAAAAAAATTTAGTTTACATCTTGTATTTTTTGAGAAGAAAACTATTCAAATAATAAATAGTAGCGACATACAGGGTGGCTGAATTCAAAGCAAAAATGAATAGCATACAGGGTGGTAATACAAGCAAAGCGCGATAATCTGTGGAGCGCCGCCGCGGGCGCGTGGGTGCGTGATTAGCCACCCTGAGAGCCTTTTAAAAGCCTTAAAAGGTACTGATGTACTTGGAGCAAGCAAAGAGTATATTATTTCTAGATGAGACGACCTTCAAGGGCAGCAACTGTCTTATACTGAAAACTAAATAAATAAATATAAAATAATGTACACAAATTACAAACGTAAAATAATAATCGTTCAAAAACATAAATCTGAGCTCCACTGCTGACTATTATCCCTTAGTCAATTTCCAGAAAAAACGTTGACTTATTGCCGGCTTAATCTTTTGGTTCATGGGTTGTAGGTTATAAATAAAATGACCAAATTTTATGATAAAACATATCTTGCCATGCAAACAAAAAGTATCGTTTCGCCGATGTGCTACGAGGAACAAAACCTGTGCGCATTTGTCATCATCATCATCAGCTCAAAGAAGTCATCTGCTAGACGTAGGTCTCCCCTACACATTTCCAGGAAAAACGATTCTGAGCCAGGTCCATCCACCGACTACCCGCGATCTTAACAATGTCGTTGGTCCATCCGGTGGGCTTGTGTCTTACGTTTTGTCTACCGTTCTGTTGTCGCCATTCGAGAACAATTATTCCCCAACGGTTGTCAGTTCTACGAGCTCTATGACCTGCACATTGCCACTTTGCTCTATATTAGTATGATGTCTTATCTATTCAATTCGTTGCTCTATGACCAGCTAGGCACGGGCGCAGCTCATTACGTCTGTGCAATGAATGCCACGGCACGGAATCACACTGTATAGTATACAGGGTGCTTTGACATCTGCAACATACTTTGAAACAACCTGTATACTGTATTATTAGTGTCTGTCGTATTAGTTACTGTCTATTATATTATAGTGTGTGTATTTTTCTGAACGGTACTTTTAATAGGTACGGTGTTACTTAATTTTTATTACAGTTATATTTTGATATGAACTTTTAACTTTGTTTTTGATAAATCTTGTTAGAATCAGCAATAACATAAACGATGTATTTCATTACTTCAGGGTCGATAAGCCATTTAGAGATTTAGTAACTTAGAGAGCACAGCACAGTCGGTCTAGTGGTGGCCGATCCCAATACTCTCCAAGGAAACATAGTGTCGAAACCGGAATGTCATAGAATTTAAAGTTCGTAAACATGTTTCGAGTGCACAAAAGATAAACTTTACTTTACTTAAAATCCTTTCACCACACTTGCACTGGTTTGAAATAACCACTACCATGATAAAAAGAAGTAATATTTAGAACATATGTTTTTTAGTTTTATTTATTCTTAATCATTTATAATTCAAAAATATTTAATAACCCGATAATCACCTTAATTTAAAATATTCAGTTGAATATTCATAGAACTACCATCATCCCGAGATTACCATCTGACCACCCGCATTCCAAAAAACCTTCCTAATCCTTTCTAATTTCAATTTTAAATCTTTTGATCAACATCCGTCGACCTCCATCAACCTTATTGAAAACCGGAGCTCCAATTAACGGACACCCTGTATGTAATAAAGAGCACCCTGTATGGTTAATAAAGGCACGTTTAGCTCTTTCATTACACCATGTATAATGGGGCGTACAAATATTTTTAATCCTGTGTCTCATACATCTTCTGATGTTCATTTTGCTGGACTTTACCGTTATATTTTTGCACTCACTCAAAAAACAACCTTATTTCCCTTTCATAGCACTTATTTCACCAAAGCTTGTTACCTGAAATATTTTTTATGGTTTAAAGCAGTTTCAGTATTAAGTTTAGGGTGGTAAGGATGTATTTTCAGTGTGGTGTGTAAAGGTATCCATCAAAAGCTCTGAATATGTTGGGTTGTGGAGGTTTTCTTTTTTGCGTCGTGGTTATTGCTTTGGTCTCATGTCTTTCGGTTATGAACAGGTATCATAAAAATATTACATTTTATATAACGTAATACTTTTGCGAAATACATCCGTGCTAGCACAAAAATGTAGATACTTCAATCAAATAACTTTGAAATCTGTTTATGTAACTTTGTGATACAAAACAATACATAAATTACATGCATATAACACCCAGGCAGAGAACAAACATCTGTGTTCACCACATAAATATTTTTTCTCGGTGGGGATCGAACCCACGACCTACGGCGCAGAAGGCAGAGTTACTACCAACTGAGCTGAGAAGACCGTCAAAAATCATAAATGCATCAAGATCCATATTCTACACAAACATGAGGCATCATTCAATGAAATATTTGAACAATAACGGTGAAATAAATTGCCTTCAGAAACAATATGAAATGGCGTTTCAAAGTTCAAACTCACGTTCATTTGTCACAGTTTCCTCCTACTCATCTATACCAAAAAATCGTAACTCTCACTAACTTCTACGAAGAAATCCACCCTAAACCCATGAAGCTAGGTTCCAAAATCCAGTGATAAAGTTTTGGAGATGTTGTACAGCGAGTGAAAAGTGTGTCAGTAAGGCGCATCACACACGATACGCCACGTGACGCGATAGTCACAATTAGGGCCGCTATTCAGTCGCGTCTTGCGGATGGTCGCGTGGCGAGCGTAGCGATCTACGCATCCGCACTCCACGCTTCAACAGTAATGAATTGGATGCAATAATTGTTTGAATTGAGCTATTTTAGTGTGAGAACGTTTGAATAGACTTGATTTCAGATTAGTTTTGTATGAATAGTCTTGACGAGATCAAGGTGCACGCAATTCGTAATTGTAGGGTTATTTTGATTACAGAGTAGCGAGGCTTGTTTGATTTGAAGTTTTAGAAAAGTACCCTTTAATTTAAAAATACCTTACTGAGTTGTAGGATAATCATTTAATTATGCACTATAGAAACGGTCCAATACAAATGAATTGACGGTATTTTGATGAGGGTCCTAAAATTTAAAAATTATTTTTTTAGCTTATCTAAGTAATAAAGGCTTCATAATGGTGAATTTAATATTTATTACATATTTCCTATTAAAACACCATAGTCTGTAACTGAACTTCACCTTTGCTTTTTAATAATATTCTCTTCTCAAAAGGTAATTTATGAAAATAGGGAACTAATACGTATAAAAATGCTGTTTATATGAAGTAAAGCAATAATAATATTATCTTTAACCCACATAAATCTATTGCTTTGATATTTGACTGTGCTATGTTCACATTTCTCATGTTTTATAATGAAAGCTTTAAATGAAAATTGGTACCTAGTTAAAGATAATTAATTGGAACAAAATTTATATTGTCAACCGTTGATATGCAAACGTGATTATGTCAGTCAATGCATAACAAATCACATGGGAACCATGCCAAACGGAAACGTCATCTAAACACATAAACAACCCTAATTATAATATACCGCGTCGTGTATTATATAAAAACAAAAACATGAAAAAATAAGGCCTTTTACTACATGCGATTGGATGAAAATATTCTTTTGCGAAAACAAATCTATACGAAGGTAATGACGCGAGCTTGCTATGAATCTATGAAATGTTATATCTATACAATACGTGTGTTTGTCTGTTCGCATGTGACATTCAACTTTCCTTGAATACGTGGTTGACACTGTAATTAAATTTTAATGAGTTTCAAAAGCACAAAGCGCTAATTAAAAAAGTTTACACCAATTAATTTAAAGTTTAATTTTTTACTGGTAATAAGCGATCTATGAAAAACAAGGTTTTGGAGTTTACAATAATATGGAGATTCCATATTTATGTTGTTCTCTGAACATACAATACATAAATTTGAAAAATAATGCTAGATGGCACTGCTATGTTATGTCCACCAATATTTATTGATTTATTATATCTTGATAACTTATTGCATAAATCTTATCGAAGTTGAGCAGTGAGATCGCAGGAAAATACTAGTTGCGTATAAATTATGGTGAATGTATGAACGACACGCGCTATTAGGGAACGTGTATGGGAGGCATTATAATAAATATTCATCAGGTTTTGTGTTAATGCCTATAAAAACAGATGGAGTGGGGCGACGGAGCTCTGGAGAAGTGGAGCTGCGGCCATTTAGAGAATACCGAAGTGTTACTTCAATCGATTTGATTATTCTTACCTAACCTTCATTAGCTAATAACAAAAAACTTCAAGGAGGTTTACTGTGCGTATATATCAAAGATATTAAAACTCCTACCTAAGGAGTTTTCTCACTGAAAATAATAGTGTGGTAACGAATTTTTAAAATAGAATATAAGCCTAAAAATAGAAGCCTTTTTTATTGAGTGGTTTTTCATAAGAACATGAGTTTGAACAAGCAAAGAGGTCACCAAAGTTGAGTGTTTTGGCTACTTATAGCAAATGTCATACTTCAGAAAATTCGTTCATCGAAGACGTGCTCTAATGCCTTGCACACATCTAAGCGTTCTGCGGTGGCGATCAGTGAAACTCTGTCAAATATGACAGTGATATTTTACAGCATTTTACTGGTCACCACCGTAGCGTAGCTAAGGTTTCAGGTTTTTATTTAAAAAAAAAAAAAAATATTGCTAAATTAAGCTAAGAATATCAACCAACATAGTGGTAAGATTGCTTATCTACGTGATGCTAACAAAAAACTTTACTTGTGCCAATCACAATTTATATCAACCTTTTCTTACATTTTACTTTGTAAAAAGAAAATACAAGACTAAGGTGCGTCCACACCGTGTGGTTTTATCACGTGACCCTTTGTAAATGATGATTGGTTCGCGGCTAAATTGTAGCGGCGCGGACACACGAATTCACTTAGCTCCACCGTATCGTCACTTACGATTGTGTGCAGGGGGCCTAATGATTGTTGATCGTTTGTCACGTTGTTGTTTTGTTTCACCTGTTTCGATTCTCATTTTAAACGGACATTTTGGAGCTTACGAAATGACAATCATGTCTTGATTATTATAATGAACCAGACTCTTCTGATTTTTTCAAACTGTATTTTTTTTGCATTTAGAGTAAGGAACGCTTTATTTTATTTTCTTTCATAAAATTATAAAGCTCAAATTTATACTTTATTTAGTTTGCAAGAGCCCATTTAAAAACAAAATATGCTGCCAAAGAAGGTGTTAGAACCAAAATGAAGACATCATCTAAGACAATCCCTATCTGTACGTCAACATTTCAGTTAGAGTAAATGAAAGATTATGTTTATAGCAGGTGTATCGTGTGGCGGGGGCCTAATAAAGCCTTAAGTTTATCTGAGGCTGTAACTTGCGCCTTTTTGTGGGTTCCCGTAATAATGCTTTTCGTATTGTCTTCAGACACAAATTACAAAGCTAAGTTATACGTGCTTTGTAAATTGTATGCGTGTAACTTTGACTAAAAGCAAAGTTTTTGTTGATTTTGGTAATAAATTAGTACGTTCAAGACTTCATCGGTGTTTTTTTTACTAGTCACATGTGTGTTTTTTAATATTTTTATGCTTAGGTTTAAAAACAGGCCTTAGCATCTATTTTAGATGATTTATACCTATATCGTCAACGGCAACTGTTGATTACTCAAACCCTACTTGCGGAACACTATAGTGCCTGTATAGTGTTAAGGTATTACCTATTGTGTAATATCTTATACCTTTAAACGAGAAAATCTTGTATATTATATATTTAGGATCTCAGAAACTGCACCAACGATTTTCACGAAATTTAGTATACAGGGGTTTTCGGGGACGATAAATTGATCTAGCTAGGATTCATTTTATGAAAATGATTATTTCTTTCCGAGTTCAATAATTAAACATAAACTGAATATGTGACTGCTCCTGCCATCTATTGACGATTGTGAGCAACTAACTACAAGCATGTCCAGCAGAATATGTTATTATTATTATTATTTATTATTTAACTCTTTATTGCACAAAAACTTAATGCTATGTACAAAAGGTGGGCTTAATGCTTTAAGCATTTTCTACCTGCCAACCTTAGAGGTAGGAATGGCGTTGGCGTGCTTACATAAAAAAAAAGGAAAGCCTAGGTATTAAAATTAACAACAAGGTACAATACTTATTAGTTAAGGTTATTAGTAAGGGTTAGTATGTTCAGTAAGAATAAACCAGTAAAGATGATAATGACTCATAAGATTTCTTAAAAATACAAATTAACGAAAAAAATTCCGAGTGAAGCTCGGTTACCAACTGCTAGTAATAATAAATATAACAGAGCGTAGATAAACGCTGTAAGGTTTCAATAAGGCTTAGCTGCTGGATATGTTTCTTGTTATTTTAAAATTCAGACACTTTTCTTTTTAAAAGTTGAGAAAGCGAGCCTCTGCCACGTGAAACTACAGACCTAAACATTCTAGAAAGTCTCATCTAAAAACTAACTAAAATAGAACCGTAGCACGTTCAAAATGAAGTCTAAATTCAAGTGCTAGATGGCACGTCTTATTCGGAATGATTTACGTTAAAAGACAATGCAATCTATTTTCAAGAAACACCTGACACGCGAAAATAAGTCGTAAAGCTACAAGCCGAGGGTAGACAGTTGTGCAGTCAGTGCTGTAGAAAAAGTAGAGACGCTTCTACATTTTACTGAAAAATGTGTAAGAAGTAAGGCAGGGAAAGCCGTTGGATCCTTTATAAAGACATATTATTCTTTTGAGCGGAGTGGTTCGTATCTCCGAGTAATCCGTGGAAGGTAGGACGCCATTCACTGTCATTGTGTGGATGCGCCTTAATGAAAAATATAGTATTGTTGTGCTTTTAAAGCGTTTTTCCCTTTGTGTTGGAGGTGATTCCGTTTGATGAAAACGGTGAAGTGGTTTTAGCTATTTGTGAATTATAATGTTGCTCAAATATTTTCTACTTCAGGGACTTCTAAAGAAGTTTTGTGCAGTTTTTATTCAATATATAAGAATAATTTTTCGAAATTTGACTGAAAATTGATCACTTTTATGTGTCGTATGTTGATGAAAAGTAAAAAACTGAGCCTTTTTGTTGAAAATTTGACTGGAAATGGCTCACTTTTATGTGTCGTGTGTTAATAACAAGCAAAAAAAATTTGTGTAAGTCAATGAAACAAATGTTTTCTTCCAACAAAAATCAATTACAAAAAAGTAAAGGAAACTATACACAATTCTAAGCAAAGATTCACATTTACAAGGAGAGTTCAGTCCATTGTCCAGAACCTATTCATCCAAATGTAGCAAAACTTTTCCTCAGCATATGCCGGTTCAGCAGATTTCCGTCCGAGGCGTTTGGCGCAAACGCAAATTCAAAACAGACATAAATCAGATCACAAATAAAAAACCAAGGTAAGCGCTCCTGTTGTCGGCCTGCCCGATTGACCCGAACACAATGCATAGCGTGGATAGAACAGCTGGCTCACTGTCAACGAGATATCTTGCGCTTCGAGTCAATTACTTCAAAGTTTAGTTTTTAGCGAAGCGATTATAAGGAATACTTTCTATTTATACCAAAAAAAATCCTTCGTGTGATGTATGAACATAATAATAAGAGGACTTTCTGTAGCATCAGGAAACGGGCTGAGATGAATGATGATGATTGTGTTTGTTAGTAAATCAAATAATCAAATTCTTAATTTATCAAAATTGTGTAACTACAGTGTACTGCGTGCGGCTACCTAACTTAATCATCAGCCTGACTAGTTCTGGACATATGTCTAACTGAGCAATAAAACTTTGAAAAAAAACTTGAGAGGTGTCAAGGGACACCCGGATGGAACGAAGTTCCTTTATTATTATTTACAAAAAACCTGTATACACTCAACAAAAATAATCATCGCGACACCACACTTTCAATGCGAAATAGAAATGAAAATACCTGGCTTGCTTTCTATAAGAGAGAGAGACAGACAGAGAAACATGCGCACGCCGCACAGCTTACAATAGCTTACTATAGCAAAAAGTATCGTGACAACTTTTCGTAAGATTTTTTTCCGTCTAGCCCCCTTTCACAACGCGCGATAAGGAACTTCGTTCCAATTTTAGTAACCCAGCTGCCTCATTGAATCTGCTCCCAAACTAAGCTAGTTCCGGGCAGCGGAACCGTCGCTATTGGCGGCAAAAAGCGAGCGTCAACTGGCGATGGCCCACCACCGACGCGGCGGTTTGTACAATCCAAACATTGATAAAAGTACGGCGTAGAACGTCACGCTTTGAGTCGCGGTTGAAATACTGCCAGGATGTGGGAGTATTCGCAAGTTTTTGGATAGAAATTCTATCGAGGAAATCTACTAACTAAATTCATAATCTCTGATATCCCAAGTAGGCATCCTACATATACTTTTGGAGGAACAATTCCAATACGTAAAATTGGGTTTAGAATCAAGGTGTTGTTACTTGGTTCATTGGTCCGGCTGGAACAGTCGTCAAGCCACGACGTTAGTTTCCTTCCTTGCGATCTGAAAAAGAATATAGAAATATTGACATTCCTGGCCTATTAGTAACTGAACGTCTTTATAAAAAATTATAAAGTTAAATTCAAAAATGAATAACATGTCAAAAAATATTAGCATCAAATATTATATAAATGATGCTTAACCAATCAATGAATGTGCAAAAATGTTGACTGTGCGTTTTTTTTTCACTAAAGTTTGTTGAAGCCACTATACCACAGAGACCTTCAGAAGGTAAACAAGTAGTAATTCCCCCGAGTGCGGGCCACGCGGCGATTCTCTACGCACGTGTGCTGTAAATTAAAAACCTTTTGACAGAGCATTGCGATTATTAATTACCCAATACTCGGCCGCTTATCCTACAAGAGAGAGGGAGAGAGAAGAGAGAGGAGAGAGGGAAAAACGTGAGAACGAACGAGCAATTAGCGTGCATTGTGGAAGCATCTTGTGCATTATGTGATAAAAAAACGACTGTAATTCCCAGATCTCTTAGTATTTATTATATAGGTCAAGACGAATGCACGTTACCGTTATAAAACAAACGTTACCCTTTCAACATTGCTTAAAATATATCGGTATTTATTTACTTTAATTATAATATTACTAAAAACTGGTTTTCCTAAAATAGTTACTCTCCATAATTTCAAAAAAAAAACTCATACAAAAGAATGCTAGTAGGGCATAATGCTTACCGAGCCGTAAGCATTATAGTCCCTATTCTTTAGGCTTTGTTGCGTAGATTGGTACCTAGATTCACTTAGCCTTCTGAGATATCAAAACTATCCTTATAATTAAAATTAATCCACACCACAGCTTAATAAGCAGATTAGTAAGAGATAACTTTGTCATTTCTTGATCTTTTGACACAGAATTTTCACCATACTATAACAAGTGACACAATAAAGAGAAGAAAAATACAGAATTTTCTCGGAAAAGCCAGATCATGCTTAAGAAAATCTGTTTGTTAAAAGATTAAAACTAAACTAAGTTCTTATACATTTAAAGCCTACTCGTCTATATGAGAATGGAGTCCACGTGGCTCTTCCAAGATCAACCGATAACCTTAATGAAAAGATCCCAGTGCCTGATAACCATGGGGACCATGCAGTGACGGCTCACTGACCAATGTCTATGGAGGTGGCAGATGGTATTGACAAGTCTGAAGTACATATCTCCACACTTATCTATTTTGTATACTTTGAACATGGAAAGCTATGCCATTGTAATGTTTTGTCATGTCAGTTTTATTCTTGAATTTTATCAACATAAAAAAAAATTTAACCTTATGTATTTCACAGAAGCCTGAAACACGGTTTTTTTGTTGAATGGCCTATGCATAAAACGCTGCTTAATCGAAGCCCCTATTTAAGTTTTCGCTTAATTAACCACTGAATAGGACTATATATAAAATCTCTTACTTGTTTCTTATAAAATCTAAATGTCAGGTCACAGGACGTCAAATACAGTCTTTGCTTAAAAAAGTATCTCTTGGTGCGAGAAACCAAACTAATCCAATTCAAATCACGTCAGACATTCACCAAACATACCTTTTATCCCGAGATCGATTAAAGCGAGGGACACACTAGCGAACTTCTCGCGCGTGCGAATCCACGCGTCACTCCATTGTTCGAGGCATTTAATGCCGACGGGGACTGGACGGCTTACGGCTTTTGATTCAGCATTTCTACCGATTAAAAAAGATTGTTTTTACGTAGGGTGATTTCAAATGAGAGAAAAATGGGCTGTTTGGTTTGCATTAGGTAAGGGGACTTACCTATGGACGTTTAGTTAAAAGGATTTTTAAATGTTGTTAGGGTAGGGAAAAATAAATTGTATTCTGCAATAAAAAATCTCAGGTGGTGATGGTTGTGTAGCAACTTGAGTGTGGTACACTTTTTATTTTTTCTTTATTTTAATGATAATTTTTGTGTTCATCGAAAAATAACCTACTCGTACAATAAGGCATCTATCAGTGTCACATGCGGCTATGAAGATAAAGCGAGTACACAAAAAAAATCGACCGTTACATTTCGCCATTAACCATCCCCTACCTTCGCAGAACAGTCACACATGCATAATTAACATAAAAATAAAATTCATAATCACATGAAATATCACATCGGACGACAATAAGTGCAATTTTCCACGCGATAAATCTTCTAATAATAATATTTAACTGTCGGTGGGGCGACGCGACAATGGACGAGATTTGACGCGTGCGACAGACGTGGATAGTGTGCACCTTGCCTTTTGTTCTCCCCTTCTGATTTTTGGTGCGCGCGGTGTGCCGAGGTGAGAGCGATTGTATGAAACTATTATTATTGAAAGTATATTTTTTTTGCGATGAGGATATGGGATAACGGCTTTTTTCTTGTTGGAAATTATTTATAAGAATAAAAGCTGATTAACATAGGTTTACACATAGGTGACATAGGTATTTGACTTTATTTTAAATCGTATTAATAAACCCAATCTTAAATCAATTAATTCATTATCTTTAATCTTATTTTTAATTTGTTTCTTTTTTAAGTCTGTCTCTGTGCTGGCGAAGTATGTGAAACGTCCTTGCTGAGGACCACCATTTTCAAAACTTCGTGCAAATATAGATAGGTATTTCATTTCAATAGTTTTAATTAAAAAGTAGTTACATAACATACACAAAACAATGCCTAGTGAAGTACCACCTATGAATACTGAATGTGAAGCGGAACCAGTCATGCTTTACCGTTTTCGATATTGTTTGAGAACCTATGTTGTATTTTTGAATTGATAAAAGATTTGATGAGTGTCTAGTGTAGTTTCAATTTAACAGTACAAGGTTAAACGATCAATTCACCCAACAGAATGTCTTCTCTAACACAAATGAAAAAAACAAAGAATACATTATCAAAATGAAATGTGCACATGTGTTACCTACGAGTACCAATGTTTGTACGAGTACCAATTTTTTGAATAGATCCATCTAAAAGCCAAGCCAAATGAAAGACTCGAAAATTATAATAATAATCAGCCGGCCACTACCCCTGTCCGTGCGTACCTCGCGAGGGTGCGATGGGGTGCAGAAGGGTGACACGGGATGCAGTGATTCTGAACGCATCAGTTCATTTGGATCGATACCATTCTCTGTGGGAGAGGATTAATCATTATTTTGATCAAACAAGTATTTAAATTGTATTGAATTTGAGGCATGACATAACTTTTGAGGCTACTATAGCCCGTATTGCGAAAATTCACCGCACGATATGTTTTCTGACGATTACTTCTGCGCACTAAAATTCTGCTTTTTCACAAACAATTTATAGAATGCCTTTTTTTCACATTTAAGTTAAAGCTTATACAGCCCTTTTCAGTTTTTCAGTTAGGTTTCAATTCAATGTATTTATTTCAGATTTCGAAATAACCAATTTGTTAGGTACCACGTAGAAATAAAAAACTGTAAACACCAATGTTAGTGAAGGCAATAAAAAATATTACATTTATGTTCATTTATATAAATATAAACACTGATATGTTGGATTCATACTTCAACAGATGCTTGCCTCTTACTGGGTCACTAGCTAGGCGACCGGTAAAAGTTTTGCCATGCAGTGGCTGAAGAAGCCTGAATCTAACCTAACAACTACCACGGTTAGCATGCCGTTGGTGCCGCGGATACGACTCATCAGCTTCACAATATGGCAAGACCATCTATAAAATAAAAGATCTATTAAAAAGAAGAATAAATGTTGTAAATTTTTATTTGAAGTAAAGAACACAAAAACTTATGTTCAATTATGAAACAGAGTGGAAAGGTTTGTAGATGAAATAATAAACTTGATTAATTTGATAATAAACATAATGTATTCAAATTCAAATGATATTTTCACTTCAATAGCTGGAAACTCAATCACATATTCGGAAGCTCGATACACCTTCAAAGGGTTAATTCAAAGCTCAAGATAAAGGTCCGTAACACATTTATTCAAGCATTCATCGAATAACAACGTTAAGACCCCTTCTTCCCAAATTAACGGTTTCCAAGAGATAGATCCGTCTTCTCGATTTGATTCGCGACTGCTCACAGTGAGCAGTCACTGCTCGTGTTTATGTTAATTTAATATTTCAGGGAGATTTGGAGTGTAGAGAAGAGGGCAAAAAGTCGTACCTTGAGGTACGCTTGCCGTAATGTAAGTAATGGGCGCTATGAGAAGTGTGTTCACCACAAATTTGTTTGTGAATGATAAATTATGACAAAGGGTGGTAGAAATTATATAGCGTGCCTTCAATTTGTTATACTCGAATATTATATCACGAATATCGTCAAAATGCGTCTTAAAATGCCAGTATACTATCAATAAAATGATGAGATAAATAAAAACTTCATTGTGGTCCGAAACGTGTATTTTTTGTGGTCATATAAAATTTTAATATAAGCCAACTGGCCATAAACCTTAAAGTGGATGTTATGTGCATTAAAAGATTATGTGAATCGTTCACTTTACGATCAATCAACCTTTATGATGATGTGCAAACAGGTGATAAACGTGACGTGATAAACGTGGAAACGCTTTGTGACGTCGCTTGCTTGGGCATTTCCGAATGAACGATGAAGCGAAGTCACCAGTACCTACTCAACATTTTGATCAATGACCAAGTCGCTAAACAATCTGAGTAACCTTGTGCTGCTTTAGCTATGATAGAAGCAATATTTCTGTCAACCTTTTCATCAAGCAACACTTGCGTTCATACAACAGATGCATTCATTTTAAATTCACACAATAATACATACGTGTTTTAATATTTCAATCGCACCTACCAACTCTCCCCCTAGTGCACCAACAAAATAGTCAAATCGAACTTTATTGACGGAATAAAAGTGCATATAAATTTTATGAAGTATAAACGGGGCATTTCTAAGAGTTTATGGGGCAAGCGCTCACTGGGGACGAACTGCCTAACTCATCGGCCATCTTTCTAAATCAAACCAATCTTTTGAAGTGAATCCATACATTGCTGGTTTTATAGTTCACTCTGTACAAACCACCGTTGAAAACCCGCAGTGCACGGGTCAGAAAATAAGTTTTCAATGAAGGGTGTTGGTTGATAAATTTATGGTAACAATAAATTCAAGTTTGATTGGAGACGTATCCTTTAATGTGACTTTACTGAAGTGTTTATGTGCATAAAAACCTTTGATAATGACCCTTTATGACTTATAATAAAGGTTATGCGTAGCATTTGCTAATATTTTACCATTCTTAGTGAACTACTCGTAACTTCAACTGAGCTGTTGAATATAGTATGTGCCTTACAAACTGTATCTTAAATCTTTAAAAATACTCGTATAACAAAGCCTTTGTCGTTACGAACATTCTACACTTGTAAGGTGTTTTTAATTCTAGACGTTTAACAAGTAGGCTATAGGCAACTACTTTTGACTATGTGAAACCATTACCGAAATGTGATTTGCCCAACATTACTTGTATTTTGATGGTAGCTAACGGCCCGTGTGACGTCACTCCGTCATAGCGTCACGCTAGGGCCCTGCTGTGGACACCGCATTAGTGCCGTGACAAACGATGGTTTTATGCAAACTGCCAGCGCCACGCTCCTTTACCGTCTAGTGTTGGGAACATCACCTAAACAAAACTATCGATTATATATATCTTATTATTGTGCTCCTATTGCGACTAGCATACACACACATAGCTCTTAGAATTAGTAGGTTGAAGTGGCAGTGGGCAGGTCATATAACTCGAAGAACCAACCAAAGTTCAAAGTTCAAAGTTCTATAAGCACAAATCAGCCTCAGAGCTTCGCAGGCTTTTGGAAGAGAGCTTCGGATGTTTTGCTGATTCAAAACATGCTATGCACTAACCTGTGGCGTATGTCTGCAAAATTTATCTTTTCAGTTTATCACTAGCAGTTGGTGCCCGAGCTTCGCTCGGTATTTTTTTTTGGTAAATTGTTGTTGTGAATTATATTGAAATACGAATTACTTACATACTGATTAAATATTAATATTTTCCGATCTTACCGACATATTTATAAACTCCACTACTCGTCAATAGATGGCGTTCGCTGTCCCACTAACTCATAACTTAATCAATAGATGGCGCTAGGAGTTATGGTTTTATGATAAAGTTGATTATTTACTGTACGATTAGGGGGACATTTTCTAAAAATGAATCCTAGCTAGATCGTTTTATCGTCCCTGAAAACCCCTGTATACTTAATTTCATGAAAATCGTTGGCTCAGTTTCCGAGATCCTAAATATATATATATATATACAAGATTTTCTCGTTTAAAGGTATAAGATTACTCGGGCAAGACTTATATCTACCAAATATACTTGCTATCATATTGATCATGCTATTTATAGTGCATTAGTACATAGATATTATTTCATCGATAAAAATGGTCCCAAATCTAGGAGTATTCAAATGAGTAGTTTAGGCGCAGCACAGTAGGTAAATAGAATTGCGTATAACTCACTCGAGCACAGCTTAACCCAGTATGTCAACTCATGATTTAATTGGTCTAGATTATCAACGTGACCTAGATTCACATCTCTCGAAGCTACAATTCCTCCTAGCTCTAAAACAGGAGTTAAAATATTAAAAATTGTTGGCGAATCAAATTAAATTGTACCTTATCTACTTACGTTGCTTATCTTTGTTGCAGTTTTATTATTAGTTTGCATGTTGTCATATCAATGAGCTTGGTGACACATGTCATGATGTCCTTGGATCTCGTAGCTACCGAATCATCATCATTTTCTTGTCCTTATCCCAAAATCATGTGTGGTCAACATAACAGGTTTTTGTTCTCCACTCTCTTCTATTAGTTGTCATTTCTGTCACTCCTTTGTTACCCATGTTGTCCTTCACACAATGGATTCATCTACCGAATATCAATACAATCATTGCTACAATATCAACCGCATCATCGTTTATCACTTCTAGATGGGATCGCAGTGAAACATTTGCCCGTAACTTATTTAAAACTTATCCCAATACTTTTCTTTCCTCTGTGGCACTCGTTATATCGTCCTGACATTGTAAGCAAGGAATCGTAAAAAGCACATTCATGCTGATGTCGTCGTCGATGGCTCTTTAATAGTTGTACGATAGTTCCCGACGTGTGTCGTCTTGAACCAGTGGAAATTCTTTACGATCCTTTCAAAAATTGTTTTTACTTTCTTTTCTTTATAAATAGACTCGCTTTGCTCAAACTGCTACACGTTTCAAGCTAACTTAGTTTTAATTTAGAGTAAACAGCGACTGCTTTAGCGCGATACAGACATAGTCATCATAGACATAGTATTCGTCATGAATGAAAGCTTGACTTTTAACGCAATAATGGAATTTGGGGATGATTCTCATCAACACTTGGTGGTGATTACTTGATGGGTAGAGTCTAACCTAGAATAAGAGAGAGTTTATTCTGCAGTAAGTAAAGAACTTCAATGGAATATAACATTGTTCAAAGTTTTAAAGTCAGTTACATTTTTATAGCAGATAATAACAAGAAGGTAATTCGATTACGGTTTCAATTTTGTAAAATGGAGTGTAATATAAAGGATCGCTATAATATTAATCAGTAGGGTAACAAGGTTTGCGCTATAATCGGACAGTCTCGGCAGGGTGCGGACACTTTATTAGATTGTCACCCTAACCTGCCAACGGTGACGATAGATGAAAAATTATGTGAGAGGTTTCTTCATGACCAACTTGGAGCTACCCTTCTTGTTTTTTTAGGAGATTTGTTTGACAATCGATAAACTAGAGTTTTTCAGGAACGTAATTCATCATAACCTAACACTAAATAACCAAAGTTTATCTTTAGACCTCGTAGATATAGAAGTAGGTACTATGCTCAAAAAGTAGAGATGTGGTGTGAAACTCACTAAGCCACGGGATTCCTCTTGACGTTTTCCTTCAGGCCTACGTACACCTAGGTTGATGGCAATGGCGATCAATGAAACGCTGTCAAATATCGCTGTCAAATTTGACAGCGTTTCACTGATCGCCGACACTAGCGACCTAGGTGTGCGCAGGCTTTTCAGCGTTAATAATGTGATCATTCGTTTTTTGAACAAAATTTTAATTAGTGCCAGAATTCAAGTCCTATACTCCCGGGGTTCACAGATAAAGAGAGCTAGATACCGCAAAAAGGCTTAGACTACTTTTCAAGCACACCCTAGCTAATTCTATCAGCTATTTGTTTCCGATAATACAAGCCTTGCTTAATTTAGGCTAGATAGTGTTGGGCTGATTGCCCACTTATTTTGTATTTATTTTATTTATTGTAACACAAAATGTATGTCTCGATTGGTTTTACACAATTCGTTGTTGGGGTATCTAGTTCAACGTACGTCTATGTGCAACACCTACAATAAATCCCGAATGATTTTTACTCGCGTGACACATTCCAATGATTTATAACTTCGTAACAATGCGGACCGGTTATGAAACTATTGAGGGTAGGCTGAAAGCTCGTTCAACACGGCTAGTAATTATTGCCACACATGCTACATTGTCGCTTTTAGTGTTTGGACGTGATTTTCGGTCCTATTTTAATTTGGTCATTGACTTTTGGTGCAGAACTGAGAATGTTTGTTTTAAAATAGGACATTATCATTCTCTTTTTGAAAAAAAAACTAGGCAACGATAACAGTAGTTCATGATTTCATTTCTATACCTCTATAATCTAGAATTCATACATCTTTGTATGAAAACAAAATCAAACGCGATATTTAAATCAAAGTACTGAACCAAATATCTTCTACCTCACAAATTCCAAACAAAACTCAGACAAGAAATCATCATTACCATCCCCTGGAATAAAAAAATCCGTTCCCATGATTACTCTCGCGACATTGCCTCAGCGTGCGTACAATAAAAACACGCCGAGACCTCCTGCCTCGATGTTTATTTTGTCACACCGCGCTCCCTGACTATTTTCTACTGTGTCCTTATTTTGTCACAGAATAAACACATTACAGTAGTTCTAAAAACTTAGTTACGTATTTTTTTAGTGAACGTATATTTTGTTATTTACTTTTTTGGTTTCGTGCTGCTATTCAAATTTCTACCTGAAACGAACGAAGATTATAAACTTGAAAACGATTATCATAGGTGATAATCGTGAAAAAAGGTACGATCCTTTGAGTACCTAGTAGTTGGGTAGTGCCTGGAAAAGCCTACTGAATTTAAAATGCTGTCTAAGGTACTACCAGCGTCAAAAGGACCAAGTAAAGTTGCCTCTGCAATATAAAACCTTTTCAAATAATGCAAGATCTTTATTGATTCCCAACTGCTCAGTTCCGTGATAAACTGATTTAAATACCACTAAGCACATGATGTTCTAAGTTTTGAAATGTATTTCTTTACTCTGCTGTGTTTTTGTTTCTTCTATGTCCACGCCACCCTTCCAAGGTATTATAATTAAGCTCATTTGTTGTTGCAGTAGGTACAGCGAGTCACAGGACTGTGCGCAGGCGCGATAAGCCGACGTCCATAGGTGCGTTGTTAGCGCGGACTTTTTGTGCGCACGCGACTCTAGCCCGCATTATCTTTTTATCGCTGCAACCCCATGCTCACGGATTACTGGGGGCAGAGGTCGCCAACCGTTATGACTTCAAACTTATCTAAAGCTTTCTCAAATTGACGTGAACCCAAAATTGAAGATGTTATAATCCAACTTCAGCTTTAATTTTTATGAGATTATTAGATTTATAAGTGATGGTAAAAAGTAAATAGTCCACCTAATGTTGAGTGGTTACCCTCAACAATGCAAGCATCATAACATAACAGTAATTTTCTGTACTATTTTTTTAACATCCTAGAGCTTCATAATTACCTTTGTATCTGCACTACTTATAAACTGTCATCATTTCATCATCTTTCTGCCTATCCCACTTTATGCGGGGCTAGTACAACATATCATATTCTTCCATTCCTTTTCATTAGCCGTAATTTCTGTATTCACTCACTTATCCATGACATCTTTCACACACTCACAGTTAAAAACTGGGATATTTGTGGTAAGACGGTGGATGGAGAAGGCTAACCATATAATACCATCCATACAATCCCCACACAATTTCTTCAAACTTCAAATTTTTCTTTAAGCTAACTTTGATGATGCCAGCATCAAATGTTCAGTACCCCTGCCTCTAGGTGCACAATAGGCCCTCGCGTGTGTCACCCGTGTGTCGCCGAACAAATATTGCATTACCTTCCCCCTCCCCCCCCCCCTCCCCGTCCCACCCCCTGGCCACGTGACACGCGCCGCGCAGCATTGTTGCTGCGCTCGCGGCGTCCCCTTAACATCCCCTTGCTATAATCCCACGGAAATTGCATTGTAACTGCCACTGATTTTTATTTTGCTAATTTTTGTGCAGTGACTAGAGCAGCTCATTACCATCTTTTTACTAAAGGTACCCACTGAAACGAAAAACATGCTCATTTATTCTAATGTAATAATGTTCCCAATAATATATACTTAGACATAGACATAGACATAGACATAGACATTTATTTATTTACTACATAAGCACACAAAAACCAGTAAAATACAAGGACACTAACAGAAGAAAGATACAAACAATACATTGATACTGGAGAAGTGCGTCGTGTTTCTGTGTGCTACAGCAGCAAAAGGGCCTTGACTCAGCATAATGCCTAGCTTCTGTAAGGAAGCTATGCGCTGGTATTCTGTCAAAACCGTAAGCCAATAGACCTTGTGAGACACATTAAATAAATAAATATTTTTGTAAGTAGATATTATATGTATATGTGAGTGTTTGTGTAGGTATTCATGAAGACACCGGCCTCTTGAGAGTCCGGGCAACAGGAACTACCTATGAGTATGTATTTGTATGTAGTGCTGTGACAGTAAAATAAAAAAATTGTAATTAAAAAGTGTATTATGAACAATAATAAGTGTGTGTGTGTGTAAAGTGTTATTATGAAAGCGAAGTAAGTTTGTAAAGGAGTGTATTGTGCTAAGTGTTCATGAGGACACCGGCCTCATAAGAGTCGGGCAACATAAACTACTTAGGCGTATGGGTGTGGGTGCGTGTATGTGATGGTGTGTAGGTGTTCCTGAGGACACCGGTCTCATAAGAGTCCGGGCAACAGGAACTACCCAGATGCATGTGTGTGTGCATAATAATATATAAACATAAGTACTAGGAATAAGGTAACATAGTGACTAACAAGTGAACGGTGCAGTATAGCTGTTTGCACCAGACAACCCAGTGCTTTGTTTCTGTAGTAAAAATGATTTAAAATGTTTTTTGAACGTAAATTTTGATTTTAATAAGCGGAGAGGTGGGGGAATATTGTTCCAGCACTTGGTTGCCTGGTAGCGAAAACTTCCCCGAAATGCCACCGTTTTGTGCTTGCTATAGTGCAGTAAGTTCCTTGTCGGTCTGCGGCTGTATTTGTTTTGAGGGGGATCTAGTTTCTCAAAAAGGTACTCCGGTGATTCAAATGTCATAATAGAATGAATGAGCGCTGCGAGATGCAAATGACACCGCGAGGCCATGTTGAGAGTACGCGAGTTGTTCAGGTATGGCGTGATGTGCGATCGCGGCGGAATAACATAGCAAAATCGGCAGCACGCATTTTGAATTCTTTGCACCAGACGGACCGTTTTTGACGTCAATCGTGGTCCATACACTAGGTCTCCATAGTTTAATTTTGACAAAATTAGAGACTCGCAGACTTTGATGCGTAAGTCTTCTTTTAAAAACATTCTGATTTTGTACAACAATTTTAGCCTAAAAAAACAATTCTTCACTATATTTAAAATATGATTCTCGAAACGTAGTGCGCTATCAAATAATATGCCCAGATTCCTGGCTTCATTCACCTGCTCAATGCTTTTACCTAGAATGCTGATGTTAAGAGTTTTCGCTGTCATTTCATCAATTAAACGTTTTGAACCGATTACCATAAATTTTGATTTGGAAGGATTTAAAAAAAGAGAATTATTCTGTGCCCAGACAGATATTCGATCAAGGTCACCGTTGATTTTATTTATTTCGGAAGAAACATTTTCAGGGCGCATTGGCAAGTATAGTTGCACATCGTCGGCATACAGGTGAAATTTGCAGTGTCTCATATGCCAGCATATGTCAGCGCTATAAATAATAAAAAGCAGTGGGCCAAGAATTGACCCCTGCGGCACGCCACAATTTACAGACCGTATTGATGACGATAGTTGTGTCCCGTCTTCACGAGTTATACGCACAAACTGAGAACGGTCACTTAGGTAACTGTTGAACCACTTAATCGAAGGAGTGTCAACACCGTAATAAGAAAGCTTAGAGAGTAGCAATGGAACACTTATTGAGTCAAAAGCACGTGAAAAGTCGAGAAGCACCAAGACCGAACACAATCCCTGGTCCTGACTAACGAGCATGTTATCAACAACGTCTAACAATGCAGTGGTTGTCCCCCTGCCTTTCCTGAAACCTGACTGAAAACAAGGTAAAATTCTATTTCGTTCAACAAACCCACTCAATTGATTGTATACTACCCTTTCAATAACTTTAGAGAGGACCGGAAGTATACTTATTGGTCTCAAATCTTTGATTTCCAATGGTTGCGTGATTTTGGGTATCGGGTTTACTGAGGCTACTTTCCATTGATTGGGAAAGGTAGAAGAAGTGATTGACCTGTTAACAATACTAGTTATTGTGGACAGGGTGTGAGGTAAAGTTAGTAGCACCATGTCCATGGATAACCCATCCACTCCTTTTGCGTTAGTTTTAATTGACATAAGGATCTTGGCTACTTCGTGATCATGAACTGGCTGTAAAGAAAATATTTCGCTAGAATGCTTATTAAATTCAAAATATGTTAAATTAGATATGGGGACTGTAACTACTGGAACATTCAAAAAGTGGTCATTAATGTCATCAGGCCGATCAAAGTTGTCAGGCAAGCAGTTATCATTTTTAGCAGGTAAAACATCATCTTTTAAATTTTTCCACAATCTTTTTTCATTTTTAATTTCAGAGTTAATGCGAAAATCATAATACGCACGAGTTTCATTATGAATACTTTGAATGACTAAAGTTTTTAGCTCTTTGTATTGTATCCGATGTCTATCAAGTTTGGTTTTACGGTATCTATCGTGTGCCTCGTTGCGACAGTTTATCATGGCTTTTATTGCGTAAGTGATCCATGGTATGTGCTTATCCTTTAACAAAATTGCTTTCGAGGGTGCATGCTCATCAAATAAGGCGGTGACAATAGTCGTAAACACATTAACCATCCCATCCACGGTAGGCTCATTGATGACCGCATGCCAATCTATTCGCGCCACCTCATCATCAAACTGATTACGATCTATTTCTTTGAGTGGTCTATATACAATTTTTTTGGGTGGTATTTTATCACGCTTTATATTTAGTGTCACTGAAACAAACGAATGTCCAAAAGAACCAGTGATGTTATTGACACTAACATCACGTGTGCGACAATCTGTGCAAATTACATCAATAAGTGTTTCACTGTGATCCGTAAAATGTGTCGGTAACGTCACGACTTGAGTCAGGTCGGTGTAGTTAAGGAACTGCTTTAGCTTGCGTGATTCACTAGTGTCTGGATTCAGTAGATCAATATTAAAATCTCCCAAGATAACAATCCCGTCATAGCCAGAGAAGTGAGTCACCGATTCGGTCAATGCATCTATGAATATATCAACGCATACCCATTGCGGCCGGTAAGCAGTGCCAATGGCTAGACGAGCGCCATTTACAGATAACGACAACCACATTTGCTCTATTTGTGTACCAGGGTAACTTATATTACGGGCATTGATACCGCGCTTGACGTAGAATCCTACGCCCCCTCCTCTTCCTCGACAAACATGAAGAGGGCGCGGTGTGTTGCGAAATCTGTAACCAGGAATTTTCGGCGCACGCGCCTCCTCACGTGCCCTAATCCAGGTCTCGTTAACAGCTACAATATCACATTTATATTTTTGCATTGCAATAAGAAAATCATTGTGTCCCGTGCATAAAGACCCTGCATTATAAAGTCCTAACGAACAATGTCTTGGACTAGACATCAAAGTGTTTTTCTATATTCTGTAAAGTTATAAGTTCTATAGCGCCGCGGATATCCGCGCGTGTAATAACAAAAAGTGACATCCAACGAACGTATTTAAAGTAGCACACTAAGTCAATAACATACCTGGTATAGCCATAAAATGTTATGGGTTGCAATAAAATAAAATATGTAAATAGTAATACTGAAAGTGGATAAAATACATGCATAAGTTTAAATATTGTGTTCTGTGGTGATCGTTTGTTATGTCGGTGAACAGAGAAAATTATAGCAATATTCGATGCTGTAGCAGCACAAACACATGACACACTAAATGACAATTTTACATAGAAATTTTTACATAAGCCAAACAAAAGTAACAAAAACAACATGAATAACACAACATACTCGTATAGGTAAAAGTTATAAAAGCTAATCAAATAACTTCGAAGAACTAACATCCTATATCGCAATCGTGTCAGCAGGACCAACGACGTCTGGACCAAAAACCCGTACTAGGTCGGTCTCCGAGCGCAGCCGGTGGCGAGGAGAGTCCGCGCTTTGGTGCTGGCGGGCATACACCCTACCATCCTTGGACCATACGAATCTCCATTTCAATCGTGCACCGATCTCCCGCGCCCTCTGCAATAGCTGCCTGTTTTCCCATGTGAGCCTTTCGTTCACATAGAAACGCCGCGATTCACCGACGAGACCGGCGTCCGCAGTGGTGACGTCGCGGCGCACACGCGCAGCACGTAACAAGTCATCGCGCAGCACTTAATACATAATACTTAATACATTATAATACAAAAAATTGAGCATTCTATACCTAGATACTGTTGTAAGCTACCAGTCAAGAGGTTTCCGAAGAAGCAGGCAGTATTGTCATCGTGTATGACATTGCACACAAACTTTACTGCCGCTAGGGCCATCTAGAAGTCTAGAATGATGATATGAATGCTCTGGGGAATGACATGGAAAATTATTGGTTTATTCAATCTTTTTTCTTGCATTATTAGGCAAGATCATTAGATGCATAAATTATGTTTTGATAGGAAACTATTTTTAGTATATTTTGTTGGTATATATTTTCGAACCACGTACCAAAAACATGACTGATTTTGATGAGTAGAATAACGCTTATAACAACTTCCAAGCAACTAGTAATATTATTTATAAACTATAGTTTAAACACAACCACATTCTATAAAGAAGATACCGCCATCCATTAAAACAATCTTCACCACATTCAAAAGACAATACCATTCATCGCATAAAAGACCAAAAATGCCCCTAAAGTGAAAATACCTTCCAATTAAGCACAAAGGGCTGAGGTCCGGCTATCAGACAATCGGACCATGCGGGTGAAGGAAATTATTAATTTGGACTATTAAAATTACCTACAGCAATTGAGACGGACGGACAAAAAGGTCCCCTAATGTGTGCGTACATACTACAGTTGGGGAGAACCGGTTTTAAATGAATGAACGGATTTTATTCGAGAATATGAATTAGGAGACAGTTTATGCAATTTTTTTTAAAGTTGGGACTTAAGAGCGGGTCGTGCGGACATACGATTTTCATTAGCGTTAAATAGAATGTCAAGTTAAATAGTATATTTTTTTAACACACTTAAATTCGAATTAATCTCAAATGTATAGTCTACAATTAGTCCTTTTGCGATTTTTAAAATGTCACTTAGTTATTTAGTTATGAATTTTTTTAAAACGCATCTCAAATTTTCGCACGACCCGCTCTTAAAGTAAGTTGAGTTGAAGAAGATTGTTACTCACTGTAATTTAAATCTAGGTTCAAAGTGGTGCTTCTCATTTTACTGACCAAGTTTATTGGAATTATTGAATACTTAGTAGACATTTTTTTAATCTTTGGAAAGTTAATGAAAACAGTCACGTTTTGAAATCCGATAGTCAGTTTTTGAACTATTACTTAGTATTATTTTATAATCTGTGGTAAAGCTTTCTATTGATACTTCCTATTTCCTATTGGTACTAAGCTAAAGCTTTCCATAAAATGGTAGGAACCAAGTTTTAGGTTTCTTACTTTCTTTCCGACGTACCTGTATCCTGGATCTTTCGCCCCAATTTGATAGACATTATAGGACTTTGTCTTCAAGATCAATGGCAGTCATCGTAGTGTGAACTCGAACAAGGCACTAATAAGAGTACCTTTGTACCTTTTAACGATAAATGAGTGTTGGGAATACGGTGAGCCTGGGTGTGACGTCATGAATGACGGGACCGTTCCTGAGTTAAAACTATGGGGTGATAGTTTTTGTATGATTAATGGTTAAAGGGTTATTTACATTTACATGTGACAGGATGGCTTATACCTTAGGGGCTTAGGAGACTAGGGGCCTATTGAACGACTTTATGAAATCTTTTTACGCTATTGTAGGTATCTCTTCCTATTAACATTATAATATTCAACGCATACTTTTCGAAGAGAGAATGGATGATTTCCTTGAGTCAACAACCTCAACGTAGAAGCCTCAACAACTACGATATACGGAAAACGAAGAAAAAGTGCAGGGTTGTGCAATTCCAATGTGTATTTAATGGAAAATCTCGGTCGGTCCGAGAATTAGGCTCCTGGAAACAAATTATGAGACCGAATTGTTATGCTGTACTTATCTGTAACACCGATAAAATTGTATGAATGCTACTTTCAATAAGATTGCAATTTAAGCCAATAATCAGAAGTCATCATCATCTTCCTGCCCTTATCCCACGCTAAGTGGGGTCGGCACAACAGGTTTTCTTCTTCCACTCACCTCTATCACTCGTCATCTCAGTGCTCACTCCTTTCCTGCTCATGTCATCCCTGACGCATTCCATCCATCTTTTCTTTGGTCTACCTCTTCTTCTATAACCACCATCCACATCCATTCCTAACACTTTTCTCGTAATATGACTCTCATCCCTCCGCATGACATGCCCATACCATGCTAACCTATTACTCCTCATCTTATCCGTTACCGGCGCCACTTTCAGACTTCCTCGAATATACTCATTCCTTATTTTATCCATCCTTGTCACTCCACACATCCATCGCAACATTCGCATTTCAGCAGCGTGCACTCTTCTCTCATCCGTCCCTTTCGTTGCCCAACACTCAGATCCATACAGTACGACAGGTCTTATGATCGTTTTGTATACTTTCCCCTTAAGTTCAAGGGGCATTCGTGGATCACATGTTGTTCCTGAGACCTGTCGCCATTTCATCCATCCTGCATTTATCCTATTTTTCACATCTCGGTCGATATTGCCGTCGTTTTGAATAGATGAGCCGAGGTACCGAAAATCGGAGCAGACTGGCAGGGATACACCGTCTAAGGCAATAGAGGTGAAATTGGATGGACCACCAAAGTCGCAGAACAAGTGCTCAGTTTTTGTCCTGCTGATCTTCAGTCCGACACTCTCCAATTTCTCCTGCCATTTTCCCAGCCTGCTCTGGACCTCAAGCGCATCTTCACCAACAAGAACGATGTCGTCGGCGAACAGCATGCACCAGGGTGCTTCTTCCTGTATGTCCGACGTCAGTGCATCCATAATCAGGAGAAACAGATAAGGGCTTAATGCCGATCCCTGGTGCAAGCCTACAGCCACACTGAACTTGTTGGTGACGCCAGCTTCCGACCGAACGTGAGTGCTGGCTCGACTGTACATAGCCTGAACCAGTCGCACATACTTCCCAGGCACTCTTTTTTCATTCAATGCCCACCACAGAACCTCTCGGGGCACTTTGTCGTAAGCCTTTTCCAGGTCCACGAATACCATGTGCATGTTTTTATGCACGCGTCTGTATTTCTCGCACAGTTGACGTAATGCGAAAATGGCGTCCGTGGTACTACGTCCTGGCATAAACCCAAACTGGTTCTGTGATACCTCGCTCTCCTCTCTCATCCGTCTCGCTATCACTTTCTCCCATATTTTCATACTATGCGACATTAGCTTTATTCCTCTGTAGTTGTTGCAGTCTTGTACATCACCCTTGTTTTTAAAGATGGGCACCAGTGAACTGTTGCACCATTCATCAGGGATCGCCTCTTCATGCATCAACTTATTGAAGAATAAAGCTAACCACTTCCATCCATCCGCTTTTAAAACCTTCCATACTTCCGCCGGTATATCATCTGGTCCTACCGCTTTTCCATTCTTCATACCTAGTACAGCCGTTCTAACTTCATACATATTTACCTCATTTATCATTCCCATGTTCACCGCTACTTTATCTAACATACCACTCCAGTTGTTCTCTTCATTCATCAATCTTTCAAAATATCTTCTCCAGCGTTCTTTTATCTCTTCATCTTTTGTCAAAACCTTTCCTACGTCATCTTTTACACATCTGATGTGAACAATATCTCTTGCATTCTTATCTCTTTCTTTCGCTATTCGGTACAGCTCTTTCTGACCGTGAGGGCTCTCTAGAGATTTATACAGTTTGTCCTGTACCTTAGCCCGTGCAACCGCAACAGCTCTTTTAGCATTTTTCTTACAATCCATGTATACTTTCTTTTTAATTTCTTTCATAGCCCCATTACCTACTTCAACCATCTTCCAATCTTTAAATGCATTCTTCTTATCTTTCAAAAACTTTTGTACCTCTTCGTTCCACCACCAAGTATCCTTATCTATCTTACCTTTTCCTTTTGTTTCCCCAAAAACGTCCTTCGCAACTTTTCTTATACAACCCGCCATTTCATTCCAACATTCATCCACTGATCTCCCTGCCATATCCTTCATTTCAATCATCTTATCTACCAGTTCCCTTTGAAATTTATATGCCAACTCATCCTTCTCCAATAAATACCATTTTATTTTCGGTGGGGCCTTCGGTTTCCTTTGGACTGGTGGGACCCTGATTTTTATCTCCAAAATAAGCAAACGGTGTTGGGAGACTAAGGCCTCGCCCGGGACTACTTTGCAATCTTTAACTGCCCCTACATGACTTCTTCTGAGGAGGAAGTAGTCAATTTGGGTGGTGTGATTCCCGCTTTGATACGTGATTAGGTGTTGATCCCGTTTTTTAAAGAATGTGTTAGCCACCGCAAGATCAAACGCAGTGGCAGCCTGTAACAAAGCTTCTCCATCTTGGTTCATATTTCCAAAACCCCATCCTCCATGCACCCTTTCATAACCTACATTTATTCTTCCCACATGTCCATTAAAATCACCTCCTATATAAATGTCTTCACTCTGTGGGATATCCATCATCACCACATCAAAATCCTCCCAAAACCTATCTTTCACAGCATCCTCACAACCCGTCTGCGGTGCATACACACTTACTATATTTATAACAGAATCTCCTAGCATTATCTTTACGACTATCAACCTATCATTCATCCTCTTAACATCCGTCACGCACTTTTTTAATTCACTATCCAATACAACTCCCACACCGTTTCTCTTACCATCACTTCCACAATAATCAGAAGTAATAATAGTATTTCTGAATATTTAACACGAAGCCCCAATTACCTTGTACTGTGGAAACTTCAAGAAGTACTTAGGTAAGTAACTGGTAGAACTTGAAAAAATAACATAGTCGTCAGAAGTAGTTGATAGTTTTTCATACAAACCATAATGTGACCTACACGGTGTGACAAATACTGACCCAGGGACCTCATTGACCGTGTGCAATGTTGTTTAGTACTATGCCTTTTGTAACTTTTTATGGTCAATAAATATAATTATTTTCTTTCTTTCTTTCTTTATATATTTTCTTTCTTTCTTCACGTGATATTAGGAATTTATTTACAACAGAATAATATACATTATTTACAAAAATTTCTTCACGTTAACCCCATTTAGTCAGCCACAAAAGCTTCTCCCAACAAGATAAAAGCACGTCATTTTTACCTCCCATCAAACCAACTAGTGTAAAGTAACCGGCCGATGCGGGCTGCGGGCGACACCTTATAGTGCTTTATTTAATTTTCTACAATCCACGGACAAAGGATAAAAGGGTGATAGTTGGGGTGGTTTGGGACATGAGGGTAGGTAAGTTTAGAAAATCTAATTATTTTAGACTTTTGTCATTTTAGTCGGCAAAATTTGATGTAATTATTACTTGCAATAAATCTAATGACGATGAAACATAAAGCATTTTAGCTGAGTATGAAAAGCTAGAGTTGAAAGCTGGTCTCAAATACAACATACAGTGACCATAGCGTCAAATTCAACAGTCAAAGTCAAAAATAATTTATTCACATGAATCTCAAAGAACACTTTTGAAAGCTTAGCCTCCATTCATAATGCCGAATACTTTTTAATCTATCGATAAAAGTCTCTTGTCACTTCTAAGTCAATAAATAGAAATGGTTAAACAAACTTATCTTATTAGTCTGCTAAGCTGACTGTTATAGAACCATTATACCCGTTAGTTAGTGTTTAGGTGCTAGTCCAACCAAGCCTAAAAGAGTTCCCAATGAGCAATAAATGGGAGTAACAGTTTAAGTAGTCTGGAATTGGGTGCAGCAATTGAGTCACGCGCCCGTACCTGCGATCTGTCGACCAATTGGCTATGATGTGGGTCGATGGACCACGAGTGCTGTGGAGACGATATCTAGCATTCTTTTGATTGTTATTTTCAATGTTTGCTGTTGTATTACTATTTTACAAAATGTTTTATGTGTATCACGTAGTTGCAAATAATGAATGTTTTGTTTGCGATTCTTAGCAAAGAAAATCCAGAAAAGTGTTAATAATTAGCTTGAGCTTAAAAGTGGCTAAACATTGCTGTTATTGCACAAGTTGACAAAAAAAACTGTCACATTCATAATGGTCTTATATATTAAGACTCTTTAGTCTAGCTTAGCAGCCCTCTAAGTTTATTGCCATCTATAGTTCATGCATTTCACGAAGACGCGTCAATTAGAGCATTTTGGCTCTTATTACAACCAGATAAATATCACTGGATGCGTCTTCGTGAAATGCATGAACTATATTTGGTGACATGAAAAAGACACTTAGCAACAAGAAAACAAAGTTTACAAGATACTTTTAGTGAGCCGCTAAAATATGCCAGTCTGAAATATGAGAGTCTTACTAAAGTTATGACTATTTGAATAAATGTCTTAGATCATAATCGCAAAGATCACATTTACATCTAAGCGTCCTGTGCTGGCGATTAGTGAAACGCTGTCAAATATCGCTGTTACGTTTGACAGCGTTTCACTGTTTACCACCGCAAAACGCTTGGATATGCAGAAGATTTTAGGTAAACAATATGTTGATCTCTCTTAAAAAAACAATTTTTAAAAGTAGGTGATTTTAGCAATAATGTTGGTTGCAGCATTTTATCAGAACATTTAATTAAAAAACTAACTCTATGACCAGTCTGAAAGTATTTACCTTTCGAACAAAAACTTTCATCGCAAATATTCCGCTGTCATCTCCATTCGTGGTCTGTTCTCACGTGGAGTCTATTAAGTAAATTGTAGTTGAGTCAGGGGCCACCTGGCGAGCGACTATCACCTTAACTGGCAATTGAGATACATCTGCGATCTGACACACGGGGGGCGAATGATGCTGGTCTGAACCAAATTCTTCATGGATTTCGTATGAGTAAACTTTTATCAATAACAGTCATGATCTCATTGGGATTCCCAGTTGTAGGTGTGAAAACACAGCCGTCATTGCCTAGACCCGTTATTTTTGTGGACAATCTACACAGCACTATTTGCCCCAAATTAAGCAAAGCTTGTACTACCAGGCAGCTGATATAATACTTATATACATTTTTTTGTAAATGCATACTTAGAATACAACACCTAGACAGAGAACAGACATCTTTGTTCAGCACACAAATATTTTGTTTTCGGTGGGAATCGAACCCACGACCTACGGCGCAGAAGGCAGAGTTACTCCCAACTGAGCTGAGAGCTGATACTATTGGTTTTCTACTACGTTTATTTGTGCTTATTTAGTAAATAAATAAATGTCTATGTTTATATCTATTAGCGTCACAGCATCTACATGTATATGTATACTATAATATGTACTATATGTATACTGGTTCATAAGCAACGTAATAATCTCTTGAAGATTAGAAATTGGCAATTTTATCAGTAAAAATCATTCAAAAGTGAAACCGTATACGATAAATATATTATATGCCCGTGTAGCTCTGTTTAATTAATATCTCTTGAATAATCATGACCCGTATTTTTAAAAAGTGACTCACTTGAAAGAGAGTTTTTTATCTTAATTATTTGCAATTTAAAGTGAAAAGTCCGTGAGTTCTATGGTCAGGATGCGAATGCAGTTGGTTTAGGGAGCAGCACGGAACCCGCATGCGTTGCAATTGACGCCAATAAGCTCCACACTCAATGACTAATAGGGACGAGGTACACTGGCTTTTTGAATGGCTGTGCTAAAATTGAAGAATTTAGACCACAAAAGTTTAGTGGATGGTGATGTGATGCCTGACAATACTAAGGTAGTAATTGGATATCACGCTAAGTTAGTAGTAGAACATAGCAGCAGTATAGAGCTCTAGTGAAGGGCTCGTCCGAAGAAGTACCTACTACTACCACTATGCTTATTTCTGCCGTGAAGCAACATTTATTCACGGCAGAAATAAGCATGGCTACGTTACGGTATATTACTACAGACTTTTCTTTGGTTTGAAGGGTGGATGCCGGTAAATTACTGACACGTCAGTATTTCCGGAAAGTTACAATTTGGGAATTTTTAAGACAAGAGTGAACAAGTGGATTATGGCTAAGCATGTTCCATCTTAGGCTGCATCCTCACTTTCCATCAGGTGTGATGGCAGCCAAATGCTTAGCTATCTATATTAAAAAAAAAAAAAAAAAAAACGTGAGGCTGAACTGTCTGCCTCAAGTTGATGGACGCAAAGCAGTGCATCGTGTGAGGGAATGCTTTGTTACAGGCGTTGGTTACCACTTAACTTCAGGTGGGCCATATTTCCCATCAGCTAGTTGTATAAAAAACTCAGTGTATCATAGTTTTCCAAATGAACTTTGAATGGCAACAAAACATCTTCCATTAGGTACTTTTATTATTCCTCCAAATCGTATGATAATCGTTACAAGCCATAATCCACGATATAAGCTGACCCGCTCTGGTTTCATTTAGTAGCTACCTTCAAACTGTTTAACTCAAACACGGGTTAAATTTATTAATCTACGGGTCTTCCTGACCCGACGCAAACATGCATGACCACAGTGTAGAGACAAGAGAAGGCAAAAACCGAAGCGTAGGCAAGTTAGGTGCTTATGCTTAGCGTGGAAAGCCAAGTTTTACTAAAATATTTTAGAGACTGCTTTTTTACTTTAGCCAATGTCTACCAGTGTCTTTAGTACTTACCTAAGTGTGCGTCCACACTGAATGCGCGGTGACTGGGGCCTAGGCGGGCGCGGCGAGCGGAGGCGTGCGGTGGCCACAGTGACGCGCGAGCTCTTGTAGCTGTTCGAAGTATGTCAGGGATTGCAAACTATGGACGAGGATTTGCTATTTTTACTAGACAGTCCGATCTTGAGATGGGAGGTGTTTAACACTAGAGATGGTGTGCACGAAATAAATAAAAACAGAGGAATAACTGGTGAATTTTTTAACTTGTATGAAGTATTGAGATTATACCTTAAACAAATCAGTATTTACCGCCATTTTATATAGACAAACAAAATACAGACGCGTATACGCCGAGCGACAAGACCGAAATGGTTTGTTACCCCTGCCACCCGCGCATTGGATCGCTCGCTGACTAGGCCCGTAGTGCGGCCAGAACGCGCGGACAGGAGCGTTTGAAAACTACGCGCGTTGACTCGCTCAGTCCCGTCGCACTAGGCTTCCGCCTTAGTCACTACAATATGGACGCAAAGGCGTGTTTCATATGTTTGATACTTCGCGCCCGTCGTCGCAACCGCGCTAGGCTCGCAGTGTGGACCCACACTAAGTGTTTAAGTGTTATCGTCAACTTATTTCTTCTTTGCAAAAAATACAGCATGTGTAAAGTCTTGCGCACAGTCTAAGCGTTCTGCGGTGGCGATCAATGAAACGCTGTCAAAATGTTCTTGCAAAACATTGAACACTGCCTACATCAGACAATAGAGTATTGGATAGCTAACAATTGAAGCATTATAATTAAAACAGGCAAAAAATGAATTTTGTGAAAGTATCTCATTTCACCCTTATTTCTTGGTTGTAGTGCCTTTACTTTTAAGAAAAAAACATTGTTTTTTTTTCAGGAAAAGTAAATATTAGTACCTTTTTAAAATTATCTGGCAGCTAGATACTTTTTTCCTACAAGTCCACAAGTATACCTACCACAGTATTTGGGCAACAAGAAAGCATTACATAAGCTTACTGTATTAGCAGCACTGTGTCCGATTTGGGCTTAAGTAATTAACGCGATGTCGATGGGCGATGTTTTAATAACTTGCCTTACAATGGCGTTGTTTGCTCTCATAGGTAATTCCGCATATTGCTGTCGGACGCTTCATAATGAGTTTCCCTATTGCCAGTTCATCGTGTTATGTGAGCTTGTGGCCTATACGCTTACTTTTGATTTTGATTTACACCTTTTGTTAACCTTTTGTAAATATGTGCAGTGCACATTGCTACCTTTTTACTTTTTGGCTTTCTCTAAACACCAAAGGTTTGCTGGAAGAAAACTCTTATTAGGGTTAAGCTCGCCTATGTAGGTATATGGCCTTTGTTATTGCTTATTTGTAAATGTTTCCGTGTGCATTAATTTTTTATTGAATTATTGAAGGAGTAGGAGGTTGCAATCAAAAGTTTGATAGGTACCAACAAATAATTGATACTAACAAGGAACGACGAAATTACTGGCTCAAGAGACTCAACAACATGCTTCTAGTTGATGGACGCACGGCACGATCTGGTTCAGGTAATACTTTGTCAAGGGCGATGGATACCTTAACTGCTTGTTACATATCTTGTTGCTATCATTTTTCAATCACTATCTATCTATTGCCATGTTAGTTTTACAAAGCAAAATTCCTATTCGCTTTCTCATGTTTATTCAGTCAACATTCAGTCTTGTTGGAATCGTTCCTTGTAAAGATAAGTTTAGTTTTGATTCGTTTTTTTATTGCAATCGAAGCTCAAAGCAAGCAAGCTAGATTTGGATTACAACTAAAGATACGCAATCACTCTATAGGCCAGTATTTTTATTGCAATCGAAGCTCAAAGCAATGTCGAAGTTGACAGATGCCACAAGAGCCTGATTGCAACAAAAGATCACAAGTCATTAACATTACTTGCCACGCAGTTACCATTTGATTAGGTGACAGGTAGTGCTATATGTCAATGTCCTGCGGGCCGATCATGTAACTTTTGATTGAAACCATTGCAAAAAAATTCAAAGAAAGCGACTTCCTATTTTTTTTATGAGTATTTCCTTGATTATTTTTATACCTTTTTGTAATGCACTATTTAGTTTCTGCTTTACTATTACATGACTTCGCTCAATCGAGCTCAAAGTTCATTGTCTGAGCGTCAAGGTATCGTTCCGATGGTAAACACGCCCACAAATTAGTTTCGGCGATATTTACATTAATATGAAGCAGAGGGTTCAACAATGGGGTTGTTTGCGACTTGCCCTCCGGCTTTCAGGTGAAACTAATAACATGAAGCGAGTGTTTGCACTCTCTAGTTGTGTACTCATTTATAGGAAGAGCTTGGAATAATGGAATATTGTTTATACTCGTGTAACTATAAGTTTTCATCTTCAGTCATCGGTCTGTTTACTAGATCTCCCCAATACATTACTACGAAGATCGAAAATTTTTCTTTTTGCAATAGTACTGACAGGGTTATATTTTTTTTATACACTTTTGATAGGACATTCGTTGCCTTATAGCCTTGCTCAAATTTAAGTGTCTACTAAGGGAGTTAACTCTCACTTTTTAACCTACTTCAAATCAAAAAAGAGGATGTTCTCATTTCTGTTAGTTTTTCTTATATTTTTAAATAGTTATAGCTAAACGTCGTCATTTTTGAGCCGATTTAGAACAAAAATATCTGAAAGTTTTAACAAAGTTCAGTTGTTTGGCTGTGAAGTCGGTTTGTCAAGTTTTTTTAACTTATATTATTTCTGATTGTTACGCATCAGAATAGTTTGAAAATGCATCAGACATTTGAAGCAATGGATGCAGAAACATTTTGACTGCCTAAAAACTCAGTCACTAGGACACTACCTAACTTCTCTTCTTCTTAAATTTAAGAGCTATCGAGCTCTTATCGAGGTTTTGATGAAGTTTTCTCCATTTAAGTCTTTCCAATGCGGCCTCCTTGACTTCCATAAACGACAAGACAACGACCTTAGCTAAAATAAACGTATTAGTGAAAGCTCCGTCGATAAACAAGAAGTATGGAGAGGAGCCAGTCAGCAATCTCCCAAATCATCGATGTTGTATTCATGGCCGCAATAAAGGTAGATCACGTCGCCAGTGGCAGTAGGCACGCGCATAATGTTACTGTTATTGCGAGCTCCAACTTACAAATACAACATGGTACCATTTCTGATTTGTCTAGCGCTATTGTAACCTTTTATGTTTGGTTGCTGAAAAAATGTATAATAAAATGTATACGAATATGCTTTCAAATAAACTACTTAGGTGCCTTTGTCGATCCAAAAAGTAACGGACGTGCAAAGGCGTCGCTAATCACGCTTACGTTTTTCAAAAAAATTCCAATTCACTAGAGATAAGATTATGTCAAATTATAGTGCATAATCAGGGTTTTTGTGATTATTTTTTCAGTCTTTGCGTCTTCGTGAGTTTTTACTACTGCTCATACTCATATTATTTATTGCAATTATTATGTTACATGGTGAGGTCTTAAAGTCAAAAATGGTGAATACATAGGCCCTAATGTACAGGGCATAGCAATATTTGGAGTGGAAGCGGGCCGAAGTCTAGTTGTGTGGATAGTTTTATTTAATTAAACAATAGAAAACATGACTATTGTCATTACATTTTGCAAGAAGCTATTTTCAATCTTTTGACAACATGCGTGAACACATTCTTTTCAGTCTGCTGCTTCTGAAACAGAAATCTAAAACAATACGCGAATTGAATCCCTCCACCAACCCTCATAAAATCTAAGCCCTTAATTATAACATACAAGTTTATATAGAAACAAACAGGTAATATCAAGCGCCATAAAGCAGAATTGAACCGCAAGCCAACCTGTATCGCATAAGGCACGCCGCACACGACCCGGTCGTAACTAACGCGCCGTCTGCGAGATTTCATATTTGAACACAACCTTATTAATTCAGGTATGCGTTATTGTCGGGTGGTGAGGAGTTTCATTGTGGTGGCTTCTATGGAGAGAATTGAAATTGGTGTAGCTTTACTTAGCTTTTCTATGAATACTGTGGTGCTTTGAGGGCAAACTAAAACATGCCAAGGAAACTGTGGATGATGACAGCAGGAAAAGTAGCTTTTCTATGGAAATGGATATAGTTGTGCTTTGAGGGCAAAACAAAACCAGATCTGTCAAGAAAACTGTGGATAATGACAGTAGGAAAAACAGACTTAGTAAGCACTGATGAAGATGACGTTGCATCTAGAAGAACCAAGAACTTCCTTGAGATAACTATTTACTGTAGTAATGAGAGCACTGGTTGTTTAGTGGTAGTGGCCCCGCCTTCTGATCCTAAGGTCGTGGGTTCAAATCCAGTCGTGTACATTGGTACAAACAACATTGGTAAAAATTGGTAACGAAAAATTTATTGAAGTTATTCGTTTGATAACGGCAAAACATCGTTGGAAACGGAATGGTGTAGAATCTAAAAAGTTTGAAAAACATGTGTCGGGTGCTTAAAAAAAGCCTCTCTGAGGCGCACTTAAAATCCTTTAATCACACTGGTTTCAAAGAACAAATTACATGATGAGAAGAAGAAGAACTGTAGTACCTAATATTGATAGCTTGATTGACATTGATATCATAGAAGCTGGCAAAAGTGAAGTAATAGAAAAACTATGACAAAGTAACTCATTCATTAATATATTGATTGATTGAAAAAATCTACCTAAACTAAAAACACTGAATAAATATAACAAACTACGCTACAACAGCATGTAGAATCAAAAGACCCAGCTCCACTACCGAACCTGATTAGTTCGCTAAATGAATTCATATGACATCGATAGGTGCGGATATAATATTAAAGGTCGTCTTTGTCGGTTCCCGCGTGATGGAGGTGGTCCCTGGAGGCTTGCTGGTAGGTACTTGTGTATTAGTAGCGGATGTATTCTGTACGGGAATTTCAGTTATTGTTTAGAAACGATTTTTAGTAATTTAAGGTCAGTCACCTTGGTAAATTCGACGGATAATGAAAATAAAAAAGCCGTTTTTGATCGTAATTCATAAAAATGTAAGCTTGAAAAAATAGTATGAAAAAATTTAATAAATCTGTAGGTACATTTCTAAGTCAGATAATTTATATTCACCAACAATAAATCCGATAAAAATCTGGTATCTGGCGCAGCGCATTAGCATTGCTACTCAGCGTGGCAATGCCGCCAGCGTCTTGGGGATGCTTCCGTCTTATACTGATTTGGATCATTAGAGCTATTTCTAGATCATTTGTAACGGTCTGCAATTAGCTCAACTATTTCTTGTGTATTTTGTACATATCGTAAATAGTTGTCTATTTGTAAGTTTCTCTGTGTAAATAAATAAAAAAATGTTTCACATAACTGAGTGTTTATTAGGGTGTACAGGTTATTGGTGAACTTAGCCAAAATATCACTAACACACGACTAGCTTAAGTTTTAATGATAAAACTTCCGAGCAAGTTGGTTGTCTCAACCAGAATAAGCACTCCATAACGTCTTGCAAGGAATCAACCCCTTCTCACTGCACATTCAATTAACCGACACAAACCAGGAGAGATGGGAAAAATCACACCGCGTCTAATAAATCATTATTTTCTGTTATGAAATGTAACTCAATTAGGAACCCATTGTTGTATTTTCATGAGGGCTTTGTTTTTGTTGAAAATATAAAAATACACTCCGTAAAAGTTTGTTTTACTGGTCCGAGAAGAAGACTGCTCCAATATGCTAAAAAGCCTGGAACTAATGACACTAGCCAGTACCTATCTATATACATGTATGTTAATAGAAAACGCGTAGAATCATCATCATCATCATCATCAATAACAGCCTGAAGAAGTCTACTGCTGGACATAGGCCTCCCCTACACATTTCCAGGAAGCATATAATAATAATAATAAATAAATAAATATTCTGGACAATTCACACAACACAACCCAGCCCCAAACTAAGCAGAGCTCGTAATATGGGAACCAGACAGGTGATATAATACTTGAATACATTTTTTTTTTGTAAATACATACTTAGAATACAATATAACACCCAGACAGAGAACAAACATTTTTGTTCACCACACAAATATTTGTTCTCGGTGGGGATCGAACCCACGACCTACGGCGCAGAAGGCAGAGCTACTACCAACTGAGCTAAGTCAGAACGATTCTGATCCCTTTCCATCCATCGACTTCCCGCGATCTTAACAATGTCGTTGGTCCATCTGGTGGGTGGGCGCCCTACGTTTCGTCTTCCGGTTCGTAGTCGCCATTCGAGAACCTTTATTCCCCAACGGTTTTCGGTTCTTCGCCTATATGGCCTGCTCATTGCCACTTCAACTTACTAATTCTAAGAGCTATGTCGGTGACCTTGGTTCTTCTACGGATATCCTCATTTCTGATTCTATCACGTAGTAAAACTCCCAGCATTGCGACACGTAGAATACTTATAGGTAAATTAGGAATAAATAGAAGTTTCTGTGAATTTCAGAAGGTTAGACTAAGTGAAGATTAGGTACTAGCTCACAAGTCTAGAGCGAGTTTATAAACACTAAACAACAGTGTAGGGAGCATAAATACTATCATTATTACAACACAAACTTGTTTCCAAGTTGAAGGTAGCGCTAAGTTTTGGAGCAGATATGTCTATTTGCAACATTACGTGTTCCCCTTCGGGTTTCGAATACCTTGACAAAGTTTAATTTCAAATTATATAAGCCACTAAAAGGGCGGTATTGTACAAGAAATATGCATTAGAGATTATCCGACGTTTTAGAGAAAGACCAAGTCTGGAGTACCCTGAACCGAGGAGCATAAATTATATGAAGAATGTTATGAAAGTAAATAAAGCGAAAGAGGTATGTCAGGATCATAGCAAGTGGAAATGCGTGATCTCTGCCTACTCTTAAGGGAGTGAGACGTGATTTTATGTACCTACATGTACATATTGTACATAATGTAACATGCATAATTTTTTCATGATGCTATTCGGATTGTCGTTGTTATCTCTTTTTTTGTATACATGATTAAAAATAGTTCAATTTGTGTTTTTTGTGTGTAACTATGATAACGAAGTGTGCTGTGTTATTGCATACCTAGTCAGTCAGAGAAAAACATAAAAAGGTCTGTCTTTAGATAAAATTTAGATTGGTAATATACAGGACTTCTAAGTTGTTTAAGTACTTATTCAAGTTATAAGTTGAATTTTTAGTACCCCATTATGCACCAATTTTTTGTCCCAAACTTTAACATTTCTTGCCCAAGAATTATTTTTTAATAATAAAATAAATCGCTGATTCAGTGGCCTTAATCTTAAGGTCGATCCATTCGCATAGTTTCAGCTTGTGAAAGGTTTAATTGTCCCATCTTAACCTTCGCGCGTTATTTACGAGTGCCCGCGGCCGTGCGGGGGCTTGACCCTTTACTATTACTATTGTTTGTTAGTTGGGACACTGGTTCCTTCTTGGTCATCCAGCCTTTAGCTGTTGAGCAAACTGCTTTTTCCATTTAAACTTAACTCTTTTAGATTTGGAGTTGAACCAAAAAGTAACCAATCGACCATCTTTTAAGGTTGGTAGGCTATTATTATTGGTCGTGCTTAAAATGCAATATATTTAAGTTAAGCTGTTTAATTCAACACTTACTAAAGATCATTATATTATTTAAGCAGACTTGATCTAAACTCATCCTCAATTCCTTGTAATACAATTGAATAAATTAATTTTAGATTTTTGTTGTCAAAAATCACCAGTCCCGCTATATACCTAGCGCTATCTGAACGAAGCAGAGCTTTTGGTAACAAAACCTTTAGCAGCACGCTGAAAAGCTTCACCACCGCTCACGAAGTTTCGTCAACCGGTGACTATGGGAACTAAACTTAGCGGAACTAGAAGCGACGACACCTCATCACGGGCTCCAATCTTCGGAGATGTGGGGAATGATAGTTTGCGGCTGATACCTGGGTTTGATAGGTTTGAACTAACGGTTTGCACAGGACGTATGTACAATACAGAAATACATTTTAGCTAAGAGTAAACATTAGGCATACATTTTAGCTAAGAGTAAACATTAAGGCATACATTTTATTCAAAATATACAAGAAACAATTGAGCTATCTGCAGACCGTTACAATCGATCGATCGATAGCTCAACTGATCCAAATCTGTACCAGACGGAAGCATCTCTAATATGCTGACGGCCTTGCCACGCTGAATAGCCATTCTAAGAGTAATTCAAGATTCAACTCAACCACTTTAACTGTAGTTCATCACCGCGAAGTACATAGTTCACCTTGCGCACATATAAGCGTTCAAGCGATCAGACAAACGCTGTCAAATATCGCTGTCATATTTGACAGTTTCACTGATTGCTACCGCAGAGCGCTTAGACGTACGCAAGGCTTTCAATTTCCATATACTATGTTGGTCACAATCGGTCAAGCATAAACAGTTCGGTAATTTTCCCACATGCTGGACAATGGCGGTGGCTCAGCAGTGAACTTTTCCAAGCTTATTTATGACGCTGACGAACAGAGCACTGATGGTCTAGTGGTAGCGGCCCCGCCTTCCGATCCGAAGGTCGTGGGTCCATCCAGTCGTGCACATGAGTTTTTTTGTCGAAAAATGTATGTGCACTATGCCAGTATTCTCAAAACGGTGAAGGAAAACATCGTGAGGACACCGGCGTGTCGTAGAACCTAAAAAAGTTCAAGCAACACGTGCTAAGGGTCACGCAAAAAGGGCCCGCCAGCGGCCTACTTGCAGAAAAACCAGCCCACACATCAAGTGCGGATGATAAAAATTTGCCGAATGTGCCGACGCTGACGAACCCAGCAAATTTAATGATTAAATTCAGTCCATTAATCCAATCGCTCTTCCCTCCAACAAGTCAGTCTGAGGTACAGCGGCTGTGAAGACGCCGTGACAATAAACACGTCTTAGCCATCGTTAATCAACGGAGGGAACAGAACAGAGACTCACCTTCAAGGAGCGGTTGCACCGTACCGGTAATGTCAGGTTAGCTGTAAGATAAAGAGCCACGGTGCACAAGTATTAACTACTGTATTAACAAATCTAACAAGTCTTGATAATCTACATATATAAATCTTTCGTGTCACAATTTGGAACGCGATAAACTCCGAAACTACTGAACGGATTTCGATAACATTTTGCAACTGCCTATAATATGGTCGGACTTAAAAGATAGGATAGTTTTTATTCAATATTTAGGTGTTATTAATTTATAAGGGGCAAAAGTTTCGAAATCTATGTCTATCCCTTTCTATCACGTAGGGACTTATATATTTCTATCCCTTTCTATCGCTTAGGGATTTTTCTGAAAATTCTCGACTTTGACGAGAACAGAATGCACATAGACGCTCTAGAATGATCTGGAATAATCAAATTTAAAGTCGGTTAGCATCCGGAATGCTCTCACCCAAACGTTAGTAAACCAGAATTATCTAGAATACTCAAATATACCCATGCAAACGGTTTTGAATTCTAGATTTGGACAAAATGTTCTAGAAAATAGTGCCCCTAAACGTTATAGAATGTTCTTTCATCATCATCATCAATTGATATCAGTCCACTGCTAGACGTAGGTTCACCTTGAGTAACAAAGGCTATATTTGTGTGTTTAAAAAATAAATGTCCACCCGTGCGAAGCCGGGACAGGCAGCTAGTTAGCTTATAAGTTTTCGACTCCCTTCGGGGAAAAAACGCTGGTGAGACGAACTAGTCGCCTTCAGTTCTACGCATTTTTTAAAGTCAAACCTCTCAGCTTAGTTGCTAATAGCTCTGTCTTCTGCGCCGTAGGTCGTGGGTTCAATTCCATATTATATCAGCTGTCTGGTTTTCATAGTACAAGCACTACTTAATGGGGGGCTAGATAGTATTGTGTGCTAAATACAAAGCTTTTAAAATGAGTTGTTAATTTTTTTCCCACCAGAAGACTTTTTTTCACACTGAGTTTTTTTGGGCTGAACAAAAAGATGAAGAATGAGACGTGTCATAAATAGACGCGTCTCATTCTTCAGCCCATTTGTCCTTCTATAATCGTCCGTTACATAGATTTGCCTTGAAAACTGTACCCTCGCTTAACCAGCCATGGTCACACTGGCCCTGAAACAATACGATCACCTTGACACAACACGGCGCAGGCAGCTCGAGGGCGAGGAGGGGAGGAGAGAGGAGGGGGGGAGGGCACATAATTAATGACGTCACACTGTCAGGTGAACAATGACGGGCCCTGGAGGTGACGACGCAGGTTTTTTATCTCCCGTGACGTCATAAGTGGGGAACGGTAAAACAAAAGTTTGGGAGTCAAATCTTTTGTCTTTGTCTGGCCTAGTGACTAAGTTTAACATTATTTCACTGCTTTATAAAATATCTTTATTAGAGTACTGGCGGCTCAGCTCATTTGGTAGCAGCTCAACCTTCTGCGCCGTAGGTTGTGGGTTCGATCCCCACCGCGAACAAATATTTGTGTGGTGAACATACTCGTAGATATTTGTTCTCTGTCTGGGTGTTAAATTATATTCTAAGTATGTATTTAAAAAAAAAATGATTATAAAAGGATTAGTTATCTGGTTTTCATAGTACAAGCTCTGCGTAGTTTGGGGCCAGATTGTGTTGTGTGAATTGTCTTCAATATTTATTTATTTAAACAGTAGGTATAGAAAAACCCCATCAACATCTGCTATCTTTAAATGATTCGAAAGAACTGATTAGGTATTTTTACAAGTTATATTGTGTATAGTTGTCTGGAAGAGATAGTTTTACGATAAGGCCGCCCATTGTACCTATATTTGTAATGTTTCTTTTATAATATGTTTCTTATGTGTAAAATAAAGTTATAATCTATAGGTGGCAGTACGCAATAGTGGAAGCGTGTGCCTTTTATTAATTCAATTCAAATTCATATCTCATAAATAAACATTGTCAAAATGTCCACTATCAATAAACAACAGCAATCAAAAGCCTTCACTAAATAAATCCTTTCCGCATCGCTAACCACCGTCATAGCGTAAACTACCGAACAATGGCGCCCTTCACAATCTGCCTACATTTTACCTGAAAATCCCGATTAATTCATATTCGGACGCCGAAACAAAAGCCCGGAACGGGAACCTGTCCACGATTTTACACGCGGATTTACACCTATAAAACCTCTCTTTAACAACCAAATCACAACCTTATCACTTGATAATACAGTTCAATTTACAGCGACATTGAATCCTGAAAATAAGCCTCATCCTCACAATCAAAAATCAACTCAAACGTCAATTAAATAGGGTATATTTTGCAACGGTAATAGGAACTGGCCAGAAAGATGATCTCCAAAACCGTTTCGCAAATGGAACACAATTCAAATTGTCACCTGAATTGTTTTCCAATTGAATTTCAACCTTATCTGCTTTGATTTTGATTTTATAACACTTTAACTGTTTCTATTACGGACTGTAACTAAAACTGTTGTCAGCTGGAGAAGGAGCTTTAAAACACTCGAGATAAGGTTGTTTTTGCTTTGTATTATGTTTGAATGAGTGGATACAGGTGCAACAGCGCGGAATGCCAGACAAGCTGATTTCATACAATATGGTGGACTTTCCGTTTCCGGCGGCATTACGTGGTGGAGTGTTGGTGGCAACAGATAAAGGCTTACGTGTGACGGATTTTGCATGGACAATGCACACACACCCTTCATGTGAATATTTAATCACACATACTGACTATGAAACTTAAACTGATCATTCGTGATGAGCGTTTCGCTCAACACTTCAATATGTTCTACTTCAAAAAGTTAACGATCTGCAGATAGCTCAACTGTTTCTTGTGTATTTTGTACATTTTGTAAATATTTGTTTAATTGTAAGTTTCTTCAAAAAGTATCCTTAACATGCTGACGTTATGAAAAATCTTAAAAAAGTCACCACAGTCTAATTGTGTTTGACTTTTTTTTTTTGCATTCACTCATCAAGGTTGTCAGTACTTGATTGACTAGCGAATATCACGAAAACATTTGCAGACTTGTATTTTATCGGGTATATGGTATTTGTATTTTTTTACATTAAGTATACCATCCTTCTGCTACAATCTCACCTGATGGTAAGCGACGAAATAGCCAACGATGGTCTAGAAAACACCTATTCACTCATGCCTTGAAGAGGCCCAGATTGTAGTGGTCAGGAGAAACAGCCGACGGCATGAGTTCCATTCCCTGGAGGTTCGCATAATAAAAGTGGAGCCGAAACGCTAAGTGAAAAAAAAAATTAAAAGAATTAAGTCTTTTTACAAAATCACCTTACAGTAAGACCAAGAAACGACAAGCAATAAGAAGATTCAATAGAACATTCCACGATAAAACGGTCCGCGCGCTAACTCGAGTTGCTCCAACAATCCATCAAGTTAATTGTCCACGTCATCTCTAATCCCGAGTCCCAAAACATACAATCATCCATTTACGAGCGAATTGACTTTAACTGACTAGAGAGAATTGTATCTTCAGTTAAGGCTTCTCCAAACAGGCAATAATACTGATGCACAACAATTTTTGACGTGACAACGTCTTAAAATTCGATGGAGCCGACTGCACGCACGAAAAAACATGACTCATGCGGCGTTACCTCGCTCTGGCGTTCTATTTAAGACTTGAAGTGCAAGCGAGAGCGCGGAACGAGCGACAAAGAGGCACAATTGGCATCCGCGTTCGGCAGCGTTCGACATCTGTGTATTTTTTTATGACGTTGTTACGTTCAACCATCGTCAGTAAACCGACTTTACAGACAATCGATTTTTTTTTACATATAAAACGAATAGTCCATAATTCGTTTAAAGACTTTAAGGGTATTAGTTATTTCCCAATTAGAATTGATTATTCAGTATTCATGTTGACGATAGTGTAGTAGGTTTGAGTGTCATCACAGTCGCATTTGTTGGTCGTGAGAAGAGTCACTAATAGTATATACTTTCAAAAAAGTGCGGGCAAAAGATTTAAAGCAGACCGACTTTACAGACATTGTATTTATTAAATACAATGTCTGAATTTAACTTCACTCAGAAAATAAACACAGCAACACGAGAAACTTCACATAGTAACACATGTATAGACCATCTTTATTCAAATTGTGCCGTAGAAAACCTAAAAACAAACGTCCTAAACCTAGGTTTCTCAGATCACAAAGCTATATCTGTTATTTTTGACATAAACAAAATTCAAATTAAAAATAAACCTTGGAAAATTGAAAAACGTTTGTATGGAGTTAAAAATATAAATTACTTTAAATCTGAATTAGTAAATATAGATTGGACTAGCATTATAAAATCAAATACAGATATCAATACAAACTACAATTCATTCGACAAAACATTACAATTACTTTTGAATAAATGTATACCAAAAAAAACAATTCAGTTACAGCAGAAATCAAAAAATCGTTGGCTGACGCGCGGCCTTAAAATATCATGTAAAAATAAACGACTCCTTCGAATCCACCTAAACACTACGAACAACAAAGTATTAAAAAAATATTACAAGCGATACGGTAAAATACTTAAATGCGCAGTAAATAGAGCAAAAAAACTTGGTTACATTGAACGCATAAAAAAATCCGATAATGTAATCAGATGTATGTGGAAAATAATAAAAGAAAAAACCAATAAAATACTAATAAAAGACAAACAAAATATAAAACTAAAAATGAACGACATAACAATAAATGACCCAAAATTAATTGCGAATGAATTTAACAATTTTTTTGCTTCCGTAGGTCAAGTAGTGAGTACGTCCAATGGCATACCTACCTCAACCCGCGTAACAAATAGCATGTACCTGAGCCCAGCTACACAAAAAGAAATTAATGTCATATTAAAAAGCCTTAAAAACAAGCTGAGCTGCGGAATTGATGAATTGCCACCTAAACTAATTAGGCAATGTGCGGACGAGCTAACTTTACCTTACTTAATGCTAGCAAATCAATCCTTGTCAGAAGGAACATTCCCGGACTCGCTAAAAATATCATTAATAAAACCTATACATAAAAAATGTTTAAAAACCGACCCTAACAACTATCGACCCATAGCACTACTTCCTACTTCGTCAAAAATACTAGAAAAAATAATGTGCAGCCGTGTTTATTCATATTGTGAGAAATTTAACTTATTTGACGAAGCCCAATGCGGATTCAGGAAACATCGATCTACGACGTTAGCAGTCTATAAATATATTAATAAAGTGTTAGGAATTCTAGACAAAAAAGAGTACGCGGTCGGATTACTGTTAGATATGTCGAAGGCATACGACAAAGTTCAATATAATATCCTTTTAACAAAGTTACAAGACATAGGTATCCGAGGACTAGCACATAACTGGTTTGAGTCCTACCTACATAAACGAGTGCAATATGTAGAAATTGAACACTTTGACCATGACGTAGGTGTTATAAAAAACATAAGGTCCGATGCTCACCACGTGACCAGCTCAATACCACAAGGCAGTGTTCTCGGATGCCTATTGTTCTTGATCTATATTGAAAGATCCACTAACAGAGAAGACCGAGGATGTAGAATTCAAACCACTTTATAGCCTTTTCTTCAGTTTTATTAACAACTTGAGTACTTTATGGATCTAGATACATTAAGCTAAACTTGTACATGGCTATCGCCGAGACGAACTAAGTGGACTTGTCTTGTCGACGGTTCAAAACCGAATGCCTCCTTGAATTACCATTCGCTTGCTTGCAGACCCAAACCATCCCTACTCTTTATTTTTATAGCTTGAAGCTTGAAGCTTGAAGGTTGGAGCTCAAGCAACCGATGGAAATTCAATTACCATATTGATTTATTGATCCCTGAATAATTCTGTATTTTGTAACGGTAACAAAACAAATAATATTTTTATGAACCTAATCATCTTAATATTAATTAATAATACCTTCTATTAACAATTTAGTAACAAAGTCCACACTTCCTGTCAATTAAGGTACCACAAGGTTTCAAATAACATCTAAAACTCATGGAATAATAACAGAAGCTTACAAGTTCGTCCATCCTGATAAACAGTCACGACCTCGTGATAGGTACATAGTTTATGAAATAACACGTTTGTAATGATTCATCAAAACAATAAACAAAGTGACCATTTTGTTAAACATCCACATTTTTTTTCAAACATTTGTATCAACTAGGTACCAATACGAACAATATACTAACAATATCAATATATTATATACCTTTATATTATTAACTATTCAACTTTATCAATTCAACAATACTTAACAACATGCAAAGAAAATTATCAACAAACCACGAATATTATCAATGAACATAATCAACGAACATTATCATGAACTTTATCAACCTCTTATTATCAATATCTTTAATTATTAACAATCATTATCAGTATTCTAAACATTATCAACAACGTTAATAACGTTATCAACGTTATCAACGCTATCAACATTATCAACATTATCAACGCTATCAACGCTATCAACGCTATCAACGCTATCAACGCTATCAACGCTATCAACGCTATCAACGCTATCAACATTATCAACATTATCAACGCTATCAACATTATCAACGCTATCAACGCTATCAACGCTATCAACATTATCAACATTATCAACACTATCAACATTATCAACATTATCAACATTATCAACATTATCAACATTATCAACATTATCAACATTATCAACATTATCAACATTATCAACATTATCAACATTATCAACATTATCAACATTATCAACATTATCAACATTATCAACATTATCAACATTATCAACATTATCAACATTATCAACATTATCAACATTATCAACATTATCAACATTATCAACATCTGTCACATCAGTCACATCAGTCACATCAGTCACATCAGTCACATCAGTCACATCAGTCACATCAGTAGCATCAGTCACATCAGTCACATCAGTCACATCAGACACATCGGTCACATCAGTAGCATCAGTAACATCAGTAACTTCATTTAAATCAGTCACATCAGTAACATCATTAAAATCAGTCACTTCAGTAACATCTACAACGTCAGTAACATCAGCCTCATGAGTAACATCAGTATCATAAGTAACATCAGCCACATGAGTAACATGAGCAACATGAGTAACATGAGCAACATGAGTAACACGAGAAACATGAGTAACAAAAGTAAAAAAAATCAAAATCAAAATCAAAATACTACAATACTATCAACATTATCAACATTATCAACATTATCAACATTATCAACATTATGAACATTATCAACATTATCAACATTATCAACATTATCAACATTATCAACATTATCAACATTATTAACATTATCAGCATTATCAACATTATCACCATTATCAACATTAGTCACATCAGTCACATCAGTCACATCAGTCACATCAGTCACATCAGTCACATCAGTCACATCAGTCACATCAGTAGCATCAGTCACATCAGTCACATCAGACACATCGGTCACATCAGTAGCATCAGTAACATCAGTAACTTCATTTAAATCAGTCACATCAGTAACATCATTAAAATTAGTTACTTCAGTAACATCTACAACGTCAGTAACATCAGCCACATGAGTAACATGAGCAACATGAGTAACACGAGAAACATGAGTGACAAAAGTAAAAAATCAAAATCAAAATCAAAATCAAAATCAAAATCAAAATCAAAATCAAAATCAAAATCAAAATCAAAATCAAAATCAAAATCAAAATAAAATCAAAATTAAAATACTACAATACTACAATACTACAATACTACAATACTACAATACTAACCATACTAACCATACTGACCATACTAACCATACTAACCATACTGACCATACTGACTATACTGACCATACTGAATAAATAATTATTGTGGACCATCCACACAACACTATCTAGCCCCAAATTAAGTAGAATTCGTGCTATGGTAGCTAGATAGATGATTAAAAACTTTTTTCTTTAAATAAAATAATCGTTAACACAATGTTAATCGTTTAAACAATACTAATAATTGACTTGAAACTAAGACATCATGTAATAACTTGCGTTTAATAATTATTTATTCAATTGTTTATCTAGCTAATCTAAGCTAATCTAAGCTAAGCTAAGCTAAGCTAGTCGACAGAAAGTGTAATTGAATGTATCAACAAATGCACACTCATTTGTAGTGTGATCAAAAGTTATAATTTCATCATTGTTATATCCATTTCATCAATTTTTCAATTTAATGCACACTTATTTGTAGTGTGATCAAAAGAAATCAATCAGTGCTATCCATTTCATCTATTTTTCTGTTTAATGCACACTTATTTGTAGTGTGATCAAAGGAAATCATTTCATCAGTGCTATATCCATTTCATCCATTTTTCTATTGGTGGTTCACGTCTCATTTATTTTTATTTATTAATAAAGGCTTTTAATATGATTTTATTACTTACATATATAATGGATTTAATACTTATATAATGGAATCTTACTAATAATTGTCACAACATAACACATACTTGCATCGCTCACTCATTTAAAATCTTTTCAACCCTCTTTTCAACCCCTTACCATCCTTTTATTTTTAAGTAGTCTATGCCCTTTCTCAATTTCTACACTGTGTACCTAATGTCATTTAAATCAGTTCAATATTTCTGGCGTGAAAGCGCGACGGACAGACAGACTTAAAGTTTAATAAGGTCATCATTAATCTATCTTCCCAGTTCCATTTGTGTTTTAGCTAATGATTATCAACCAGTTTCTACTTAGTACTTTTTTGTTTGGCTATCCGCAATAATAATAATAAAAAGGTTTTTAATTTTGCTGTCATTAATTACTTTTATACTCTTCTAACCGTAATTAAGTAAAATCGCAACATTACTATTAAGATTAATGACTTATGCAGATCGGAAATTCTAGATCTATTCGCTTAACACAAGGGAGACCAGGACAAATTTGCAGCTATTTTCTTCTCCATCAACGATGTAAAATGGATGCGATAGAGCTCATGTCAACCAATATGATACCTCCTCACTATTTCAGCGAAAACTACCCATTTGTTTATAGCTAAGAACTCCGTATTCCTATAAAACACGCGGAACAACCATCTACTCATTTCGATGTCATCTTTTTTTTTCGATCTTGCATTCTCGACTAGTGATGTGTCTCGTCGCCGTTGATTTAAAACATTTTTACCAATAAAGACACAAAAATCCAGTTTCAAGAACCAAATTGAAACCTGGAACCTAATGCCAGAGGCAACAGCGTTGAAATAAGAAACTCATCACATTTGACAACTGAAACATAGGAGGATCTAAAACACGTTGTTTTAACAACAGCTGACGCAGTACGTGTACCTCGATGACTCACAACATAAAATACATCTACCGTCTTAACAGACATAGCTAACGCCAGCAAGGCATATGCAAGAAACAGCTTTTTGTCGTATCTTTTTTTTTTTTCAATTATTATTTTTATACGACTAGGCATTGTTAACAAAAGCACCAGCCAGATAGGCTAGGCACTAAAAGATGGAATATTGAAAGGCCTAACAGACCTATCTACTTTCCTGAAAACCGCACGCATAAAGAAAGAGCAATTATAATATTTTCTGACCACTAGCTCGTACAAAACGACGGTTTCATCCTTTGTTGAACGTCACTGGATAGCAACTTCCTACGCACAAAAAAAATTCTACCCATAACAAAATTCACCCTGAAAAGGGTATGGATAAAATTGAAACGATGATTCATAAACTTATGTAGTAGGTAAGTTTAATTCTGTAAGGTAGTACTTTATGTACAGATTTAATAGGCATTGAACTAACGATTTATACTTAGTAACAAGCTAATAACGCTTTATTTAGTTAGGTACGCTTAGTTCCAATGAGGTATCCTTGTTTGCAATAAAGTGTTATCTATCTATCCATCTATCTATCTGAACTAGACACACTGCACTTTGGCATTATAACACCCCTTAGACAATCAATAATAAATGAACATGATTTTAACTTATTTACTTTTAACTGCTGAGGCTAATTTTTAATCCCTTCGCAGATTCTACCACTGCAGTTTACCTTTCATAATGAACGATGTTGAGTAAGTTATACTGCAATCGGATAGATCACGGTATACAAAAAATATACTGCATTAACAAAATATTTGTAGTATAAACTGTTGTTTTGTTTTCTGATAATTAATACTAACCGATTTTAGGTTGAAAACGATCCTTCATTCCTACGAAGGATTGGATAATTATGCATTTGTCCAATCGTAACCAAGAGCATGGTAGTCTTAAGTCATTCCAAACCTCAACTGAATGTCATTGTCGCCAAACCAGTATTGTGATCAGCCGAAGCAGAGATCCTTCGCGTCTACATAAAAGTTCTTATACTTAGTTAGATCGAGGAGTCAACGTCATAGACTATTAAACGTTTAGTTGCAAAGTACCCACCTTAAGATTAATTGTGCACCTAGTTTACCTTTCTAGACTTTTAAGTCAATTTTGAAAACCCTGATAACTAGTAAATAAATATTAAGTGTGTGATGTGGTTTCCTACCTATATCATTGTACCTGTCTTTATTCATTACCCCTCCTATTTATAATATCATATTCGTCAATTATTTTCATTACCCTTCCTATTTATAATACCAGTTTACCAGTTTAGTACTGAAGGCAACCTTAAGTGAGTAAACACGAGGGAGAATATTTTGTTTGTTTGAACCTATATTTTTTTTTTGTGCGTAATTTTGTGGTGATTTAAATAAACAAACAAGTAACCATCTACTATTTTTCTTAGCGCCTCTATTTCCTATTATTCTTATATTCCTGCTACTGTTCTCACGGTGGCACCTACTGGAATGATATTAATGATAAAACTTGCCCCCACCTCAGACGTCACATCATCTGTCTAATGACCCAGACAAGGTCGCTGTAATCCATTGCATATCCAAATAAATAAATAAAAGTAAAACAAAAAACTGACAACGTAGGTACCTATCTTCACCAGAAACGTATTTGAACCTTGGATCACTCCTATTTTCTTGAATAGTATTCGCCATTTGGACAAACTGTATCGAAAATTTTAAAAACCACCTTTAGGACAAATAAATCTATACTAATCACAACCGCACTTTTAGAAACAACCTCGATAAGAAACTGAGGGTAGGTACGCACCTACCAACAGGAGAAGACCAGAAGATGTCCCAGGGATACGTACATACATAGAATACCAATTAAATCCGATAGAATTCTTCCACTACACTCCGTAAATATACTCTTTGCAAAAGTGAGAAAAAAAATGCCTATCTACCGCTAAGCTCGTAAGCAACCCAAAATCATAAGAACTCCCCTTTTTTTTATATTTCACTTCTTACCCTCTATCGTTATCATCTGAATATTAAGTTTCTGATACAACATTCACACACACACCCTCACATGACCATTACACATTCATGGTTCACACCATTAACCTAAGTCATGTATTATTTAATTTAGGTATATCGTTTCAGTTTAGCATCAGTGCTGAATCTACTCTAGTACTTGATGAGCCAATATTAAAAATCTTTGGGAATTGAGACGTGAACTCACGTGTTAATTTTCTACTGAAATGTCTTGCAGTTTCGTTTACTTCATTCTGCTGGTAGCGCTTAACCAATCTTCACGATGTGAAACAGCAACGAACGGCTACAACTTGCAATCGCCCAGCTAGTCCAGTTTCGGTGTAGTGGCATTGAGTCGCGTTCCAGTGTCGAGTCCAATCTTCTTGATGCTCCATGTCCGGGTGGTCCATGTTCTATTGCGGCCATGGTCGGATGACACACGTCATTCTCCATTGGTTTCTCCTCGCCGTCGCATGAAAAGAAATATATAAAAGGGATGATTTATTCGATAACCAACTACAGTATTTCTTTTTTATGACAATCTATGGTAGATAAAAGAAATACAAGCAGCGCTTAGTCACATTTAATGTGGTAGCATCACCCAAGGGTATCCTTGGCATGTGCGCCACGTGATAACCTATGCATGCATTTAACTTTCCTAGAATAACAACCGCTATCGTGTGGTAGCACTACCAAAGAGTAGCCTTGGTCATGTGTGCCACACAACAACGTAGGTATGTAATTAATAAACTAAAATACACTACAGCGATCGTGTGGTAGCACTACCAAAGAGTAGCCTTGGCCATGTGTGCCACACGACAACTTGTGTATGTATTTACTAAAAAAAAAAAACTAAAATACACTACAGCTATCGTGTGGTAGCACTACCAAAGAGTAGCCCTGGCCATGTGTGCCACACGATAACCTCTGAATGCATTTACTCAACCAAATAAATTATAGCAATCGTGTGATAACACTACCAAAGAGTAGCCTTGGCCATGTGTGTCACACGATAAACTATACATGCGTTTTTACCAGATAATTGTAAGAATTACAGCTATTACTTTGAAACAATATAAAAAATATTACGTACCTTGATTCTACCCACTTCTGACTTGAAAGATCCACTAACAGAGAAGACCGAGGATGTAGAATTCAAACCACTTTATAGCCTTTTCTTCAGTTTTATTAACAACTTGAGTACTTTATGGATCTAGATACATTAAGCTAAACTTGTACATGGCTATCGCCGAGACGAACTAAGTGGACTTGTCTTGTCGACGGTTCAAAACCGAATGCCTCCTTGAATTACCATTCGCTTGCTTGCAGACCCAAACCATCCCTACTCTTTATTTTTATAGCTTGAAGCTTGAAGCTTGAAGGTTGGAGCTCAAGCAACCGATGGAAATTCAATTACCATATTGATTTATTGATCCCTGAATAATTCTGTATTTTGTAACGGTAACAAAACAAATAATATTTTTATGAACCTAATCATCTTAATATTAATTAATAATACCTTCTATTAACAATTTAGTAACAAAGTCCACACTTCCTGTCAATTAAGGTACCACAAGGTTTCAAATAACATCTAAAACTCATGGAATAATAACAGAAGCTTACAATATTAATGACTTACCTAAATGTATAAAAACACCGAGCGTTCTCTTTGCGGATGATATTTCCCTATTGATGCCATGTTGCAGCACTGACAACATCACCGGTAAAATTCAAAACGCCCTCACAGAAGTATCAAACTGGTTGTCGGCCCACAATTTGGAAATAAACTTCACAAAAACAAAAGTTATGCAGTTTAGACCGACTCAAAAACGTGCAATAGACATACAAGCGACGCATAATGGTATTCCACTGGAATGCGTCGACACTTTCTCCCTACTAGGCATAAACATCGACACCCATCTGAACTTTAAAAACCACGTAGAAAAGCTAAAATCAAAATTATCAAGCTTCACGTACGCCTTGCGCGAATTAAAAACGACTACTAACCTGGCGACCGCGCTAACTGCTTATTATGCGAATATTTTCTCCCATATTTCCCTATCTATCATATTATGGGGCAATAGCACAGATGTGCAGGACCTATTTATTCTTCAGAAAAAGTGCGTCCGTATCCTAGTAAATATAAGACGAAGAGAAAGCTGCAAGCCACACTTTAAACACTTGAAAATATTAACTTTACCCAGTATTTATATTCTAGAAATGTGTAAATTTGTAAGGAAATATCCCCACCTTTATAAAAACTTAAATGACATGCCTCGAAGATACGTGTTAAGACCGGGAAGAAACAAATTAATAACACCGCGATCTCAACTAAAAATGCACAGCGACGGCCCGTATGGAATGTCAGTAAAAATATATAATAAGCTTCCTACCGAAATAAAAAATATAGAAAAAGATTCCTTTTTTACAAAAACATTAAAGTTGTTCCTAATTGACAAAGCCTACTATGACATTAAAGAATATTTGACATAACTAATGACTAAATAAATAAAATAAAAATGTATAACTACGCACTAAACCTAACTTTGACTACTTTTAAGACCTTGACATTATCGTTTAAACTGTTTTACCAAGCTTATTAATTAGTGACATATAAATAAAGTAACAAACTATCTACATTATAATTCCTGGAATTTCTCAATCTATTATAATATATACGTACCGACTACTGTGTATAAGCCTCGACCTACCTCCATGTTGCTTTACCCTATTCACAGGGTCCATGTGATACTGACTTACACCTAAGAACTATGTATGTACCTAAACTAAACCATGTTTATGCAATAAATGTATTGAGTATTGAGTATTGAGCAAAAAAGCTACCAAATACCAACTGATCTTTATAGACTGTGGTACCGACATAGAATATAACTTTGTGAATGTTTCGTAGTGACAACCCCTCCACATTTGGGGGAGACCACTATTTAGGTTGATTATTATGACAATGGTGGAGGCCAATGGTTAGTTATAAAATAAAAAAAACTTATTGCGGAACTAAGCACTTCTACGAAACTTTGAATTGTGTGTCTACTTGCAACAGTCTGTTATAAAATCACAGATAACGTCTAAAATGGCCTTAACTTGCAACGATTGCAGATACTAATCAGTTAGTGGAATATCGTCGGCGACTGATTCCTGGAACCACCTGATCGTTATTGCAGGAGCTTCAACTACTGTGCTCTTTGACTATATTAAAAGATTGTTGCTATTAAACTTAGGATGCTTAAAGCACACTTTATTTAAATTTCATCGATGTCGTGACCTGACGTATAAAAAAATAAGTATAGTAAAATGTATTTTACATAGTATCAATCCCATACATTTCTTTACAAACGTCAAAAACTCTAATGAAAAGAAAATAATGAAAATAAGTCATTCATTTGGTTTTGAATCGGCATTAGCGCTCTCTTGATTGTTTTTTCTTTGATAGTTAGGATTCTCTCTGATAGGTTTAAGTTTTTTTAAACTTGAAATTTTAAACTCCAAGTGAAAAATAAATCAATAAGTTTAATCATAAACGTATATCAGAAGCAAAAGGAGAGTCACAAGGCGTACTATTCTGGTGCGCGGTTGATTTAGTAGCGCGGGCGCACAGACTGGGTTCAAGGAAATGACATCGTTCATGCGAGACTATCGCGCGAGGTATTTGGGTGGCGCTAAGTGCCGACCAAAAAGGCCGATTGATCAATAGTCGGGGCTTCTTACTGATGGAGTAGGATGCTCTTAAACCTGAACTATTTTGACTACCACTGTTTCTTGGCTGGTATTGCTTGGCTCGGTCATCTGGGACTGGTGAAAGATTTACCTAGGCTATAAAATAAAAATGACTACATATAATCTTCAAAAATATGCCCATGTCCAGCAGTGGACTTGCTTTCTTTTTGCCCCACACAACGCAGCTTGGATAGGTATTAGTGTAGCTACCTTACTACCTGCCCAAGGTAATTTATGTTTATTTCTATGTTTTCCTTTTAGTTTTCAGTTGTTACCTACTAATTTGTCAAACGTGTTTGTATGTCAAATGAACAAGTTTTCTTTCTTTCTTTCTTTCTTAAACTGATGAATATAGCCATGATGTGTTGAGTATTGAAACCTGCGTAAAGTCAATAGTAAAATCTGACCCAAACGTTCAAAAGCAACAAACCAAGTCAGCGATACAAATTGTTATTTATGCATAGTGTCAAATAAATAATGAAAATAATGTAAATTCTCTCACCTTTAGCCAATGTACGGTTATTAATCACGATAACGCGCCCGATGAGAGTTTCATTTGCAATAACGATCCATTAATACATTTAACATTTGTCTGTCCGTGTGTCAGGAAGCACTGAGGTGATTTATAGGTGCCACTCACCTATTTGTTACCACGGTTGATTGGTCGCTTGATTTGTGGGAGATATAACTGCGTCCAAAAGTGCGATGGGTCGACGACATCGTAAAATTTGCAGGAAACACCTGGACAAGAGACGAATAAGACGACGCTGGCAAAAACTGTAATAAGCCTTATTATTCTGATTGACTGGCCTCTAGCTCAGTTGGTAGTAGCTCTGCCTTCTGCGCCATAGGTCTTGGGTTCGATCCCCACCGAGAACAAATATTTGTGTGGTGAACATGTTTGTTCTCTGTCTGGGTGTTATATTGTATTCTAAGTATGTATTTACAAAAAAAAAAAAAAAATGTATTCAAGTATTATATCAGCTATCTGGTTCCTATATTACAAGCTCTGCTTAGTTTGGGGCTGGGTAGTGTTGTGTGAATTGTCCACAATATTTATTTATTTATTTATTTATTTATTACAGCAGTCAAGACAGCAGTCAACGTCACCGACATAGCTCTTAGAGTTAGTAAGTTGAAGTGGCAATGGGCAGGTCATATAGCTAGAAGAACCGATAACCGTTGGGGAACAAAGGTTCTCGAATGGCGACCACGAACCGGAAGATGAAACGTAGGGCGCCCACCCACCAGATGGACCGACGACATTGTTAAGATTTGAAACTAATATTTCTACAAAAATGTCCCCCGTAGCCAATATGGCAAATCATCAGTATCATCCTCTTCCGACTAATTGAGGGTATGAAGGGCTGAAGAGCCCGTCGCGTGACTTATGCGCTTCCTTCCGGCCGCGTGCAGTCGTGCCCTACGTGAGGGGAGACGTGCATTATGTTCCTATCGAAGAAATACACAAGCAATTAATTTACTTACGTTTTTGCTATCGCCGATCTCATTCTAAGATCTCTCGCCGTATATCAACCTACTTAAAAGGCTAAATAAAAAAAAATAATTGATATCCTGAAAAGTATTTGTCAAATGTTATAAAATGTATAGTAATTTTTTCACCTTTTTAAATTTAAAACATTCGTGTTCATAAAATCACTATGAAAAACGCAACGCAATTTACCAAAATAAAATATAGTTTAAAAAACTAAAAAAAAAAACGCTTTTAAAACTAATTGAACTAAAAAGTTAAAAATAAAACTGTAATAATCAATTGAAAATTTTATATTATTGTACAACAAAAGCGTGGGGTGCTTTTTATAATAACTTCAGATATAATAGACTATTGATAAAATATTTACAACAATCAAAATCAAGCCCCCCAGTCCCCACGCTTTTTGTACAATAATATAAATTTTTCAATTGATTATTACAGTTTTATTTTTAACTTTCTTGTTCAATTAGTTATAAAAGCGTTTTTTTTAGTTTTTTAAACTATAATTTATTTTTCACTTTTTAGTTTTTTTTTTTTTTCATTTTTTTTTTTTCATATTATTGCATTGTCATCGACCTTTGACAGGTGCGTGCAAAGTTTGAATCAAATCTGATCGTAAGACAAAATCGAGCTCAAAGGGGTCGGTTACATACAAACTTACATACAAGCTTCAGACATACATACAGGTGAAGCTAATAAAAGCGTTATAAAAATATACCTAAAACTACCAACAATAGATAAGCAGTAAGATGACACACGCTTTATCCATTTAGCAACAATAATATAGAAATGGAATCGGCTGAGCACAAAAATCACGTCACCCTCCGACTGTACCACGCTTTGTGTGACAATGACATTGAGTTTTACTGTACCTAACCGATGAGCACGGAGGGACATTCATCATGGATATTATGAAATCATTTTTGGAAGGAATAATAACTATGGATAAAGTTATCATCATCATTAGCCTGACTACTGGACACAAGAGGCTGAACATCTGTTACGCCTCAAGTTGATGGACGCAGAGCAGTGCATCGTAGGGCACGTTCCTGACGTGCGTGACTTACGAAGCAATGCTTTGTTATAGGCGATGGTTACCACTTAACATCAGGTGGACCATCAGCTAGTTGTATAAAAAAACATTTGGACTGGACAGTAGACCTCGATCATACAAGAACAATGATAATTATCATCATTTCGTCGGTCCATCTGGTAAGGGACGCCTTCACACCTGATAAAGGTAAAGTAACAACACATTTTCTTAACCAAGAACTACCTAAATAAGACTATTTAAGTACCAAAATGTTTTTTTTTCACAAATTGGTTTTTGTAAGCAATATTCTACTGTGGATGAATGTGAATGGATTTTTTTACAATGCGTTCCTCTTCCCTCCTGAATCAATTAATCGTTGTTCAGTCTACCGGAAAGGATACGTCCAGCAGGGCCCGATTGTCACAGGACCCTCTTTGATACTTACTGATTTCTCGTGTGAATGAGTCATGCATTTTTGTCTATTGTTTTGTATGATTGCTGGCTTCTTTTATTTATAAGCTAGGCAATCTATTTAATTTACTAAATTGCACATTTTCTCAACTGATGGTTTAGTATTGATCTAGTACAGTAAAAAAACTAAAAACCTGAAACAATCGGTGACTTTAAGACTTTCAAAGACAGCAACCGAAAAAAGTCTCACGACTTTTTTTATTATTATACAACTATAAGTTGACAAACAGGCATATGGCCCACCTGATGGGAAGCGGTTACCGTAGCTTATGGACACTTGCAATACCAGAGGCATCACAAGTGCGTTGCCGACCCTTTAACACTTTTAAAACTCCCTTTTTGAAAGTCCTTAGGGATAGCCTTCCAGGCAATTCCCAGGCAGGATCTTCATTCATCTTCTTCGAGGATGACTAAGGGGGTAGTCTGAGACATGGCTCACACTAAATGAACACTAGGTTCGCATGCCCACTTTTGGTAGTATTCTTGATATCCCAAACGTGACAGGTTACCATTTGCCAGCCCATCGTCGAATGTAACTGAGGTGACCATAAATCTAGAGTAGATATTGAAGCCAGTAACGTGACGTCAGCAACAGATCTGGATTTAGGTACAGACCACTGGCTCGACCTATGTCTAATCATTTTGTAGATTGACTTAGAAAGATTTAGATATGCTAAGCTTAGTAGAAAACTGTTTGTTTTTATTAATTCAGTGATTATGACATTAACCAGACGTGAGTATAATCACACACAAACTGTGGAAAACGAAACGTAGGGTGCCCACACTCCAGATGGACCGATGACATTGTTAAGATCGCGGAAAGTCGGCGGATGGAAATGGGCAATGTGTAGGGGAGGCCTATGTCCAGCAGTGGACTTCTTTAGGCTGATGATGATGATGATGATGATGAAGTATAATCAGTATTTAGTCCAGATATGGTCCCGACTTTCTATAAAGATGATCTGTGTTGCTACAAAAATTATAAGTAAACTTAAGAAGGATAACTATATTGCTACGCCTATTATAGCTGCGTAGCATTTACACAACACACAGTATTTTAACTGAAAGTATTTATTGTATTAATCAATTACAGGAAGGAAAACCTTAGCATATTTTTTCCGTATAGCATCCTACAGACAGAGCTCCTTGATATCCACAATAAATGCAAATAATGAGCAAAATCTATGATATTATTAATGTTCAAAGCACCAACCCAAATAAAATAAAACAGGGAATCCGACAGAAAATAAAACTTAAATAATTACGCTGGCTACCTGTGGGCGGACAGATCGTGACTTTTGGCGAAGTTTGTTGACCTTTGCCGAAAAAGTGTTGGTAACAATGACAGTGACGAGATGACGGTGACACAAGTTCATGGTTATTTCCCAACTCAACAATTTCTCAGCCCGCCAAAAGAAGTTTTCACTTCCAAAATATACCAGTCGCCTCTGCTAGATATGTATGTCTATGGCGACCGGACACGGTGTCAACGGCAGACGAGTCGCCAACTGGAAACTAAAGTCAACTGTTGCGATTCAACTCGCTCGAACCTGCCGCTGATGTTTCGGAGTAGCTCCAACTCAACTTTAAAGTTTAGATTTTAATTGGTAGGTTTTGTTGTTGCTCTCAGGAGGGTAATGTATGTATGGGTATACCATGAGCTCTGTCTGGCTCTGTTTCTGGTTCTGTTTTTGAGTCTGTGTGAGTGTTGACTAAATAAATCCTACGTCAAAACATCACACACACAGTATAATGCACTGGTGAGCACTCACACAGACTCAAAACCAGAACCAGAGACAGAGCCAGACAGAGCTCATGGTAGGCCTATAGGAGGGTATATGCATGGTATTGACGAAGTCAAAGTAAAAAAGTATTTATTCATTTGTATCGCAAAAATTACAGTGAGTCTTTAGGTGCCCTGACATTGGAAAAGGCTCAAAATCATTCTTTCTGGAGTTCAGGCGAGGCCTTTTTCCAGCAGTGGACTTCAGGTTGATTATGTATATGAATATGTTAATTATTTTATTTCATCCATATTGACGATAAACGAAAAAAAAACATGTTAATCCTCTCGTTAGCTATTTTTGTAAAAGTACTCATTCTAATCAAACTGCGGGGGTCTCAATATCTCGCCCTTTGCGACCCCTTCAAAAACTTGGATACAATTTATGTATTTAAAACGCCACTTTTCTTACAAGAACACTCACTTTTGTAGAGTTTGTTTTACTTGTTAGGCTCTTTACCTAATTTGCCTCAATTTTTTTTTAAATGCTATCTTGCTGTCATGTCTTACATTAAGATTTTTCTAATGTCCCAAAAGTTAAGAGCCGAGCGGGATTTGAACCCGCGACCTCTTATGTCTTACATTTTTGTATTTATTTTAGCACTATGCAGAAGCAAACGCTTGATAATGTTTTATTTATGAAACACTCATTTAAAAACGATAAAATTTCCACGTTTTCCACGTTCGGAAACCAACGGCAATAAAGCAAAACTTGAATAGCTAATAGCCATCTAAATGTGCTTTTAAGGTCGGCGCACACTGCACTTTACTAACATTTGATTGCCCTTATAGCTCAGTTGGTAGTAGCTCTGCCTTCTGCGCTGGGGAGCGTGGGTTCGATCCCCACCACGACCCTGAATAAATTTCATAGTGTTGAATAAAAAGTTTAAATTTTAATAATATATATATTTTTTTTATTTTATTATTTTAATTTTAATTTTACTTTATTTTTTTTTTATAATCGCGAATTCTCTTAACTAGTTCTAAATGGTTTGGTTTATTTGTTGTTGGCTTTGGTTTTTACGTATTTACCTCAAGTTTTGCTGTTTCTAGCTAGTACAATGGATACAATTATGATTGTTTTCATTGTTGTTTATGGTTCCCAATTTGGTTCCATAAAAGTAAAACTTTATACCAATAAGTAATGTTTGCTAAATACGTGATTTTTTACCAATTGGCAAAGGTATATCAGTTGTATTGAATTCTAAATTTTAAGATTCATTTTCAAACAAATTTAAATCAACATACAATGCTATAAAGTTCATTTCACATTAAATTATGTAAGAAAGTGGCAAGGAACGGCTGCGGGTAGCGATTCCCGATATTTACGAGAAACACTTAACGGGGTGATACGTACTTTTATTGACAGTTATTATTTGATATTTCTTCCTGTATTGCCTTACTTTGTTGATTGTAAATTGCAGATTGAAACCATCACTTTACCGCTTAAAATGAAAATTTTCAAAATATCTTAGTGAGCGCCTATGAAATATGCAAGGCATTCTTTTCAAATGTAACCCTGCACATTCCTAGGTTTTATGGTTTTGGAGGTCTCAGAGGAGCATTTTGTAAATGTAGAAAATCATTGAACTTACTTTAATTTTCAGTCAACACAAACCACATGGTAGAACATAGGTAATAATATATTTTGCATTAAATTATATAGAAAAGTTCTCTGATTATTCACGGGGTCCACCACTAGTAGGCCCACTGCACACTTTGTCTTGCTCAGTCTTTGGCTCTGGTTTTGAGTCTGTGTGAGTGTTGTCTAAATAAATCCTACACACAGTATACTACACTAAAGAGCACTCACACAAACTCAAAACCAGAGCCAGCGACAGAACCAGACAGAGTTTGTGGTAGGCCTACAGTTTGACCTAACTTAGATACTTCTCTTTGTTGGGGCATAATGGGCCGAAGTGTCAAAGGTATTGCTTAGAACTCAACTGCAAATTCCATGGTTCTCTCGTACAGAACAGACAGTCGCATAAATCTGGCGATCTGCCTCCAATAAAGCCGGCGACACACCAAACTGTAAAAAGTTACAGTCGACCGTAACCTCTCCATTACCGTAATGAATTATGTACGGCCGTTAATCTACACACTGGTTCTAGCATGCTCGATGATGTTGAACTCTCAAGAGAACAAAAAAAATCGGTTGTCTGTAAAGTTGGTTTACTGACGATAGTTGAACGTGACAATATCATACGCTGTCCACGCGGACGCATCGCTCACTCAAGTAGGAGAGAGACAGATGTCGAACACTGCCGAACGCGGAGGCCGATTGTGCCTCTTTGTCGCTCGTTCCGCGCTCTCGCTTGCACATCAAGAATGGAATGGAACGCCTCAGAGCGAGGTAACGCCACATGAGTCATGTTTTTTCGTGCGTGAAGCCGGCTCCATCAAATTATAAGACGTTGTCACGTCAAAATTTGCAACCGTTTCAATCAGTGGCTAATTAATAAAATAAAATGCCTTACTTACCTCTAGTGAATATTATAAATATTTTATACAAACTCCCATTGCATAATTATGTTTTTTTTTTATCGTCACTTATTAAACAAGACTTCATAAAAGTCTTTGTTGAAATTAAGGATTCACTGTGGATAGCGCAATGCATTTAAATTACTAATAACAGCAAAAACATTATAGATAAACATAAAAAAACTAACAAAACTTAGGCTGATTCTAAGTAATGTCTCAGTTTATTGGTTTTTAGTGAGTCAGCCGTATCGAGTAATCTAGAATCGGTGTAATTCAGATATCGGTCTCATCTCGCCGCAATTAGAACTAATTGAATATTAAGCAATGATTGCTTATAAAACGGAATATCACCGGACCGTGTGTAAAAACTTTATTAGCACTTGAAGATGCGAAACTCATTAATGTGATTGGATAATAATTTGTTTAGATACATTTTCGCTATAGTGCGGCATGCGAATGCAGGGTAAGACAAGTGGTCTTTAGTTTACTTGAGTACTGAAAAAATCAACCACTGGATGTATTTAAACCAATGTAAAACTTTAAAAAGGCAATTCAAATAAATTAAAAAATATTTAAATAAATTTTTCTCAGTGTCTTCTAGGCGAATTTAGTTTACTATATTATAGTATTATACATAGTTAACTATAGTATAATGTATGGACCATGCCTCTAAATGAACTTCATATTTTTCTTATACTAAGCATATTATACACATTTTCACACCCAGACCGACACTAATATGTTTTTCTCTGAGTAGAAATCGTAACCACTAACTGATTAGTAATGTGAGTCAGTGAAACGGTAGACGTATTTTCATTTGAACGCTTCCATCCAAATATTTCCTGTGGCTCTACCATAATGGAGGCTCACCAGTTAGCCGATAGCTCATTGGAAGGAACAGTGACCTTTATACTTAACAGATGAGCCTTGTGCACATCTAAGTGTTCTGCGGTGGCGTATTTGCTTAAAAAAACAAATTAGGTTAACCTGCTTTCTTTGCATTTTTTTTACCTCAAAAATACAGAAGCTAAATCCAAAGAAACACGTAAAAAGCGCGATACTTTTATTGGGGCCTTTAAGGTGGATGAGTATAAAGTGGATTTATGCGGATTATGTGGGAATGGTCTTCTGGGGGGCAATGGGAGGGAGGGGATATTGTAACTTCGAGACGTGCATTTATTGATGTCAAGTTTTTCAGTCAGTGAACCATGCCTTTTTTGGAATGGCAGCAATGGTGCGTACTACAAAGTCACGTACCAACAACGTACCTTTATTAAAATGAAAACATTGCTTCATCCAAATAATCCGTAATTTGGTGCCTTCTAGTTTACTCTGCCTGGTAAAAAAAATGATCTTACTAAAGAAATATGCATGAGCAGGTGCTAGCTAGGTGCTAGCCTAGGTGAAAGCTAGTGTACCTACACTCACCTAGCTTTCAGACGTTTCAATGTGTTTTAATTATTAGTTTGAAATATAAAAAGAGCGTGGGAGTATTATCATCGTTGTTGTCGTTACCTAGTCAGACAAAACGTCACAAATAAAAACGTCTGACTAAGCATTTGTGTCTAGTAGTAAACCCTCCTTGGCCAGCAGCCTTAATCTTTGCGAATACCGTGAGCCTCGGAATTGAATTGGGTCTTATATGTAAATTGTCGCGTGCGAGTAAATAAATATAAATAAATACTGGAATAAATAAGCGGATCGTGATTTAGCCGTTTGAGGCGGATCAGCCGAATGGCCACCTTCGAAAGTGAAATCCTATGGAATGGCACGGATTAGAAAACTCTTTATAATATTGGATTATAAAGTTATTGGATTGGTTTTGGTATTTTTGAGAAATGTTAGGGTAAAAGTCCATGAACTGTGTGTGAATGTTGAGTGAGAGAGTTATATTTTTTGAGGAATGTAGTTTCATTGCCTTCCACTGGTAAACTGATAAATGTGTGACAAAACATTTGAATAAAACAGTATCGTGTCATCGAGAATAATCAGAACTTTTCTCTCTCTTCTCGTCCATGCTTGTTTTGTTCAGTTATTCTTGTTCCAAGTAACGAGGAGCAAACTAAATGAAAGATACCACCAGAAATAAACATAAGGCAACATGGCTTTGTTACCATTACTAAAGCATACTTTATTCGACATTATATCACCGGGATCAGTATCAAAAATATTCATATTTCATAACATAGGCATAGACAAGCCAAGTCCCCAAGACAGATGCCAATCTCCCAAGTATATGTACAACTGGTCATTCTGTACAGTTAGTTCATTTACGAAATATCGCTAAACTACCGCGCTGACCTCGCAAAGAATCCACCACGCCTTGTCCATCTTATATTTACATAAATATATAATAATAAAAACGTCCTGTCTGTCCGAGGCAGTGTTATCGCAGGCTTTCTACTATTAACTTATGAAAATAAGCTACAATAACACTTTGTTTATTTTGCGTTATTCCTCGCTGGACTTGCCAGGGAAATTTGCTAGGGCACTTGAGCAGGGATTGTCAAAGTTTGCAGTTAGATCCATCAAGGGGTCTACAGTGGGCAAGTAACTTTAGCTTTTATGTGATAAATTATACAAAATTATTAATTATATTTTTATTTACATATTTCTAAAATAAATTAAAGTGAAAATATGATAATTGTGTTGTTATAAAAAAAATATAATTATAAAAAGTATGTTTCCGCCCGGGATCGAACCGGGGGCCTTCTGCGTGTTAGGCAGATGTGATAACCGCTACACCACGGAAACCATGACGGTGTGCACTGAATTACGCTTCACACAGCGACGCTTGCGGCCTTGTCGCGAGTGAAAGTAATCCAGTTTAAGCGCACGTTTTTGATTACGTATCATAATAATTATATGATTGGATCGACACATAATTTTATAATTTGTTTTATAATCTAGATTAATTTTATCTGGGTCACAACACAAACGTAAAGTTAGGCAGTAGTAGGTAGATTTTAAAACGAAAAAATATTAATGACTTATTTTTCCACGTTTAGTTTATTCGTGTAAATTTTTAAACAAATAACAATTTATTTGTTTTTTACCAGACGGAAACGGATTATTTTAAAGGTACAAAATCAACAGATTATCAATTTGGAGGAAGTATAAGCCTCTTGGCTTGTTGAGCATAAAGTCTAACAGTAGACAGGTTAACCCTAAGCAAACCTGAGCTTACAACCCACGACCTTATTAAAGAAAAAGTTTTAGAGCCACAAGCAGTAACTTTTGAAAGAATATGTTTTGAGGATGGGCGCGACAGACGGGCGCTGGACACGGCTAATGGAACCCTTGTGACAACACGAGGGAATGCCGTACACGCTGTTTTGCTAACGGGTTTATCGATAGAAGGGTAATAGACGAGAAAATAACAAAAGCACTTAAAAAAAACACACCGTTAAATGTTCTATGGCATAATTTTAGTATAACAGATATTGGCAGATAAGTTTAAAGCAATATCGCTCTTAGATCTTTACTGGTTGCCGCATTTAATAAGCTGTCATTTTAAGCAGTTAGATAACACTTTAATAAACACCACAAAAATAGGACATTACTGATTTAACGAAAATGCCAAAGCTAAAGCGAAGTAAGATAGGCGGTCTCATCGCTATGAGCGATCTCTTCCAGGCAACCTTTTGATGGACAGAATGTTATTGAAATACGAAGCAGTTAAATTAGTACCTGGGGCCCTGCTTATTACCACTTCAACTTTTGAAGTCAGAGGGCTAAAAAGCGATAAATGTATCTGCACATAAAAAGTCCATTTGAAAGCAAAGTATATATTTCAAAATAAAGGATACAAAATGCGCTATCATAAACAAAACAGCGGGCCATGACTTACAGACAATCAAACCTCACCTCGCGGCACCACTCCAAGGACAAGAAACCCCGTGAAATCTCGACCCACCTCATAAAACATGGGAAACAATATCTCCAAACGTTATACGACTCATTTTCAAATCACCATTTTCAGCAATAGGGTTATGTTTAACCGAACACTTCAAATACTGTTGTGGACCTTAAATTGTGTACAATAGAGTGTAAATTCCAGTTTGAGATTAAGTGGTGTTGTGAATTTTCAACTTTCCCTGAGCCCATAAAAGTATATTGTGCGTTTGAAAACGCGTGCGGCTGTTTGTCAACATTTGCATGGAGATGTTATGGGTAACTGTATGGATTATGAATACTAATCCTTGAGAAATTGCTGATAAGCAACCATTTGTAACTTTTAAATGACTAGATTATACCTATTATTCTGCAGTTGAATGCATTGTTAGATTTTATATAGATTTACGCTAGCTGGATGTATTTAAATCCAGAGAAAGAACGGCTAAAAAGGTTAAAAAAATACATAATATTCTGTCTAAATATTTATTATAATAAATAAATATTGTGGACAATTCACACACCACCATCTAGCCCCAAACTAAGAAAAGCTTTTACGATGGGAACCAGATGGCTGATATAATACTTGAAAATATATTTTTTGTAAATTTAATTATAGCAACTTAGAATACAATGTATCACCCAGTCAAAGAAGAAACATCTATGTTCACCACACAAAGGTAGGGATCGAACCCATGACCTAGAGCGCAGAAGGCAAAGCTACTACCAACTGAGCTGCGTGGCCTATCAAAATATAAATAATAGAACAAAAACAATTTTTATGCTTATTCTTTGCGGTAATAATATTGTCAAAAAGTTGATAAGTCTTACCCTAGAATTTACTTTTCTCTACATTTTCTTGAACTAAGAATACTTCTGCCCTCGCTAAGAAGGGCGGTAGTAAGCACCTCACGTCCGCAGCCATGGCGTCGCCCATAAAGGCTGAACTCCATATTATGGCCATCTCTAATCATGCAGAGAGGCTGAGCTGATGAAACACATCTGCCAAATGAGGGTACGCTGATAGGAATATTTTATTCTGAGTACTTACTTACCTATGTAGGTTCGGATATCAAAAGATCCCTCAGCAAACCAGGAAAATCCAATAAGAAAACTCCAGATATATTATTTACTGAATTATAATAAATATTTTAAATAAGTTCTAGCATCCTTTATTATTTTTATGGTGTTTAATATCAAAGCTTGTATCTGATTACTTCATATACAACAAACACAACGTATTTTGAAAATAATACAAAAATAATCCCAAAAAACGGAGATAAAAATCCCGCAAGAGTTCTCAAGGTAAGCCCACCACAGTCCCCTTATACGAACACTTGCATACAATTACTTAATTTGGCTCTTTCCTCACGAGCCCTCCGCCTCTCATGAACTCAATCCTACTTTGTAATCTTTTAATCTTGCAACCTTTGAGGACCTTCAATTGCTCTCAATTGTGAGGAGCCAATCATCGAGTTGTTTGTGAATTTGTGATTCAAGAATACGTGAATTTTGGTTTGTATTTGGAAGGGTGACTAAAAGAAAACCTTGCTTGCTTGAAGTTTTTCAGTGTCATGAGGAAGGATGAAAGTCATGTGACTATGAGAGTAATGAGTATGGATGTGGATGGATATGTGAGCAGAGGTAGACCACGGAACACATGGATGAACAGTGTGAAAAGTGACATGGATAGTAAGAGAGGAGTGCATGACAAGATGACGGCTGACAGAGGGGAATGGAGGGGGAAGACATGATGTGCTGACCCCACATGAAGTGGGATAAGGGCAGGGATTTTTCTATTCGATTGAATTCTGTGAGGGAATATCTCTAAACTACCTCTGATTATCACCATTGGACAGCCGCAAGCCCTTAGCCTCAGCCCTATATTAGTCGTGCCACTCATGTATCCAATTTGGTCAGAGGCCAGTGTCTGTACTGCATGTCTGTTGTCAGTTCTATGCAACACTATTAGAGCTAGAGCCCTGATATTTGTAACAGCTCTAGCTTGCTTGAACTCATACTAATTCATTGGTTAAACATTAAAAAAGTGATTTAATATCGACTGTATAATTTAGTGAGATATAGCACCTTTCAAACTAACGCGATCGTTATGCATAATTATATGAAATAAAACGGGTGTTTATCGCGATTACCTTTATTATTTCCCGACGTTTCAACCGTGTTACAACAGCCGTGGTCGCGGGGTGTCTCCCCGCGATAAACACCCGTTTTATTCCATATAATTAGTGAGATATGTATTACAATGCATTAGAATAGATGCATATTAACAATACTAAGTAGGTACAGAGGTATATCCTAAAGGAACATCACATGGAACTCCAAAAAAGTTGCCTTACCATTCTGATTCTTTCACTTGGAACACTAATACTGCAATCTTTAATTCCCCACCTTTTATTGTTTATTCGTAACCTAATTCAATTTATATTTAAGTGATCAAAGTTTGTTTACGTTGCACTACGTTTCTCCATAACCCTATAACCAAGTTGCTTACAAAGTCAGCTTTCCCCCTAACTCGATAGTAACTTGGGTCCGAGCTAACGACGTTACGTCTCAGCCGATAGGTATCTATCGCACAACACTAGTATCGATGTCGGTGATTAGGTTTGCACAAGCACAACACTAGCTTAACTCGAGAATTAGCATTGTGCTATGGATTAGTACGGTAATGCGTTCGTCTTATCCTATTAACAGGTAAAACTATTGCTAAGTATCCTGATTTGCCCATAGTATTTTCATCGAGGAAAACTTGTTTTACTAGAATATCATAGCATCTACGTTTTTTCATCAGATTTGCTCTAATAATTCTACGAAAAGTACATGCAAAAAGACAATGATATTTGTCTTCTAACAATGTTATTCTAGAAAGAAAAGATAGGCACTATGGCGATGCTTTTTCTGTATCCCAGAAAATACGTAAACCTTCTACCAATGCCAATTATTTTATTAGAATCCCTCAAACTTTGCAATAATAATAAACTTTTACTAGTAACAGAAGCTCGCTCGGCTCCTGCGGCGAACGAAGATAATGATGTTTTGAATGCCACTCAACTCATTACGTGGCGATATCTTTCCTCAGGAAGCCTTACCTATCTAGACTCTATTTAGGACCTAACTCACTTCTCCAGCCACATAGGAAAACCCACCTTAAAACTAGAACGCTACGACTCAAACTGGTGATATTATATCAAACAATGGCACTAAATACCTAATGAGCGTGCTTCAATCTACCCTCGAAGCGAAACGTCTTATCCTTCTCCTACCTCAAGCATTCCAAACCAAGCTCCAGAGTATTTTAAGTCGAAAATCGCATACGCAGATGATTGAGTCAGCGGTACAAGTGCCACGGTGTACAGCAGGGATTGTACAAGCGTAATTAGTCATTAGCGACAGTGTAGTGGGCAGGAAGAGGCTCGGATTGATCAGACGTGTGAGAGTTGCGGTTGATTGGTTTATGGATGCTGTGCGATTTGTAGCTTTGGGTTCACAATGAACATTAGTTACTGTGCTATTCAGTGGGTATTTATCTCTATTTAGGGCTGAATATAAAATGAAAATGATGGAATCAGAACAATTTTTTTAATTCATTTTATGAATGTCTTTCTAGATATCTTCTTAAAAAAGGGAAAAGGGGCAATGTAGAATTTAGATTGTGAAAAAGTATGTTTCCGCCCGGGATCGAACCGGGGACCTTCTGCGTGTTAGGCAGATGTGATAACCGTTACACCACGGAAACTATGACCATAATTGAAGAAATTGTGCTTTCCAAGTGAAGTGTCACTTAACAAATTTTGTAAGCTCTTTTAGGTCTCCCGCGATACAGGCTAGTTGGTAGTGCGGGGTCCATTGTCTAACTGGATTTTTGTAAAACGGTTTTCTCGATTAAATATTTTTGTATTTGTATTGTACTCAATGAGGTAGGGACTTCGTTTTTTTTAAATCATTTATTTTAGGTTTTCAATCAGTAAATTGTTATGTTAAACCTTTAGATACATCTATGACTATTCTATTCTACTGAAAATGATTTTTCTATTTGACTGAGGACCGTTATTGATCTTTAATTTTATTTGCAATACAAGTGTCTAGGTAATCTAGACAAGCCACAGAAATCACAGAAGAAATAATATCAATTTTACGCTGTAATTTTAAATTTAGGCGGTATTACATTTGGAGATATTGAAGGTGCTCAAATCTGCAAATATTTTTTTAATTATGTAATTAAAAGTTTTCGTCCTTCACAATGTTGAATTCATCTGAAAAGAATCCTCATTAAATCTCCCGTGGCCGTTATAGAAACCAATTCCATTATCCTAAATTAATCACTTAATTTGACGACATCTGATTAAGTTCCGTCATTAACGTAATCATATCCGAGGGGCGGTCTTATTGCTGAAATAAAAAGTTTTATTAGTTCTCTGCAGATTGACACTTGGGCATGTGCTCGGAAATGGTGATTTTATTCAACGCTGATCATAAAATAAGAGATTATTCTGTTTTCATAGTTTCTAGCTGACCTTAATTTTTGAAGATCAATAATCCAGAATTCCTGAAGGGCGAAATTTCCTGATTTTGCTAAAATTAGATAATTTTTATTTTCTTTTTCAGAGCTCTGCGGGCTACATTGGTGATAATTCTTTTACGGATTCCCTCATTTTGAATTCCATCACGCAAAGTAGGTAAACCTACTTACTCTTCATAGCCTAATAATCATAAATCTTGCAAGATAGTAAGTTTTATTGCAGGTTGATAAAGTAACCGATTGTAATTATTTATTGCGCAAAGATAATTCAAGGTAACAAGCGACTGATAAAACAACTTGTTCTTAAACTTCGAGACTACTTGTATAGTTTCCGTGGTGTAGCGGTTATCACATCTGCCTAACACGCAGAAGGCCCCCGGTTCGATCCCGGGCGGAAACATACTTTTTGTCAAGTTTGTTCCAAGATATTTTATCGGTAACTTATTAAAATAACTGTTAGTAATGATAATGATTATCAATTTGTTTAGGTTTGTTTGTTTTTTTTTTTCTTTTTTTTTTAAGATAAATATTTATTAATTTTATAACAACAAAACAAAAATTCATAATATTAACAAAAAAAACTAAAACTTATTAAAACTAAACCTTAAAAATCTAATAAAAGTGGGTGTCCATGAGGCATGGTGCCAAGAACGCTGGCCGCATTCCCATGTTGAACAGCAATAGCAATAGTTTGTTTAAATATTTTACATGAAATTTAGCTTTTTTTTTTTTTTTTTTGTTATACTTAGGTGATCATTTTTTGTGGACAAAAAAACGATTGTACTGTAGATACCTAAATATTAAAATTAAACTCATTCCTAAAGTATACGAGCTAACAGTAAAATACTGGCTGTACAGTCAGTGTCAAAAGTAGATGAATACTTCTGGTTTGTACCTAAAGTATTTCTTGACTAAATCCAGAAAAATACCTAAAACTACTGATGCAGCTCTTCTACACAAATAACATCAATTGGAAACGTAAAACGCAAGTGTAACATCAGTTTTATCTAATGTCACTTTATGTAAGTGTTATACTCGATTAACTTATTTTCTCCATACACCTATAAAAACTAATCTACCATAACATCACCCACTTCCCAACATCAAAAGTCATCAATATCTAAGTTCCAAACTCCACTCGGGGCCATAAAACAAATCAATCAGTAATGAGTCCGCGCGCACCTTACAACTCCAAGAGTCGTAAACGGCCCGGATGCCATACTAACTGTTAACTGCCCGTTTGATTATAACCAGGGCATGGGGACCTTTTTATCGTGGTTGTACTTTGTTGAAACTATTGTATAATATGTTAATTATAACATAGTAAAGAGAAAAAAAACTATATTAGTGGACTTTTTCACGCAAATACTATTAAAAACCTACTACCTACTAACCTACTTTAAAATCTATAGGTATTTACTTAGGACCTCAATTACTTGACCACAAACTTTTAGACATAAAGCTGCAGACTACCCTAAAAAAATAGAGTAATTGATGCTTTCTTTGGTTGGGACTTTTTGAGGACCCAGTAATGTAGTATTTAGGAACATAAAAACATGTATTTTAACACCCGGATACAAAACAGTCATCAATGTACAAACCAAATGTTTATATTATACTACATAAACTGTATTTTTACTGCCACAACTAAATTAAAGCAATAAGAAATATAAGAAACAATGAATAAAATGTCCTATTTACTTCCTCTTTCATATTTTCTTTGTTTTCATGTATCCTGTCAATTGCGCAGTTGAACAAAACAAGTTGTATCAGTATGCTACGTCACGTCCGTCGTTTTTCCGCCCCCTGTTGAGGTGAGCTGAGCAGCCTGCGGGGACACAGAATAAGTAGTCACGTGACTACATACACACAATACTGGCACAGTACAAAAAGATTAAAGTAAATCTGGTCCATTTTAAAATCATAAGTGATATCGGCACTCCAAAATCAAAATGCCAAATATCCCTCATTTACATCTCGTACTTCGAATTTTAATAGTGATTAAAACTGGAAAAGTAGAAGATATAGGCCCGTATTCTAAAACAGTTCTTGAGTCTGAGTCGAGCTTCAACATAGATTTTTGTAATTTTACAAAAGAGTTTAATTTTATAAAAATGATACTTAAAAATGCTTGAGGCTCGACTCAGACTCAAGCACTATTTCTGAATACGGGCCTTAAAGCCTTGCGCACATCTAATAATGCTGCCTTCCTACGGTGCGTGGTTCTGCAGATCATCACGCACAGCCGACGACGACGCACGGCAACGCACGCAGACAGGGCTCCTGTGCTACCGCGCACCTCGGCGCACGAGACCGTTCCCATGGTGTGTCGTGCGAGCTGGTGCGCCTCCGTGCGCGATATCACACACCGGTGGGAAGGGGCTATAAGCGTTTTGCGGTGTCGATATTTCAAATATGATAGCTTTATTTGACAGCGCTTCACTAAATTCAATCTTAAATTAATGAAATCCGTGACGAAACATCACTGTCTAATGTGATGAGCTAATTTTATCAGAATTATTTCAATTTACCTCTTTATCCAGGAAGGGATGAAAGTATTATTTTTAAGCTCCATTACTGGTTAGTTGCATGTTACCGTGGTCACGTGGACTACGGATAATCCGTATTGATAACTATCGTGTCCGGCGACGCACCGGGGGGTTCAAAACATGCCTTAGGACGCTTCACGGGAGATTTATTCGTGTTTACGCAAGGTGTGACGTGGGCCTATAGTTTTTTCGACATAGCCTTTAGTGTCCTGTAGATGGACAAGGCTTCTTTGCTTCCAAATCTTTCTATACGCTTCTCAGACTATACTGAATTCTAAGCTACGCAGTATTTAAAAAAATATATATGTGTGATGAAACAAATTAAGAATAGAAAGTTTGGAGACATTTTTAAAATCAATCCAATTTTTGAATTTACTGTATGTTTTTTTGTCATAATATGGCCTAGTTCATACTTTGTTGTGCATTGGCGTATGAATATGAAGATTCCCCAAAATATTGTAATCACAGCAAAACTAGAAACAGTGTACAGTTGTAGTGGTTCTCGGCGGTAACTCAATTACAGCGACACCGCGACCCGCGATAAATGCGTTTCGTACCGAGCGGAGTGGTGCAAGCGAGGGCAGGTCGAGGAAATAGAATCAGAACGCGAGGGAAACAATGTGTAGCTCCAATATAAAAACAATAAGTTTTTTCATAGTGTTATTACATAACACTAAAAAAACATCAAGTTTATTTAAAAAGTTCAAAATATTATTTAAAAAAAACACAAAATTGACGCCATTTTCCATAATAATGATTTTTTAGTATAATACAAAAAAACTACTTATGTTTCATGATATTTGCAACATTCACAAAATTACTCTTTACACAATCCAGTACAAAAAACCTTTTTAAAATCAGATTATCCATACGAAACACACGGAAATTGAATTGTCAGTACGAATTCGCTATTTCTTGTGCTTTAAATGTTTCCACAAGAGGTATGCGGTCGACATAACTCATACCCTCGCACCTCGAAGTCGGTTAAGTTGCAAACTTTGATATATCACCCTGTTGTAGTTCACCTGAACTGGGGTTAGCCCGTTATTATTCCCTCTCTCGCTTAAATGGATGTTTTGAGATTTGAAACTATTTGGGACATGACAAATGAAATTACACTTTCTTTGAACTCGTTACTCTAAGTATTATAAGTATGGAGACTAATGGGGAGAGGATTATTGATCTTGAAAGTAGGTAATGCTTATTTTTGACAGGATAGGTACGCAGCGCAAGTTAAAGGTCGCTGGCGATGGCGATCAGTGAAACGCTGTCAAATTTGACAGTGATATTTGACAATGATTTTTAAAATTAAATGACGGCCATTTTACCAGATGTAGCTTCAACCCCTCCCTCCCCTCTTCTTCTTCGCCTCTTTTCTTGCTCTCTCATGTCATCTTTGGTCAGTTTTCTTTGGTCTACCTCTCCTGCTATAAGCACCATTCACATCCATACCTTACACTTTTCTCGTGCTATGACTGCCATATCTCCACCTGCTAACCTATAACTTCTCATCTTGTCTGTGGCGCTACTTTCAGACTTCCTCTCATCATCATCATCAGCGTGAAGAAGTCCACTGCAGTACATAGGCCTCTCCTACACATTTCCAGGAAAAACTAATCTCAGATCTTTCCATCACCTCACACTTCCCGCGATCTTTACAATATTATCGGTCCATCTGGTGGTCACCCACCACTTCACACACACATACACACACACCCAGACTTCCTCTAATATACTCATTTTAAGAGATTAATATAACGTCCCAGAGATGTTACATTTTCCCTCAAATCTTATTGTAACCCGCGATAAGAGCCAAACAATCAGAACTACCTACTCTAAAACCGAAGTACGTAACTAAGTTAAGTTGTCTGTAATTAAGCACCTCATCTTAAGGTGGCCATCTAATACCATTACCGTCGCGCCCGGAGCCTCGTTAATATGATAATATATCAGAGCATAAAGCATCATTATAACCCCCTCCCCCCACCCCTCTCACTACCCCTCTTTTACCTCTGATAACATACTTACTACTTAGTACCGATTTGTAGTATATTTCATTTGGGAAAGATCAATAAACTCCAAACTAGGCATAGTTTTTTAATATGAGAAGGCTACCTGATGCTAAGCGGTTATGATATTTGATTGGGCGCGTTGAGCAAAATTGTCCGTCTGAAAATAAAATGAGTGTAGGTTTGATTCTAGTTAGTGAGACAATCGATCGAATTTCTAATACGCTATCCGGGTCTACCTGGAGTAATATTTATTTTTCTTCTTCATAAGTGTCACTGTTTCTTTCAAAACAGTGTGGTGAAAGGATATAAAGTGCGCCTCAGAGAAGAAGAATATTTGTTTTTTTGTAACTCTTTGACATTGATATGTTACCTTATAGTCATTTAGGTTACGTACAAGTTTAATCTTGGATGAACTTTCTCTTGAGTTGCGTCACGTGTCGCGGTGCTGTGACAAAGTGAACGTGGTGCGTATTTTTGCGCATTGTGATATCGTTTCCGTGGTGTAGCGGTTATCACATCTGCCTAACACGCAGAAGGCCCCCGGTTCGATCCCGGGCGGAAACATACTTTTTTAATGTGTTTTTTTGACAACCAAAAAAAAAATTCTCATTCGCACTTTAGTCACCCACAACAAACATTAAGTGTGTCAATATTAGTAAGATTCATAGCGGTAGGTATAGTTGATAGGTGTTCTACGCGCCTACTAAAAGTGCCACAGAAATAGCTTGCAATTTTTTTTATAACAAGAAACTAGAATTTAATAATTTAAAAAATAAAAATACTCCACAAACAGTAACAATAATGAAGCAATAAGAGACAATTCAAGAAGAAAATAAAACTTCAATATCAATAAGCGTAGGCGAGCTCACCGGAACCCGACGACGCGAAGGCGAAGCAAAATTAAAAACAAATGAGTCAGAAAATACACGGAACTCCATGATTTGATTAAATTGGAAGGAAAATACCTCGGCGTTGTTGACTAGGGAAATTTAGCAAGGTACATTTCTTTAGAAATTGTTCATTATATTTTCTTACTGTGAAGTGTTTCTCTAATGTATGTTCTTCAATCCTACAGTCCTGTGTTGTATGTTTTAGTTTTATGTTTATTTTGCACGTTAAAAATACATTATTATTACGTTTACTAGATGTTAAAATTTGTGGAAAATAACAATAGAAGTACTCATTTAGTCATAACCATGCGTCTGCCACGGAAATCGAGCCGATACCCTTGAGCTTATCAGACGCTAGTTTGGACTACGCTATTGGCAGAAATTGGGAAAAACCTTTATTCGATGAGTATAAAGTTACAAAAGGATTTGCGATTTTTTGTACAATTAGTTGAAAGAACAAGCTTATGTTAAGTGTTAGCCATCGCTTATTACAAGGCATTGCCTCGTAGGTCACGCATGTCAGAAGCGTGCCTACGATGCACTGCCCTGCGTCCATCAACTTGAGGCATACAGATGTTCAGCCTCACGTGCCAGTAATCTCCCTGGCACCCACACCTTCAAACCGAAAAACAGCAATGCTGCTTCATGGCAGAAATAGGCATGGTGGTAGTACGCACCCGGACGAGCCACACACAAAGAGCTCTACTACTACTAACATTAAATGTATCAAAAAAAATATACCCTGAGACGGGAGATGTTGTCATCGGTGCTTATTTATTTTCTTTTTTGTTATTATTAAAAGGTCTTTGTTAAAACGAGTTCATTTTGCAAATTCGGTGATTTGCATGAATTTGCTCAGTCGAATGGAGTACGTATACCATTTGAATAATGGCTCTTAAATCTCAGGATACAACCTTTTTCAGGAGGAGATGATAGACGGCTTTTTTAGAAAAAGACGATATCGTACATTTTCTGATTATATTTTTTATTTAATCAAAAACAATTTCATCTGCATTCTTATGATAATAAAATATATCTTGTAAATTTTATGAACACGTTTTCGTTTTTTTTATGTAACTAGCTGATGGAACAAGCATATGGCCCACCTGATGTTAAGTGGTAACCATCATTACAATGCATAAATTTAAATCATATTTTTATATGAAGAAACAAGTATTTTCAATTATTGTAGTAATAAGGGCGGTCGTACACGGGCCACTTGCCACGTTGACGTATAATGTCCAGGCCAGCAATGGCAACAACGAGGCAGCAATGGTTTTAAGCATAGTTTAATTAGTATTTGCCCGATGTGTATGTGTAAGGTTGATTTGGCTCATGTTACGCAATTTTAATACAGTTTATCTTTTAGGGTACCGTAGTATAGTAATGTGACCCTAAGCCTATAACTTTAACAACACTCCATATGGCATACAATTTAAACTTAGAACGCGATAACCCTAACTGGCAATAAAACTTACCAGTTAACAGTTAATTAGAGACAGTGTCCGATAGATGGTGATTTGCAACTGCACTAGCTATACACACATGGATTTGCATGCGAGTGTAAAACTGCATTGTATTTTGATGAATATTTCTTGATAAAACTCATAGAATAGTATCAATAAAAATATAAATAGATATTTGCAAAACAATATTGGATATTTATGAAGTGTGGATATATACATTGTTTTTGTTATTTTTTTTTATTCCGCCTTGTAAATTTTTCACAATTTATTTCCAGCGTTTCCATCAGTCAAACAGACAGATCTCAGCCACTTAGATGTACAGAACCCCTAGTCCCCCAAGACGTGCAGTCCGGGTATGATCGCGTGTCGTGGTCACTATCGGATCGGGTGACTGATAAAGTGTGGTCACCGCATACTTAGTTTGTAGCCCGAGGATATTGTACCCTGGAGGACAGTTTCTTGGACAATGCTTCGAAGATGAGACTATTCGGCAGTTCATTTAATTGAGACTGTAAATGGACGCTTGCATTTTGTGATCGAGGGTTGATAGGTTTTGTAAGGAATTTATTTTGTTTAATCTAATGAGATATAGAATTTTAGCTGTCAAAACATGTCAAATTTACAATAAACGACATCGGGCAAAAGTCATCGCTGTTGCATCCTTTCAGGAAAAGTATAGCTCTTTGTGTGTAGCTCATCCGGGGAAGTCTATTCCTATTCCTAGTTAGTGTAGTAGTATAGCCTACCTACTATAACAGTTTAATAAGCCAAACACCAACAGAGAGTAATGTGTCCAAACTAAGAGCCGGCTGCATACCATCAAGCGACAACAGCGTCCAGATCATTCATCTGTTGATTTACAACTAAAAAGTAATTAAATTTTTACGTTTCACTTAATAGCTTCCTCAGTGATAGCGCCTCGTAAACGTCACATGAGCCAAAACAAAATGGCGGGCTGACAGTTACGGCACCGGATCACAAAAAAGTTAATAAATTATGTAAACATTGGTTTATCACTCCAGTGATCCGTCTTAGAGAGAATGAATGATTATCGGATCCGGCCGTGTATTTTTCTTGTAGATTAAAAATAGTTAAACGATACGAGCAAGTTACCAGTGGGTATATGTTAGAGGATATTTATGCTGATGAATATACGGCCAACACAATCTTTACTTTAGTTGTTTTATTGTACTGAATTATAACTAATTAACAATTGATATTTAAATAAAGAGATCAAGACACACGCACACACTTTGGGGAGTCAGAACGAACAGACAGACATGAATGAACGAACAAATTGATTAGGGACGGGACGTCTTCATAGTGTTGTGCTAGTGCCATTCCAACAGTATACCTATATTTAATTGATACATTCTTAACCAATATCAAAACAATTTTTGATGTAGCAAATCTTAAATAACATTAGTTACCAATCCCCCTAAAATTAAAAAGTACGCTACGCTAGCTTGCTAGAGCTACGAGAAACAAAGAGGCCAAACAAAAGATCGACCCTCGCGGTCCGCGTTAATTGATTTCACAGTGTACTGAACCCTTAGGTAACACTGACACGGCTTCGCTGAGCCATTGTTTGACACGAGTCATGGTGCCATTCGCAGGGAAGTTTGCTGAGAACAGTCTGACGTCACTCATATCATTTATACAATATTACATACAAATATATAAAAAAAAATTAAACCACTGAGTGAACAAGAAATGAGAACTCAATAGAATCAGAGTTCAGTTTCAGTTTATTATTATTCATTAAAACAATTTTATTAAAAACCGTATTCGAATAAAACCAATCAACCATTTTTTATCTCGAGTGACTCTATGTATTGGAAAGGGCCACATTTAGGTTATAAGCTGCGATATTTGACTGTGATACAGGTTTTGCTGTCAAATACCGCAGTTTATGGCCAGCATACCTTGATGTGGCCGTACTTCTAGCAAGCGCTTGAGATTCCACCATCAGGTGAACCAATTTTTTAAGTTAAAGCCCTTTAAGTCTTATATTTCCTACTACATTATTAAATTGAAATGCTACATGCTTATAATAAATCGAGCAATAACTAAACTAATCCACAATTAGTACCTTCATTAGATAGCGAGACATGATTCATATTTATGAGTGCCCGGGACAGAGGGTAGTTAACGACCATTTGACCCTTAAGACGGGCCTACCCTCCAATAGTGCAAGATAAGGCACCATTACTGTTACTACAATTGACTAGTTAAATGTCAAAGAACACTTACAAATGTTATGAAACTAACTAATGGTTCATTTTAAAATAAATAAATAAATAAATATTGTATACAATTCACACAACACTGACTAGCCCCAAACTAAGCAGAGCTTGTACTATGGGAACCAGATAGCTGATACAATACTTATAAATGTGTTTTTTTTAATACATACTTAGATTGCAATATAACACCCAGACAGAGGACAAACATCTGTATTTACCTCACAAATATTTGTTCTCAGTGGGGATTGAACCCACGACCTACGGCTCAGAAGGCAGAGCTACTACCAACTGAGCTCAGAGGCCAGTCAAAAATAACTGAAAAGCTGACTGAAATAAATATTATTGATATTACACAAATAAACGTAGGTTTTTCTGTCTTCTTATAGTGCCATTAGTTTTTTTGAACCAGAGTGGTGATAGGATTTTAAGTGCGCCTTGAAAAGGCTCCTTTCGTGCATTAAATAAACGCTGGCAAATTCAAGGTTCCTTTTAAAATGTGCGCAATCAAACCGACGGTGTTCAGTTCAATGTAGTGAGATAATCCCCCCTATAAGTGGTTTGTGTGGAGTCTCCGGCGATTGCTTAAAAGATTAAAAACTTCAAGATTGTTTCACCTTCGTTTATTTTCTCAAAGAGTACTTAGAATGGCGTAAAATTACTTAAGAATGGTGTTCTCTTTATAATACATACGCAAATTGCCTCTTAGTTATCGTGCCTTTCTCTATACCACAAGCTCTGTCTGGCTCTGTCTCTGGCTCTGGTTTAAAGTTTGTGTCAGTGCTCACCATTGTATTATACTGTGTGTGTGACGTTTCGACTTAGGATTTATTTAGACAGCACTCACACAGACTCAAAACCAGAACCAGAGACAGAGCCAGACAGAGCTTGTGGTAGGCCTACAGGTCATCAAAATAACCTTCAAGTTAGACGAGATGTCTACAAGTGCACAAGTCGATTAGATCCTAAGAAATGTAAATATGATAATTAAACTTTTAGGATTATCCTGGTAAATAAATAAACACTGTTTTTTATCCAACCGGAATATAATATAATAATGACAAGTCCAAAGTCCAAAATGTATAATGTTATGTAAAAAAATATAAAGCAAACTCCAACCGTAATCAATATCACATCATAGGGAATGATCACATGATTTTCTTAGTAGGTAAGACTTGCTTGGAGAAAGTATTAACTCTATTATTAAAAAATATATAAAAAAAATACTATAGACAATTCACACAACACTATCTAGCCCCAAACTAAGCAGAGCTTGTACTATGGGAACCAGATAGCTGATATAATACTTGCAAGATTATTAGGAAAGTATCAATAAACTCCGAAAAACTGGCGCATCCGAAGTAAACTTAAAATGGAGTTCCGCGTAGGTACCGAGATCAGCGGTCGGATTATCTAAGAGCCCGAGACTTAATTAAACATGAAATTCAATTAATAGAGACGGCAAGTTATCGCGAAGGAATAAAGGGCCCTCCCTAATTAAAATGTATTGCCTTATTTAACTCATTTTCTACTTACAATGACATCGCAAGAACGAACTCAAACTTTTTAATCTGCTCGGAATTGAACACCGCCCTAAGTACGCGTCTTGAACCAATCTGAAAAGCACCTTAACTTCTTGTAGCTGAAGCTAAAAATTGCGTGGATGAAGGTTGAGTTTGAAAATTCCGCATAGCCAGGTCACAGAATAAGCTGTGATACTTGATCAGAGTTTTTAACTCCACCACGTCACTGTAAATAATAAGGTGAGAAATCGTAGTCAATAAAACAGCGCAATTCCAAAATTTTCTCATACACCAACCATTCAATAGGTTCTTGGTGCAACTTTTCATAATACCTAAGAATAACAATCAGTATTAAGTCTTATGTCTATAGGATAGAATCGATTTTACGTTGAGAGTTGAATAGAAGTGGATGAAGCTTGGCCAGGTTTGAAGATGTCTCGCTGCCGTATCGCTCGGAGTCACAAAGAGCTATTTGCGGCGGTCTTAAGGCTGAACATTAGTTTTTAAGGGTCCTTTTTTGTTGGGCGCTATTAAAGGAGTCTTTGATAGAATTAGCTCGGCCAATAAAATAAATCGGTTTCCTCCAATTTTCTTTGAGAAAATCCGGGAGTTAAAGTTGGTATTGGAGGTGAGTTGGGAGTGTATTGGTGCCAATTTGAATATTGACGGGTAGAGTTTTTGAAATGAAAAGCGAAAATTTTTACCTCCTAACTTGTGAAGTGGTTGATGAGGGTTAGAAGTTTGAGCTACTTTTATACGCCATTGCAGCTTGCCTACTGCCTACTCTTCGTTTGAGGGAACCCAATTTTTTTGGGTTCCGTCAGCTGTTATAATACATTAATCCACTCATAAATAATAACAGCCTAACTAAGCCATATTTTTACCCTGTAGAATGTGATATTACTCTTACGCCCTATTCATATTTATGGTGTATAATTTCTCTGTAAAGTTTTTTTCAACAAGCTTAAAAAAAGTGTGGGTAATCAAAGAGTCAAAGTTAAAAATACAATAAGAAAAACATCTAGACAAATGACGTGCACTAAGCCACACAGCTAACCAACCCTGTAAACATTACTTACAATCAGATAAAAACTCAATTTAAGAGGTACATTAAGCTAAGCAATAACAAAAGTCTATTCTTCATCCGTGCAATAAAGGATGCAGTTAGAGCCACTGCGAGGGGTCTCAATGGGCCGTGGCGACCTCGCTGGCTACTCCTCTACCCTTGGAACGAGACCAGCCTAGCTTGGACTGTGACCTAGCATAGGTATCTTCGGGGAACGATATTCAAGATTTCAAAATCTTTTTACTGGAGTTTAAGATGGAAATCTAAGTTATCTGTAAATGTGAATATTGTATGGATGAATGAAGATATGCAGAAGTTTTATAACAGTTATTTTTGCTATACACATTTTGTGTAGGTTTTGTGTGAAAAGTATTTTTAAGAAGAACAGGCTTTAAAAAAAGGTCTTGAAACTATGAAATTGTGGATCTTTGGATCCATTTATGAGTAAAACAGCGGATGTATACATTCACAAAAAAAAGTTCTTCTAAAAATAAGGTTACTGTTTTTTTAATAAAAAAGAATAAAAAACTGTATACCACATGAAACTAAATCAAATAAATTAAAATAATAAATAGTTGACAATGCAATACATAAAAAAATCTTATTTTGTAAAAGACGGTGGAGAGCTCAAGTGCGCTGGTTGTATAACAATTATAAATAAGTAGGTTGCAGCTATAAAGCCGACGACGCACGTATATCATACAAACTGCCTGCCATACTCTGCCACCTAGGAGACTATTCATAAAGAGTAGGCAAGGTGCGCAGAGGAGACACAAACGCTGGCATGACAATTAGTAAATACAATCATAATTGTGGGCAATCCATACAACCCTATCTAGTCTGAAACTAAGCAGAGCTTGACTATGACCATGGCTGACTACAATTTTTTTATTTGTAAATTCTGTCAGACGGTTTTGTGAATAAGACACTACTGCGACTGAGCAACGAAATAGATTAGATTACCTTGCGTTCACCACACACATATTTTGTAGTGGGACCCACGCACTTCAATGCAGTGAAAAAACGAAGGAGACATGAAGAGTATGTGAGTATGTGAGAAGCATCGGTAATTCAAAATAAGTAGACCACTATAGTTATTCGCACAGGAAAACAAATATCGGCATTCAATGTTTCGGAAGAAACCACAAAATAACAATTTGGGCTTTCCTTTTTTGATTTTTCCGAAGTAGTAAGGACGTGGTTTATCTGTGTAAATAAGCTCTAACTGATCTCTGTCTCGTTGGATAGCTCATAGGCCATTCATAACTAGACAGGCAGTGCGAGCAGACGTTTTTATTTGCCATCGCGCGACGCAACATAAAAACACCACTCAAATTCCGAATAAACACGATTTTAAGGCGCACTTCTGTGCTTAAGACCGTATTAGGTAGTTAAATTTACATTTTACATTTGGATACTTACTGTTTACATTTGATATTTTCAGCCGTGAAAGTTATTTCTTGTTTGTTTGCGCGTGTAGATTTATTGTTTGGTCCGGCGACGCTCGCAACGACATCTCTTTGTTGCAAATCGTTTACATGTATTTATGGGGTAATTTAAACAATTCCAAATACGAAATACTTCACAGCTTTAGTGAAATACAATGCGGTGATTATAAATGGGAGTGTGTAGTGCAGTGATTCGTGTTTGCTGCTGGTCACTTTATTGCTAGGAGGTTAGGTTGTTCTTCTTTTTGTACTCGTATGTTTAAGTTGTGTTAGTCGGTAGGTTATTTCGCTTTGACTTTAGGAGAAACGAAGCTAGCATACGAAAAACTTCTAGAAACTCATAAGCAAAGTTCAATGTCTTCTTCTTTCGTCTTCCTGCCCTTATCCCACTTTAAGTGGGGTCTGCACAACATGTCTTCTTCCTCCATTCCCCTCTGTCAGCCGTCATCTCTGCATTCACTCCTCTCCTATCCATGACATCTTTCACACAGTTCATCCATGTTTTCCTTGGTCTGCTCACATTATCCATCCATATCAGCAAAGTTCAATGTATTCACCAAATAACCAGTAGGTATCTATATCAAATATGTCATCACTCTCCACATTTGATAAAAAGTATGCGAGCTCTCGCATTCAAATAGCGACAAACAGACATTTCTATTCAGTCGACGCATGAAGCCATCAAATTGCCAGCTGAATGAAACGTGTGTTCTACCTGTCTGGGACAGCTAGGGTTGCTACTTACTAAGTCTGAAAAAATACAGAAATATCACCATAATTTAGATATAAAATAAAAAAAAATTTAGTCGTTATGTATTCGATCTGATCTAGAGAATTTAGAGAACAGAATCATTATCATCATCAGCTTTAAGAAGTTCTCTGGTGGGTGCCCTACGTTCCTTCATCCAGTTCGATGAACGTCATTCGAAAACCTTAGTTCCCCAACTATAAGACCTACCCATTATCACTTTAACTTATTAATTCTACGAACGAATCATTATACAATTTATCAAGTGATATAAATCTACGCCCTCTCGGCAATTTTTATCTTTTGAAAATTACTTATTCTTTAGTAAAATACCAGTCATTCATTATGCAATCAGCGCAGGATCATTTTCATAGCGAAAAAGCTGGCCGTTGTAAGTAACAACCCTAATACAGGTTTTCATGGGGTTTTCCCGGGATCCACTAGGTATCTTTTTCACCGGGATTCGTCCCGGGTACATTTCAAAGCAGTTAGCTTGAGTGTGAGTACTTTGAGAGCGTGCAATTTATCACTTCATGCATTATACTTTTGAGTGAAGAGAGTTTTACAATGAGAGTGATAAAAAGTTTTTATTATATGATCTACATTTTGGTTTTAATGTAATATAGCAGAGATTTCAGAAACCTGATCAGGAGGCTTACCAAAAGCTTTTTCTGGCTCTGTCTCTGGCTCTGGTTTTGAGTCTGCGTGTCTGTTGACTAAATAAATTCTACGTCTCAAAACGTCACACACACACATTATATTATAATACACTGGTGAGCTTTCACACAGACTCAAAACCAGAGATAGAGACAGAGCCAGACAGAGCTTGTGGTAGGCTTACTGAGGGGATAGCGTAAGATGGCTGTGAATTACCCCTAAACCTATTTCATTTCACCTCCATTAAATTTTCGTGATCCACCTAGCTCGGATAGTTATTATAAAGTTAGCAAAAATACTTCTTTATGAATAAAACACGTCTTTGCACAAGGTCATACTTTGAAATATTCTTTAAGAAAGCACTTATTATTATAATCCGAGGTATTTCATTGTATAAATGAACCGATTTGTATTCAGTCTTTACAATATGTTAAAACGTTCATCTTCGGAGCTTTAAGACAGACTGTTTTTATTTTCTAGATAAAATGTAGTATACCAAGGTAGACATTTTTAATATTGTTGGAGATAGACATTAAAAACCTACCCAGTAATCGCGTCATGAACTGCCAATTAGAACACACCACGATGACGCGATAGCGCGCGCTGATTGGTCAATTTATTGTTCCCATACCCCGCTATCCTTGCCTCTGTACATTTCATTGATTGATTCATTACACTCGCCATTTTTGTCATTAACATGAGCATTGCATTTTTAATTAAGAAAATTCCCTATCCATCCAGTTAAGCAGGAAAGTCAGTATATACATAATATCGTTGTGTAGACATCACGCCGCTACATAATTTGATCCTTTCGACGCCGGATTTAACGAGTTTTTTGGAAAATCACATCCAATTTCATCGTACGGAGTGACCGTTGGACTGACCATTTGCTACGTGTTTACGTGAACTCGGACATTACACGTACAACACGGTGTGCTAAGGATTGGATTATTCACGGAGCAGATCGACAATTCAGCTGGTTGTGCCATTGTCATCACAGCAGTCTATCTTCACGCGCAGTCAGTACTTGCTACGTGAGTACCCCTATTTTCACAAGCCACCAGGATGTCGTTAGCACCTACAGATGGGGAGGGAACTAGTAAAAGTCGCGATAGATCTCCTTATAAACTTATAGATGAAAAAACTGAGCAAATCATGCGTGATTTAGTTAGAAAACGCGGAATAGTTAAAGGTAGGTTGACTAGATTTGCTAACCATTTAAATAGTCAAACGTCTTTCACCAATGAGTTGAGAATAGACTTAAATTTACGCATTAAAGGTGCAGGGATTTTGTTTTCCGAATTTAATGAAATTCAATCGAAAATTGAGGAAATTGTACCTGACTCTGATATCGAAGAACAGTTAAACCAGCGTCAGCAGTTCGAAGATAGTTATTATAGCATTCTTTCTCAAGCTGAATCTATTCTTGGCAAATGTGGAGAGGTACCAAAGGGTTCTACATGTCATCATTCTAATAAACCTGTGTCAGTTAAATTGCCCACAATCTCGTTGCCGACATTTGACGGTGCTTATGAACACTGGCTCGAGTATAGGGATACATATTTATCTTTAGTACACAATTCCGCTGATATAAGCAACATTCAAAAAATGCACTATCTGAAGTCTTCATTAAAAGGAAATGCACAACAGGTGATTAATTCCATAGAAATATCATCTGATAATTATTCTGTGGCATGGGACCTTCTTCTAAATAGGTACAACAATACTAGGCTTATAGTGCATAGTCATGTAAAGGCATTATTTTCAATACAGCCACTGTCAAAAGAGTCGCCTTCACTAATTAGGACACTAATAGATGTGATTATCAATAATCTACGTGCACTAAAAACTCTTGGTGAGCCTACAGACTCCTGGGACACACTGATAATTTATATTGTTGCCTGCAAGTTAGATAATCTAATTTGAAGGTTAATGATCTAATTAAATTTCTCAAAGACAGGGCTGATTTGTTGGAAACATTGTCTTTATCCCACAGTAAAGATAATAATAATAATAACACGCAAAGTAAAAAATCTAGCTCAGTTAACACTTCACAATGTAATGTCTCCTCCAATAACCCGCCGCCGCCATCATCCGACCGTAAACAAACAAACAGATTTCCATGCGTAGTGTGCAAAGGAAAACATCCAATTTACACATGCTTTAAATTCATTAATATGGACTTACAATCAAAACTGAAAATTGTTAGTGATCACAAGTTATGTGAGAATTGTTTGCGTTCCGGACATGCTGTTGAAAACTGTTTGTTTGGGCCTTGTAAGCAGTGCAATTTAAAACACAATTCTTTAATTCACAATAATAATCGCACTACGATGACGGCTGCGGTTATTGAGGCGAGCGTTCCTCCGCCACCGCCGCCGCCAGCGCCGGGAGCGGGGACCGCCCGTGATGGCACTCACAATAATCAGTTCATTCAAGTTAGCAATGTTCATACCGATACGTACTCAAACACACAATACTTAGATATGAAACCGGTTTTGCTATCCACCGCTTTAGTCGAGATTCCCGACAAATATAACAATTATCATGTCGCTTGCGCATTACTCGATAGTGGTAGTCAAAGCTGTTTTGTAACACATTCACTATGTAAATCGCTCGATATTCCGCTAGTACAGTCCACTCATGAGATACGAGGGGTAGGTAATGTGATTTCCCATTCAACGCAAACGTGCGAAATCGTCATAAAATCTCGTATAAATACCTATTCAACGCGCATTAAATGTTTCGTTCTATCGGAGATAACGGCTACGCTGCCTGCTGTGCAAGTACAAAGCGCACGTTTTAACATACCTAACAACATGCAGCTAGCAAATACGCAATTCTTAAAACCACAAAATATAGATATTTTAATAGGCGCGGACCTATTTTGGGACTTGCTTATCGATGGCAAGATGCGTTTACCAAGCGGTCCGCACTTACAAAATACGAAGTTAGGTTGGATTGTTTCAGGTCCTATCAATCATATTACGCACAATGATAGACATGTCCAATGTAACTTCACACAATCCATGGACAGACAGCTGCGTTCGTTCTGGGAGCTAGAGGAAATGCCTAAGCATCGGGATATACGCACAAGTGAAGAGCGGGCTTGCGAGGAGTCTTTCATCACAACTACTACGCGCGAAAGTGATGGTAGATTCTGTGTTCGCATCCCACTCAAAGAATCGCCCGATGTTCTTGGTAACTCACTCTTACAGGCGGAACGCCGTTTTCTGTCTTTGGAGAAACGATTAATACGCGCACCTGATAGTTATAAAAAACTATATTCTGATTTTATACGCGAATATATTGATCTAGGTCATATGACTAAGGTTAGTTCTTATACGGACCCTCACTACTTCATGCCGCACCACGGTGTATTTCGCGAGCACAGCACAACTACAAAGCTTCGTGTTGTGTTCGATGCCAGTGCTGCAACTAGTAGTGGGAAATCTTTTAACGATATACAGCTCGTAGGGCCTCCTATCCAAGGAGACTTGCTCGGTATCCTATTACGATTTAGGCAGTTTAAATTTACGGCAATTGCAGACTGTGAAAAGATGTACCGTCAAGTACTAGTAGATCCGTCTCAGCGCGATTTGCAGCTCATTATATGGCGCGATGATCCAGCTGGCCCGCTCGAGTCTTATAGACTGAATACGGTTACATATGGCCAAGCCTCGGCTTCTTTTCTCAGTGTCAGATGTTTAAAACAATTAGCCGATGAATGTACTGACCCCGAGGTAAAAAGAGTTATACGCAATGATTTTTACGTAGACGACCTATTGACCTCATATGAGGACAAATCAAAGTTATTAAAAATTTGCGAAAGCACCGCCGAAGTACTAAAGTCTGGGTGCTTCCCACTGCGCAAGTGGATCTTTAACTTTGAACTCGACGGTGAGTCATTAACATCACTAAGTAGCACGTTCCGAGATTTAAATTTAGGTGATCATAATCAGTGTAGAACCTTAGGTTTGAGTTGGTGTAATGTCGCGGATGAGTTTAATTTTAATACAAAAATTGAGATCGACACCAAAATTCCAGTCACTAAACGCATAATATTATCAACAATATCGCAAATATTTGACCCGCTGGGATTGTTGAGTCCGCTCGTTATAATAGGAAAAGTACTATTACAAAAGCTTTGGTTATTGAGATTAGAGTGGGACGACCCGCTACCTACTGACGTTGTACATACTTGGAACCGGTTTGTTACCAGCCTGTCTTATCTTCGCACTATTAAAGTTCCGCGCCATGCTTTTAAATGCAACGCTACGCGAGTCGAGTTGCACATATTCACAGACGCTTCACAAATCGCCTACGGCGCTTGTGCTTACGTACGTACTATATGTAATGATGAGGTGATAGTAAGGTTGTTAATTTCTAAGGGTAAAGTAGCTCCAATAAAACCAGTGAGTATCCCCAGATTAGAATTGTGCGGTGCACTTCTAGGCGCTAAACTTTACGATACGATTCGTAGTGCACTTACTCGTGAATTTGATGATGTAATGTTTTGGTCCGATTCCACGATTGTCTTGGGGTGGCTGCGCATGTCACCAAACTTATTAAAAACTTTCGTGCAGAATCGTGTTGCGGAAATTCATGAGCTGACGAATGAGTGTCCCTGGCGTCACGTGGGTGGCAAAGAAAATCCAGCTGACCTGGTGTCTCGCGGTGTAAATATTGAGGATTTGTCTTCATCGAGTTTGTGGTGGGAAGGACCCACGTTTCTAAAAGAATTAATTTATTTTGACAAATCAATTTCACGTTCTGTATCGCATCTCAATGAAATTATACCTAATGAATTACCGGAACTCAAATCAAACGTCGTAAATTCATTAATTACAAAAAATAACAAAACAGATTTAACTTTCTTTCCGTTTCATAGGTTCTCGAATTTTAATCGCATGAGTCATGTCGCTGCATACCTACTTCGCTTTATCTATAATACGCGCAACAAATGACAACAGCTGACGGGGAGTATTACTGTTATTGAATTAAAACGAGCTATCAATATACTTGCTAAGTTATCTCAAATGGAGTCTTTTACAAATGAACACAGTTTACTTAAAAATGGAAAGAACGTTAAATCAAATAACAGAATTGCAAGCTTAAATTTATTTATAGATAATGAGAATGTTTTACGAGTGGGTGGTAGAATCAAGAATTCACCCGATTTTAATTATAATAAAAAACATCCTATACTTTTATCTTCGGAACATCATTTTACGCTTTTGCTGTTTAGGCATATACATAACCAGTCTATGCACTGTGGGCCACAAGCGTTGTTGTACCAATTACGCGAAGATTGGTGGCCGCTGTCAGGTAGAAACCTAGCTAGGAAGGTGACTCGTCAGTGCGTTGTTTGTACACGCGTTAAAGGTAAAACATTAAGCCCACTGATGGGCAACCTTCCTGAAGAGCGGATAACTGCTAGTTTTCCTTTCTTTCATTCAGGGGTAGACTACGCGGGACCAGTGTTCATACTCAATCGGAAAGGAAGAGGCGCGAGATTAATTAAATCTTATATTTGCTTGTTTATATGTTTTAACACACGCGCTATTCATCTAGAACTCGTTGGTGATCTCTCTTCTGATGCGTACTTACTAGCGCTTAAGCGCTTTATTTCACGGCGCGGTAAGCCTTCTAAAATTTATTCGGATAATGGTCGTAATTTTGTTGGTTTAAATAATGAATTTGCTCAGTTTTTATCGAAATGTAAAAGTGATATTATTGAATACGCTAAAAATCAAACTATCGAATTTTCGTTCATTCCGCCTTATTCCCCTCATTTTGGTGGCTTGTGGGAGGCTGGGGTTAAGTCGTGCAAGTACCATCTTCGCCGAGTTGTGGGAAACGCGCATCTCACCTTCGAGGAGTACACGACGCTGCTATCCCAAATCGAAGCCGTACTCAACTCTCGGCCGCTGGCACCCATGTCTTCGGATCCTCGAGACTACATCCCCCTCAGCCCCGGACACTTTTTAATCGGCCGACCTCTCACGGCACCAGTTTGTGAAGACGACCTGCGAGACCTGCCTGCACATCGTTTGACACGCTACAATAGAGTGGAGCAGCTTCGCCAACAGTTCTGGTTGCAATGGTCTAAGGAATATATATCGGAACTACAGACCAGAACCAAATGGAAGGTAAACACCGCTGATTTAAAACCTGACACGCTTGTTATTATCAAGGACATAAACCTTCCGCCATTGAAATGGCAACTGGGACGCATTGTGAAGACGATACCTGGTAAAGACGGAATCTCGAGAGTCGCCGACATCCAGACATCATCAGGCATAGTGAGACGAGCATACACAAAAATTTGCCCACTTATTGAAGATGAATGAAGTTATTGTAAGCTGATGCTTTCAAGGCCGCGGGCATGTTGGAGATAGACATTAAAAACCTACCCAGTAATCGCGTCATGAACTGCCAATTAGAACACACCACGATGACGCGATAGCGCGCGCTGATTGGTCAATTTATTGTTCCCATACCCCGCTATCCTTGCCTCTGTACATTTCATTGATTGATTCATTACACTCGCCATTTTTGTCATTAACATGAGCATTGCATTTTTAATTAAGAAAATTCCCTATCCATCCAGTTAAGCAGGAAAGTCAGTATATACATAATATCGTTGTGTAGACATCACGCCGCTACAAATATTGTTCAATGCGTATTTTACGGTTCATCTCATTTGATATTATTATGATTATCGAGTACATAATGTAGTTTGCTTAATCTTTACATATTTTAAAAACAAAACCTAATAGTATAGGATCCCGCTATAGAAGGACCTTCACCGAGCTGGTTATTTAATGAAACGTATTTTATATTTAATTAAACATGCCAATAAATATGGGTTGCCTATTAAATTTCAGTCCAGGATATGATTAATTAATAATTAAAAAAAAAAATGTTTTTTTAACTTTCCACCGGTTTATTAGACAAATTCTATACCAATCGAAAGTATAGACCCCATAGACGTTAGGTTGCCTATTTTTTTTCGGTCACAACTCTCGGCGGGTAACCAGGTATAAACAGGTAAATCGATACTAGCATTTTGCACCGGTACGTTTATTGAATAAAAATACTGGGGTCTATACTTTCGATTGGTATAGAATTTGTTTAATAAACAAACCAGTGGAAAGTTTAATTTTTTTTTTAATTATTAATTAATCATAATTATCCTGGACTGAAATTTGATAGGCAACCCATATTATATAATATATTTATTGGCATGTTTAATTAAATATAAAATACGTTTCATTAATTAACCAGCTCGGTGAAGGTCCTTCTATAGCGGGATCTTAGACTATATAAGTACTTTTTATTAATCAATAACATAGTGTCTTTGCATCTATTGTAGATGACTTATTTAACCGACTTTTTTTTGTTGATAAGGGGCAACTGGTGTTTATTATGGGTCGCTTAGTGCTTGGGACAGGATTTTAAATGGAATAGGCTTGCCTTACATTTACATGGTATTGGTAAGTTATTCATCAAGATACATTATAATAATTATGGCTACATTATTATGGTTTTTATTTGTATAAAACCCGACTCTGGCACCTAGACTCACCTAGCTTTAAGACGTTTCAAAGTGATTCTTGCATCGTACTGAATAAAAAACTATTGACTTTGACTTTGACTTTGACTCATATTTAATAGACTAGACGAGCTGGACTAGCTATACAAAAAATACTGTAATTATTTTTTATTAGTTAATAATATACGTAAGTCGTCTAAAAAATGCCCTGTTTTCAACTGGATTTCTTTATCGCCTCAAACTTAGTATAAAGCCTATTAATATTTTCCTTCAAATAAAACACTTTCACTGCTTGTCAACCGTAAAAAGTGGATAAGAATCCTCGTCACCACAAACTTCTAAACAATAGTAGCGACAAGCGAGATTAAAATGAAAAATTGTCGCCTCAGACATCTAAACAAAACATCACTAATTGCGTGGCGTTTTAACAAAACACTTTTTCTTTTACTTTGTGAGATGTTCCCGGCATTGTGCCGATATCTTTTGAAAAATTGCCGTCTATGGTTGCTAATCTGCTGAGCAAGCAAAGGCTTTGGCTGAAAGATGCCGCAAACAAGAAGAAGAAAACAGGAGAGGGATAACGTTCCCGCTAATTGTTATAGTCTTAGGGTAAGCACCAGCAATACCTATTTGATTTCGTTTCTAGAGCTGCGCGTTCAACCATTAAAAAAATCTTTAAAAAACCTTCTGCAACTAAGAATCTTATGAAATTAACTAATAGTAATACGAGTAAATATTGCAATAACTACTCATTCTGTCTGATGTATGACACTCTAGAAGGTAGGTATACGAATATGTTAAAAAGTTAAATCACATATTTATTAAAAAAACATTGAATCACTAGGATCTCTTTGAAACATCATAAAGCTAGGTGAGTCTAGGTACCAATACCACGCGACCAAGCCTAGAATGTTTAACATGTATTATAAACTAGATTTCTTCTGTTTGACTTCTCTAAAAACAAGTATTTTGAACCACAGTGCTACGAGGGTCAAAAGTATGGCATGAAATGAATAAAATGAAAAAAGTTTATTGAATAAACACAAACACAAAATAAAACAAAGGTACAGGGTGAAAGGCTTGAGACCAAAGGGAATATATAAAAAAAAGTGGCCAAATGCGAGTCGGACTCGCCCATGAAGGGTTCCGTAGCATCAAATAACATAATTTAAAGGTTTTTGTAGTTCGTCGAAAGGTAAATTGCGGTTTACGATTTATGACGTATAAAAAAAAACTACTGACTAGATCTCGTTCAAACCAAATATCGTTGGAAGTTTGCATAGTAATGTACAACATATATTTTTTTTAGTTTTATCATTCTCTTATTTTAGAAGTTAGAGGGGGGGGACCAACTTTTTTCCACTTTGGAAGTGTCTCTCGCGCAAACTATTCAGTTTAGAAAAAAACAATATTAGAAACCTCAACATCATTTTTGAAGGCCTATTCATAGATACCCCACACGTATGGGTTCGATGAAAAAAAAATGTTTGTGTTTCAGTTTCAAGTATGGGGACCCCCAAAATTTATAGTTTTAGAAAAAAACTATGTTAAAAACCTCAACATAATTTTTGAAGACCTATCCATAGATACCCCACACGTATGGGTTCGATGAAAAAAAAATTATGAGTTTCAGTTTCAAGTATGGGGACCCCCAAAATTTATAGTTTTTTTCTATTTTTATGTAAAAACCTTAATGCGGTTCACAGAATACATCTACTCACCAAGTTTCATCAGTCTAGCTCTTATGGTTTCTGAGAAAAATGGCTGTGACACGGCCGGACAGACAGACATGACGAATCTATAAGGGTTCCGTTTTTGCCATTTGGCTACGGAACCCTAATTAGCTAAGTACTAGGTAAGAGTCCTATCAGAGCTACATAATTATGTTTTGTTGTATTAGGATAACGAACTAACGAGCCAAAAGGTCGAAACAAAATAGTACTGTACGTAGATGTACAAAAGTGTACACAGTGGTGATTCAGTGCGGTATCGCGCGGATGTCCGCCGCCGATAGTGACCATTAGCACACAGGTTATTACTGCGCTTACCTACTTCATAAAATAGGTAGGCGTACCTACTTAATGGTACTCGATGTTGATAAAATAATATTGTAAATTTAAACTTTGTTGTGTGAAAATACACGCATACATATCAAACGAGGAGGCCTGCGCACATCTAAGCGATGGCGAAGGCGATCAGTGCAACGCTGTCAAATATCGCTCTACACTTGACAGCGTATCACTGATCGCTATCGCAGATCGCCTATATGGTCGTTCGCTTAGAATTCGAATGAATGTATCGAAAATGGGGTTTTTCCCGACAAAATGAAAATAGCTAAAGTGGTTCCATTACATAAAAACGGTACGACAACTTCTTGCAATAATTATAGACCAGTGTCTGTGCTTCCCAGTCTAAGCAAGATTTTTGAAAAATATGTAGCTGAAGAATTAACAACTTTTATTTTGGACAACAAGCTCTTAAACACAAGACAATTTGGATTTCAAAAGAAGAAATCAACTAGGCATGCCATAATAAGACTCATGCAAGACATCTTATCGGGCCTTGAGAAGTCACAGAAAACTTATGGAGTTTTTTGTGATCTTTCAAAGGCTTTTGACTGTGTTTCGCATGAAATCTTACTTGAAAAGCTAGATCACTACGGTGTCCGCAACAACGAATTGCAAATATTCAAATCGTATTTATGTGAGAGAGAACAAGTGACCGAGTTGAATGGTGTAAGGTCAAACAAACATATTGTAAAATTAGGAGTACCACAGGGATCAATTTTAGGGCCTCTCTTATTTTTAATGTATGTTAATGATGTATCTGTAGTTTGTAAGGATATTGACATGGTATTATTTGCTGACGACACAAGTTTAATTATTAAGGACAAAACAATTGATGGTCTTAGTGTTATACTTAGGGATGTTATGCCCAACTTAGAAAATTGGTTTTCTGTAAATAACTTGTTATTGAATATAAATAAAACACATGTTGTAAAGTTTTGGTTAGGAACCAGCGTATCACCAAATACATCACTAAAAGATACATTAAGGGATTTGTCTTTGCCTAGTACCGATCGTATCAAGTTCTTAGGAGTCTGGTTAGACTCGAAATTGACATGGGCGGTTCAAATTGACGAGTTAACGAAGAAATTGGGATCAGCAACGTATGCTATCAAAAAAATTAAAGAATTAGGAGGTATCAAAGCAGCAAGAGATGTATACTTTGCATATTTTCACTCTATAATGACTTATGGGATTATGTTTTGGGGTGCTGCCGCTGACTCTAATAGGATATTCATACTTCAAAAACGTTGCATAAGATATATTTTAGGTATGAAACCAATGGACTCTTGTAGAGATAAATTTAGAGAGCTAGGCATAATGACCATGACCTGTGAATTTATTTATCAAAATATTGTGTATGTTAGGGAAAATTTAGGTGATATGACATTGAAACAGGATTCTCATAGTTTTAACACAAGACATAAGAAAAATTTAATGACACCAGCTGTTAGACTAGTAAAAACAAGGAAAAGTTTTATTTTTGTGTCTATTCACTTTTACAATAACATTCCTATTGACATCAGAAATAAGAGTGACATTGATTTTTTTAGGTTTATTAAAAATAGATTATTATATAAAAGTTATTATAAAATTGACGAAGCTCTGGCTGATAAATTTATTTTTTGTGATCAACCTGCGTGACTTATATAATTTTATATTCCTATTTTAAAATAGGAAATAACCTAATTTAATTTACAATTGTTTTACTTTTATTTCATAATTTAATGTATGTGTTGATTAGAATTTATTTTAATTTTTATGTTAATCATAATAATGTATACCTATTTGTGTGACGTATCTAAGCACATGTAAAATGTCTAAAGATAAATAAAGATTATGATTATGATTATGATTATGATTAGAGATCGGGACAGGTGAAAAAATAATTACGGTGATTTAATCAAATATTAAGTTACCGTTGGTTCTTCATAGTATTAAAATTGATAGTGCCACGTCTCACAAGTCTTTGCCACCCAATAAAAGGATAAAAAAGTATTAAAAGTTCTATGACGTCACAGTCCTATAGAACAAATGGGAGTTACCGAAAAAATAAACCTAAATCGTGTTTTTACTTGTAATAATACAAGATAACTGAATATCTTGAATTGGGGACAATGCGTATAGTACATGCTTGTTAAGTAAAGTTTAAAGCACTAGTTCCTGAGTGAGATGTTAAGTTTAAGTTCGGTTTAAGCAGAGGACAAGCGAGCGCTTCAGGCGTCTCAAGTTACTCATTGATTTGTGTGAACGAGTGGACAGTTCACACGTAATTCTGTTGGGAAAAAAGGTTACTAAAAATAACTTTTTTGTGGTGCACTTGAAATCCTTTCACCACACTGGTTTGAAAGAACAACAAGAACAAGAAAATTGTATTTATAGCTATAGGGAAAAAATCGGTTGTCTGTAAAGTCGGTTTACTGACGATAGTTGAACGTGACAACGTCATACAGCTGTCCACGCGGACACATCGCTCACTCAAGTAGGAGAGAGACAGATGTCGAACGCTGCCGAACGCGGAGGCCGATTGTACCTCTTTGTCGCTCGTTCCGCGCTCTCGCTTGCACTTCAAGCCTTAAATGGAACGCCTCAGAGCGTGGTAACGCAGCATGGGTCATGTTTTTTCTTCCGTGCAGCCGGCTCCATCGAATTATAAGACGGTTTCACGTCAAAAAAAGTACTAAATCTATTGTCTTCATGTTTTTTACCTTTTGGTTGCATGGAACTTATAGTTACTTAGTGATGAAGTTTCAAATCAATCTAAAGTCCAAAACCATGGCCGGTATCTCAGCTCTGTTAAACAACACCAATGATGATGATGATGATGAAAACAATGTCTAAAATAAGACGTTCCTTGAAACATTAGCTGTAGAAACATGTCTGACACCGCACCGCAATAACACAGGAGGGTAAAAACTACGAGTCATTATTGTAACGGGGGTTGTTATAATGCCTTTGACTTTGTTTATTTGTTATTTTTTATGGCAACAATTGAAACACTGTAGGGAGGTTTATAAGTACTTTACTGTTTTGAGCCTCTGGAGATGATTTATTTGAGTTTGGTAACGGTTTTAGAGTTTGCTATTTTGATAAAAACAAAATAGAATATGATGGTTAATATTATAGAATGTCGAATAAAACCACATTTTCTCAGTGTTATAGCTAACTTAAAAAATGTTGTCTTGTATTTTTTACTTCTTGCTGTTCATCTTATGATATTATTTGTACTTATAGAATTGTAATGCTAATCTAATAATGACCCGTTAAGTTGGTAATCACGGGACGGGCCGGAAATGGTGTAGGCCGGAAGTGTGGGTAAGACGTCCTGTCGACGTGTACGACATAGGTACGTTCGTGTATGCCAGAAATACACCGAACTTTACCGTCTACTATAGACGGTAAAGTTCGGTAGAACACTGCTTTGATGGTTATACCCTCAACTTAGATTACTTAGATGTAATCATCCATTGCCCTATTATTTTTTAATTACATACCTAGATGGTTTTCAAAATTGTTGTTTCTTTTTTTGGATGTCATCTCTAGAGTTGTGTAATAAGTAGCTCACACGAAGTTACTTTTTATATCAATAAACTATCACTTTGCTCGAACTCATCAAACCTAAACCATGCATTGCACTTTTGTTGCAATGGTTTAAATCAAAAACTTATTGAAACTGTCAATTTTCGAACTAATACGTGATCGCAAATTGACCAGTTAAACCACTGCAACAAAAGATACATGATCGAAACTATTCTAAGCCATTTGCATAAAAGTGACCAAATCTCATTATCAAAGCCCTACACACCCAAACATCTCGAAGGTACGATATTAATGTTCAATTTGCAAGTTGCATTGTTTTCCCTCTTCTCCTCCCCCCTATTTCCTCCCCTTCCCCCCTCGTGTATAAGGAGGGTCTAATGCCCCGGTTATTGTGTAAGTTGGGAAGTCGCCGCGGGCACCGTGTTAAACTGAGGATGAGCTGTTACTCTCTCACCTCGGAGGTGTAGGGAAACTTGGATGATAAGTAGATAAGTTCTATGAAGCAGTGGTTGCTAACAACTTTATTGTTCTTCTAGGTTTTATTGATTCTTCAAATGATTCTTATAATTTTGTGGATCATAAGATTTTTGACTTTGAATACACTTGTACTTATATCTCGCTCTGTCGAAAATCTAAAGCTATTCATTTTTAAAAAAATACGGTAAAACACTTGAAAGTATTGAGAGTACAAAAAAAGGAGCAGCGTTTTCCAACTGGACAGTAAGTAAAACTAAAGGCTCGTCTATATTTTCTTACTATTTGATAAATTATTTTATATCAAAAGAAACAATTTATTAGTTTAACTACCATAATTTAAGCTAGGTATAAAGAAGCAACTGCGACTAAAGTAAGATAAAGTGAGATAACCTCACCTGTGGAGTAGGCTACGGGCGGCGTAGGTTGCTACGGCGTAGAGGGCACGTAGAAGCCCAAATGTCTACGCCTCAGTAAAACAACAAACTTTTCCATGTCAAAATTCAACTTAGCTCCTTTTCCATTGATTCCTGACGTTATTACTAATAGGTATTATTTTCATACAAATTGAATGTATTTGTAACCAAAATTGTCAATTTAGGTGATTAAATTTTGCCCACATCACCTTATCCAAATAATATACAATCTAAAACGTAACAGAAGTAACAAGTTCACATCAGGTGGATCAATGCTAGTGCCATCTTTTTTCTCAAACTAAAAAACTAATGTTTCAGCACCATTGGAAGGCGAGCGCTAGTGTGACCGCACTCCAAGTCCAAGTAAAACCGCCGTAAGTTATTTCCTTTTTAGTTCGGCCACTTCTAACACAGGATTGCCATTTAACTGTTGGCCGCACACTCGCCAGCGAGATTTGTTATGTCGCCATCGCTAGCCGATAGGTACTTTAACCTTCCTAATAGTTGAATACAAAAATCTAAAAACCTTTAGTAAAATAATGTAAAATTTTAAATTTTGGGAATATTATAAAATGTGTCCATAAAACCACTTAATTCTTAATGTTTAGTAAGTTTGTTTTTTCAGAGGAAAACATAGGTTTATTTATTAAATTTCCTGAAGGATATGATTACCAGTCTTTTATTGATAGGTACTTGCATCACCTAGACATAGACATTGTTTTAGACAAATAAATTAAAAAGTACAACTTAATTCTGTAGAATTAATGATGACTACTTATGTGCTTATGTGCCTACTATAGATCTACCTGCCCTTATCCAACGCTTAATGGGGTCAGCACAACAGGTTTTCTTCTTCCACTCACCTCTATCATTCGTGATCTCAGTGCTCACTCCTTTCTTGCTCTTGACATCTTTGACACAGTCCATCCATCTTTTCTTAGCCCCTACAACATGGTTTTAGGCACATTACTGTAAAATACATATTCCAAATTCAAAACCTGAAATCTATACATCAGTGAACTTTGTGCTAAAGTCTGACCTCTTAATTCAATAATAAGTTCATCCGTATTCAAAACGATGTGCACAAATATATCAAAGATCCCAAGTCTCATAGTACCTGATGGGGGAGGAGACGGGTGAGCTATAAATCAATATCTTCAGTTAACTTAGTTTATCTTCAGATGCGGATCATATTCATATTGTGCATATGATAGCACAATATGCACATCGCACGCTGGGAGAACGATGCAATTTTGTGGATATAAGTTATTTATAGAGTAGCTTATTTCAGACTAAACCTGTAAATTCTGAAAAACTGGCTACAGTTATAGAGAATTTACAGGTTTTGTCACGAAACACACTATTTTGAGGCGAAAATTTTAAATATTTCCTGATTTATTTGAGTAAATGGCTTGGTTTTTATATGGTATGTTATGTCAATGATAAATGACTATTGAAAAGTAAGGCGTAAGTGTAAAGAATTTCAAAAACGTATTAGATCTTAAAGACAATGATGAGTAATTTGTATTTTAATTAGATTAAAAACGCATCATCATAAAATACTGACTGATATAAAAAAACAACTTTTTACTTTTACTTTCATTAAAAAACCTGATGTAAAGTTATTGAACCAGTGACGAACAATTTGAAATCACCATAAGTGTAGACTTCTTTAAATTGTTAAGTTATTCGTTTCGCCCTGTGTGATTATATTTGATCCACTAGCGTAAGTAATTCCAGTGTGCAAGCATATACAAGGGAGCGCCCGAGGCGGTTCTACCTAATTTGTATTGATTAAAAATATTCAGCATAGTTCCGTCCAGGAATGCCCCGTTCATGCAGATTATTGGCTGCGGCCTTCCTAAGGAAATACTCCACTTGCTGTGTATTTTTTGAGATTGTGAGATAGAAATATTTGATGCTGCTTCCCGTGGGTATATAAAAAGTGTATTATAAAGTTTTTTAAATCGAAATGCTGAGAATTTATGAAGAAGACATTCGGTGAAGAGTCCCAATCTTCAAGATGAAAATACTAAGTAACAGAAATAACATCACCGAACAATATTTGTTTGTTTACCATCAATATGAATATGTATGGCATTAAGGTTAGCTATGAATAAGGCTCGATACATTTTTACGAGTGCCCGCGAGGTAAACACACAGTTTTGTTGTCCCCTCCGATTATTATTTATGTAACGACTGTTGTTCTCTTGGACAGGGACTACAGAAGACATGGAAATGACACTGCGATGATAGGTTGAAAATACACTTTTTATTCACTAAAAGTGTATTTTATGCTGTGATAAGACATAATTAAGTAATTCTAATGATGTTTGTTTTGATATTTAAGCATGATCTATCAGTTATTGTAAAAATTTAACTTCTAAATTCGATGTCAAAAAAACAGATGCATCAATAAAATTAAAACCACACCGGTCACTTACTTAAGGCCTGCGCACACCTAGGTCGCTGGCGATAGCGATTACTGATCGCCGACGCCAGTGACCTATGTGTAGGCATTTCTTTATTTTTTTGGTTAAAAACGAGGCGTGCATTATAGTAGGTAAAAAAAAGTAAGCGTCATCCATATCAAAATTGGAATTAAAAGTACTGAGCGCTTATTTCTTTCAATTTAACAAATAGTGTCATATCCAGTAAAAATCATCTAATTCATTGTGCAGGTGAACTCACCACTTATGCTAAGAGCCTCACAATACATTGTATGGCTGTTGTTTTGCTACAACTAAAGCCAGCTTCCGCGGATAAGTGAAAACTGCCGCCACTTGCGAACTTTTGTTTTTAGCTCTTCTTACTTCTTGAACTTGGCCACTGATTGTGTAAAGGGTGAACACACAAACCAATTTTTATTTTCTATTTCTATGTCATAATGTTCCTGGCTTGATACAGAGGTACTGAGTTTCTAGACGTGATATTCTACTGGCCTCTCAGCTCAGATGGTAGTGGCTCTGCCTTCTGCGCATCTTCGGGGGTGAGTTCAATCCCCACAGAGAACAAATATTTGTGTGGTGAACGCAGATGTTTGTTCTTTGCCTGGGAATTATATTGTATTCTAAGTATGTATTTATAAAAAAAAAATTTAAGTATGATATCTGGTTTCCAGAGTACAAGCTTGGCTTAATTTGGGGCAGATAGTGTCAGGTGGATTGTCTACAATATTTATTAATATTTTATTTATGTTATTTTAAGGACAAATAAAATATATATTTTTTTCTTACTTGATGTAGGTTTTGGTCTGTTGACTAATCACCCATCTTTCTCTCTCATCAAGGGTATTACAGCAGTGAGCATTAAAATCTATTAGAATATTCTGTTTCTCGTGCGAGTGAAACTAGGGAGCGTCACGATTAATAGCAGTGTCCTAGGAGTAGGCACCCATGTCTAAGTGTTTGCTCGGCGTGTGGTCACCCCACCCCGCGCACGTGGACTGACCACCTCGTACTGCTGTACCTATATTTTGCAGCTGATTTGGTACAGCAGAGTTAATACGAGCTACGTCGCTTTATTAACCTTTTTCCGAACGAAGATAAAATTACCAACTTTTCCGATTCTCTATGGTTGATACTCCATGAGCTCAATATCTGCCGTCTATTGATAGATCTATTTTTTAGATTAAAACTGCAGAAATAGCGTGTTGTGTTGACACAGAATTAATGGTTTTTATTTCATAAATTGTCACTGACATCATTTTATAGATGTCAACATTCCTAGCTATCCTCCATTACCTGTAATCAGTAGGGTAAGGCAAGGGACAGTTAACAAAATTCCGGATTAATCTTAGGACGGATTTCGGACCAAGACAAATATGGCGGCCCTAAACTAAACGCTTGGAAGTTATTGAATTAAAGAGAATGTGGATGAAGGTTTGTTTTACTGTGGCAATTATAATGATAAAGCTTTATGACGTCCAGCTAAAAAAAAAGATGCGTTCGTAAAATTAATCAGAGAACAAGCACAAAACTCAGGTAAGGTTGAAAAACTTTACAAAAAACCATTGAAAAATAACGAATCTTGAAAATGAATAAGATGTTAGCATTCATGTCGAGCCGCAAACCGACGGCACCAAAACAACGCGCCCGTTTTTAAACAAACATCAAGTCCAAGACGTCCATTTACATGTTGTAAATTTAATTAGGATTCCGTAGACCGCAGGGTCAAGACGGCAGATGGAGGCACAATGGAACCCTTGGAATAGTTTTACCTAATGTTAATTTAATCCAAGAAGGACAATCGGGGGAAAAGTTGTGACTTTGCGAGCTGGTTGTTGTTTGTAGGCGCAGGCTGAGGGGACGTGCTTCTGCGAATGGATGATGAGTTTGAAGGGCGGTTCGCTACTTTGTATTTGAACCTAAACTTACATTAGCTAGACTTTACCTATCTAGAATTTATAAACAAACGGTATTAATTTTCTAGGCTTGTGTCAAGTTAAACTGGCGTTTGGGAGGCTCGAACACACCTAGTTCGCTGGCGGTAGCGATCAGTGAAACGCTGTCAAATATCGCTGTCAGATTTGAGATTTGACAGCGATATTTGACAGCGTTTCACTGTTCGCTACCGCCAGCGAACTAGGTGTGCGCAGGCCATTAGTTGATGAGAAGAATCAAAGTATTTGAGGGGATATCTCAAAAATTTTATGGGATACAATATTTATTAAATCAAGTTGGCCAGTAAAGGCCCAACTATTGGAAGTATTTTAAGACAGTAAAAGGTGAAGACTCAAATTAGTTTTTCCTAGAATTTTGAAGAGTAAGTATACTATGTCCAGATGAGGCATTCTTCAGACTGATGATGGCATTTCCCAAATGATGTCCAAACTTCAAAGTTACAAAGTGTAAACAGGACTTGGCCACGTGTTAAGCTGCCGACTAGTGACGGCAGGCTGTATAATGAGGGCGAATAATTCAACCCAAGTGACCGCTCTGACCTGGCGAGATTGGGCAGTCTTATCGCTTTGTGTAGTATTTGAAAAGGCAATCACAAGTCTCAAAGTATTTACTATTAGTTTAGTGGTAAACTTAACTACATCAATTCGTTCAGGTTCTTCTAAAATCTTCCACCAAAGTCAAAGATGCATTTACTCAGTATTATCACAGGGATCACTTTAAAACGGCTTGAACGTCGTCGTAGCTAGAAGAGTCAATGATTACTACAATTCTACATATAAATCTATTCAATATTTAGATATCAATGACTATTTTGAGTGTCAGGTGCCGGTGTGCATACGAACTCAATCTTCCACACAATCACACTCCCCGCCACAAATATCAATTCCCCATAGAATCCCCATCATACACTTACCACCCCTAATTTACGACCTTCCAAAAATTTCATCTGAAAACGAGCAACCTTTTTAAACCTCTATAAAAGTGGTACGAAACAAGCAATTTTAAAGGACACGACACACGAAATATGTTTATAAGGAGCAACGTGCTTTGATTTATAACCGTTCGTGGGTGTGAACACGGGATAAACTGAACGCCGTTCAAGGCATACGCGGAAGCGGGTTGAAAAACAAGCTAATAGCTGTTTTGTTTACAGTTTGTAATGAGTCTGGGTTGTTGGATTTGTATTAAAATCGTGCTATAGTTGATTATCTTCACAGTACAGTATCCAAGCGAGTCATTGGTTGCATGTTTGTTCATAAATTTGCATGAAAAAAGCATTTTGCTTGAAACTTTATTATATTTATTAAATATAAGTTTTAGCCGAAAACTTTCACAAACTAATTGTCATTAATTATAAATTTAGGCGTAGAAACGTCCACTGCAGAACCATCAACTGTACAGGCCTTTAGCATTCATTTTCGAATTCCAAACTGACCGATCATCAAGCAGCAACACATATTTGAAGAAAACTGTGTAATACCGGTGTTAACCGCTTTCGTTAATGACTTGGCCTGCTGTCAGAATGTTTTGAGGCACAAAACCGCTTGATTTATCCCCGAGCCGGCTTCAAACTCATTAGAAAGAACTCGCGGGTCACACGCAATCCACTTTGTCTCCTCAAATCCCAGTTTACACCTCTCACTGCTACTTTTGCATGCTAAATGAGTTTTTTCAGATACTGAAGCTGAAACATGCAATTTTAGGTCATTGTTTGTTTGTTGGACGCGTTCTCCACGCAATAAAGACGCAAATTTCAGTGTTACTCTGTAGTTTTAGGCGTGCACTGAATATGCCAATATTGAGTAGGTATAAGCATTCAATGTACTAAATATAGATACAAATAAATAGATGGAAAGTAGTCAAGGTTATCTACGTATTGTCAATTATGTCCGTTTCTGAAATAATGACACAAATCAAAAAGGTAAGTGTCTAGATCAAAATGTTTTGAACACTCGATTTTTTTCATGGTGATAAAACCAACTTTTAAACTTTCGTATTTCAAGAAAATTGATTCATTTAGATTCATATAAATCAGTGCCATCAAGGTTGCATTACCGCCATCACCGGTGTTCGCGGCTCATTAGGGATGAAATGCCCCCCGTACTAAAATAGACATTATGTAGAGTGGCACACTTACCGCCGTGACTGGAGGAAAAGTTACGTTTGCCGCAGAGCCGCAGGGCTGCGGGGCGCTTTCTACTCGTCATGACACTTGTCATAACGAACTAATGAGCTGAAAGACTTTTTAGTGCGCCCCAATGAAACTCCTAAAAATAAGAGAGACAGGCAAGTTTTTTGCTTAGGTAGATTACGCACCTGGAGAAAAAAGAGTGTCAGTGTTGCAGTTATGCTATCCAGTCATATGAAATCTTTATCATAAAATCTTTATTTAATACAATACATATTTATATTTCTTCCATCACATTGGGCTTGTTCAGCATAAATCTATAAAAACTAGGAATTTTTCATTTTTAATCATGAACTCTGAAATTAAAAGGCCCAGGTCTATTTCCATGCAAATAGGCAGTTTAGAGCCGTTTAATATTTCCAAAACAATTTGGGCCCATTTGAAGAAAGCATTATTTTTTTATTGCCGGCAACCCTAACGGCTGAAGGTAGCACGTAAGACGTCACTTGCCGTGCGAATTAACGTAAATAATATCGTCATTCCGCCGCCCGCCCTGCGTCACTCTGCCCTACACTTAGCGGGTAAAAAGTGTGCATAATGTGCTGTAGATTACAAAACGTTCCATTTTTCAATCTTTAATTTGAATCTTGAAAGCTAGGAACGAGGTGAACGAATGATTGTGTTCACTGACTGGGTTAACAGCATATGTTGGTTCAGGCTTAGACTATCTAACCACTTAGGGAAATATATTATGGCTAAATTTAAGACTTGTTTATATCTATTAAAATATTCACCTCAGTAGGTACAATACCGCTAAATAAATTCGGCCAGTTTTATTGTCAGCAAAAAAGCAGTTCTTTATTACACAGATAGTAGAGATCCGAGAAAGCGTGAACATTTGTTGGCTGTGAGCGCGCACCGAATATTAGCATGACAATTGTCTGCGCGTATTTTCTTTTTAATGTTTTAATTTAGGCAACAAATAACGTTTAATAGTGGTGTAAGATTTGCATACTAGTGAAATAAAAATCGTAGTCAATAATATTGGTGTATAGATACGAAACTACAGAGAACAACCGAGTATAATGATAAAAACTCAAGCAGTAAAACAATTGAAAACGTTCTAATAATTTGAAATCCACGAAGCAGATGAAAGAGCAATAATAGGACCCCAAGTTATATCAACCTTGTATTTCTTGTCATCTAGGATTATGACATGCGACTCCTTCGGGTGGTGTTTTTTCTCTTTTATGTAAATAAGAGTTTCCTATCCATACACTCGTTTTATTATTCGATGTTTAGTGGACTTGGCTTGCAGTGAGTTTCTTCATAAAAATACGATGAAAAAATATATCGCTCTAGGGTCCTTAATGGTTGCGGTGTTACTTAGCCACCTTTTGTACGTAATCGTTGAGTGGGACTTTATGGAAATCGAAAAAGTTGGGATATTAGGGTTGAGGTTCAGTCGTTTGGCTTTTTATGTGAGTAATGATTTCGCTTTTATTTAAATTTGGATGATAAATTATTGAGAGGAATAGGGCGGTTTAAAAGTAATTGATACTTAATTTGCTAATTATTTTAAACAAAAGATTATTAGCTTGTGTTTTAGTTCTATTTATAAATAATAGTAATTAAATACTATTTATTTTTAATAGCTTATAAATGGTGAGGAAGAATATGTTGGAAAATCCCACACGTGGCCTTATCAGCTCCGCACGTATAGGTAGGCATTATTTTATGGCCTTCCTACGCTCCTACGCATTGACGAAAAGATACGAAGCTATTCATTAGTGCTCACGAATGAACCAGTGTGATTAACGTCGGTATTCCCGTTCTTTTTATACCAAGCTATTTCCATACCTCAAAGTCAGGATAAGCAGAGCGTAAGCAGGATTTGAAGTAAAGTTTCGAAGTCTTATGTTCACCAACGCTTTAAACAGCCGTTCAACAAAGCAAACCTGAATTAGAATTGTACAAACATATTTAGATCTACCTTTTGGGTTTCCTCAGATAACAAAAATGATTATTGTAGGAAGTGGAAGTTCTTAGTTTCTTCCTACATCAGCTATGGAAAGATGGCATTGTCTTTTTTTTATACAACTAGGTGATGAAATAAGCATATGACTCGCCTGATGTTGCATGGTAACTATCGCCTATAATAACGCATTGCCTAAGTGTGCGCAGGTCTTAACACATACGAGGTATGTGTTAAGATCTGCGCACACTTAAGTCGCTGGGGATGGCGATCAGTGAAACGATGTCAAATTGGTCAGTGATATTTGACAGGCTAGGCCTTTATACAACTGAATAATAGTCATAAGTTGTCATTCGTATAAACTAATAACAATCTTAACTAGAAGTTATCTAAACCGTTATTATGGTAGAAATGGTATTGGTGGACGTGGCCTAAGAAAAATACGACGAGGTGCGTTCTCGCCATAAATATCAGTTTAGAGTCCGCGGCTTAGGCCCACTTCAGACGGCGCGGTATGACCCGCATCGCAAATGATACATTTACAAGTTGGGAGCACTTGCGAGATTTATCGCACGGATTTGCACCTTGCGCTATCCGCAGTCATTACTGAACTTTAAATAGGATTTTTGTGAAGTTTTGGTTTTTATATTTTACCAAACTGATGATAAAAAGGTCCTCGCGTGCTGGTCTGTGGTGATGACAATTATTCTGTAGGGGTGGAAATTCCTTTATAATGATGCGTTTATCTGTTCGTAAATTATTTAATTTATTAAATGAACGCCTAATGGAATATTAGGCATTCATGATCTCATTCTATTTCGCAGTGCATATTATACTAAAGTTTTGCTCCCATCTCACACAAACTCTAACATAAACAAACGGAACTAAACTGCAGTTTCTGTATTCATAAGAAGCACTCCAGTCTATAATAAACAAAACCGTAAACAATGCAACACAAACAACCCTTTGAGAGCAGGTGCACGCAGCGGGCGGAACCGGCTGTTTACGCGCGTTTACTGCCGCGGCAGGGTAAACACGACGCACCTTGTAGGTGCTGCCGACGAGGACGCTATTACCTCGAAGGAAAACAACTAACTCTAATTTCAGACATAAAAACGTAGAACCACCGGATCGGTAGGTATTGCTCAAAACATATGCCCCACCACCAGGTTAAAAGCACAGAGAAACCTACGCTATACCATAGGTATTTGGATGTGATGAGTTATTTAAAATGCAAGCGAAAAATATTTGAAAAAATTTGGTGAATGTAGGTGCTACTTACAAGCGGCCAAATCTGGAAGAGTAGAAAACTGACGGCTTAGTTCCCATACAGCAGCAGGCACATGAAGGATGTCCAAATCACAAACGTAGGGCGCCCATCCACCCGATGGACCGACGACATTGTTAAGATGTATAGAGAAAGTCTTTGTTCAGCAGTGACTACTTTATGCTTACAATTAATAATGAAGCACGTGATTATTAGTGCTTATTATCATTTCAATGACAAAATAACTATGATTTTTCTAACATCATAACCTAAAAAACTTTGCTTATTTAAGATAAAAAACGCTCACGCCAAAACTCACCAAATGTAACTTTTCCACAAGTTTTTTTACCAAATGTTTACATCGACCTTTCGCTATACACCTTCACTTGACATTGTTTATTTGTCCGCTAACCCCGCGACGGCCGAATAGGACCGTGTAGCCGGTAAACGTGGAGAGGGTAAACATGTGCCATACGCTGGCTAAAATGCCTCATTTTTAACCGACTTCCAACCAAAAAGGAGGAGGTTCTCAATTCGTTTTTTTTTTGTATGTTTCAGGATGTTTGTTACCGCATAACTTCGTCATTTGTGAGCCGATTTGAAAAATTATTTTTTTATCTGAAAGGTACTGCTTCCAGATTGGTCCCATTTTTTTTTAATTAAAATCGGTGTTGCCATTTTTTTTAAATAATTTTTTTAATGTTTGTAACTGCATGCCTCCGTCGTCATCATTTATGAACCGATTTAGAAAATTATTTTTTTATTTGGAAGTTTATTCTTACGTTTAGATTGTTCCAACCAAATTTAATTAAAATCGGTTTAGCCGTTTGGCAGTGAAGTCGGTTTCTCTAGTTTTTTAAACCTATACTAATCTAAAAAGTGTTTATTTTGATAGAATTCTGACCTTGAATAGGAACTATCGTAGAAAGGCAGTCAGCTTAAAACTTAAAAGCATGGGGAATATACCTATGGAAGCTATGAGAGGCACCTGACCTGGATGAACGGAGACCTGGATGAGATTAGCACAAGACCGTCAACAGCGGCACATACGGAGAGAGGTCTAGACCCAGCAGTGGGTGAAGTCAGGCTGTAGATGATGATGATGATGCCGCACTCACTGCTATAGACGCACGACTCAGGCACGGTAGTCATCCCCGTAGAATTCTAAATATTTTTATCTCGTTTTGTAGAATCTCACTCGGCTCTTAAATTGAGATCTTTTTATAAAACTTTTCCGAAATAAATAAAAAATCATGGCTTTTGTTTCAACTCACGTGGAAGTAGCTTTTGATGAAAAAATACTTTATATTTAAAACAATAGCTCCCGTCTCGGACTTGCAAACTTGGTAACGATACGAAGGAAACGTCTCCATTGCGAGCAAGCGAACCTCAAACGCCTACGTCTCAAACCTTCAGTTGTTCTCAAACTCTGAAATACATTATTCATGGTACGGACAAAAGGTAACGCTGACAAAGTGAAATGACCCTCAGGTTAATAGAAATGTGGTAATGGTGTTTATGTTTCTGCTCGGTCGGCTGTTGGGATATTTTTATGGCAGGGATTTTATTTTTGGAAGTGTTTTCATTGTTTTATGCGTAAGAATTCGCTAAAAGGGTTCTGACCGGAAGCGACCGAGTGAACTGAATGGGTTTGATTTTTCGGTTTTTCAAAATGTGTTACACCTTTAAATTCAAATCTGCTATTTAAATAATTCAAAAACACGGTCATTCAGTGCTAATAAATAAAATAAATAACAACTTAGAGTAACTTAAAAACTAGTGCATTCAAGAAAAAGAATAGATTGTCCTGCAATGGGTGGTCTTATCGCTCGGGCGATTTCTTCCAGACAGAATATATTTTTCGTGAATGTATTATTAGAAACGAAACGACTAATAATAAAATACTTTATTTATTATTTGTAAACCAACACCGCTCTAACATCATCAAAACAACAACAACAATAGCTCGTCAGATTCTTGATCGATGTTTCGGGGAACAGGCATCAATTGTCCAATCAAACTTCCTTATTGGCTACAACCAGCCAACAACATGCCAACAGGCAAGGTGAACTTGTGTGCTTAGTTGTGTGTGTTATCAACACGCATTTATCACATAAACTTCTGTATCTACCAGATACTAATCTAACGTTGTTGCAAAAGTAGAGGGAATGGGGTAAATATATAAAGTAGGCTGCGACTGCGACTGCGTTAAATATATTAAGTAGGAACTTGTGATACAGAATATATAAAATAGCACTACCAATTTCCACGTAATAGGTTTGCATACACACCAGGATAATTTTATAGCCTTAACTAGCTGTTACCCGCGACTTCGTCCGCGCGGATATTTGAGTTCGTTTTTTTTAGTTTAATATGACCAACTGCTAGTTACCATTGTTTTGAGCTTGTACTTTAGAGTGTGTTAAAATTTGAAGGGCAGTGCTGTTGGAGCCGATTTTTTTCAGCAGTGTTTAGTTTAAGTATGATAGATGTTTCCCGCGATTTTGTCTTAGTGGTTATCATCGGTTTTTTTGTAAACATTTGTGTGTATTAAAACCTGGTGACAGATGCTGCGGTAGCTGACATTTTTTTAATGTTTCTTTTTGCGTATTTTGTAAAGCTATTTTTTGTGATTTTATGTTATATTAGTGGCTAATTTGGGGTTTTGTATTAGTGTTGGTGTATAATCAAATCGGATTTTTTTAATTAGACATGACCAACTGCTGGTTACCATAGTTTTGAGTATGTACTTTAGGGTAGGTTTGAGTGTGAAGGCGAGTGTTGTGGTCGTTTTTGAAGCGGTGTTTAGTTTCGGTATGATGGGTGTTTTCCGCGATTTTGTCTTAGTGGTTACGTTGGGTTTTATGATTGTAAACTTTTGTGTGTATTCAAATTTGGTGACTGCGGTAGCAGAATTTTTTTTACTGTTTTTTTGTGTATTTTGTAAAGCATTTTTTTGTGATTTTTCTTTAAACTATTTTTCCCTTTTTTCTTCTTTAAGGGAAATAATTTTCCTATTTTTTTTTTGATGCACCTTTGTTCTATAAGAGGAACACATCTTTCAAGTTTCATGCTTCTAGGACTAATGGTTTAGGCTGTGTGTTGATTTTTTTTTAAATCATTTTTCCTCTTTTTCTCCTCTTCGGGAAAGAATTTTCCAATTTCCTTTCTTAGTGCACCTCAGCACTATAAGAGGAACATACCCTCCAAGTTTCATGCTTCTAAGACTAACAGTTTAGGCTTGGCGTTGATTTTTCTTTAAACCATTTTTCCCCTTTTTCTCGTCTTCGGGAAAGAATTTTCCAATTTCCTTTCTTAGTACACCTTTACGCTATAAGAGGAATTTTAATTTTATTTATTATTTATGGTAACGTAAGAGTTTTATATATTTAGATAAAATAAAAAATCCTATTTATTCCAATTTTTCAACATTTTAGCCTTAGTACGTACTTATCGAGTGCACGAGTATCTTTGGGGCCCATTTAGCATCCTTTCACCACAATGGTTCTATAGAACTAGTGGCACGACACGAATAAATATTTATTATTATTTATGTATTATTTGTAAGCTAAATAATAATTTATTTTCCTCAAATTTCCACTGAAAGGCTTCTCAGACTCAAAAAGCTGCCTTCACTAAGCCAATTTGCACTATAACCCTGTAATTATTTAAAATCAGCAACTCCGAGTTGCATGACAGGCGCAGTCGCGGTCGCGTCGCTGCCGCACGGGTGACTCTCAATTAAAATTATATCGTGCTGTCTGCGGGCGAAGCCAGCCCCTGTAGACACACGACCCTGCAAGCATCAGCGGCGTACGAAAACGCTCAAAAATAAACGAGCAACATAAAAAAACCAACCATCAATGTTTTCAACGTACGGTACGCAAGCAACGTATGGCAATTGGCTAACGAAAATAAATTATAGTAAATATAATAAATATTAAAGAAGAGGAAAAATGTTTGGACATCTTCTACGACATGACAGCTACAAAAACAAAATCATTGAAGGAAAGGTTGAAGGGAAACGGGGAAGAAGAAGGCCAAGAATATGTAACATGAGTTAGATAAAAGAAAAAGTCGCTGTCATGTCGTATAAGGAAGTCAAGGAGGCCGCATTCGAAAGGCTTAATTGGAGAAAACTGCATCAAAACCCCGACAAGAGCTAAGCTCTTAAATTTGAGAAGAGAAGATGATAAAAATGATAATATAAATATATCAATCCATTCTTGAAGACTGTACCTTTTCCCATGTTATCCGAGTGATACAATAGAGCATCGTTAACAATTCGATTGCGTCGATCTCATAGCGATACTGATGTATTCGCCTAAAAAAGAGACATCCTAAGATTTGGCGTGCATGAGGTGAGGCCTTCAAGGTCTTGCTACAGTCTTAAAAAAGTTAAAAAAAACTCTTTTTCATTTCCAAACAGAGTTTTCTGTGAGTAAGCGTTATCGTAACGCGCTAAATTTGGCTTACACTTGTCTACGGGTACGTTGCGAGACTTTACCAGGATGTCTGTAAGTACATTTTTAAAGTCATTATAATTTTTGCAATTGAAAATACCTAGCAATAAAATGGCGCTTTTACCTGAATTATTGAAAACCTTCGAAAGGTATCAAAAGTTACTAACAGCGAATGCGGTTATACTTAGTATTTCTAGATTGTCATGTTTTGGATGGTCATGGTCATCTTATGAACATAATATCTGAAAGTATTACTTCTCAGATAAAAAAAAGGTTTTTTCAAATCGGCTCATAAATTACAAAGTTATGCGATAACAAACAATAAAAAAATACAACTGAATTGAGAACCTCCTCCTTCCTTTTTTTATATGAAAAAATCGGTTAAAAATTTAAACTCACTCAAATAATGCGTATAAAAATTCTCTTCTGACCACGATTTGACATCATCAGTAGTTGGCGTCATCTTACCGCCAGAGGGCCAGGGGGCGGTCAAGCCAATTAGCGGCTTGTTGTCCGAGTGGGTGCTTTGATCTCAGCCGAGGCACCACTCACCACTCACCACCTGAGGACCTGCTTATGTGCAGAAGACTGCACTCATTTCATTAAATCTAAAGGCTGAATTTTAACTTGACAATCTTCACTTGTTAGTAATTAATGCTATCTACGCTGTCAGTAAGGGCTCGTTTTTTTTTATGCCATAGCTGGCAGACGAGCAGACGGCCCACCTGATGGAAAGTAGTCACCGTCACCCATAGACACCTGCAACACCAGAGGTGGTGCTGATACGCTGCCGCCCTTTAAGGAACTGAAAGACCCGCCTTTTGAAGGACCCCTGTCGAAGCTCCGAGGGAAAACTGCAGAAGGCAGTTCATTCCACAGCTTAATCGATTCTCATTTTTCTTTTTTTTATCGTGTCACTGGTTCATCTAAGTGTCGATTATCATTGATGACGAGTAATTTCGGTATCTGCATGGATTTTCTAATGACAATATACATTAGGGATTATTTTGTTTCAGTATTTACAATACTATTTTTTTACTAATTTTCACCCGCTATAAATAAAATCTCATTGCTATTCATGGTCCTTTTAGTTTCACCAGGAGTCAGTAGATGGCGAACTTCTAAATTGTTTTTTCAGGAAATAGGTACCTATGGGGAGGCCTACGTCCGAAAGTGAACTGCTCAAAGTCAAAGTCAAAAATCGTCTGTTCAGTTGTATCACAAGGATCACTTTGCAACTTCTTAAAACTGGTGCTGCTGATGATATTCAAAATACTATAATAAACGAAGCCAGCCCAACTGCCACACTCAGTACAGAGTGGTACAGAGTGTTCAAAGAGTGACGTCACGTAAAGACGTCCCCGCCCGGATGCGAACCGGACCGCTTCCGTCCCTTTGACCTGTTCTTTGTGACCACGCATCAACTGACCACCCTTATCTCCACGCATTAAGGCCTGTTATCGCTTGTTTCAGTATCGCCAGAGGCATGCAGGAAACCTAAGACAGTTGGCGGAGTGTTTATGTTTTAGTAAGGACCCTGAAGGAGGGTCCAAACATTACGAGTCATTATTTTTGGACTATATTTGGATCAAAATTTCGTAAATATATATTTTTTGCTTTAAACTTTCATAAATATCTTATTTCTCATTTCTTACAGGTTCTAATTATAACATGCTTACTTAAATAAGTAAGTAGTGTACCTATGTATACATAATGACGTGTAAAATAAGCTTTTTACAAATAAATCTTGTATCTTGTATCTAATAATGATAGGACAAATTGCACAGTACAAAGCCGTTAGAAAAAAAAAATCTGATTCTACTTTTACCAAGTTTAAAAATTCAAAAAAATACGTTTTTTCAATTAAAAATATTTTTGAAAGAAAAGTAACCGGAAATAAACAATATGCATGGCAAGTCTCCGGGCAGTGGGCGACCGGAAGTGACGTGCGCAGGTCCCGGAGACCACTTCCGGGGCTTGACAAACAGCCTGTAGACCTAACGGAGGGTCCCGACCCTCACAATAAGGATTTGAAGGAATGCGCTTCGTTTCTTTTATAAATTAATTCAAAGAAATGTAAAAGCTAGTATCTTTTTTGACGTTATTCGGTGTGTTTAGTTTGATAGCGGTTACACTCATGTAACATTAACAAAACTTAGGTATTAAGTGTTTTTCTTCATCTTATAATTAAGAGTTCAGCTCTTGTCTGGTTTTTGATGCAGTTTTTTCCAATTGATTCTTTCGATTGCGGCCTCCTGAAGAAAAGGTCGCTGTCATGTCGAGGAAGTCACCTTATAGCCCCTTCCCAGCGGTGCGTGATATCGCGCACCAGCTCGCACCACAGCTCGCACGACGACACACCATGGGAACGGTCTCGTGCGCCGAGGTGTGCGGTAGCACAGGAGCCTTTTCTGTGTGCGTTGCCGTGCGTTGTCGTGCGCGGTGCGTGATGATCTGCAGAACCACGCACTGTAGGAAGGCAGCATCATGACAGCGACCTTTTCTTCTATCTTTACATAATATTATCATGTTTATGTCACTATGGTGGTGGGAATATGGTGGTATGGCGGTATGATGATGCTGGTGGTGGTATGGGAAGAAAAAGAAGTGCTGTGCCGACCCCACCTAGTAGGATAAAGGCAGGAAGAAGAAAGAGATAATGCTTTGGTGATGTTTGGCTCCTTTAAGTTGTGTACGAAAGAGCCTCTTACAGGCACACTCAAAGTCTTTCCACCAGACGCCAGTTTCTAAAGAAAACAACGACAAAAGAGAGGTCAGATAATCTAGTGAAAATAATGCCTAATTAAAGTAATCTTCTTTATTCTTTATTGCACACATATAGACAACATTTAGAAAATGTAAAGTTAAGACATGTACAAAGGCGAGCTTAACCCTAAAAAGAGTTCTCTTCCAGCAAACCTTTAAGGATAGATATATGTGTAAATAGAGGTGGGTACGTGTACAAGAAGGGGGTTTGAAAATATTAATATAATATAAGTATAATGTATTAATAACACAATAAATAAACTAAATATACCTACACATAATTTACATAAACATACACACAATATATAAGTATATACATACATGAATAACGATGTATAAGACACTATACATATAATATATATATATACAAGTTATATATAAACCAATGTATACCTATAAGGAAAGATAATGCTCCTTGACTTTTTGCTTAAATATACCTAGCGACGGACTAGCACGTATGGTATGAGGGAGACTGTTCCACAATTTCATGGAGTGAACAGTGAATGAGCCATTATAACGTCTTGTGGAATGTGTGGGCGTTTTTAAAAGAAGAGATTTAACTGTTCTGCAAGGCTCACCATGAGGGACAAGGAAATCGAAACGTTCACGGAGATAAGAAGGAGAGAGAGGGTTATTGAGAATGTTGAACAAGAGAGATAGGATGTGCAGATCACGGCGACGCCGAATTGGCAGCCACTTTAACTGAGCCCTGAACATTGAAACGTGATCATACTTACGCAGGCCAAAAATAAATCGGATGCATAAGTTCTGAAGACGTTCCAGTTTATTGCAGATTTCCTCTGTAGCGTCCAAAAAACAGGAGTCAGCATAGTCAAGAAGGGGTAATAAGAGAGTTTGAGCTAGAGTGACTTTGGTCAATCTTCGTCATTTCATTTAATCAAAAACCCAAGCCAACAAAGTAGTAACACAGTTCATTCGCCGGTATTCAAAAGTCAGGTAGAGTGGATGAATATAAACCGTTTGTCCAAAGATTACACCCCTGCCTACCCCCTCGGGCGCCATCTGCGGACTGTCCACCCGGGTACCTAAGACTTCGGGCTCTAAACACCTCGTACGAACACACCCTTGGCGTCGCAGATTATAGTTATACAGGGAGTTGTTTTTTACAGATAAAATAAAGGAACATGTTTTCCATAGTTGCTTAGATTTTCTGTTTTTCGTAACCATAATGTTAAAGTCCAATTCGGACTCATAGTTTATTTAGATAATTTATAACTTGTAGCTTTTTGTTTATGATACTTATGTAGTACCTATCTAGTAGAGTTCTCTGTGAACGAGATCGTCCGGGGAATAACTGCCACCATACCTATTTTTGACACAAACCATTTCTCACATTGCTGTGCCCATAATAGGCAGTGCTTATTCAATATAAACAACATTTTGAATCAGTATCAGGCTCCAGACTTTTATGAGTTTGTGGTAACCCACAAAGATTTTTGTAATGTCCAGGGCGTCGGTTCTAGCAACACAAATCGCTCAAGCGATCGCGGAAATCGATGTGAGTTGTCAATTTTGACTGGCCTCTAGCTCAGTTGGTAGTAGCTCTGCCTTCTGCGCCGTAGGTCGTGGGTTCGATCCCCACCGAGAACAAATATTTGTGTGGTGAACATAAATGTTTGTTCTCTGTCTGGGTGTTATATTGTATTCTAAGTATGTATTTACAAAAAAAAATATGTATTCAAGTATTATATCAGCTATCTGGTTCCCATATTACAAGCTCTGCTTAGTTTGGGGCTGGTTAGTGTTGTGTGAATTGTCCACAATATTTATTTATTTATTTATTTGGTTTGAAAAATTTGAAAATGGAATGTGAATTAACTGGTCACTCAATCGAGCCGTGTTGCTGGAATTGACACGCTGAGCGGGATTGAACCCACGACCTTTCTCTTGGTACGGGGCTGCGCTGACCACTGCGCCATCGGATCCTTATCACACTCGACGAATAACTCTTAGGAACTGTTAATACGGCACTAACACGACCGTGATTTCCTTAAGTGTAGTAAGCACTATAAAATCAATAAAAAATTTGTGGGTTTTTAAGATTTATAATTGTATCAAAGTTTTACGATGCATAGTGATTTATCTGCAAGATGTTGGTTAAACCTTATTAAACATCATCCTGTACAGCGCAGTCCGAAACCCTCAAGGGTGTGCGCTAACTTTAGGCAAATAACCACCCCCGCCCCGCGCCGCCCCGTGAAGGTCCGAGAACAATTTCTTAATAGGCCATAACTCGGAGTTAGCCGCTTACGCGAAATTAACGTGAGTTTATAACGCGAGCTCTCACGGCTTAGTGGTAGCATGCCTTCAGATGCGAGTTGGAAATACATTTGTGTACACCATTTTATTTTATTGCACCTACTAACAGAAGGCATGTGCACTGAGCTAGTGCTTTAAACGGTAAATGAAATCATTACAACAAGCGTGCACAATGGAGATCGTTTTTCGGATAGCCCAACCTTTGCGCTTGGTGAATTGAAAACCGCGACAGAAAAATAAACAATCAGAAGTTACAACTACACTGACTTGACTTGTTAAACGAACTCAGTACACTTGAACTAAACCCTCTTATTCGGTACAAAGCAATGGTCTAATAGATCTTTTAAAGTTCAGTAAAGTTAGTCCAAGTTGTCGTTTCAAGTTGAAGTGTTGAACGTCGTGTATCTAGTTTGGAGGACACGGACGGACGTGCACGAGCATTGGAAATAGAAGTGTTACTTAGCAACTTTGTTGAGCAACTTTACATGAACGCACTACGATGGAAGACGCAGCATTTTTTAGAAATTTAAGGTCTAGTATTGATGCTTATGAAAATCAAAAAAATCTACCAAATATTAGGTAAAGATTTCATAGCATCTTCAACCCCAAACTAAGCAAAGCTTTTACTATGAAAACCCAGTACCACAAGCTCTGTCTGGCTGTCTCTGGCTCTGGTTTTGAGTCTGTGTGGGTGCTCACCAGTGTATTATACTGTGTGTGTGACGTTTGGTCAATACTCACACAGACTGTAAACCACAGCCAGAGACAAAGCCAGTCAGAGCATGTAGTAGGCCTACAGATCACTGTTATGACACTGGTTTTTCAGAGGGTATAATCTACATTTTAATAAAGAACAGCGTCAGTTGATAATAGCAGCATCAATACCCAATACAAGTGCAACACAATCATGGTATCACTATGTTTCCATGCGTGCCGTGCAGCCCGGCAGACTGCCTGGCAGGCTGCCTGGCGGGCTGCGTGGCATGCAGCCCGTCCCGGGCCGGCGAACATTCAAGCTGTTTACATGCATGCCGTGCAGCCCGGCGAGCTGCCTGGCGAGCTGCGCGGCATGCAACCAGTGTTACCAGGTACACGGTAATTACCGTAGATGCACGGTATTTTTGGCTTAAACACGGTATACGGTAATGTTTCACTACCGTGTCATTTTCTACGGTATTTTTAATTATGAATTACCTTGACAGTCAATATGTAAATAATTACGAAGTAGGTATTCCCCGATCATCAAAATACGTCTAAATGTAAAAGTATGCCCTTTGCCCTGCCCACTAGTTAAACAATTAGTGTATATGAAAATTAGAGATAGACAGACAAACAGACAGTCAGACGGACAGACAGTGAAGTCTTAGTAACTATATTAACTATACTAATAGTATTATCAAAAGTGGATCTAAATGAATATTTTTTGCCTTTATTATGTTTAAAGATGTTCATCTTATCATAGACTAAATCAGATTCCAAAAATCTGTATAAAAGTAGGATTAAATCTGTAATCTGTAATACTACCCTAAATTCTGTATAAATACAGATAAATCTGTATAATTGGCAACACCAATTTGGCCCGCGCGCGTGTAAACAGTCACCGGGCGCCCGCACATTCATCAAAAAACCGACACTTGCCCGGTTCGCGGCATTCACGTTCACGGGCGCGTTCACGGGCTCGGGCGTACCGTTTCCACGCGCGTGAATGTGAATGTGCACGTTGAATGTCGAGTTGAACGCACGCGTGGAAACGTGGCATCAGATACCTATATTGTAAGCGTTTAGGAAGGCATCAATAGTGAAACGTCGCGGTTTCCATCCCAGTGCGTGCCGGTCAAAGGGCAAACACAGCGAGCAGTCCGCTCCAAACCACTTGTGAACTAAAACTTAGCTGAAACAACTTGGACCTATTTGCGTACCAGTAATCCCATCTTATAAATACTCATACGGATAGTAGGCGAGTGTATTGATTTAGTTTCAGCTATTGTGGATGTTTGGAGAGGAGATGTTTGCACTGGAGTTATGGTATACCTTTGAGATTAGCCGTGAAAGTGTTTATCCTCCAGAATATGCTATTTTAATCGAGGATTTGAATTAGCTATTTTCGTCAGGCAAAGTCCGTGTAATTGTTATTGAAACTTAAAATACTTAGGACTGATCACCCTCGGCACTTGTTTCGTAAAAGTTTGATGTGTCTTTTTTATATACATATATCTGAGTCATCATCTTTTTGCCCTTATCCCACACTAAGTGAGGTCAGTACAAAAACTTTTTTTCTTCAACTCACCTCTACCATTTGTAATCTCTGTGCTCAAATTTAAGCCAAACCCCCTAACATGGTTTTATTACCATCTGAGTAACAACTCTAAAGAAATGTTAATTACCAATATTGGTATTAATATGATCCAAAAGCGATAACCTAAACATCTTCTAAATATATAAAACTCTTACGTTACTGACTGACTGACTGACAATCAACGCACAGCCTAAACCGTAAGTCCTAGAAGCATGAAACTTGGAGGGTATGTTTGTTTTATAGCATAGGGGTGCACTAAGAAAGGAAATTGGAAAATTATTTCCCTAAGCGGAGAAAAAGAGGAAAAACTTTTAAAAGAAAAATCAACGGGGCGGCGTAACGGCTACGGGGCGAGCGAAGCCGTGGGCGGCCGCTAGTTTTTATAATAAAACTCAAATAAAGCAGACTTTCCAAATGTTTATCTAATTATAACTGATTGTAAATTGAACGCAAATAAATACCTCCACCTCACCGAGCTATTCAAAACCCAAGAAGCTAAATCCAATTTCGTATAATTCCAAAAGCTAAATAATTCTAAAAAGCGTTTACCGCTGTATGACAATCGTATGCACGGGGTAAAAACCACAGGTTACATTATTTACTTGTCAGTGGCGTAAAGGCCTGCGCACACCTAGAACGGCTGGCGTCGGCGATCAGTGAAACGTTGTCAAATTTGACAGCGATATTTGAAAGAGTTTCACTGATCGCCACCGCCAGCAAACTAGGTGTGCGCAGGCCTTAAGTTTCAAAATCATCACCACAATCATCAAAACCCCCCGCGCAATATAACGGCCGCATTCAAACATTCAAACGTCATGACGTCATATTTGCTTTTATAAGTAAGGGAAATAGTTTTGTTTTTCGAGTGCCTTTGATTATAAACAGCGTCAAACGGTTCTCCTATAGGTACATAGTATAGCGGTCGCCGCTTTTCAGCAAAGCAATGCTTAAGCCAAAGTCTCAGGTTAAGTTAGCTGAAAACTTGGGCGCTCGTGAGCTGAATTTAATTAATCCTGAATAGTTGGCTCGCTCGAGTGGGCACTACCTTGTGGCCGGCCGGCGAGAACTATTGCAAATATTTTAATAGTTATTCTATCCGAATAAACAGCTTTTTCATTTAATTGGGCTTAGTTTTCTTCTATCACTCCAAGATTAAATAAACGAATATTGTATTGTACAGTGAACTATAACTATACACACAACACTATCAAGATAAAACAGATTACCTAATCAATAATACAAAAGGGTCAAACCCCTCTTTTATTCCTACTTAAGTATTTCAGTTGCTATTGTTTAATTTGTTAATGTTTTTAGAAAATGTTATTTTAACTAAAAACATTAACTTTTTACATAAACATTTACAAAACACAGTTTCAATCAAAGACTGTGAACGATCTTCAAATATGAATAAGTGTTTAAATTAAAAACAACAACAAGTAATACCAATTTTCAGTCCATTGAAAACTACCCACCTCTTCAAATCAAAGTCTACAGAAGAGGCCGCGATTAGCTCATTGAAGCAAGCTAAGCTCCGTCTTAGAACTGTAATTGATTAAGAAACAACTCCAACTGCGATGGGTCGCATCCGTCCAACGGGACTCCTTTCAATGTGTAATTACGATACGAGGACAAAGCTTCAGGAGTGCTGCACCATTTTGAAGTTGGAACTTACCAAACCGTAAGTTTGGGCAAGTTTTGCAAGGTGCCTTTGATAAACCAATAAGTGTGGTTCAAGATAGGCTTTTTTTCTTCATTTCACAGAATACAATGAGAGCGCTGGTGGTCTAATTCTAAGGTCGTGGGTTCAAATCCAGTCGTGTACCAAAGAGTTTTCCTGCCCAAAAATGTATGTTCACTATGTCAGTGCTCTCAAACGGTGAAGGAAAACATCGTGAGGAACCCGGCATATCGTAGAACCAAAAAAGTTCGAAAATATGTGTCAAGTGCCCGAAAGGAGCTTCTTTGAGGCGCACCTAAAATCCTTTCACCACACTTGGTTCAAAAAAATCAGTGATACGATAAGAAGAAGAAGAACAAAATACAATGTACTAGAAAATGCCTTTTTAGGTCTTCATTTTCTAGATAGATTCTACCTCTACTCATGAGAAGCCATGCGTGTTGTAATAATGATTTTTCCCTCACTGGCAATCTGATTCACTGTAGGTACCGATACTGTGTTTATTCAATGAGCCTACTCGCTTGACCTGTCCATTTATATTAGTTTGGTGGAAGGAGAGCACCCACTCCACAGGCACGGTAGTTAAACCAGTAGGCGACGGATGCACGCTACCTCGTATTGGACGATTTATGGACCATATGTCATAATCAAGAGACAATCAACGCTTACGGCGGCAACTGTTTTAAATTGCTCCTTGTTTTCTAAATAACATTAATTTGCTCTTGTATTTTTAACGGTGGTCTAGTGAGATGACACCGTTAAAAATACAAGAGCGAATGAGGGCAGGATGACTCCTGCCTTCTGATATCAGGTCGTGGATTCAAATCTGGTTTTGCACTGATGGGGTTTTCTGTACCTCTCTCAAACAGTAGAGAAACCAAGTATTCCAGCAGAGGCAATGGACTTGAAACGGCTCGTCTATATTATCAAATAAAAGCAACGCTAACTATGATGCGCTAAATTTCGCGGTTCCAAATTTTTTTGTTGCCGCTTGAAGGTTATGTACGAGAACCAAAGATACGCACTTAGTAATAAGTGCAATAAGTGCGTCGCATTGTGTGATGTTACGTATATAAGCAGCGCGACATTGCAACGTTGACGTCTGTTGCGTTTTCCTAGTTTGCGTGATTGATTTCATTACGCAAGAGCAAGTACACATACCAAGTATATTGTAGACAGTAGAAGTTGTGTACCTACGTTGTTAGGAAAATACGCGTCATACCATGACACCCCTGCTGCCATATAAGGTTTCGATGCCTGAAGTGCAAGGAAATGTGACGTCATTGTACGCACTGATGTAATGTTCCAAAGCAATACCAAACTTGAACTTGTCACAAAACATAGAATGTGACTAGGAGAGTGATGAGTATTAATGTAGATGAATCCATATTCATCTACATTCATACTAGTTACTCTCCTAGTACCCTATGGGTAGAGGTCGGCCAAAGAAAAGATGAGTGAACAGTGTGAAAGATGTCATGGATAACAGAAAAGTGAATATAGAGATGAAGAAGAGAATGGAAGAGGAAAACATGTTGTGCCGACACCGCTTATAGTGGAATAGCCGCAGGAAGAAGAAAAAATAAAACTGAATGAATGTATTATGAAAAGAATTGGCTTGTAGATTTCAAGCTTCCAAATCTGGCTTGCCTAGTATGTTATGTTACGAAGTCTCTCATGAGTTTAACTCACACAATGACATGGCGATTACTACACTACACCACATCAATAATAAATTAATTTAGGAGATATGAATATTAAATATTATGTAATGTAAGTATGATATCATCGCTACTTACCTACAATACTCATAATTATTTTATCCCTCTCTGTAGGTAACTGCACTGATTCATACAAGGAAAACTAAAAACGAACCCACTATCTATAACCTCGGGTCAAATCATCACTAAAACAATGAGGCGCCACTGACTAACACCAAACCTATTGTATAGGAAGTAATAAAATTATATTAAGAATTAGTTGGAGCCTTTTGTGGTTCGAGAGGTGATGTCATTCTGAAAATCTAAATAACGTTGTTTGCGACTACTTCAGTTACACATTACATCACCTTGATTTTATGAGATGCGTGTTACTCAATACTCATCATGAGACCATCAATATTATCATCATTGGCAGTTAAAGATATATCAACAGTAGGCCTACCATGAGCTCTATCTGACTCTGTCTCTGGCTCTGGTTTTGAGTCTGTGTGAGTGCTCACCAGTGCAATATGTGTGTGTGACGTTTTGACGTAGGATTTAGTTAGTCAACACTCACTCAGACGCAAAACCAGAACCAGACAGACAGAGCCGGACAGAGCTCATGGCCTATACAGATGATCTAATGTTATATTTGGTATTCTAAGAATCTGAGTTCATAACTAAAATCTTTTTATACATCATTAACGTAATGGGGATTAATGAACTTTTTAGTTTACTAATCCCCGTTACGAGATCAAATCGGTGTCAACGGGGAATAATGAACAAAAAGTTCACTAATCCCCGTTAACGGGGATTGTCAACGGGGATTAGTGGAATAAGCCCATATTTCACACTACCTATGCCTACATTTTAAAACAGTCTCTAGGAGTCAAAGGAAAATTCGTTCAGTCAGTTGTATCACAAATTACATGGATCACTTTAAAACGTCAAGTCTAGGTGTCAGATTGATGTCTAGAATATAGATTCGGTTAGTTACTCGATTAAAATTGAGTTTATTTCTTTAGTGAGAGCAAAATTCAAACTAGCATTATACACAGATGTTTAATATATTGAACGTGCCACATGCATAATCAGTTTATCCACCTAAGTGGCACATAGGTAATTAAAGAGTTGCTCTGGTATTCTAAGTTACCTATCTTGTTTCTCAACTCGAAGTGAGTGAGCTATGTTATAGTATTGTCATAAAATCTACACTATTAATAGAAGGAAAATTTGTTTATTTGTTGTTCTGCTCAATCACTTCGACCTTTTATTTAATTAAGCATCCGCTTCATCACAACCTATTTAAAACATTATCGTTCAAGCACAACCTATTTTTATCACAATAAGTATTCACTTATTGTGATAAAAATAGGTTGTGCTTGAACGATATGACTACAAAGGTCTCAAACACCATTACTACTGAAGATGACCCATTGCACCACATTTAAATAAACCAAATCACATACTGACTGAATCGCTAAACAACATTGAAAAACGATAACGTCATCTGGATTGTAAGTTGAGGAAAAGATGAGTAGTTGCTTAAAATACCTGTGTCAGTGTACCGGCCATCAAAGTGTGGGCCCCACATATGCGTGCTGTTCTCACGGTGGGAACATACCTACGGAGTAATTAAATCGGAAAAGATATACAGATATACTAATTAGTTAAGCTATATTTTCAATCAAAGATATTAGATAGACTGGTAGAAAACATACATTACCTGTTACTTCCAACTAAAGTACTTCTAACGGGCGTATTGAGTTTTTGTGAATATACAAACCCATATTCAGAAATTAGGCTAGATTTTAAATCATAGACTGGTAGAAATCATACAATACTTGTTACTTCTAACTAAAGTACTCCTAACGGGCGTATTGAGTTCTCATTCAAGATTCAAGATTCAAGATTCAATAAGCGTTTATTCAATACGATACAAGAATCACTTTGAAACGTCTTAAAGCTAGGTGAGTCTAGGTGCCAGTTCCACGCGACCAAGCGTAGAAGAAGAACATGACTATACAAAACCCATTCGGAAAACAGACTCGCTTTACGCAAAAAACTGTGACCAAAACTCAGACATAGTGCTTCACACTTATGGTCAGACAAACGTTGTTTATGCTTATTCCACTTACATACATGCACTGCTAAACAGAAATCCAAGTTAGAGACATCTTTACTCGCTTTGCTCGCTCTACAAAGTACTCCACGTAATCGTCAATGTATGTCCATCGAGGTCGCATATGCGCCTGTGAATCTCATCGCACCGTGATCATTAGAGCCGTGTGCCCGATGTGCCGTAGGTATAGCCACTACCGCCCGAACATCTGGCTCGGTACACTTGGGTAATTATCTATGTGGCAATACGGTATGTAGGTCGACTTTATGGCTGTGCTTTGAACGACTGTTTATAATCAAAGTCGGTATACATTGCTACGAGCCTGTTGAAACTTTTCTAAGCCCTCTAACTCTCTATGAGACTAAACTGCAAAGGATTTTGATCGCGTTATTACTAACTCAAACTGTGTTTTCCATTTCAAAAAGGTTTGGCATTAATGCGATTGATTTCAAAAAAATTGTTTCAAGACTGGCTATTGTTTAAAAACATATGTAAATTATTATAATTTTTAGGACTTAAGAAAAATATGTAATGACTTTTTTGTCTCTTTAATTAAGTCAGTTCTGATTTCTTACTATGATTTTTAATAATTTTTCGTAACATTTTTGAATACCTACATATTTGCTGCGTATAACTCTATAATGCTCTAACTTATCCTTTTTCAGTTTCTGTCCAATGTCCTCAACATTAGACCCAACAAGGTTTCATTCATAAACCATGAACACGCAATAGAATAGCATTTCAATAAAGAAAACAAAAACAACGGTATCAGAGCTTCAGCCGTGAACAAATTGATGGCAATAAAACATGATGGATAGAGCAACACCCACTTGAGACGCACTCCAAGCAATTGAAGTGGCAACGACCGGCGCGGGCGCACCTTGCCACGACAACATGGCCGACACTTACCAATCTTGTATACGTACGTGGAGCTATCTGCAGATATTCAAATAACCTGCAACAGATTACTTTAGAGAATTTAAAGTTGTTCATTGAGTTACCATGAGTTAGGTTCAGAGTACCGACCGGCGGGACGTCCTATAGCAGATGAATCCAGCTATGAGCTATGCCAACATGAAGAAAGAGGAGCTATGTCCTTTCAGTTATTTACTTCCTCCGGCTAATGATAATGATAAAAATAACTTTCCCAATTAAAGGACAGTTAGCTACATTTATTATTATTATTATTTTTAACACTATCTAGCCCCAAACTAAGCAGAGAGCAGAGGGAACCAGATAGCTGATAAAATACTTAAATTCTTTTTTTTTGTAAATACATACATAGAATACAATATAACACCCAGACAGAGAACAAACATCTGTATTCACCACGCAAATATTTGTTCTCGGTGGGGATCGAACCCACGCCCTCCAGCGCAGAAGGCAGAGCTACTACCAACTGAGCTGTAAAGGCAGTCAATAAATCAAGTTCAGTATGCTGCCTACACGCGTCTTATCAAAAAGTGAGTAGTAACCAAGCTAAAGCACGAGCAATGAGACACGATGCATACCGCGCCGAGCGACGCTGAGTCACGCACTCCTGTTGGATGGCTTGTACTCGGATGAGGCATTAGCGACATTACACACAATATCTGGCACGCCACGCTACTCGTTTAATTGAAATTATGAAACGCAGGAGCGATAAAACGCCGTGGAGACGATAACGTTGCTAAAACTTGTTTCTAGGCAAGCCTATTCCATCTTAACCTAGGAAAGTAAGTTATTTAGTTTGTAATTAAAACAATTAAAGAAGTGAGAGAACTTAGGTTATGTGTTTTAGGCAATCTCAATGCGTCCATGATAATTAATTCCATTCCATTTATTGTAATGAATCAATCTAGAAAGGGTTTTGCAAGACGGTGTAGTGTAGAGGACAGAATTTTTGATGGAGAGGCTGGAAAATTTATTTACACAAATAAACTTACCAAAATTAAATATTTACAAAATGTACAAAATACACAAGAAACAGTTGAGCTATCTGCAGACCGTTAGAAACGATCTAGAGATAGCTCAACTGATCCAAATCAGTACCAGACGGAAGAGTCCCCAAGAAAGGCTTATGCGCTGCGCCAGATACCCACCAGCCAATGGGTCACGCGACGCTTCGATCAGTCGCCTAGATAAAATATAAATTATAAATGTATATTATAGCCCGATGAGAAGCAGAATATGTTTGAGTGCCGTCTCCACATCAGTGTTGTGCTAGGTGGTGCACAATTAACAGTTCGGCGAGGTCAAGAGGAGCGCGCGCCGGTCAATTCCAGCAATTGCCGACGTGGGAACCGACAACACTGACTCACCTCACATTCCCGATTAATCCTGATAGAGTGCGCTGGAGAGCATCTCATCTCGTGATCATCAGCCTTACAACTCATCTCCACTCAACTCATCATAGAAATATAATGATGACTTGATGACTTATCTGAAAAGAGGTAAAAATACTGTGAAAGAGGAATGCTGAGAGTTTCAATTCATTATATTATATTAATTCATTATAGGTAAAAACCAGAGTTTGAATCCAAAAAAAGCTTCTATAATTGAAAGTTGAATAAAAGAAAAACATATTTTATTTTATTTGGAAAACAAAAAGTACAATGTACCTATAATTATTAGAACTTTAAAAAGCTAATACTAGATACCCAATTACTAGATATCGTAGGTTCATTAAACTTTGCAAATTTAAATAAATTATTTAATACCAAGCTATCCTTGATACAGGAAACTGTATCTAGGTATCCATTGTATTCCCCAAAGACAAATATCCTCAAATTTCCACCCCACAATTTTTCTTCCAAATGATATCTTTCAACAATCCCCAACAATTACTTAAAAAAATCAAGGCTCCCCTCCAATCTGCGAAAAAACGTCAAACAAATTGCCCCAGAGCCAATGGTACAGGTATTTGCAACAAATTGGCCTTAATAAAATACTCCTTCTAATTAACGAGCGTCTTCCCGGCTGGGGGTAGTCAGGTGGAAAAAAGAAAAGCCGGGTTTTCTTCAAAAGCCGGATATCGTGTTGTTTTGAAATAAAGTCATTGAAAAAAATTACTGATTGTTCTTGCAATTATGATTTGTAGAAAAAAAACCTGTATTAAGACTTAGTATGATGTGGTTAATTTTGTGGTCAGTTTTTAGTAGATATAGCGATAGCGCTAAAATAAATGAAAAAATCAAGAGGCATTAGTAGTTGAATGACAAGAATATTTTTTTACATTTCAGGTCTATCTACGAGATATATTCGAGGCACCAGTTCAACATGGCTAAGCCTAGAAAAACTCACTGGCCAAGCTCATCATACAAGTTGAAAAATCGGCTGTCTGTAAAGTCGGTTTACTGACGATAGTTGAACGTGACAACGTCATACAGCTGTCCACGCGGACGCATCGCTCACTCAAGTAGGAGAGAGACAGATGTCGAACGCTGCCGAACGCGGAGGCCGTGCGTGCCTTTTTGTCGCTCGTTCCGCGCTCTCGCTTGCACTTCAAGCCTTAAATGGAACGCCTCAGAGCGAGGTAACGCCGCATGACGTCATGTTTTTTCGTGCGTGCAGCCAGCTCCATCGAATTATAAGACGTTGTCACGTCAAAAGCCGGATGTTATTCCATCTCTAGGTAATCGTTCCACTCGCGGAAGGAATTCTTTGAGAGCCGGAGAAAAATAACAAGAAGCACCTTCTTAGAAGAAACGATCTGCCTTAATTGTGCCGGTGTAATGCCGAGAGGAAATGGCTGTTTTAATTGGAAGCTTAGCTTCTTTGATTCCTTTAGTTTGAGTTTTCACGGGTCTGTTGTCTGAGGCAACGAAAATATTCAAGGAAAAAATTGAATTGAAATATGTAGTTTCCCGGCTATAATCCCCCAAGCACGAATTAGTATATCCCCTGAAATATCATTGTTTTGCGAATTCAAACTCACCCACATAATAAGGTTAAAATTATAAATTGAGTAAAATGATGTAAAAAAAAGTAATAGTTAATTTATTTAACTTTTACTAAAAACTAAATTAACTTTTACTTTTTTTTTATCCATCCATCAAGTCACAAATTAGGTTACACAGATGTGTTACCTAATTTGTGACCATAACAATGATGGTGGATTTTCATGTAAACATCCACCTGTATCACTTGAAGCTAATATAACTTTCAATCAGATGGGCTTCCCCTCAGATGCGTATCTGGTTACTATCACGCACTTACGCTTGATTTATGCGACGACTTAATCCAACTATTTACTAGTTTTACGAAGGTAAAGAGGACCTTTTTCGCCGGCCCTTCAGTTTGGACCAAGCTATAAGTGTTTGGCTCATTATCTTGAATGTAATGTATATTTGTGTAGACTGTACAAACTTAATATGTAGAATTGTATAAAGTCCAATCAAATTCAAAATCAGATCTTAGTGACCCACAGTTTTGTGGCTTGTTTTGCTGTTGTTTTTTGCACTAGTAGTAGTGCAGCTTTCTCTAATCAACAGCAGAATACCTATTTCAAGTTTTTATTTTGAATCCTAGCTGTAGATCTACCATAAGCTCTGTCTGGCTCTGGTTTTGAGTCTGTGTGAGTGCTCACCAGTGTATTATACAGTGTGTGGACGTTTCGACATAGGATTAATTAAGTCAACACACATCACACAGACTCAAAACCAGAGCCAAAGACAGAGCCAGACAGAACTTGTGGTAGGCCTACAGCTTGGATTCAAAATAAAAACTTATAGTATTTTTATGAAACGACAGGATATTTACCATGATTACATTTTTCTGAGTTGACTTCCGATATTTCGGCACAGTTGCATGCACCATGATCAGTTGATCACGGATGAACTGAAGTCCACGAGTAAAAGAAATGTTATGTAAATAGTGTTAAAAACCATGATAGTTTCAAAATTAAAAACTTATAGATATTCTACTGTTTTAGAGAGATTAGAGAAAGCTGCACTACTACTAGTGGAAAAAACAAAAGGTTGGCTTGAAAAAAGATGGGTCACCACTTTATTTTTTATTTTCAGGACACTGTTGTGTAAATTGTCCAGAATATTTATTTATTTATTTATTTACTGTTATCCTGTACTGAAGTCCAGCTCGCTGCCTCCTCCAAGTTGGGTCTCCAATGAACTAAGAACAGTTATCAGTCAGCCGACGTGATGTATGCCGGAGGGACTCGCTTGATAATTATCAGTTTCACTTCAACAACTCACCGTATTAGCTGACTATACGAGTTCAGAGAACATTCTTAGCTTAGTGGTAGCATAGCCACCCTGTCTTGTTAAGTCCACTGACGCTTAGAACTGGCACCTAGACACCTAGCTTTAAGATGTTTTAAAATGTTGTGATATAAATGAATAAAATATTTTTGACTACGATTTTGTCTCGATGTAAGACTAGATTCTGAGCCCTGATCGTAGTTTTCAAGTCTATTTATTCATCATTTTCGGGTATTTTTTTCATTTAATTTGATAGTAAAAAATCTGTGGTTTTAATGGTCATTTTCCACGGCAAAATCGCAAAATGAGTTAAATACTTACCTAGAAATAAATCTGGTATTTTGGCAACAATACAATTCAAAACTCTGTATTTCATACAAAGTGGACCCTCAGCCTCTTAAATGAGAGCATCGCAGTGCAATTATTCATATCACCCTGGACACAGCTCAAATAGAACAGCTGGCATACTTACGAAGAAAACTGCACAAAACTTGGCCAAATCTTAGTATGAAAGCCCACACTGAGCTACGTAACATACTTAGCATATTTATGATAATATTTATACCAACGATGCGCTATTCTGCAATCTTCAACTTGACATACCGATGCAGATTTATAAAAGATCTTAGTTAGGCTGCATTTGTTCTAAACAAAATAAACAATAATTGAAATAAAAAAGTGGCCATGTAAATCTTGTCTAAATGTGTATGAGACTATCCAACTTAGCTTTGACATTATTTGAAGGGATGTTTAATGTAACTGTAACGTATAAAAATATGTGTGTAATGTAATATAATTCAATTCAAACTAAAATGTCACAGACCACCGCTTCAGACGAATATATAGATATATATACGGATATAATATGCTTTGTTATAGGCGATGGTTACCACTTACCATCAGGTGGGCCGTCTGCTTGTTCCGTCAGCTAGTCGTATAAAATAAAAAGATGATTTTCGATGTGAGTTTTTGAATTGCACTTTTCATATGATGTCTTTATAAGTAAAGCCATGAGTGTTTCAGCTATGTATACCGTTCGCTGGAGCGTAAGGCCGGCGACGCAGTGGCGCGGTACGCGGTTAGGGCGCGCGCACACGTCGCAATAAAGCCACGACACCGTTATTAAACGACACTACATTCCTGCGTACATTATCCACGAAACGTGGATTCACATCACGGCTGTGCCTCAACACTTCAACATATACAAATAAATTGGTAGGTGAATAAAAACTTGGAGTAAAAGTGAAAACGTGATATTCATGAAAAGTTTACATTACATGTTTTATCGATCTTGCTGATAGAATAGCATCATTATCATCATCATCTCAACTCAGTATCACCCCACTGCTGGGTATAGGCCTCCTTCATCTGCCAGCCTCTTCTGTCCTGTTCATAAATGTTATGAAATATTTTATTTTATTTTATTTATCAGCTATCTTGTTACCATAGTAAAACTTCGGCTTAGTTTGGGGCGAGATAATGTTGTGTGGTTTGTCTATGATATATATTTTTTCATCTATTCCTTCTGAAATTCCTGGCACGTGAGGCTAAACATCTGTATGCCTAAAGCTGATGGACGCAGGGCATTACATCGCAGGGCACGTTCCTAACGTGCGTGACCTACGAGGCAATGCTGTGTACGGGGCAATGTTTGTGTTTGGCGATGTTTACTACTTAACATCAGGTGAGCCATAAGCTTTTTTTCGACATTGTATGTACATTTATTTACACAAAGAAACTTAAAATAAAACAAATATTTACAAAATGTACAAAACACTCAAGAAGCAGTTGAGCTATCTGCAGACCGTTACAAACAATCTAGAGATAGCTCAACTGATCTGAGTACCAGACGGAAGCATCCCCAAGACGCTGGCGGCATTGCCATGCTGAAAGCTTGTCGAATAATAAAACTGACATTATCATTTGTCGCGTGTTCTTCTCTCATTTCAATGGTTTCAGATCTGCAGAAAACGCAGCAAGTTAAATTCACAAGAAAGTGCATATATCTCAGCCATAGATAATAAAGTCGTCACGAGTCAGAGTCAGCGTCCCACCTCCTGCGATATCGCAATATGTCCGAGAGCGATAAATCACGGTATAGCTCGCGACCACATATGAAAACTGCTCCACGTTTGAATCAGGCTTGTTGTACACTGAGTTGCGGGTGGAAACTCTTCTTCTTCCTTAGTTAAGAGCAACGCTCTTGTCGGCGTAATGTATGCATTTTTCTCCTGGTATTTATTTTGAGGGCAACCTCCTTAACCTCCTTATACGACATGACAATGATCTTTGCTTTTATTTGACTCATGTAGCCTTAGTCTTGCTCTTCCTCTCTTGTAAACTCTAGTATTACACAATTATGTTGTAATCTTCCTGGCTATATTTTATCTATTGGGATCGCATTTGGGATAATAATATAAAAAAGCAGCCAAGTGCGAGTCGGACTCGCCCATGAAGGGTTCCGTAGCATCAAATAACATAATATAAAGGTTTTTGTAGTTCGTCGCAAGGTAAATTGCGGTCTAAGATTTATGACGTATAAAAAAAAAACTACTGACTAGATCTCGTTCAAACCAAATATTGTTGGAAGTTTGCATAGTAATGTACAACATATATTTTTTTTAGTTTTATCATTCTCTTATTTTAGAAGTTAAGAGGGGGGGGACCAACTTTTTTTCACTTTGAAAGTGTCTCTCGCGCAAACTGTTCAGTTTAGAAAAAAACGATGTTAGAAACCTCAACATAATTTTTGAAGACCTATCCATAGATACCCCACACTTATGGGTTCGATGAAAAAAACATTTTTGAGTTTCAGTTTCAAGTATGGGGACCCCCAAAATTTAAAGTTTTTTTTCTATTTTTGTGTAAAAACCTTAATGCGGTTCACAGAATACATCTACTCACCAAGTTTCATCAGTCTGTGACACGGCCGGACAGACAGACAGACAGACAGACAGACAGACAGACATGACGAATCTATAAGGGTTCCGTTTTTGCCATTTGGCTACGGAACCCTAAAAAGATAATGCCTAGTTTAATTAAAAGAATAAAGGTAGTAAGTTATGAGTAAGTATGTATTTAGTTTCGGGTTTAATTTCAGTAGCAATAAACATCGTGTATAGGTATGTTCTACTTTCTAACTAATTTAATAAAAAATTGTGCTGTTAAAATCCATAATTTTCTTAGTCCTTTCTTTGTGAAAACCTTTGCTGCCTATTCTCAGTGTACCTCCTTCCTATCTCAGTTATGATCGCGTGCGATTTTAGTGCGGTTTGATTGCGTTCGCGCTGCGGCCGGCATGCGGCAGTTTCTGCGCGTATATTGGTTCCTTAATATTGAGCCATTCGCCTCCATACCACTATTGTACTGTTCGCCTCCGTGGCCATCCAATGCGCTTTTTGATACTCACGTTTTTATTGGAAAAATTGCAAGTTAAAGGCATTGATAGACGAAATTGTATGCTTTTATAGTATTGAAGATTCAAATTTGTCGATAGATTTTTGATTTAATCAAGCGAAATAATTTAAGTAGGTATATACGGCTTCGACTTCTCTTGGACTTCCCTTGCCACCAAGTGTGGTGAAAGGATTTGTAATGCGCCTCAAAGAGGCTCTTTTCTTGCACTTAACACATACTTTTGAACTTTTTAGGTTCTGCGACATGCCGGTTTTCTCGCAATGTTTTCCTTCACCTTTTGATAGCACTGGCTTACATAAATTGTTGGGCAGAAAAACTCACAACACAACGATTTGATTGGATTTGAACACACGACCACAGGATCGGAAGTCGAGGCCGCTACCACTAGGCCACTAGCGCTCTAATTTTAACATGGAACACTAAACACCACTGCATGTTTACATATACAAGTGAACACACCTCTGTTAGTCAGAGACATGCAATAAAAACATCTACCACAAAAAATAGGAATATTCGGCTATTTTAGACGTTAGCGTACTAAAAGCCACTAAAATAAGAAACCCAATCAATTCAAAACGACACTCAACACCGTAATTAAACTACAGACGATCAGCGGTCACCTGACCCGGCGCCGCCGAGTCGCCAGGGGGTGCTGGGGGGTGCTGGGGGTGTCAGGGGGGTGTCAGGGGGTGGTGGGGGAGATTAATTACTGTTTGATGGCACAACTGCGCCCCAGGTACAGTCCGAGAGATTTACTGAGCGACAGGTACAGTAATTACAATCTGCCGAACTTGTGCTCAATCTGTCTTGGTTTTGTCAATACTGAAATAGACTAATGATTGTTCGAGCTGTTCAGGATATGGAACATTAAAACTGAACCGCAGATACCTGCTAAATTAACTCAATATTAAAGGCCTGCACACATCTGGTCGATGGCGATGGCGATCAGCTGAGTGCTGTCAAATATGACAGTGGTATTTGATAGCGTTTCAGCTGATCGCCCCTGGCACGTGAGGCTGAACATCTGTATGCCTCAAGTTGGTGGACGCAGAACAGTGCATGCATGGTAGGGCACGTTCTTGACGTGTGTGTCCTATGAGACAAGGCTTTGCTATAGGTGAAGGTTACTACTTAGCATCAGGTGGGTCATGTGCTTTTTCTATCAGTTAGTTGTATAAAAAAAGGTAAAAGTAGGTACCTACAAACTGGCCAAGATCAGTCACTTTTCTAAATGTACTAGCACTTAGAGTCACCTAGCTTTAAGACGTTTCAAAGTGATCTCATATTTTTTAATTTATAGTTTCAGAATCAGAGATGGATTATTCTGTAATATACCTGCGTAATGCTCCTGTAAGTTTCATGTATCTTCAAAAGTGAGCAATATCACGATCAGCACCTGTCAGACGTGATCGATCACGCGCGACATCGCACCATTATTAGCGGACGCGCTGTGCGGTGAAATTGCACGTCTGTTCTGCCCTAAGCGGGTACTGGTGGAGCATTCTACTTAAATGAAACGTTTAGCACCTTTATCCTTACCTATACCTTAGAAGTGAAGTTTGAAAACTTGAGAAACCGATTTCATAGCCAAACTGTTGAACCCATTTTGATGAATCTATGGGACCAATGAAAATGTATAACGTTCCATATAAAAAAACAAATCGGCTAAAAATGACTAAGTTATGCAATGAAAAACATTTAAAAAAACTAAATAATATACAACAGAATTGAGAACCTCCTCCTTTTTATTTGAAGTCGGTTCGTAATCAAAGTCATCGGCGTTATAATAAAAAAAATAGGCCGACCATATTCTCAAGATGCAGGAAAAAGGATTGAAATCGTTCTTCCAGGAAACCTCATGGTAACGATTTATGTCCAGTTGAAGATTTAAACTCGACAATGAAGAAATCTGTAGGTAGATCTCTGTGTGTATTTGAGGCTACTCCCACCAAAAAGAAAGATTTTTGACATTGACTTTTCATTAATTTCCCCCATCCACCTTCGTAACATTCCGACGGTCCTCTGTTCTGCTGACGCTGCTGGCCACCTATTCACGTGGGTGATGGATTGCGGCGTCGATTAGGGCCGGTGCTGACCTGTTCTTTCATATCTCGCTAATGGCCGCCGCTACATGCACATACACCTCTACAGCGATCGAGGTATGGCTGGATGAGCTGGGCTCTACTATCAGGTATCCTAAATTTAACGATGGTAAGTAAGGGGTTTGTCAAAGAAAAGTAAAAAAAAGATAGATTGAGTGAAAGAAGACACGGGAAAGAAAGGAATGGCTATTTTTATAAATCAAGCTCATGAAAAAAACATATAGCCAACCTGATGTTAAGTGGTAACCATCAAACAAACATTGCCTCTTAATTTTTTATTCATTTTATAGAATTTAATGTTTAAGATTTTTATAATGTCCCAAAACTCGCTCTTAACTTTCGGGACGCCATAAAAATCATTACCTCGTAAGTCACGCACGTCAGGAACGTGCCCTACGATGCACTGCCCTGCGTCCATCAACTTGAGGCATACCCTTCAAATTGAAACATGCCAAAGCTACTTCACCGCAGAAAAAGACATGACTACCAAGATATTGCATGATAGAGGAAACACTTTCCTCTATCGTCTGAAAGAATAAACCTGATGTGCCGACCTCAACTTCATAAGGATCGATTTGAATTCCATGTGGAGATTCAAAGTGATTCTTCTATTAAATGAAACTACTGCTATGGCTTTGAGTTTTTGAAGTAGAAGTAAGTATGCTCAAACTTCAACAACTGTTTGTAGCTTCATGTAAAAACGATACAAACAGTAAACTAGACTTATCCAGTGGTTGTACATCCTCGGGCACCTGTCGACGTCGGCTGTCAAATGTACAAGGGTCATTACTTAGCCGATCGGTAGCCGTAATTAATACGAGGTGCGTGGATAGCCGCTTTCCGACAGCCCGCACCATGTCGACCTGCCAAATTAATGAGTGTAAGTTACTTTTTTCTACAAACCAAAATCACAAATCACATCTCTGAAAATTACGGTAATCATAAAATTAGATCACGTCACATTTTGATCCTGGCCGTATAAAAATGTTATAAAATTAGATCCTATACTTAAGAACTGTAAAAATATGTTTTCTAAAAACTTTTATACCATTTTTTATTGAGAGCGTTGGTGGCCTAGTGGTAGCGGCCCCACCTTCCTATTTTAAGGTCGTGGGTTCAAACCCAGTCGTGTACCAATGAGTCTTTCTGCCCAAAAAGGTATGTACAATAAGCCAGTGCTCACAAACGGTGAAGGAAAACATTGTGAGGAAACCGGGATGTTGTAAAACTTAACAAGTTTGAAAATATATGTCAAGATTAAATTTTGATGAGTTGATCCGATATTTCGGCACAGTTGCATGCACCATGATCACGGTTGAACTGAAGTCCACGAGTAAAAGAAATGTTATTGGCAGATAAATCGATCTACCCTCTTTCGCACTCTTTTATTGGTTTCGAGACTACTATTGGTTCCATTCTCACTATTTTGTCGATTTCGACACACAACACTGACGGTATCGGGACGCGTAGTGGATGACACACTTTTTGGTGGTTTGCACATTCGTACCACCGGGTTCCAGACTCCAGATAACTGGAAACCATCTTCACGGTTGAAGTTCTTGTGTCATCCACTACGCGTCCCGATACCGTCAGTGTTGTGTGTCGAAATCGACAAAATAGTGAGAATGGAACCAATAGTAGTCTCGAAACCAATAAAAGAGTGCGAAAGAGGGTAGATCGATTTATCTGCCAATAACATTTCTTTTACTCGTGGACTTCAGTTCAACCGTGATCATGGTGCATGCAACTGTGCCGAAATATCGGATCAACTCATCAAAATTTAATCATGGTAAATATCCCGTTGTTTCATAAAAATAGTGTTAAAAACCATGATAGTTTCAAAAGTTATAATATATGTCAAGTGCACGAAAAGAGCCTCTTTGAGACGCACTTAAAAATCCTTTCACCACACTAAGAATGAGATAAGATTAAAACCATTTATTGTTCTATGAACTCATCATTTTATGAACATGTTTTTAATTTCACCTCGAACTTTAAAATCCCCATTCAATTCATCACAACCCTTACCGCAGTCCCAAGCAATCAAGATATAAATTGGCGCATACCTCGCAATCCAATTTAAGGAGACGCATGTGCACTCCTGATTGCGGGCGCCATAAGGTGACGCGGACTCATCTGCTCATCCATTAGCGCTCGCACCTTGTTCCACTCGCTACATATTTCATTTCAGACTTCCACACACAATCAAATAATAGGGTTTGCGTGTGGACAACGACAAAAAGGGTATTGTTGGGTGTGTTTTTTGAAAAATTGACAATTCACTTTATCTAGCACCAAATTATGCAGTGTACGATGGGAACCAGATAGCTGATATAATACTTATAAACTTTTTTGAAAATAAATACTTATAATATAACACCCAGATAGAGAACAAACGTCTATGTTAAGCCAACAAATATTTATTCTCAGTGGAGATCGAACCCATGGTCTACGGTGCAGAAGGCAGGTTTACCTACTACCAACTGAGCCCATGACGCCTGTCAATTTAACTTTTTAAAACTTAACGTAATTGTTCGATAGTTCAAATTAGGAATACCTACTTTCAGCATGCTCATGAGCTCCAAATATGCTTGCAGACCATAGTTTCAGGCGAATGTTTTTTGTTATTGTATACTTAATGTCTACGTGATTGAGCTTATTTTACTTTGTAACCAGATGTTAAGTGTCTGTCGGGTAGTCCCTCACGCACGGTGAGCAATAGTCCGCGCGCACATGTCGCTGCCCCAACAACCTATACAATTTGATAAATCGCATCGCCAACATGTGAACTACCCTCTTAGCTTAAACGGTCCAGCTTCAACTCCACCCTCATCCAAAACCCCACCTTATCTTTATAGCCGTACGTTTCATTTTGGAACTGGAGTTCAGATTGGAAGTTATCATCGTTTAGTGACGCATGGTTCTAAAAGGACCTACAAACGTTAATCAAATTCAAACGTTACACATCACTCATAGAGTTGAAATTAGGTTGCGAGAGTATGGTAAATGTAAGGTTTGAGTAACGTAATGGCAAATGCACTTTAGTGAATGCCCGTGCAGTAACTGATTTCGCGAGGGTCGGAGGTAAGATAATGCAGATGTTTGAGGGTAGGTACGAGTGCCCCTTGGAAATAAGCCCTTGGATTGATGACAGAAGCAATTTAGGAGGACGGTTTGCGATTAATATAAATGTAATGTTTGAGATGCAGACCTGTAAGTTTTCGTTCTGCGGACTATATTTTGTCTCAAAAGGTTTGGGTGTGAGATTGTGTGCAGTGTCAAGTTGTCAAGATATTATTGAACTTATAACTTCCTACTGGAGTAAAATAAGAATTTTTATTATAAAATAATAGTAAAGAAAGACGAAACTCAATAAAACTGAATAAGGAAACATCAGCCTTCCACAAATAGTGAATAAGCAATCTATACAAGCCAAATAAAACATAAAACATCGAACCAGACTTCTGAAATTAAATTACCCTCTCGGATCCACACCGTCCATAAAAATTGAATTTGAAAACTTCGCGCATTCGTCTACAGTTTGAAAATGAATAAAAACGATCCATCAATTTTGGATTCGACGAGCTTCCACTGTTTTCACCGGACGATCGATACTAAATTAGCTAATGGAAACTTGATAGGGCAAAAAAGTCCCACAAAAGCCGGTAAGCGCATTTTGCAACAATAAATCTGGGCATTGTCTCGTCGACAGATGGCGTCCCTGCTGTGCTGCCCCTATGAGGGGAGTACAGGTAACTTAACACCGCACTCCCGCGCCAAAGCAATCACAATACCTCCGCTATAGAGTTGACAGCGCTCTACGTTCTTGAAATAATTTCGGTAGCGCATTTTCGTATTTGCCAAACGATATGAAAATTATTGTGTTTATTTATCCTAGTTTACACTTTCTCAATTTATGACCTTGTGACCTCGATCCCAAAAAAATATAGTGTAAAACACAAAGTTAAGAACTTCTAAAAAAAAGTGTTTTTAATTCATATGAATGAACTTAACATAAAAAAAATTATATGTCCCAACTCTAGCTGCCACCAGGGGTGATGAACAGTTGGATTGCCAGGTAACTGCATTAACCGAACAATAGAATATTCAATTTATGTTAAAAAGGGGACATGTGTGTGCGATTGTGTGTACGCGTTCGTTCGCTCACCCGAGCCATACCATACCATGCCATGCCATACGTCACTTCTTTACGGTGGGATTACACTGTCCGATTGAACAGCGGATTAATGGTTACGAACTATTGCTTAGTTTTTAGTTTATAAAAAAAACCAAACGGCGTTTTCTTTTGAAGTTTTATATGATTCTATTGCTGGACGAAAGCTTTTTTTTAAAGCCAAGAAAGCGTTGGAGGTTGGAGGTGGAAAACTCACCAATGAACTCGCGTCACTGTCAGTGACATCTCTTCGGCAAAGATCGACAAACTTTACCAAAAGTCAGGGTCCACCCGTAGACAACCAGCAGGGAAGGACATACAGATATATTCGTTCAAGTTTACACTGTCGGCGTTTTCGAGAGTGCCACTGTTTTTGTTTATTTATTTATCACCATTCATTACCTTCCTTATGAATACCTAAAACTTCATAAACACAGATTAAATTGTAGTAGTATTAAAGGTAAAATATTATTATCTATTATGATATTGGTGTTTTCCTGTTTGTGTGCTGCATTTAATCAGTCATTCAAAGGTAAATAACCATTTAAATTATTTATTTTCAATATCAGTCAGTGAGTAAAGTTAATTTAACTAATAGTTTACCTTAAAACCAAACCAACAGTTATGAGTCTCCGTCTATTAGCACATTTAGTGTAAACAAGCACATAATGGTTCCTGTCGTACAAACAAACAAACAAATTGTTCTAGCGAGAGCCGCCTTCGAAGTAGAGCATTATTATTTATCTACATCATTTACGTTGAAATGTGTTCGTGAAATGTTATTTTCGATTTAAAATTGTATTATTTTAATAAAGCGGTCTTTACTGTTGTTTAAACTATATATACAGTAAGTTTGACAAGATACAATGACATATTTTATGCGGTCCATATTTGGGGTCAGTCATTTTTTTTCTTCTTCTTCTTCCTCGCGATGGTTCGATGGAAGAATTTTAATTGTGCCTCAAAGAGGCTCCTGTTTTCGAAATTTCTAGGTTCTATACAACATGCCGGTTTCCGCAAGGGGTTTCCTTCACCGTTTGAGTGTACCAGCCTAGTGCATCACTTTTATTTAACTAATAATATAGCTATCATTTTATGTAAACGCTCGTAAGTAGACATTTGTTTAATTCCAAATTACCTTTATTCCATATTAAATTATAATTATAATAAAGACACAATCGTTAGAATGAACAGAAAAATACAAATAATATGTGTGGAGTCTGCAAAGTGGCTCCATTACACTGTAATTTAAACTATTAAAATTAAAATCAAAGTTATATAAAATCTTTATGCAAGTAGGTACTCATAACATCTGTCCAGCATCTGATTCTGCTATTTCTGTCAGACTGGGCCATAAAATTAATTATCTATGAACCAGCCATCCACAATTTGAAAAGCAATCTACATTGACTTATTTTATTAATATTCAGAAAAGCAATAAATTAAATTGTGCAATAAATGAATAACCCAATTTTAGACATCAAATAAATTAACGAAATTATTGCGAACATCACATCAAGTTTTAGCATCATACCGGCGCAAGATCAAATTTCAGTTAAAACTTTACGCATTATTATCTTTACCATAGAACATTATATTAATAAAAATATACCTCAGGGAGTGATGTCCCAAACCCTGTTGTAAGTTTTGATTACGAAATGTGCATTAAAATTATGAGAGAACCCTAATCCATAACCATTATGTGGGTTCCTCGTTTACCGTATCATTGTTAACTTGAAGCCTGTTCGTAAAAACAGTTTGTATCTGTAATTATTTTTAACACGTTTCGGAACGAGAGCAAACGAAAGAACAGTAAAAAATTCATTCAATAAAATTCTTTAAAATCGTATTTTTCTTGATGTTGAGGTTTTTCTTGCATTAAAATGTGTACCTATCAAAATACAGTGGACTTTATTCTCTCTATTGATTTTTCTGTATTTGATAGTGGAAGAGCTGATTGCAATCCACGCACCGGCACTGAAATATTTTACGAGTGACTCGCATTGCCGTAACGTTTATAGCACAACACAGCTCTTGGTGAACAGCTGGATCAATTCTGATATAAATATAAATATAAATAAATATTCTAGAAAATCCACTCAACACTATGTAGCCCCAAACTAAGCAGAGCTTGTACAGTGGGATACAGCTCAAGTTACCTAAAAACAAAGAAAAATTACGCTTACTGTAAGGACATAAGAGCTAGCAGTGTGTAGTCTGATGCGTACCTATCATTGTGTACTATGGGAACCAGATAGCTGATATAATACTTAAATACTTTTTTTTCTAAATACATACATAGAATACAATATAACACCCAGACAGAGAACAAACATCTATGTTCACCACACAAATATTTGTTCTCGGTGGGAATCGAACCCACGACCTAAGGCGCAGAAGGCAGAGCTACTACCAACTAAGCTGAGAGGCCAGTCAAATGATATCTTTACTTTTCCAACAAAATAAAACTCACTAAATATTACAGGCACGTGAGGCGAAACATCTGTATGTCTCAAGTTGTTGGACGCAGAGCAGTGCATCGTAAGTCACGTTCTTGACGTGCGTGCCCTACTACGCTTTGTTATAGGCGATGGTTACCACTTAACATCAGGTAGGCCGTTGCTTGTTTCATCAGCTAGTCGTGTCGTTGTGTCTCATAGAATATAATAAAAGTTTTTTTATTATATTCTATGAGACACAAATTTAAAATATTTATGCAAATTATGTTTATGTTTGTTTTGAGTCAAGATTGTACTGTTTGACCTTGCGTCTACTGTGTTCTTGTTTTGATAGCTAACACCAATAATCAGCCTCTATCTTCCTCTAGTTATCACTGAAAATATGATAAATAAAGAGTTATTTTGTGTAGAGTTTACCAGCGGTTGGACGAGCTGTGTTTATGCGAGGTTTAATGCGAGGGTTTATTGTGAATAATCATGTCGGTTTATGTTTATGTCGGTGTCGGTTTGTGTCGCGTTGCAAATTGATTCTTTCGGCTCTACCGGATTAGATGGGATTCGGGTCTGTCTGTGGTTTCGGAGATTAATCCTATAGATTACGGTCACTTCGTAGACTACTGTTAAATTTGTAACCTACTTTGTTACCTACAATGTTGAAAACTTACTGCCAAAATTAGCCTTAATAATGTAATATTTTCATTTATTAGGCAACATTATTTGTCAATTATAAATAAGTCCTTCTCTTTTTAAGGTGTGCTAAGAATAAGGACTAGCTAAAATAACTATTTTTATTCGAGGAACAGCATTACTCCATAACTGGTAAAATCAGGCTTAAGTCAATATTTTTTAATATGTTTTTCAAGAGTGTTTTTCTGTAAATGAATCAACACCGTCACGGAGCACCAGTAGGCCAGCAACAGCACAATTAGCGGTTATCTCCTCAATAGAGTATTATCTCCCGAGGAGTATTCTGAGCACGTTCACTGCTACCTTTAGCATCACTCTATTCATTTTGTTGTCACTCCTCTATTCATCATCATCAACCGGTGTTAGGGCTAATTTTACAATCTTTCATCATCATCAACCTGCTTAGTCCTAATTTTATAATCTACAAATTGTATTCTTGAAAGAAAGAAAGAAAGAAAGAAAAGCATTCTTCGGATAATAATGCCTTAGTGCCAGTTGTACCTATACTATACCTATTGATTTTTGCCAGTGATGGTACAAGTGACACTACTTTGTATCTTTATTACCACTAATGGTACTCATGACAATTATATAGGATCAGTAGTACTATCATAATGTGTATCCATCTCTTTTTCAATATCTCTTCGTCAGAAACAAGGATTATAATTTTCTATTCGACGAAGAGCGTTATTCCGTAGATCGAAATATTTGCCTAATAAGTCTACTATTGTGGTACGTAGGTTTTTCTTAAGAACAACTGAGCTTTTCTCAGCCTTCATTATCCATACGTTTACGTCGTATGAGTCTACGACGTAGACCGTCACCATAAGTGCCGTAGAGTTTGTATAAATAGAAGCAAAATAATATAAACTGCGATAAACAGTGCTAAGGGTTCTGCACTGTTTGCACATTAGCGTAGCAATAACGAACAATATGTTTGAAGAAGAGGTTGAACGTGATTATTAGGTGTAATCATGATCAGTAATGATTGGGAACTAAAATAACAATGAACTTCTGTGTAGGTTTCCAAGATGCCTACAATTCTGGTGAATAAGAAAGATTACAGTATTACTTATGACAATATTATCATCATCATCATCATCAACCTATATCAGTCCACTGCTGGACGTAGTCTCCACGACACAATTTTACACTTTTTGACGTGATAACGTCTTATAAATCGATAGAGCCGGCTGCACGAACGAAAAAACATGACTCATGCGTCGTAACCATCGTTCCGCCGTTCCGTCGTTCCGTCGAGCCCGAGCCCGAGCCCGGGTAAGGGAGTCCGAGTCGAGAGAGTTTTCTTATGACGTTGTTACGTTCAACTATCGTCAGTAAACCGGCTTTACAGACAACCAATTTTTTTACACAATTTTACACGAGACAATATTATATCTAACGCATATTTATAATGCTCACTTTGACTGGCAGTCATCAAAGTCAATGTCAAAGTCAAAAATTAATTTTATTTCACTTGAATCGCAAGGATCACTTTGAAACGTCTTAAGGCGTCTTCAGGTGGTTTCAGGCTTCACGCGGCCATCAACATTGAAAAACACAACCAGCTTTAATGAATTCAGCTGTGGCATAATGATCCGTAGACTGCGAGGACAGTATGGTAAAGCAATGACTACACCGACGCCGCTGATGGAGCTGATGTGAAGTGTCGGTCACTCGGCTCCGTGCAAAACCGGTAACCCCAACAACCTGACGCGCGGACACTACATCTATGGAGTTTGTCAAGCTACATTTATTTCTATAGTTTTTGATGCTTATATAAAAATATTAAGGTACCTACCTAATTAAATTATTTATTAAAAGTTGTTAGTATGGTTTATTACGAGTATCCAGTATCGAAATGCTTTCTAAAATTTAAAAATCTCAGTAGTCACTTTATAAGCTTCCAAACTATCTGTTTTTTAATTCTTCTTCTTCTTATCGTGTCACTGATTCTTTCGAACCAAGCGTGGTGAAAGGATTAAAGTGCACCTCAAAGAGTCTCAAAGTTTTTTATTTTTAAACTCCATACCTACATCAGTTCAATAGTTTACTATTTAGACAATACATATTTTTCTCAAAAAATCATTCAACTATCAATTACAACATAATAATGTAAAATAAAATAAATAAAACAACAAATTAAAATTATAATTAATTAAGTCTGCATTCACACGTGGCGACTCCATGCACGTATCAGAGGGCGCAATGAGTCGCGACCGCACCTTGTCAGCGCTCAAATTGACGTGGATTGTGTTGTCGGCTGATCTTTGTCAAGCAGATCCGAGTGCAGTACCGTAGTTTAGAACGAATCAATCAATGGATACGTTCAGTGCAGTTTATACGAGGATTTAATAATGGTTTTTAAAAGTTTGCTTTTAGAAAAGTCGCGAAGAAGTGTTTAGGCACACGAAGAACAATTTTTTCAGGTCTGTTATATTCACAAGGTGTCTAAATAACCTAATAGGTCATTGATTGATTTCGATAGGTTAACTACAATGTGCTAGTGGACACATTCTTATAATAAGAATAATATCAGAATATTAAGGCAGCATGAAGTTACTCATTATTGCCGCTAGATTGTAATTTTACTATCTTATTATTAAGATACATTCTTGATAGCATAAGAATATTGGCATATAGCATAAACTACTACATACAACAAAAAGTTTTAGTACCAATAGATTGTTTACCCACGGTCTGCAGATTGCTCAATTGAATCGGTGTATTTTCAAAACACTTGTAATTTTTTTTTGTATAATGTTTGCGCTTGAGTAGGAGTATTCTATGATCAATAATGTGACCTAGTCGTTTCCAGCGTGCTATAGTTCTGCGCGGTGTGTGTTCCAGTGGCGCGGCCGTCAGTTCCGCGCCTAATCTCTAATTATCCCGCCATTATTTCATTTGTCATCGAGCATCGGCTGCTGTCACCACTCGCTGACGTCCACTATTGCTGATTATTTGCTTTGATGATTTATTTTATTAAATAAATTAATGTCCTGCAATGCCTATTAGGTTATTATCTACCATGGTTCATGAGTTAGATTGATTTCCATCATTTAAGTCGTCCCCAATATCACAAACCATAGTGAAATTAATAACAAGGGTGGGTACATAAAATACACAAAATAAATGTCCATAAAAAAGTATCTATCAGCAAGTGGTCTATATAATCATGTAGAAAGCTTTCTCAGAGTACATGTATACAAACAAGCAGTAAAAGGCAAGGTATCGTCGGCCCCGTGGCGTAACGAGCCAAGTCTAATTTCCAAGATATCGGGCGACAATGATAATTGCTTTCTTCGGTTGCCGACGTGCCTCTTGCGGAGTACTAGCCAATTTTTAGGGGTGTCAAGTGGCATTGTCATGGAAATTGAGAATCACGTGAAAGGTAGTTCGAGTGGAGTGGGAAATGGCTTTTTCTTTTTTTTCACAAGGAAAATCCTTTTTAGAATGTTTATTTTCCGCTGGTGGAAGACTTATTAAAATGAAGCAGAAGACGGTTTGCCGCGATCAAAAAATATTGCAGCAGCGCGTGGTCGAAGGTGAAGCTAAAATTTTAAATTTTGTACCACAAGTATTTGAATCGATTTGAAAACTACTAAAGCCTTACCATGAATAATAAAATAATATACTAGGCTCTATTAAAGCGTTCATGCCCTTATCAATCAAATTATTTCAACATTTATAGATTGGCGACAGCCCTAATGAGCAGTCTCAAAAGGTAGACGTGAATTTGCATAGTGCGACGATAAAAACGCCGCGTGAACATTCCGCCCTCATTACCAGGAGCACCCGACCACCCGACCACCTCACGTAGAGTGTCCCTTCATGAGCCAGGGGACACTTTACTGACTGATATTAAACCATCTTCGATTTTATGAATATTGTGCTCGGAGAATAGCGTGAAGACTTCCGTTCAAAGTGTGATGAGTAAACTTAACATTTGGTGGACCAACTTGGTGGCGATCAGTAAAACGCTGTCAAATACCCCAGAACGCTTAAATGTGTGCAAAGCTTTACTCTTCGTTATTCTTCGTGGACTGATTTATTCTTCTTGTCGAGTCTCTAGTTCTTTCAACAGTGTGGTGAAAGGATTTTGAATGCGCCTTATTATAGCTCAATTCATGCACTAAGTAACATGTAACCTTATGTTATTGGAGTACCTACATAGTTATTTTCATAGTCTACAGGTTAATAATATTGTATCCCAAGCAAAGTTTTGTGTGTGTGTGACCAACAAATAACGGTACATTGATCATAAGGAAAGTTGAAAAAATAATGTTAAACAAAGTGCACTAGTTTTATACATTATAGCTAGGTAGGGTTCTCAAATGGCGACCACAAACCGGAAGACGAAAAGTAGGGCGCCCACCCACCAGATGGACCGACGACATTGTTAAGATCGCGGGAAGTCGATGGATGGAAAGAGCTCAGAATCGTTCTTCCTGGATATGTGTAGGGGAGGCCTATGTCCAGCAATGGACTTCTTCAGGCTGATGATGATGAGCTAGGTAAGCTGGTAGCGGTGTCAGTTGTGCGTACAGCAGTTTTGAGTCGGCCATCTTGTGTTTTAGTTCACTGGAGAATGCCATTGTAATCTTCCAATAAAACATCAGAGACAACTCAAAAAGCTCTTTAACAAGTCGTGACAAGCATTTCCATACATCCAATTTAAGTTTAACGAGGCAAATAATGAAACGTACATAAATCCACGACATCTAAGGCATCCGAGCGTCCCCTACGACCGGACAGATCTAGACGATACAAGCCATAATCCGTTTACTTTTATCTCTATACCCTTGTGTTTGACAACCCTATCCTACACCACCACCTGAACCTTACCACTTAGGTAATAAGACTCAAAATATCTCAGCTGAGAAGGACAGGGTTGGTGAAGACGGTCCGTCAAAGAGGTTATTACCTGAAATATATAAGACAGTCCAGTAGGTAGAGGATGGCCCCGAGCGAATAAAATGCAAATATCGCAGTGTAGTGTGCCTTATCCAGCTACGTAAGGATAGACATTTTAGTGAAGGGACAAAAGCAATATCGATAACATGAAGAACAATAACAATACTTATAAAAAATATATCGTGGAATGAGACAAGCGTATCGAGACTGATAGAACATTCATAGAGTGCTAGGACAGATGACAAAAGGGTATGAGTTTTCTTTACAATGATATAACTTAGAATTGACATTAAAAATCAATGAAAAGATAAAAAAAGGAAAGGAGCCTCTTTGAGGGGCACTTAAAAACCTTTCACCGCACTTGGTTCGAAAGAACCAGTGACAAGATAAGAAGAAGAAGAATGAAAAGATTGATGCTTGAATTGAATTTAAAAAGTGAATGTCACATAATGAAAATAACAAAACAAATGTACTTTTAAAGTGTGCACCAATCCATCGATGTTAAAATCAATCGCTGGTCCCATCCCTCGATCGCCGAATCGCTGAATCGGTGTGGCTTGTTGGTCGCGTTTACGAGGGTCGCTGTAAACTGTAAAAAGCGCAAACTGTTTGTTTATGCGCAGTAACGATTGAAAGGCGGAGAATTGAAAACTTCCATCGCTGGCTCCATAAACGAACCTGCACTTTTACTGCCGCCGGACAACGGGCTTCGTTTTCTTTTTAAAACTGTTGACAGTTTGCTTTTTTAATCCTTGTACCGAGGTTCGGTGGCTCGCAGATGAAACCACGAGCTTTGAGTTGGTTTATAAAACTTTTGCGTAAAATATGAAGTTATTGACTTCGATACACGTTTTTAAAATTCAACTAAAGAAGCAATGTGCTTCTTGTGCTGATAAAACTAACTATGATCAAATAGGTAATTGTGCTTACAGTAAAGGCCTGCGACATCTAGGCGATGCCGAAGGCGATCTGTGAAATGCTGTCAAATACCGCTGTCATATTTGACAGCGTTTAACTGATTGACATCGCAGATCGCTTAGATGTACGCAAAGCTTAAGTGTGCCTAGCTGGAGACCTGGACGACGACACTGAAGATTTGGGGGCGCTGGTATGATGATTTCAACATTTGAAATTTTATGACGTTTTAAAGTGATCCTTTGTGATACAGCTGTAATAAATAAACGACTTTGACTTTGACATCACGCAGATTATATTAATAACAATAATCTTTATAAATAATTTTGAAGATTACTAGTTTCATTTAACTTAAAACGTTCTTTAAAAAAAAATATTCTTCTAAAAATAATTTTTAAGCGCTACCATTAATTAATGATTACTCCAAATTGTCATATAAAAAGGGTAATGTATAGGCACCAACTCCACACTGCTATTCTAGTGGGTAGTGAGCCTACAAGGGTTAAGGTTTATTTATTTGTATCACTTAACTAAATGAGACCATCCCCGAACGATGGTTCATATACAATTTAGTGAATAAACGGGCCTAAGCCATACTAAGCCTAAGTAATACTAATCTTAGTCATTCTAAGTTATAAGAATGGGTAACTCATTTTGAGCGTTTTGTATTCAACACGCGGTTTCTGGCAATCTCGAGATTGGACCGCGGGCGCGGCTCCATTCAAATAGCGCCCTTTTTAATGCCCTTGGCCACACCACAGGCAGTAGCAAACAGCTGGTCTTCTCCATCATACCCTTTTAAACTCCATTATACTGCTAGTAAAACAACAAGCACCTTATCAACGAAATGAACACGATATAGTACAGCTATTTTCATACAGCTGTGGATGAACTAGCTTAATTAATTGATCTTTTTTATGCTTAATTAATTGATTTATATCTTAACTATCCATCATGATTTATGAATTCTTCAAAGGTTCACCTTATGACTGATGATGAAATGTTTAAGCAGTTATATCGTTTCCTGCAAGAAACCCCTTTCAGCGATAAGGCCGCCCATAGTATTTTATTTTGTTTTACGCGTAGTTTATACATTTTGGGTATTATTAATAATCTTAGCGTAGCGTTGGACTAGTTAATCCGTGTTTTGTCTCTTGCATTGACATGCAATTGTCAACTCGAACAAAAGTGACAAAACACGATTTAACTACTCCAGCGTTGCGCCAGGATTATTAATAATAAATAAAATAAATAATAAATATTCTGGACAATTCACACAACACTACCCAGCCTCAAACTAAGCAGAGCTTGTAATATGGGAACCAGATAGCTGATATAATACTTGAATACATTTTTTTTTATTTTTTTTAACACCCATTATGTTTTCTTTGTTGTGTACAATAAAGTGTTATCTATCTATATCATCAGCTTGAGGAAAGCCACCACACATATTCTCAAAAATCTAATAATTTATTTTTTATTTTTTAATACTTGAAAATACTAGCTGTCATGACTCTTACAAGCCGGGCCACTACAAGGCGATAACACAGCCGGTGTCATTACCTACAGATCGCTCTGTGTGTATGTATCGCCTTGATGTGGCCATAGTCTAGTCAATCTAATCAGCACATGGGTTGAGCAGGTAGGGATCTGGGGGAGGTAACATTAGCACTGGCAGTTCACATGTGGTTTGAACAAGAGAGCGGTTGCTCTCCATTGGCCGCACTGTGGCCGCGTTTTATTTAGAAGATTGAAATGTGAAGATGTACGGTTTACGATCGTCCAAAACTGACGTTTACTCTTGTTTTGATTTATGAACAGTTAAATATTTCTTTGTTTCTGAAGATAATTCGAGGCCTCTGTATTTCACGTTGCTGTGCTTCAACTATTTCGTTAGATCTGTATAGACTTCGACCTTATTTGACAGAGTATCTTTGTTTTTTGTTATTGTCATAGCAAACATTTTTTTCTGGGTTATTCTAGTTCTAGTATATTGTGTTGGATGATTTATATTGCAAACATGCAATTGTGTGCATAACTTAAATGGCAATCACACCCCAAACAGTTGCGAACAGAAATGAAAAATATATAAAATATTGATGTCAAAAATAGGATGAGAAAGCTTACTCATAAATAGGATCGAAGCCTAACTCGGTGACTGAAATGAGTTTTGTTTATGTTTTCACCCACAAATGAAATAAAATCGTAAAGTTTAGGTCTAATTTGTGTCTAGACTCGTAATAGGTCGGACGTTTAACGTTCAATCTGATTTATTTTATTTGTTTTATCATGTGACAACAACATTTACTGAAGTATTACTTATTTATATTTAATTCGTTGGCTTTAAATCTATAATATAAGTTAGCCCCTAAACAACGCTCTTAGGCTTACACCAAAACATTAATAAGTAGGTACATAATACAACTTGTGAATGTTTTGGTGTATTGTAACTATAGTAACCTGTAAAGCTATTGTTATCTTCAAAATTAGAAATATTTATTAACACTTTGGGACAGCACAAAATTAAATGATGTCTAAACTTATATGAATAGTAACTTAGTTTAAAACATTGTTTAAAATAAGACCTGCCATTTATCCCATTTAATGTGAAGTATTTAAGCATTGTTTATTTTAACAGATTTAATAAATAAGGCTATAAAAGTGAAAAGTGTTTGATAAGCTCAAGTCTTGCAAGCTTGTTCAAGTGTTCCGAGATTGAGTCGAGTGGGACACCCGTGGGGGTCGACCGTGCCTGTCTGCGCCTGATTTATGCACACAGACACAAACAACTGCGATACACTCCACAGACGGCATCCATACGAGGATGACGTAGGACTAAGATAGTATAGATAGGTACATACATTTATTATTCATAAAAAAATATCTGAACAAAGGACCAAAGCGCCCAAAAGCTATACACAATTGGTAAACTAAAAAAAGCAGCCAAGTGCGAGTCGGACTCGCCCATGAAGGGTTCCGTAGCACGACGAACTACAAGAACCTTTATATATGTTACTTGATGTAACATAATAAGGTTCTTGTAGTTCGTCGAAAGGTAAATTGCGGTTTACGGTTTATGACGTATAAAAAAAAACTACTGACTAGATCTCGTTCAAACCAAATATCGTTGGAAGTTTACATAGTAATGTACAACATATATTTTTTTTAGTATTATCATTCTCTTACTTTAGAAGTTAGAGGGGGGGGACCAACTTTTTTCCACTTTGTAAGTGTCTCTCGCGCAAACTATTCAGTTTATAAAAAAACTATATTAGAAACCTCAACATCATTTTTGAAGACCTATTCATAGATACCCCACACGTATAGGTTCGATGAAAAAAAAATTTTTGAGTTTCAGTTTCAAGTATGGGGACCCCCGAAATTTATAGTTTTTTTTTATGTTTATGTAAAAATCTTAATGCGGTTCACAGAATACATCTACTCGCCAAGTTTCATCAGTCTAGCTCTTACGGTTTCGGAGAAAAATGGGTGTGACATACGGACGGACAGACAGACAGACAGACAGACAGACATGACGAATCTATAAGGGTTCCGTTTTTGCCATTTGGCTACGGAACCCTAAAAATGAAATACATTTTTTCTCAATTTCTAGAAAGTAACTTCATTTTTAAGTAAAATCAAATAAGACTATTACTTAACCACTGTCGTCCCACTTTTTTTAATTTAACATGCTGATGGAACAATCATATGGCGCACCTAATGTTAAGTGGTAACCATTGCCTATAACAATGCATTGTCTCATAGGTCATGCACGTAAGGAACGTGCCCTACGATGCACTGAAGGGCAAATGCCACCCTTTCCTCTTTCCACTACGCAGACCCTGGTCTAAGGTGAAAGTCACGTTCATACTGCCATCAACCACCTTGCATTTTGTGGGATCAACGTCTTGCATTTTAAGGGTCTATGTCTCTTTTCTTATAATAAAGAAGAAGTCTTGGTGTACGTGCCACTTCTACACATTGTAAGTTAATATCAGGATGAGGTCCTGGTAGCTAATTAAGGCTATATCGGATATGTCCGCGATGCGAGGCGATGCGAGGCGACGCGCCGCGATACCGAGCGAGCACACAAGTGACTTGCGGTCTCCGACTGCAAGTCTAGAAGATATTTATATTGGATGCGGTAAATACAAGCTTTATAATGAGTGTTTTAGTCAAGACTGATGACTTCATTGTGTTTTAACTATGATTGAGTCTGTTTTTGATACTAAAAGCTGTAGACCTACCACAAGCTCTGTCTGGCTCTGTCTCTGGTTCTGGTTTTGAGTGTGGGTGAATTATACTGTGTATGTGACGTTTCAACGTAGGATTTATTTAGTCAACACTCACACAGACACAAAACCAGATCCAGAGACAGAGCCAGACAGAGCTTGTGGTAGGCCTACTTTTAGTGGCTGGACGAGAACTTCATGTTAAAAGCACATCGAGATAAAAACAGAACATTTATGGTTCTTCTAATTTAGAAAATTTTAAACGCAACCTGTATAATTTCATTGAGATTTTGGTCGCTCGAAATGTACCACTGGTGCATTACTAGTAATCAGGAAATGCCACATACGGCACCTACTTAGTTTCTTAGGTCGGTGCCACGTATCGCCAAGTCAGCGCCCATAAATAACGTATGGAGCTAATCCGATACGCGTGATTTGTTGGCCTATTTACTTATTTGCCTAACCCACTCCACTCCACTCCACTCGCCACTCGCCACTTGCGAAACATCTCCAGGCTAATGCTGCGCTCCGGTACTAATAAATGGCTTTATTTATACGGTTCTGATACTGTAACTCATAGTCCACGGTAAAAATACTTCAAATTCACTCATTTGTGTCACTTTGTCGTGACATAGACAATACGTGGCATTAAATTGGTTTTCGCTGTAATATAGGGTTGATTGAATCAATCATCGGCCTTACAGTACGCCCTAGCTCTGTCTGGCTCTGGTTTTGAGTCTGTGTGAGTGATCATCAGTGCATTATACTGTGTATGTGACGTTTTGACGTAGGATTTATTTAGTCAACACTCACACTCTGACACACGTTGACTGGCCTCTAGCTCAGTTGGCAGTAGCTCTGCCTTCTGCGCCGTAGGTCGTGGGTTCGATCCCCACCGAGAACAAATATTTGTGTGGTTAACATAAATGTTTTTTCTCTGTCTGGGTGTTATATTGTATTCTAAGTATGTATTTACAAAAAAAAAATGTATTTAAATATTATATCAGCTATCCGGTTCCCATATTACAAGCTCTGCTTAGTTTGGGGCTGGGTAGTGTTGAGTGAATTGTCCACAATATTTATTTATTTATTTATTTACACTGACTCAAAACCAGAACCAGAGACAGAGCCAGACAGAGCTCATGGTAGGCCTACAGTATTGTATAGTTTTTGATATACCAAAATGATTTTTGTTGTTTTATTTTAAGAACTTACAGTTTTTTTTTAATATATCTTTTCTTAAACATGCGCGGAAATATTGTCATTACTTTTGAATATAGAACACGCGAAGTATCATATTTACGTAGACTGAAAAACCAATAGTACATTATTGCAAAGGCAGTGAAATAGGCAATTGCAGGTCGAGTATGAGTTTGAAGGCCGAGCCGCAGGCGAGGACTTCAATGATACGAGACAGGAAATTGCCATTTCGGCCGAGGCATATATAGTGCTTTTCTTAAAAAAATGCAAGGAAATAATCACCAGGTGGTGGTGTAAGAGGTTAATTTTTTATTAACCAAATAACAACGAACTCCGCTTTACCGCCAATTTTTTTTTTTTTTACAGTTTGTGCCGAAAGGTAAACGTTTCTGTGGCTATACAGCCACGAGAACGCAATGTGTACGATAGATGAAAGAGTTCTAAATTCAAACAGCACACCGTTTCATACAACATTGCCGGAGCGAGAACGCGCCGGGAAGTGATTTTGGTTTTTCAGTCTACGTAAATATGATACTTCGCGTGTTCTATATTCAAAAGTAATGACAATATTTCCGCGCATGTTTAAGAAAAATCACTTCCCGGCGCGTTCTCGCTCCGGCAATGTTGTATGAAACGGTGTGCTGTTTGAATTTAGAACTCTTTCATCTATCGTACACATTGCGTTCTCGTGGCTGTATAGCCACAGATGCGTTTACCTTTCGGCACAAACTGTAAAATAAAAATAAAAATTGGCGGTAAAGCGGAGTTCGTTGTTATTTGGTTAATCCATACTAATATTATAAATGCGTTTGTGACTCTGTCTGTCTGTCTTCCTGTCTGGCTTTCACGCCAAAACTCCTGAACCGATTGAAATGTAATTTGGTACACAAATAGTTGAGGGCCTGGGGAAGGACATAGGCTACTTTTTATTGCGAAAAAAGGGTTGTAAGAGGTTGAAAATAGCGGTTGAAAGTTGTATGGAAGTATCGTCATTTTTAGAGCTAGAAACTTTAAACTTATTTTTTAGTCTGTTGATTTGATATAAAAAAATATGACATTCAAAGTGTGTGCTGGGGGGGTCGAGGGAGGGGAGTACAGGGGGGAGTGTGGAGGGGAGTACAGGGGGAGTGTGGAGGGGAGGTGCGGGTGGAGTGTGGAGGGGAGTGTGGAGGGGAGTACAGGGGGGAGTTGGAGGGGAGGTGCGGGAGGAGTGTGGAGGGGAGTACAGGGGGAGTGTGGAGGGGTGGTGCGGGGGGAGTGTGGAGGGAAGGTGCGGGGGGAGTGTGGAGGTGAGTACAGGGGGGAGTGTGGAGGGGAGTACAGGGGGGAGTGTGGAGGGGAGTACAGGGGGGAGTGTGGAGGGGAGGTGCGGGGGGAGTACAGGGGGATTGTGGAGGGGAGTCTGGGGGGAGTGCGGGGGGAATGTGGGGGGGTGTTGAAGAGAGTGGGGGGAGTTCGGAGAGAAATGCGGGGGGGATGAAAGTGTGGCGTAGTACGACGCCATATGTCTAAGTTTAGTAAGAGCAGGGCAGACGACTGTGTCACGTGCACGCGAATATGACGTTGTTATTTAATTACTGTTTTCTTCCGCTGCAAATTAAAAATGCTACCCATAGACACTATACCACGCGGACGAAGTTGCGGGCACAGCTAGTAAAAAATAAATTTATTATGTAAAAGACCCTTTTTTATTTCCTTGCATTTTTTTAAGAAAAGCACTATATATGCCTCGGCCGAAATGGCAATTGCCTGTCTCGTATCATTGAAGTCCTCGCCTGCGGCTCGGCCTTCAAACTCATACTCGACCTGCAATTGCCTATTTCGCTGCCTTTGCAATAATGTACTATTAATAAACATAACGCTCATTAAATTCAAAAGGGCCACATTCCGAAAAAAATCTAAATCGTTTTTATTGCATAAAACATATCAAAATTGTCCAAATTTTTATATTCGAAAGAGACACCCATTGCTTTAGAGTTTAAAATGGTCCAATCACACAACTGCCCGTGGTCCATTTTGTCATGTTGACGACTAACTTCAGAGCAAAACGGCCATATTGTTAATTGCGACCCGGCAGTCTGCGTAAGCGCACGTCAATTTTATTAAAAAGGGCCATATTCCGGAAAGTAACTGGTGTTGAAGTGTTATTACATAGTGAAAAGTGCCATATTTTGAAATGTGACCGTCTTTAATTAAACAAAACACGTGAGTACAATATTATTTAATAAGGAAGCATGCCATATTTCAGAATGCGTTTCTTTTATGTTTAAATACTGCAAGTTTGATAATAATTTATTGAAACAAAAGTGCAGTACATGGAATATGTCTGTTTTGCGTATAAAATTACCTTGATTTTGATTAGAATTATTTGAGCTTTTTGTTTCATGGCTGTTTTGATGTTCGTGAGATATAACAGTATTTTTATTAAACGATTTCTTTACTGCTAGTTGATCCAACAGACGTCCTGTTAATATTTCAATTTGCTGGCCTGTACTGTAATATGAAAATTTTGAATGATGATGTACCTCAACATGAAATTATGACAATATGAATATAAGATCTAATAAATGGTATTTGCATACTTGTGATGCTATTAACTTGCTGAAGTTACTTTTGGGGTTCAAGTACCTACAGCGACTCACATCTTTTTTTTTTGTTCATAGAATGCTCAGTCGCGCACATCGGATTTTGAACATGGTCAGAACAAAAAATGAAGATCTTCAAACATCAACACACAATAACACAAACTTTGACTCAACTTCCAACTACGCCGATCAAAGATTGCTGTCCTCGTCATTCTTGTCTGATAGTTCTTGTGATAAAAATTCAATAGCAGGCAGCCAAAATAACCTTCATCTGTCAATACTTGATGAAAGTACTGCATTTGATGTGAGAACTCCAGAAAAAAAGAGCTGATTTCGTTGTTGAGGAAAGTACAGAAAATACAGTGTTCTGTACTTTCCTCAACAACGAAATCAGCTCTTTTTTTCTATAATAAACTTCCGGAAAATGCAACTAAGCTTCCTATTCGGAAGTTTAAAGCCTATGCTAAGAGTAATTTAATAAAGAAAGCGTACTATACTCTAGTAGATAGCTATATGAATGATAAAACTGCGTGGCCCGATGTCCCGGTCACTCTACCCATAGGAAGCTAGCATGTCAATTTGCAATGTCTGTACCTACTATTAACCTATCTATTTATTATTATTTTATCTTATTTTTATATCTGTGTAGATACTTTATTATAACTTTGAAGCGTAGCGTGTGCTGTCTTTGAAACTTTTGCTTTTGTATTATTGCATTGCATACGTCTGAAGAAGTGAAGTGGCACCACACTGGAACTTCACTGCTATTATTTTAGACTATCTTTGATTTGTAAACGGATCATTATAAAAAAACGGTAGGAACCCAGCCGTAGTTTGTTGCCTGTTCTTCTAGGCTTGGTCGCGTGGAACTGGCACCTAGACTCACCTAGCTTTAAGACGTTTATTGAATTTGACAGAATGTAAATCAGATAGCGACTCAGATGAATCTTCATCTACGTTGTTTTTTTTCAATTAAACCATTTTTTGTAATTAATTTTGCAAGTTTTTATGTTTTTTGGCTCTAACACAAGTGCGTGATTCTTTATTTTAGTTTTTTTTAAGCATTTAACAAAACTGCGACGTAAAATTTGAAATTAAACTTATTTTTTGTATGATTTGTGGCCTTTCATTTAATAAATTCATATAATATTTTGAACATTTTTATATACAATAGGGACTTATTTGACTCTGTACGTTTCTGGGTGAAAGTTACAGTAAAAATTATACTATAGGTAAATAACGGTTTAAAATACGCATTGAATGATATATCCCACATGTATATACGAAATATGATTTACAAAATAATACGAAAAAACGACGCCCAAAACTTCAAAACGCTCTCCTGAAAAAAATGAAGTTTTTGGAATGTGGCACTTTTGAATTTAATGAGCGATAAGTAACAATAATCAAATAGTACGTAGATATTTTCTGAGTGAGTCAGCACCACAAAACTCCATCCCTGTTTGTTTTGTTTCTGCCACAAATTATATTACCAAGTGTGCCTTTCAGAGCAAACTAATAACACAGCTAAATAAATAGAACGTAAAATATAGTTATATCCCTCGCAAGTAGCAACATTGAAGGTAAACTAATATGTATACGACATGAGTAGACTCCCGCCCGTAATTCCACGGCACTACTCGAGCCAGTAAAAATAAACAGAGTCCCAATCAGACGCGCAATCAGGTGCTCTTATTCTCAAACACTGCGCGTGTACTGTTGCTGACAGAACGAAGGACATTCTAAGCAACTGCCAGATCTAAGAGCAACTTTTCCATGCAAAATGTGTGCATGGGCCAAATGAAATGCTAAAACATTCATCTGACTGAAACATCCATCTTAGGCCTGTATTCCGAAACCGTGCTTGAGTCTGAGCCGAGTCTCAAACATAGATTTTTGACATTTTTCAATGGAAAACTGTCAAAAAATCTATGCTTTTGTAAATATGAGCCTAATGCTGCCTTCCTACGGTGCGTGGTTCTGCAGATCATCGGCACGACGACGCACGGCAACGCACACAGAAAGGGCTCCACTGCTACCGCGCACCTCGGCGCACGAGACCGTTCCCATGGTGTGTCGTGCGAGCTGATCCGCCTCCGTGCGCGATATCACACACCGGTGGGAAGGGGCTAAAAGATTTTTGACATTTTTCAATGGAGAACGGTGCGTCGTCGTGCGCGGTGCGTGATGATCTGCAGAACCACGCACCGTAGGAAGGCAGCATAAAACATCCACATAGAATCTCTACCGTGTCTGGGAATCAAAGCCGTGAAACTTTTTCTGTTTTGTAACGACAAATAAAGTAAAAAAAAGGTCAAAAAAATCTAATCTAATATAGAGTTCATAATCTTTCTTTATAACCATTCAGCACGGGACGGGACTGGTTGTGCCAAGTTCTGTTTGTTTGTATGATTACCTTCATAGGTAGCCTGCCTGCCTGTCTTCAGTTGTCCGTTCTGTGTTTTGTGTGTTTCATTGTATTTGTCTTACGTATACCTACATATGTCAAATAAATGTATTTTCTTTCTTTCTTTTTCTTTCTTAAGAAAAATTGTGTGCAAACAAAGAATTTGCTTATTTTTTTATAGTCTGATTTCACTGCTGTATTACTGATTTTTTTACCGAACGAATTGACCTTGACAAATGTCACACGACGATCTATATTTTTAGGGGGTTGAATTATCTTTTTGCCGCTGAGTGTACACGTGAGACGCAAGTACATGCATGCCCGCCCTCGCGTGTGACGAGATCAACTGCGCTCTTTGTGATCAGGCCACGGGAAAAGCGGGGAAATTCCATGGGAAAAATGTAATGGTACGATACATAGAACTACCTAGATCGGTCTCAGAATTTGATTGGTAGCTCTACCTTTTCCGCTATTGATTGTATGTGTATCATAATTTATAATATATACAGTAGGAAGTAGGAACCAAGCCGTAGTTTGTTGCCGATTCTTCTAGGCTTGGTCACGAAAACTGGCACCTAGACTCCTGACCTACCTTTAAAACGTTTCAAATTAATCTTTGCAATTCTACTGAATAAATACAATTTTGATTTTAAATTTTGGAGCAGATGCCTTATTTAAAAAAAAACGTGTTGATATTTTTTTTATTTCTCGTAAGTACCTTTGTATGGTACTCGCTAATGCCGTGGCTTCACAAGTGTGTGGAACGCGTCACGCGCGCCATTCCGTCAGCAATATTGTCTAAAGCAATTTGTATGTAAATCAATTGTTGTTAATACTATTTATGCCGATGGTTATTGAGCATTACTATTTACTTTCGCAATCTTCATTACTTACCCTAAAAGCAACCCTGTGCTCTTAGTCATATGGGTGAAAATAGCCTGGGAGTTTAGCGTCGGTTAAGACAGAAAAAAAACCATCAAGTTAAGACGTGATGGTAGGGAATTGTTAATAAGGGATTGTGTTTCGCATGCTTTCCCGCGGATTATGGCTGTTGTAAATTTTATTATATTATAAATAAGAAATTTATTGCGATTTATCGGCGTTAAGGAGTAATGTGGAGTAATATCGGGAGATGGAACTTCGTGATTGACTTGGCTTCAAATAACAGCAGTAAATTATTTATTCTATGATGAAAATTTATTGCATTCTGTAGTTATTTTACTCGTACCTAGGCATATTACTATTTGAGTAGAGGGAAAACCGCACAAACTACCCAATCTAGTGGAATGAAACAAACAAATAAACTGATGAAAATTTCTAACTACGAACAAATATCTGTAGCTATCCTTGCTATGCACTAAAAGTAGAAAATTTCAGTTTTAAAGACATCATGCACTTTTACAAGGAGCACTAAACCGGCTCCATGTAAACAAAGGAGTCCATTCCTAAGCCCATCTTAGAGCAGTCTTGGACCGTTGAAAGGCAATAAAATAAAGTAGTTGTGGACAATAAAGCAGTAAATATGACCGCGATACAGCGTTCTGTATGCAAATATTATAGGCCTTATCTACACGAGGTACGGATAGACCCGGCCTTAGAGAGTACGACGTGCATATTTGGGTCGCATCCTATGACGTGACATTTGCTGACTGAGAATCAACGCACAGCCTAAGCCAGAAAAGAGAAGAAATTGAAAAACAGTTTTTTGCAGTAAACGCGAAGAAAAAAAAAATACCAGATACAACCCCTTAGTGACGTGCAGGAGGTTAAAAGTTGTATGGAGATTTTTACACTTGAACAAATCGCTCGGGATTCCACTAGTAGTCTAAAAAAAAAATTCAGTCTTAATTATTTCAAGCAACACCATGTATTTAATCCATACTTATACGTTTTTTAAAACGCAAAAAAATACTGTGTGGTTTTTTAGTTTGTTCTGCTGACCATACCTAATCCCTGAAATTTGAGCATATTTTTTAGATAAGTAAGCAAACCAACAATATGGTAGATAGGTATGGTCAATAAAATGTAACAGCAACTTCATAGACCCCATGGAGCCATGAGATACGGACATGGGATCCTAAGCTCATGAATACCAGCAAATCAGAATACTTGATGTTATTGAAGATTTCCTTGGAAAAAACTATCTCGGCTAAGTGGCCATAAGTATTAGCAGCTTTGCGTATCATACAATATGTCTAGGGAACCCTGTAAGTTTATTATATGAGAATGTTAATATTATTAATCTTTTATGCCTTTAACCAGCAGTGGGGCACTCAATACCACTTAGATATTGGTTTAAAAAAATACTCGTTTAAACTAAACCTAAAAGTAGTAGACACCTACCAAAACTAAACCTGAAAGTAGAGCATAAGACAAAAAGAACACACTTTCAAACGCATACCGATATAACATTTCTTATTTTGTTGTTTTTGCTTGTTTGCTTATGTAGTAAATAAGTAAATGCCTATGAATAAATCAAATAAATTGCTAATCTCAGAATCATCAATTGCAGTAATCTTAATAAAAAAAATACGACAAAATAAGGAAGAGCTCCATAAACAAGGCGTCATCGGAAGAGTCCGCAATACCTAGAACTCGTAAAAACAAAAGCCTCTTCCACCGCGCAAATCGAGCGGGACTTGTTTTATATTTTCCCCAATTAATTTGCATAATCCTTGTCAAATACAGGTTCGAGAGACTTCGGAGGAAAAAACTCAGAAGTTTATACCTATCAGAAGTGGACAAGTTTTTCTGGGGCGGTGTAATTATTTAGCCTTGCTTTTCTAAAAAGCGTCGGACGACATAAGGTACCGTAAATACGGGTTCCGGCTGACATTAAATAATATTTCAATTTTTATACAGAATTTGGCCTAATTACTTTGTCTTCTCGTATCCGGAGATCGCTGTCACTATAAGTCATTTAAAAAAAACCGTCTTGACATAATCCTTCTTAAGTTGCCGTACCTGTCTTACACGTACATCTTTGTAAAAAAACTATTTAATTTTGCATAAATTTGCGCAAAGCTCAGTAGAACGCTGCGTTAAAAAGGTAAAGAACATGAAATACAGTATTCGTAATGATGCACGCTCGGCCGCGCCGTGAATGGCACGCCTGCGCCTGCTCGCTGGACTTGACACGCGCGAACTACGAGTGCAGCAAATTTAACTTAAATTATTCAAGTAACAACATTAAATTAAGAATTATGAATTTCAGGTATGAATAATTTACAAAGAACAGTATTACAATACTATCTTAGCTAAGGCTGAAGCACAGTTTTTATAATTCTAGTCTTGTTTTATGTATCGCATTGCAGAATGCAAGTAAAAACAAAAAAAATCGTTTGGTTTAGCCATCGAGATATAAGTACTACGTACTAGAGAAGACACCGTAAATTCCTACTTTGTCCCGTTCAACTGCGGCGATCGCGCCGCACCTCACTCAGTCGCCTCAGTCGCTCTCTCTCGAAAACGCGTAAGTGCCGTGATTTACATGGCGCTTAAGACCTTTTTGCCGAGAACAAATTACGAAACATAGGACAATTCAGTTATTTGACGTAGCATCTCTAGTACGTAGTACTTATATCTCGATGGGTTTAGCTTGATTTTACTGACTTATCCGATGACTTTTATTCCATCGCGATACGATTCTAAATTTAATCACAACAGCAAAGTAACATAAGCAACGATTGGATGGTTTAAATACTATTAGAATAAGCCCGTTATCGAAAACAATTCTTTCACCAGTACTGGGTAACGGAAAAAACAAAAGTCCAGTGAGATGCAATTGCTACAAATGAATAAGATCGCAATGAAACAACATTAAAGTGCGGGATAAGTGTTTCCATGAATCGTTCACAGTCGTGAGGCTATAAATTAGTTTGGAGCCATAAATCGGGCGGCTTCAACGCCAGCGACGGACGCGGCCGGGACGCCTCCCATGCACCGCGACGCAGCTACGCGTGTTGGAATCTTTACACAGCTGTGCGTGGGAATGAAGTATCTACCACTTACACTAAGTCCGTATTATGAAGCTAGTGGTCACCTGAGATGGAGTTTTTGGCGCGCCGTGCCTTATAATATATATATAAAACTGCCTTCCTACGGTTGTGGTTTCCTTTCTAATGCTGCCTTCCTACAGTGCAAGGTTCTGCAGATCATCACGCACAGCCGACGACGACGCACGGCAACGCACACAGACAGGGCTCCTGTGCTACCGCGCACCTCGGCGCACGAGACCGTTCCCATGGTGTGTCGTGCGAGCTGATCCGCCTCCGTGCGCGATATCACACACCGGTGGGAAGGGGCTATAAGAAGGACTCTGATGTAAATGGCATAAGCAGTCAATTTTCTTTTCATTGACGAATTCATTGAAAAGATTGGACGACAAGAAAAATTTGCTTTACACATGTACAGATTGAGGCTCATATAATTTTTTTATTAAATACGTTAAAACTCACGTTTAAGCGTTTATACCGTTGTCTCATTAATTTTCGCTCAATGTTGAGGCTTTCTCGGATTTTTTTTGATATTACATGATTAAATATATAAAATAACAGTGAAATAACATTTAAGGAATAATGCCATCCTATGAAAAGACTATGAAGAGTCATCATACCCTACCACTGCAACTCGTAGTATGTCGTATTTTCAGGGCAATACTCAGTTCTAATGTACCACAATAGTGAGAGGGTTTTAATATTAATTGGTTCAGTGTCTGCGCCAAGAAGCATCGGGCGGTGTATAAAATCGCGTGTTCCCGTCAATTCCCCAAATCGAACGCGAATAAAGGATGGCTGGCTACCCGCGTTTCTTTTGCAATTCATTTGGCAACTGCGTTGAAGATTTAGATGTTGTGCTTTATTAATGAGAGACCAAGCGACTGAAAATTTACTTAACTGGTGCCCTTTTCACTTTAGTTCTTAACAAAATATGTACGTGGTAGACAAGCCAGGGCAAGTTTATTTATTACCTCTAGGTAAAATGCAATAAACTTGATTGTTCGAACGTGACACCCTAATGAAGTTATATGTTTGTCATGACAATGTATTAATTTAATCTTAAAATTATAATTTAATTTAGTAGTTTAAGCAAAGTAGGGCACTGTAGCGGTACGACTGACCCGCTGCGTTTTAGTTGCGGGGCCAGTGCACGTTTGTTTGCTACTAATAAATTACTAACACACGACGTTGTTGCACCACTCGATGGACTCTGAACTTAGGACAACATGATTTAGATTTAGAAAAATGGTGGTAATGATAGAAGTAAAAATGATTATGTCACTGGCAAAATTGAAGGCAGTAGACCACGAGGCCGAAGCCCGATACGTTGGTCCGACCAAATCCGCTCCATTCTCAACGTGAAGGTCCATGAAGCCATTCAGGTTTCCGGTAACAAATCCAGGTGGCGAAATATTGTCAAGGTTAAATTGGTCAATAAAGGGGGTCACGACCCTCAGCAGTAAAGAGCACGACGCGAGGAGAAGGAGCAAAAAGAAACAAGAAGGCTATGTGTAAGTAAAGTAAAGTAAATAAATGTTATGTAATGTTCTTACACCTAAGAACTATGTATGCACCTAAACTAAACCATGTTTATGCAATAAATGTATTGAGTATTGAAATGGCAGCCGAATTTGACCATTTCCTGGTGGAGAAAACATAATCTCAGATCGAGATGAAACTGGAAGGTGGATATGTAGGATACAACAGTGGTAGCTCAAAAAATTCTTGTAAATGTGTCAAGTCTTTGTTCGCAGTGGGCGGCGCCAGCGGTAAGCAAGCGGTTCGCCCGAGCCGCACTAACCCGATGCGAAAATTAAAACTGCACTGCCTCTGTACCGCTCCTATTTACTTACATTTTACTATTTACTTGTTCTCTCTACCCTGCTATTTTGGAACAGCGGTGTTCTTGCGGGACATCCTAATTTTACTGTACTGTGCAAAACATGAATTTATTAGAGGTATCTTTTTCATGCAAAAGCTGATGGAATAAGCGAGAGCCCATCTGATATGTAATCTACAGAAACACGGCTCTATTTACAACGATTTGCTAGTTTGATTGCTATTCAGTGCTTTGATCCCAGGTAACATGTTCTTACTTAGTAATTCACACAATATTCCACACGTAAAAATACTGGTCATACCTGCAGAACTGACAGTAAACTTTTTGAGCTTCAGGCGGCAGAATAACCACGACATTTCAAAAGACTGGCCTCTCAGCTCAGTTGGCAGTAGCTCTGCCTTCGGTGCCGTAGGTCGTGGGTTCGATCCCCACCGAGAACAAATATTTGTGTGGTGAACATCGATGTTTGTTCTCTGTCTGGGTGTTATATTGTATTCTATGTATGTATTTACAAAAAAAAAAGTATTAAAGTATTATATCAGCTATCCGGTTCCCATAGTACAAGCTTTGCTTAATAGTTTGCGGCTGTTGTGTGGGTTGTCTGCATTATTTATTTATTTATTTCAAAATCATAAAATACGAATTTTATTCCACACGATACTCATATAAAACTTACTAACCAACGTAAAGGTGTTCAAATTCTCATATGTCTGTAAATACATATAAATTGGAACTCAGCATAAGCTCTGAAGCAGAAATAGGTAAGTGATGGCGATAACGACGTCTTACGAACAGCATAAGGAATGAATGAGGCACGCAAATAGAGTCGAGTCGGCAACTCTACACGAGCCGACTTCCACTGCCCACTCGCTAATTGTGCCGACAACTTAGCCACGGACAGAACCAGGGGCACACCGAGATATATAAAGCGGCTTACTTGAGTGTTACTAAAAAAATACTTGATATTTGTGACAGGTGTCACAGCTCAGTTAGTCCCAGCCTTCTGTGCCGTAGGTCGTGAGTTCGAAAGGTTTATTCTCTGTCTGGGTGTTATATTGTACTCTGAGTATGTACTTACAAAAAAAGCATTTAGGTATCACATAATTATAGCTGGTGAGATAGCGCTCAAACGCAAACCTATAAATTTTAAAAAATGTTTGGGGTTTGATAGTGTTGTGTAAATTGTCTACAATATTTTATTTATTGACGAGTGCCATATACAACGTGTATCAAAATATGTGTACTATCCCGAAGGGGGGTGAATTTCCACCCCCCGGGGAACAACTTTTGTTCAACGACTTTTCCAACTTCGATTGGTATCTCTGAAAAAAACTGCAACGAAGTTTCAACATGAACAGCTGACTTTATACAAAGTGACAACCCTAAACTCAGCTACAGAGGTAGTAGGTAGTAGTAGTAGACCTACAGAGGTAGTAGGTCAAGGGGTCAAGGGGTTACAAGGATAGGGTTGTCAATTTATTTAGGCATTATGAAATTAAATATTTTTGTATGAGAAACTGAAAATAGGAATTTTTAATTTTCTCCCGCCCACAACTGATCACCATTGTGGTCTGAAACCCCCCACCTTCGCGTAGTACACATATTTAGATACACCTTGTATACGCCCAAAGTCTTCGTTTCTTTAGCTTGTTAGAGGCGACAAGCAGCTTAATCCAATATTGATCAACCTATTAAATGAATGATTTACAACAAGAACTTCGTATTTCGTTTCGTACAAACGCTGCGGATGCTCAACCATTTATTGACTTCTCAAAGATCGAGAACACTTCACCCGCTGTACCTCCAGCCTATGTAACTTTCTTGAGTCGTTGAGAGGTCGCAATTAGTCAAATTGCAGCGAGGTGACCTCTCCGAGTTGTTTGAACAGGATCGAACTTGGATTTACTTCATTTACTGTCTTGCAATTACTCGGACTTCACTTTAATTTGTCAAAGAACCGTCCACAGGGTCCACCTGACTGGTAATTGGTAACACAAATGTTTGCTTTAAAAGTTAACCTTATGAAAGACATCACTCACAGCAATAAGACTGCACATTTAAATAAGTGCTCAAGGTGTGTGTTTTTTGACAAAATTTGGCTAACTTTGGTATACACAGCCCTTTTCAAACAGATGTTTATCATTGAGCTTGTTCATATCTGGATCACCTCATCGCAGCGCGTCAAAAATTGCACTATTAGGGTGTTATTAATAATCCTGGCGCAACGCTGGAGTAGTTAAATCGTGTTTTGTCACATTTGTTCGAGTTGACAATTGCATGTCAATGCAAGAGACAAAACACGGATCAACTAGTCCAACGCTACGCTAGGATTATTAATAAGACCCTTAAAGTTTGCGGAAGTGTGTGCGAGTGTATGCAAACCATTTTGCTGAAATTGATCGCCATCGCAGATCATCTAGATGTGTGCAAGGCTTTATTTACCCACAGACATACTTCAGGCGTCCATGATACAAAAGTGATAAACTTTATCATACCGAGCATAGGATGAAATATCGAAGGATAACTTACAGATTCATGTATTTGTGTTTGAGGGAAGCAACGTATCATCCCTGCTAATCCGCGAAGCAATCAAACTTGCCTCATTCATAATGTATGAATGGACTTGCCAATACATACACCTACGGACCTTTACATACAAATGTTTGCTATTAGTTTGATTGAGGACTAGCCAGGGTTATTAATTTCCTCTGTTCTAATTCCGATCTCGTAGTCATTTATGTAACTTTTGAAACTAAACTAAACCACCACTTGTGCTTTCTTTTAGAACTTATCTTTCTTGACCACATACTTTTAACTTATCTTGTTATTATTGTTATTATTATTATGTGCCCTCTGGGTCCCACTGCTGGACAAAGGCCTCCCCCCATTCCCTCCGGACATCGCGATCCTGGGCTACGCTTGTCCAGTTCGTCAGGAAACCATCAAGGTCGTCTCGCCATCTCCGTTTTGGTCTGCCGCGTCACCTTCTCGCTGGGTTTGGATGCCAATCTATGGCTATCCTTGCCCACAGCTCATCTGGCATACGGCAAACATGACCAGCCCAGTTCCACTTCAGCTTCGCGGCTTTCAAAGCTACATCTGCGATTTGTGTTTGTGAGGGCAGTTCTGTGTTACGGATTCTATCCAGTCGTTTGACACCTAGAATACTGCGCTCCATCGCACGTTGGCAAACCTTGAGTTTGGACTTTTGAAGTTGCGTCAATAAACAAGTTTGCGCACCATAGGTCAAGACATGTTCAATGCAATGTATGTATGTATAACAGTGTTTTAGCAGACTCACTGTAGGTGCCTCCTATTCCATGGCTACCTCATAACTATTCCCATGTAGGCATCATTAGCGGAGCTCACAAACGATGTATCAATCTCAGACACAATAACCTGAATGTGAACAAGCGAGCCATCCTTCATGTCTGTCAGAAGCTGACGATACACCCCTTTCTCATTTGAATTCGGGATGTTATTAGGAGCGGGTGGAATGTAAATATAAGTAGGGAAATTATTGAAGGTTGTTTTTATTGAGTATGTAGAATTCACCTACTAATACCGTATTTAGGCTGCCCCGAAGTCTCCACCATGGATTGACATGAACTTCATCAGTATTCAAATTATTAGGTGTGTTCATTTTATGGTAACAAAAAAAAACATATAGCATTTCAATCACGAGGTCATTTGAGGGTTTGAATTGATAACCATATAAAAAAGAAAAGAAAGAAAGAAAATTTATTTAAATTTAACACGAGCCGGTATGACCGAGCCCCGCTCGGGTTTAAAAAAAATAGTATTATTATTTGCCAAAAGATGTCAGGAAGAGTCGTATCTTTATTGGCTTATTTTTAATTAACAACGCCATTTAGCTTGCAGTTAGTTGCTCACAATCGTTAATAGATGGAAGGAGCAGTCACATATTCAGTTTATGTTTTTAGTTTTTTTTTAACGAACAGACTCATTTTCTGAAAATGAATCCTAGCTAGATCGTTTTATCGTCCCCGAAAACCCCTGTATACTTAATTTCATGAAAATTGTTGGCTCAGTTTCCGAGATCCTAAATATATATATATATACAAGATTTTCTCGTTTAAAGGTATAAGATACGTTCGTTTAAAAATAAAGCTGCGATATGTATTCATGGATTCTTTTAATTCAAGAATTTACTGTACCGAAAAGACTTAAATATTTGTCGAGGGCGGGCGGCGCCCAGGGATTGTCGACGGGGACCAATCTGGCGGTCACACTCACCACACGGTTTTAAATCCGAGCCGACGGACGCCCGATAGAAACTTTTTAATTCGGCCTGTGTGGGACCTTGATATACACCGGGAGCCAAACGATTTTTCAATTACTCTTTTAACAGATATTAATTAGCACTGGCAAATAGTAAAGTACTATCTCACGGTCAAGATTTTGTTTTTTTTTTTAGTGATTATAGCAGATACTTTTGTTTGCTGAATGTAGGTTAGTTAAACTTTGTATTTTGGTTCTTTATACTGTGTTCTGCCACCTGCTCACTAACTGATCGTCCACGTCCTGTGTTATTTAAAATGGATAATTACCTACGTAAATGGTAAGTACCTACGTACCTATTTCTTCTCCTAAATTATATTATTTCGAGACGTTTGTAGCATTTCATTTATTTTGGCAGAATAGTTTTTCGTATCAGTCGAAAGCTAATGGAGAGCTATTTAAATTTACGCGCCAAGACGCAAGTTGGTGAGTGAGTTGTTGAAACGTTGTAAGGGCGACCTCTGGTAACGAATAGAAACACTATAAATGGCTAGGCAGATGGCTGGCGAAGAGCGCCATCTGTTAAGTAGTAGCCGCAAAATACAGGATTTGACAGATGTCAACACTTTTGTGGGTAGCGATGTTCGTATCGAACGGTGTCTACTAGTGACATCTGTTACGAAGTAGTCGCATGTCGATAGGGTCGGAGAAGGAGAGAAATAGGGTTTAGCTTGTGTTGGAAAAGGACAACGTTTTCACCATCAGCAAGACGCGAGTGCCTCCATTGGCGAGTAGTGTAACTAACTAAGAAATAAACTATATTAGCGGGTGAATAGAAATAATTTGGTTGGGTCGATGTGTGAAGCGAGCTCGCAATTACAGACATTAAAAATGCTGGCCGGAGAGACGAATATGCCGTGGATTATTGGAGCAAGTGTTCTGGAATATTCTGGGCGGAAGTTTGTGGCTCGAGGTGCGGGGTATATGGTAGCCGAGGTGATAAAAGGCGCGTGCGGAGCCGCCGGGGGCATTCCACGGAAAAGACGCCGAGCCTAGAAGAATCGCCGGTACGTACGAAAGCTGCACCCTTGCACCGTTGGGTTTGTGGAGGAGTCCTCGCTAACCAGATTTGGGTATTACAGACGAAGCTGCGCCAACGAATACCATCACCGCGTGCCCAGAGACGAGCCCCAGCACACGAAGCCAGCATTCTCGCTGCCGATACGAGCCGACTGCAAGCTGGGCGAGCGCCCATTTCTGTTTGCTGACACCGTCTGCGTGGCGCCTCCCTTTTCTTTCGCCTGTGCGGGGGCGCGAGACACGTGGCGGGGGCAGTCGGCGACTGCACGGCAGGGCACGTGGCGGCAGGGCACGTGGGTGACGTCGCACGTGAACGATAAGCGCCCGTCGGCGATTCTGAGGTGGGCCAGTGCCAATTTATTTTTATGCGGAAGGAGTAGGCGCGTCAGGACAGTTCTCCGTGGAGTCCTGGTCTGTTGTTTGTTGCCAAGAGATTGTTTGCTGCCGTAGAGAGCATGTGGATAACCTCTATTCTGGTTAATAGCTGAGCATATAAATTTGTAGTTAAGTAGCTATTTGAGCTCACTTTAAGGTCATGTAAATGAAGGATCACTTTAGGATTATATAGTATATAAGATAGCATAGCTGTGCAGTTTCAATTTTTCATTCCTAAGCTAATGTACATGTCATGTAAGAGGTATGTTTCTTTAAATAAAACGCTGTAACTGATTTCTAACATTTATTTTATTTTAGAATAAAAATCTTTTGTGCGGTAGGAACATCGAACCCCAACTGAGCTAGTCAGGGCCAACGCAGCCGAAATAGTCGGTCTGCCTGTCTGCACCCAGTTTTCCACCGTTACAAAATGGCGCCCAACTTCTAGTTTTAATTTTTTTGAAAATTTGTTTTTTTTGAAATTTTTTTTGTTTTTTTTTTTTTTGAAATTTTTTTTTGCGTTTAGTGACCACTGTAGGTAGGCGTTATTGTAACATTTTAGAGCAACAGACAAGGCAACAGACAACAGTCCAGCTAATTTTAAGTATATTTTAGGTTCTTTGTGTATCATGTGTGTATTTTCTTAGGGTGTATAATTTTATTGTGTGTGCTTTTCTACCGATGTATTCTTTCACCTGTGTATTTTTCTGCTAGTGTATTTTTGTAAGAGTGTATTCCTGTCCTGATGTAAAATTTTTTTTGGGCACTTCCTTCCTTTCATGTTAGGGAGATAGTCTTGCAAAGTGCTACTGTGGTTATATTTTTTTGTATGCTGCGATCAGCATAGAGTTTTTTGTATGTATATTGCAAGACTAATATTTGTTAAAGTTTTGCAACGGATTAGGAACCATAATACACTTCTGTGGTTAGCGACCAGCTGTTGAAACTTATAACAGTTTAATTTTATTTACGAGTCCTCTCGTACACGCACACACACACCCTCACACACACACACAAACCTGGGATTTTCAAAACTTTTGAGGGGTAAACATTAGATTATTTTTTGGGGAGGTAGGGTTAGGCGTTTGGAACTTAAAATTTTTTTTTTTGCCTTGACCTACATTCTAATGTTTACCTTGAGTATAGAGTAAAATTTTTTTTAGCGTTATTGTGTTTATTTTGATAGAATTGCTTTCACGTTTGATGGTTATAGCACGTTTTTAATTTAAGGAGGCTCGTTTCAAAACTTTTTTTTACATCGTTTGCTTCTGGTAGTTTTTCCATTTGTCTTTGGGTACCGTGGTTTGATAATAGGTAGAGAAGATGACAGATCCGGCGATCCACGTGCACAGTTTGTCGAAGGACCCAGTTCAAGACCCAGTACAGGCGGAAGGTCCCAACGAGGTGTTGCCAGCAGTGAAGGATAGCACCCATCAACGGGTTGTCGTAGAATGCGCGGGTTCTAAGGTTCCGATTGCGAAGTGGGGTGTCAAGTTTGATGGAGTAGGAGATGTCAGGTCATTTTTAGAGAGGTTGCAGGAACTTAGTGCAGCGAACGGTACCAGAGAGGGAAAACTATTTGAGTCAGCTTCTGAGCTTTTTACTGACCAGGGTTTGCTTTGGTTCAGGGGCATCAAAGACCAAGTTTCTTCATGGAGCGAGCTGTCGTCATTGTTGATAGAGGAGTTTAGTCCGATAGACTACGATTATAGGTTATTAGGAGAAATAAGGGCGAGGACACAAGGGGTGGAGGAGCCCAGTCATATTTACTTCTCGATTATGAACTGTTTGGTCGCTCGGCTGAAGAATCCACTGCCAGAACAGGAGTTATTGGAGATTCTGCTCCACAATATTAGGCCATCTTTTACAGAACAACTAGCGTTAGTAGACATAACATCAATTGAGTCGCTAAAGGATAAGTGTAGGAGGCTAGAGGCAGCAAAGCAGCGATCAGATTTTTTCATAGAACCATCTAGAATATCGACTAGGACATTAAACCCAACACTGGCGTACAAGGGCTCCAAGCCGCGGTCACAGCTGGCGGCGGTGTCCACTCAGCAGGAATCAGATAGAACACCACAATCTAATTGTTTTAGGTGTGGCGGCATGGGACATTGGTCTAAGGATTGCAGGAAGGGAAGATTTAATCAGCAGGTCAAGTGCTATAACTGTGGTGAATTAGGCTACACAGTCAGGAGTTGCCCTAAGTGTAGGGGAAGGACGGAGACCAGGCCTCGGCAACAACTGGAAGATTCTAACAATTAAGTAGGTAGAACCGTCCGTTTTTGGTGTTGTCGGTAGATTTGGTATATTTTTTTGTATAGATTTTGTATATATTTTGTGGATATTTTTGAAGTCACCTGTTGTTTCGCAAAATGTCAGCCTGGAATACCAAGGGAAAAGTTTGCAGGAGAATTAGGTCTCCTGGCAGATAATACTCAAGGCACACCAGGCGAACACGAGAACGTACAATCTCAGGAGAAGAGAAGCGACAGTGAAAGTAGGGGACATCGTCTGGAAAAGAACTCATCCGCTCAGCGACGCGGCAAAGTTCAAGATGGCGAAGTTATGTCCTAAGTACGAGAAATGCAGGGTGAAAGTAGTACTGTCACCACTGGTCTTCGAGTTAGAGGACATGGACGGGAAGATTTTAGGGTCTTGGCACATGAAAGACCTAAAGGTTTAGGGTTTCACAACACCACAGTAGGTGTTGTGAACTGTAGGTAAATATTTGGTTTGGTTTTGGTTTGTAAGGCAGTAGGAAATATGATAACTCATTTTTCTTGTAGATTTTGGTTTGTTCTTTTTTGGAAAATGTTTGTTTGTATGTCTAAAGGGCAGACGGGTGAAAGGACTACATATAGGACCAGGCGTGAGATGGAGTTAGGTTTCTTGCAGGGAGGAGCAGAATGGATGAGCAGAGCGTATCCACCACAAAGGGTAGGACACGTACGGGCGAGAGGACGCGTACCCACGGTTCCACGTAGGGTATCGCTAGGCGTGAATGGTGATGTTTGCAAAGAAGGGTATGTAGATTAGACATGTGCATAATGAGAGATGAAGCATGCAAGATTGATGGATGTATGGCGATAAGAAAGGGGAGGCAAGAGGAACAGATAACGACGTCGCCGCAGATGGGTCCACTCCGATAGCCGGTCTCCCGCGACAAGACGTGCCAGTTTTGTTTGTATTTTTCGGTTCAAGGACGAACCGATTGTTTCAGCTGTACAAGTGACGACTTGAGAAGACCGCTAATTTTATGAGGCCACGCCATGGTAGAAGGGATCTCCGGGCGTGGAGGGATGTACAAGGATTGTATAAAGTTTTTTTTTACAGGAGAATTTGTTTTAGGCTAGTTTTAGTAGATAAGGAATTGTACGAATTTTTTTTACAGTGATAAGGAGTTTGGTTTGTTCTTATATTTTTAGTTTTTGTTCAACAAGTTTATTTTGAGTTGTAATATGTGCATATGGTTATAGTTAGATATAAAGCTTTTCATTTCAGTACCAGCGCTGAGGGCAGCGCAGTTTCACTAAGTGTAGTGAAACTTTTAACGGCCGGGGGGGTATTGTAGCATTTCATTTATTTTGGCAGAATAGTTTTTCGTATCAGTCGAAAGCTAATGGAGAGCTATTTAAATTTACGCGCCAAGACGCAAGTTGGTGAGTGAGTTGTTGAAACGTTGTAAGGGCGACCTCTGGTAACGAATAGAAACACTATAAATGGCTAGGCAGATGGCTGGCGAAGAGCGCCATCTGTTAAGTAGTAGCCGCAAAATACAGGATTTGACAGATGTCAACACTTTTGTGGGTAGCGATGTTCGTATCGAACGGTGTCTACTAGTGACATCTGTTACGAAGTAGTCGCATGTCGATAGGGTCGGAGAAGGAGAGAAATAGGGTTTAGCTTGTGTTGGAAAAGGACAACGTTTTCACCATCAGCAAGACGCGAGTGCCTCCATTGGCGAGTAGTGTAACTAACTAAGAAATAAACTATATTAGCGGGTGAATAGAAATAATTTGGTTGGGTCGATGTGTGAAGCGAGCTCGCAATTACAGACATTAAAAATGCTGGCCGGAGAGACGAATATGCCGTGGATTATTGGAGCAAGTGTTCTGGAATATTCTGGGCGGAAGTTTGTGGCTCGAGGTGCGGGGTATATGGTAGCCGAGGTGATAAAAGGCGCGTGCGGAGCCGCCGGGGGCATTCCACGGAAAAGACGCCGAGCCTAGAAGAATCGCCGGTACGTACGAAAGCTGCACCCTTGCACCGTTGGGTTTGTGGAGGAGTCCTCGCTAACCAGATTTGGGTATTACAGACGAAGCTGCGCCAACGAATACCATCACCGCGTGCCCAGAGACGAGCCCCAGCACACGAAGCCAGCATTCTCGCTGCCGATACGAGCCGACTGCAAGCTGGGCGAGCGCCCATTTCTGGTACGTAGGGGATCTGAGAAGCATCACACAGCATGGGGCATACAGGGGAGGATCAGTTGTATTTTTAGGGACGCAGCATCCTGCGGGCTGTGTCCGCACGTTGCCAAGATTAACCTGTTGTCTTGTATTTTTCAGTTTGCTGACACCGTCTGCGTGGCGCCTCCCTTTTCTTTCGCCTGTGCGGGGGCGCGAGACACGTGGCGGGGGCAGTCGGCGACTGCACGGCAGGGCACGTGGCGGCAGGGCACGTGGGTGACGTCGCACGTGAACGATAAGCGCCCGTCGGCGATTCTGAGGTGGGCCAGTGCCAATTTATTTTTATGCGGAAGGAGTAGGCGCGTCAGGACAGTTCTCCGTGGAGTCCTGGTCTGTTGTTTGTTGCCAAGAGATTGTTTGCTGCCGTAGAGAGTGCTATTTTTGTTGTCAATAATTGTCAGTAATTGTTTGTTGCCAAGAGATGGTTTGCTGCCGTAGAGAGTGCTATTTTTGTTGTCAATAGGTAGGGTTTCGTTGACGTGGTAATTGCCATCGTTTTTGTCGTGCGTTTTACTATCTTACCATCCTGTCGGTCAGAATACGGTCGCTTGGGTTATTTTAGAGGCGGACGCCAGGGGTGACTCACAAGTTAGTTTTCTGTGGGTTTCATTTAATTGGGTCATCCGGGGCCTTGGGATTGGTAAATTCAAATATCCACATCTCCGACACACTAAGCAGTAACCTCTCCCTGAATAAATTTGTGCTCGCTTGAGAGCTATGGTTTGGATAAAGTTTGAACATATGGTCACTAAACATCCCGTGTAAATAATATAAGCATTATTGATTTTTATGTATTCCACGAGGTCATTGAACCTCTCATGTATCCATGATAGCCATTGCTTACATTTTATGTAAAGGAATATATTGTTGTCCCGTGAGGTCATTAAACCTCTCATATGTATAAGGTGTCCCTTTAAATTTCTTTGTTCAATCCCATGTCAGAGAACGTAGCGTTCAATGTATTTGTAACTTGTTGATTAGTAGTAGGTTCATTTGTAAGAAAGATAGTCTGGCATGTGGATAACCTCTATTCTGGTTAATAGCTGAGCATATAAATTTGTAGTTAAGTAGCTATTTGAGCTCACTTTAAGGTCATGTAAATGAAGGATCACTTTAGGATTATATAGTATATAAGATAGCATAGCTGTGCAGTTTCAATTTTTCATTCCTAAGCTAATGTACATGTCATGTAAGAGGTATGTTTCTTTAAATAAAACGCTGTAACTGATTTCTAACATTTATTTTATTTTAGAATAAAAATCTTTTGTGCGGTAGGAACATCGAACCCCAACTGAGCTAGTCAGGGCCAACGCAGCCGAAATAGTCGGTCTGCCTGTCTGCACCCAGTTTTCCACCGTTACACGTTAAATAATAATTGAGTGTCCTGCTCCTGCTCTATGTTTGAGAACGGATGCGAGTGGACAGGAGTTACCGGAGTCCCACCGTCACATTAACGTTTCAACTTTCACGCGATTCTACTCGGAAACGGTGATTTGTTTTTAATCTGTTTCATTTTAAAAGTGGAAACGTGGAGACACGCACTTGTGAAAGAAGACTTTTTTATTAGAAAATTCATAGGGTCTAATTATATTAATATTGTTATATAATTACAATATTTTATAAAAATATTTTCATCTTTTGCGTCTTCGAAATCAACCAAAGCTCAACCTAACAAAAAGTATACAATAAACAGTAACATAAAAACAAGTGCTATAATCCTCCCGACAATAACCAAGCGATTACTTTTACGAGGGAAAATCCAAAGACAAATATCTGAAGGGCCCGCAAATTAAAAAGACCACTGTTTGTTTACACCTCGAGACATTTACAGAAGAGTCGCCACGAACAGCCACGAGGGAGGCTGTTCACTGCTACACATTTTACACTTTATATTGTACATAAACATTATTTTCATGTTTTTGGGAAAGTTAAACTAGAAATTTCATTATTATATTATTCTCTTGATTATCTCTGATTTTTACTGATTGATTGACCCTGATTTTCCACAACCTATATAATATCGTCCGTCTCTTAAACTAAGGTACAAATAGTATAGATTAGATTAAATTCATTATCATGGATGAAATGCTATAAGAATATTTGTGTAGTAGCTAATTTAGCTTAGCCTTAGTTCGTCTACTAACCTGGCACGTTGCTGCTGGGTTGCTGGTAGGATTTATAGCGTAATCCCACCAGGAGAGCGGGATTCTAGGCAAGCCCGGCTTGGTATCTAGCGCACCTACTTGAATCTTACCATGTAGCTAGACCATTGGAGATCCATACTACATATATTTATATGTATGTTTCAATGTTTATAATTTAGAAACTTAGACTATTAGATAACTAGGCGAGTGACGAGTATGAATGCGGAAGGATGTTTGGGTAGAGATAGGTCAAAAAAAAAAGCAGCCAAGTGCGAGTCGGACTCGCCCATGAAGGGTTCCGTGGCATCAATTAACATAATAATAAAGGTTTTTGTAGTTCGTCGAAAGGTAAATTGCGGTTTACTATTTATGACGTATAAAAAAAAACTACTGACTAGATCTCGTTCAAACCAAATATCGTTGGAAGTTTGCATAGTAATGTACAACATATATTTTTTTAGTTTTATCATTCTCTTATTTTAGAAGTTAGAGGGGGGGGGGGCAACTTTTTTCCACTTTGCAAGTGTCTCTCGCGTAAACTATTCAGTTTAGAAAAAAAAGATGTTAGAAACATCAACATCATTTTTGAAGACCTATCCATAGATACCCCACACGAATGGGTTCGATGAAAAAAAAAATTTTGAGTCTCAGTTTCAAGTATGGGGACCCCCAAAATTTATTGTTTTAGAAAAAAAACGATATTAGAAACCTCAACATAATTTTTAAAGACCTATCCATAGATACACCACACGTATGGGTTCGATGAAAAAAAAATTTTGAGTTTCAAGTATGGGGACCCCCAAAATGTATAGTTTTTTTTCTATTTTTGTGTAAAACCCTAATGCAGTTCACAGAATACATCTACTCACCAAGTTTCATCAGTCTAGCTCTTATGGTTTCGGAGAAAAATGGCTGTGACACGGCCGGACCGACAGACAGACAGACAGACAGACATGACGAATCTATAAGGGTTCCGTTTTTGCCATTTGGCTACGGAACCCTATAAAAGATGGATGGACAGTGTGAAGGATGACATGGATAGGAAAGAAGTGAATACAGAGATGACGGCTGATAGAGGAGAATGGAAGAGGAGAACATGTTGTGCCGATTCCGCATAGAGTGGGATTAGGGCAGGCAGAAGAAGAATAAACTATTAGATAATAATAAAAATACTTTACCAATAAGAACATAATTAGCATTATCATATTATTATGATCTTACATTATTATAATCACACTCAATACCAGCACCATGAATTAGTCCAACGGACAGTTTGTTTTTTTAAATACACAAATTTAAAATATAACAAAAGTACTGGTAAAAGAGCACGTATAAAAAGTGATATAGCATGTAACAGCAGAATAGCAAGCTCGTTCTCAACAATCAACAAACACCTTCGAGCATAAAAATATGATTTTCATTTTGTTAAGGTAATGAAAACATAAAAGCAGATTGATCCGAGGGAAGGTGGATGGAGCAAATATTTGAGGAGTCGTAATAAAATCACGAGATACCTGCCGACGCCGACGCCGACGCAGATGTAGGATAGAGGGTGTGGAGAAAACGATATTAGAAAATGAATGCTTATTGGAAGATTGAAAAGGTTTGGGCAATTTGATAAGACGTAAATTTTGCTATAAGGTGAATCTTTTGTGATTCTACTTTTAAATTGATTATATTGCAATGCAAGCCTTGCGAGTATGTTTTTCTTGATATTATATTAGCTTGTAGTAAGTTTACATTTATGTAGTACTTATAGAAGTGTTTGAATTGATGACTCTTTAGTGCCCATGATTTGTGGATTTCTAGAAAAGTTTTTTTGTTAATATTTTACATAACTGCATTATACAAACACCATTTTGGCTGAATAATGTTTAAACCAAGAAATTCAAGGAAATTGTTTTGACATACTAAGCCAAAGAGTGGAATGCCCCTAAATATTCATCGTCGTTTAAATACCACAATAAATACTATACTAGATAGAATAGTAAACTGCTATAGCAGAATGTAAAAAAGTTATTGCAGTTGAAGCGTATTGCAATACAGCGCTCCCTTCAAAACAAATTACCTCCGAGAAAGCGATAACTATTCAAATAGAACAAACAATTCACTCCGCCAGCATGTAGCGAAGGTAAGTACATCGATATTGTGATGTACAACATCTTTGCTGTTTATTTTACGGTGTATCTTAGGGTGCGGATACACGGATACGTCTATCCCCTTATTCACCAACAAATTCCGCTAGAAATACAAAACTATTACGCCACAACAGTAAGTACTCAAAGGGATAAGTAAAGCCTCGGTGGCGCCAATTTCGTGGTGCTGTTCAGTCAAGCTGACTTGATGAAAATATTTTTTTAACGTAATTATTCTCTACTACTACTCGCTTTATAATCTTTTATTATCGCTCTTCTATCACGTCGTCTTGCGCCTGATTTCTATACTGTACCTACGAACATTCGTTAGTAAATTCATCACTCATCCGTCAGATAATCTCTGAAACTCTAGGTCGCAGACGTTTGTAGGTGGGGATAAAAGAGCTAAGGCATTAGTGAATAAAGAGTCGATTCTCCAGTATAATCGGAAAGGATTCACGATATTTCTGGTAGAGTGTATACAGTAAGTATACAGTATACAGCTAGAATACGGCGCCCACGTGCAAACCGCTGTGGAGCTGATTGCGTCGGAACCTGCCCTAATCAAATTTATGTTTGTTCGTCTTGAACAAGTCTTCAACGACTTTGTTGTGCCACAGAACAACAAATACAGAAGCAAAATCAATTAAATATAGAAAAAATATGGTAAGCTCACACAATATTTAAGTTAGTTTACTGGTCCATCAATTAAGTTGTCAACTTTTCAGAGTCTTGGTATCACCTATTTCAAGAGGATGTCTAAGTGGCCCTTACTTTGGCACATGCTTACATTTAGCAGTTATTGATATTCCTTATAAGTTGCAAGCAGAAGAATGACGGCGTAAGGTCGTGGGTTCAAATCCACCGTGTACCAATGAGTTTTTCGGTTAAAAAATTATGTGCATGTCACCGACACGTCGTAGAACCTAAAAAGTTCGAAAAACATGTATCGAGTGCACGAAAGGAGCCTCTGTGAGGTACACTTAAAATCCTTCCACCACACTGCTGGCTTGAAAGAACTATAGTGACACGATGAGAAGAATAATGAATAGTTTTGTGAGTTGGTGTACTGCTCAGTGCGGGTGCGGGTTCCGAGCGCGTAGGTGGTGTCGGTGGAATTACTCAATTTGCACTTCAATCCAGGTCCCGCCAGCGGCCATTTTTCCCTCGCAGCCTCACAATGAGCCGTCTCGTTACGGAGGGAAGGAACTTGATTGAAAATTTGACAAACATCAATACAATACGCTTGTGCGTAATTACATTTTGATACCCGCTGGTCTTACCTTGCGAATTGTGTTTACTTTGTATGGAAGTTTGAATTTCTTGTTGAGCGGCAAACGTAGACCTAGTGACTGCCCCACACTGATAATCAACGTGAAATATACTGTATGAATACACTAAAGGAAATCGGTAGATGAAGAAGGCTTAAAAAAAATTTTTTCTGGTTGTTTGGAGAAGATAGACCATAAGCGAAGCCATGGGGCTCCGCTTATGGTCTACTAATCAATTTCTTCAGGATGATGAAAATGATTCAATATGAATTTTAAGTCGCGTAAATCTTCGTAATATCGTTATTCAAATCCACACCCGTTGAGAACCGTCAAGCTTGTATGAAGGAGACGACTGTTATTTCTACAGACACTATAGACTAAACTACACACCCATACACAAATACACTCACAATTGATACTTTGTGTAGAGATGCATTACAGAATCTGTTATTATTTCGCAACAATACCCTCGACCATCAAGTACTATGTAATTAAAAACAACAATCGTACTCTGTCAGCAAACACTTTGCCACAGACAACCGAACAGTTAGTACGCGCCGGTGAGCACAGTAAATAAATAGCAGTAAGTAATGTTTGCCGACTAACCTCGCGAGTGACGTCACCGCGCCGAGATGTAATTGAAATTTTAATGGAGCAGGTGCAGACGTGTCGTATTCCTCACACATGTGGGGACGAGACGGGACGGGACGGGACGGGACGGGACGGGGTGCTACTCAATGATACCTACTGCGCGTTGAAGATGAGCTGGGAAATACACTTTATGTGATTTTAGCAATTATTTTTACCTGAAACCAAGCAACTTTTTTTTTTTTACAACTTGCTGATGGAACAAGCATATGGCCCACTTGATGTGAAGCGGTAACAAAGGATTGCCTCGTTGGTTACGCACGTCAGGAACGTGCCCTACGATGCACTGCCCTGCGTCCATCATTTTAATTCATATTTTCAGAGTAGTGCTGGTTTCCTCCCGGAAATATGGTAGGTATAGAATAGCGTTTAAAAGCTGAAATCGAATCCACTGTGTTTCAGGAACTTCAGTCTTTATCTAGGTGAGTCTGTGTTCTGTTACATAACTTGTCATCTTTTTGCTAATTGAATTTCACACACACGATCGCTGATCAGTCGTGGTATTTTCGTAGAATTGCTATTTTGCACCTTTACTTACCCAAAGGTGTTAAGAAGATTGTAAAAAAGAAGCGCAGCGAGTAACACAAGCGAGGATATTTTTTTCCATTTTAAGCAATCCCATGGCCCACTAGATGTTATAAGGTAATTTGAATATTAAGTGACCCAATTGTAATGGTCACAAAGATCAAATAATTATACTTGTACAATACTAATGGAAAAAAATAACATCATCATCATCAGCAGCCTGCTGGACATAGCCTATCACAAAGCCTATCCTAAACATTTCTAAGAAGAAAAAATCTGAGTCCTTTCTACCCACTAACTTCCTGCAATATTTACAATGCCATCGGTCCATTGGGTAAAAACTTTATCAAGGGGACAAAATAGTGCTAGCTAATAGCTTCCTATAAGCCTCTGCTAAGTACAAAGAACACTCGTTACAGTAACCTGAGTCGCACCGCACGTGGACACTATGCACTCAGCGATCAAACACTTCTCACGTAACCCGTGGACACCTCAACTGTGTACATATGTAGTATATGTACATCCTTGATTCTTCCAAAGTACCGAACGTCATTTTACGGCAATGATAATGTGGTGTATTTTACAATATTTTACTAGATCAAAGAACGAGGATTGCGAAGGATAAGAAGGAAGGGTTAAACATTCGTTAATTGTCATAAATTTTGTAATAGCTGTACGTCAAAATTGTCTAAAGACCTACGCACATCTAGCGCGATGGCGATGGACATCAGTAAAACGCTATCAAAATATATCCCTGTCATATTTGACAGCGTTTCAATGATCGCCATTGCCAACGTGATAGATGTGCTGCAGACATAAGTGTGGCTAGATGACGCTATAATGTAATTCAATTCATTTATTTCAGCTCATAATATATAATGGGTGAAATGTCTACCAATATTTATATAGATACTAAGTGGTAGATTTGAGTACGTGGCGGTGGCAGATTTTTAGGATTGCAGGCCTTCACCGGTAGGGCGCTCTGTTTAAAAACAGATCTGTTAATTGGTGCGCGGCGCCATCGCATCGAGACGTTTCATTACTGTACCATTACTTATATACACTGTGCTGTTTACAGAATCAACTTTTTATCTCGGTATGTATCACGGATTAAAACCGAACTGACTAGAAAAAAATCGGTTGTCTGTAAAGTCAGTTTACTGCATGAATCTACATACTTCGTATATAAAATCCTTGGTTTACTGACGATAGTTGAACGTGACAACGTCATACAGCTGTCCACGCGGACGCATCGCTCACTCAAGTAGGAGAGAGACAGATGTCGAACGCTGCCGCGGAGGCCGTGCGTCCCTCTTTGTCACTCGTTCCGCGCTCTCGCTTGCACTTCAAGCCTTAAATGGAACGCCTCAGAGCGAGGTAACGCCGCATGAGTCATGTTTTTCGTGCGTGCAGCCGGCTCCATCGAATTATAAGACGTTGTTACGTCAAAAACTCAGTTTTATAAAAATACTTTTAGAAGTGTTTCGCGTGCCATTGTCACCACACTTTCGGTTTCGTTTTATTGTATTCGCAAAATAGCAAGATTTCAAACCGATTCACCCCAATAAGTAGGTGCTTTCGTTACAAATTGTTGGATTGAAGGCGAAACAAAAAGGTCGATCGCGGGATATGGTAAGTAGATGTACCGCCAACGTGCGCAAACCGCGCCACGAGACATCACCAGGCTAACATACGGGAATACACGGTGCGCTCCCAACTCGGACATGCTTACTATGAAACAACATATGTCATTTCTGTAAATTACATTTAATTAAATTCGTATAATTATTTAATCAACTTTTAGTTTGTGTTCAATTTTTAATTAATTATTATGAATTATTATATTTCTCCTCGTTTTAATTGCTTAACCTTAATAAGTAATATTATGTAGGTGTATGTTTATGTAAATAGTGTTAGTAATACCTAGGTCATGTTAGTTATTAAGTCTTCTGTTGCTCGTTTATATTCTGTACGCATGCTGTTTTCGCCTATAATTATAATAGCACTTGACTCTGTATTCCTGCACTATCTTGTTGTATTGTACTAGTGTTTATTATGTTGGTGATCAATAAATAAAATAAATAAATATAAAAAAAAAGAATCTCAAAAACTATCAAATTTATTTTCTCAGTTTAATTCTAAAAAGTATTTTGACTAGTTGCACGAATGATTAGCAAATTTTTTTTCCACGCAGAGATTTGTAAAGTATAAATATTATGGACAATCCACACAATACTATATCTAAGTATACCTACTTACACAAATTAAGCAGAACTTGTATGATGGCAACCAGGTAAGTATCTGATAAAATAATTATTTATATATTTTTGTAGATACAAACATAAAATACAATATAAAACCCAGACAAAGAACAAACATCTGCAAATCAAATTTTAGTTTTCAGTGGGGATAGAACTCACGCCCTCCAGCGCAGAAAGCAGAGCTACTACAAACTGAGCCATGGGGACTGTCCAGAATGAGATGCTACTGAGGCCTTGGTTTTAGGTGCTGTAATTCACAAGCAAGAGGTGACCGCTCACCATTAGTAGGGTCCGTTTATTCTGTAAGTTTTTCTCATTAAGAAAGATAAGAACGAATGCAAGGCTTTAGTTTAGACTATGACAAAAACCCCCAAGCGCAAGGTTGAAGACATAATGATAGCAAAATAATAACTAAAACATGATAGATAAACCTGCGAAAGGCAACTCCACAGTCGAATGAAAAGAAGCCGAGTAGGGATGGCACCACCAGGGTCATCGCGAGAGGTCAACCCTTCGCGCGCGTGCCTGAGACAGGCCCTCCTCTTCCGTGTCGCCGCGGCCGCCTGCAGGGTTAAGTGCACAAAAAATATATGTGGCCAAGGTGGTGAGTGGTGAGCCTTCTTTGCACGATTTATGGGAGGTAGAGGTACTAGCACCTACTTGCTTTGTTTTGGGTAGTGAAGGGATACTTATAAAGTTGGGGTTCTTCGAATAAGTCCCTAAAATTCGTTTTAGAAGTATAGTAGTAAATCGTAGATCCAAAACAATTATTCACACAGGTGGTCCACCTGAGCACAGCACAGATATCACGCATGCCATCTTATAACAACTTATGCACCTTACTGTTTCCCTTATTTTTATAATTTTTTTTTTAATAAAAACAAATAAACGTATATACCAAGTACATAAAGTAATGTGACGCCAAAAAAAAACAAGCACCTGTTCCTACAGGTGTCATAGATAATTTTAAACAATTGTCCTGCCACGGCATACAACACCCTACCACCTCGGCATAGCAGCTATTTGTCTCACCGTACAGGTGTCACCGCGACCTATTTTTAAGGCAGTTACCTCCACGCGATAGAACACCTTATCACGATGACATAATGGCTTGTTTCTCGTACAGGTACAGGTGAGGCGGGGCTACCTGCGCGCCTGCGCACCACTGTACCTGCCGTCACCTGCGACACGCCCACTCAGGTAGGCGGTTACCTGGCGCTATGTGTCGACCTTATGTGCAGGTGGAACTTTTCAATGTAGCTTCAATATATTCAAGCCTAAAGACTATAGCATGGGGTTCTTCAAAAAGGGCATTTTAAAAGTTTTAAAGGTTCGGCAACGTGCTTGTGATGCGTCCAGTATTGCAGGCATCCATAGGCTAAGGTAACCGCTTCCCATCAGGTGGGCCGTGTGCTTGTTTGCCTACTATCTTGTATAAAAAAAAATCGTTCTTAGAAATTTATTAGAGAAGGTCTATGGCCAGTAGGGGACTTCTTCAGACTGAAGTGATGATACAAACCACTCGTCTACTCACTTTTACTTTAGTGCAAGGTAAGAAAAAAACATCAGTAAATGTTTCCACTAAGGTAATTAGTTTGAATACTTAAGAGATTACCGCGTTGTTTATAAAAGTTGGTGTTGTTCCTGTTGTTCGTTGCTATAGCAATCTCGGAGAGTGCCACTCTGATTAGCAGCTTACATAAAAGTAAAGTAAAAGCTTTACATACTTGCACTGAAACTTACATTATACCAAAACTTCTTATGGTGTCACTGGTTTTTTCAAACCAAAGTGTGGTGAAAGGATTTTAAGTGAGCCTCAGGGCTTTTCGTGCACTCGTCACGTGTTTTTCGAACTCTTTAGGTTCTACGACATGCCAATTTTCTCATGATGTTTTCCTTCACCATTTGCGATTACTGACATGGTGCAAATATTTTTTTCAAAAAAAAAACTCACCGGTACACGACTTGATATGAACCCACGACCTTAGGATTGGAAAGCGGGGGCGCCACCACTAGACCACCAGTGCCACCAAAACAATGAGAAAACAGTGCTTTGCATAATCGCTTCAAGATGTTTTATGAAAGGCGCAGGCTATAGCCATTGAACACCAAATAATGTCAGAAAAAGAGAAATAACTTCATCTATAACTCATTCCTTCAATTTTAAAATTACCCAACGTTAAAAGTAAAGCATCCATTCACCTTCCAGCTAATAAGCGTTTAATTAGGAAACTTGGCGGCCATCTGCGAGCACCTCAACCCTTCCCGCCAAAAATTATAAAACAATAAAACGACTAATTGCCCGAGAAATTCCGCCAATAACGGCAAGACGGCGGCCAAAGGAAATAATAAAATAAATTAATTAAAAACAAGAGATCACGGCGAAGCGCTTTGCGGAGCTCGGCGAAGGTACTACAGGAATCGAGAGGTGATTCCGAAAAACAATGGATAAAAGTTGAATAGAAATTCTTACTATAAGTACTAAGATTATGTTTAATTACTTCGTTGAGAGTACAGAAGATATGTATATGCATTTTTAATAATACCTACTGATTGAAAAATACTAGAAGATCTTGCTCTACCTAGGATTTTCAAAATCCAGCCTTGAAATCTAAAGCCCAAATTCGAAATCCCAAAGTAAACCGATGTAGGCAAGCCAATCTGTTTCTGAGCGGATTCCGCGCTCGATTGTCGCGACAATAATAATAATATTTGCAAAAGATTCTCCTCCTTCGATATGCTTACAAAACGAGAAAAGTTTTTCAATTATATTACAATAGACCCGAGCTTAGAACTGGATTATAGCAAGTTTCATTAGATACTCAGATTTATCGATGGTGAAATCAAAGAGTAAACCCAAAAGTGTGAGCCGACGCCTATTGATAAAGACTGTTTCATTTAAAACAATAATTCCCTAAATTTTAAGAAAACTGTATTAAAACTCCCCTCTTTTAAACTCTCTTATAATTCGAGTATTTTATCAACACTTCTAATAACATTTCGCGTAATCAAAGGTATTCTTTTGTTAGAGAAAGTTGTTTCAAAAAACACCTCAAAAGAAAAGGGTTGGGAATTTGATTAAGAAATTATCGGAAGCAAAAGAAATTGCTTTAAAGTCGTCACCGCAAGGCTCGGGGGTGAGGGGTAGGTAATCCTGATTGTTAACTGAACGGAATCTTCACAACAATCAAATTCTTCTTCTTCTTCTCAGTCGCTTCACTCTTGTCAGAGCGGTCGTGGTCATCATGAATATATGATTATTTGTTTTTATCAGGGGCTGTGGCACGCCTCACGATATCGTAGCGTTGCTTTTTAACAATCAAATTAAATCAGTATAAACCAAATTACCATTCAAAAGGTATTATAAAAAAAACACAAGTGATATTTATTTTTATTAAAATTATATTGCAAATAGAATACGTTAGCTATTCACGCCCCCTTGCTTTTTTGTTGACTTGGTGGCGTAAAGTTTCAAAAACTACATTATAAATCACAAATAAAACTGTACAGTTTTTATTTAAATAGGTAAACTATGCACGAACGAGAAAAATATTCTTCTTCAGATAAAAATATTCATTTAATTGGTTTCCTTTGAGTGAGGGACGCACGTTGTTAGTTTCCTCTTTGTGCGCGATCCTTTGTCTCAAGGTGAGCGCTGTAAGCTTCCTTTGTAACGTCTTGTTTCGTTGCTTTTTCCCACTTACTTTGTTTCTTGCTGTTTTTATTTCACATAATTTATTCTATAACAGTTTTCTACCTCTGTAGTGGTTCTTGTTTCAGTAACGATGAGCTAAAAAATTATGATAGCTCGTCTGATAGGTAATAAACTTAGAATTCAATCAAAAAGCATAGCTCATAATCTACATTTTAATCAACCTTTTCAATAACTTTAACAAGAGATTTGCGCAACCTTTGATCAGGAATAGATTCAATTAAAAACAAAAGCGTCCAACAATTGCGAAGACACACAAGAACTCCTTTGCAAGACCAATATTCCATTAGAAGAGCAACCTGTGCCATAGCTTACGTAGCACTTAGTACAACAGATCCATAGACTAAGTAACAGTTGGTGCGTCTGCGCCACAGTGTACTGTAGAGTTAGTATGTTGTACAGGCAATTAACGGACTTATCTAGTGAAATAACGCGATCAAACGCCCCGGGAGGGGAGGGGGGAGGGAGGGAGTTCAGAAGTTGTAGTAAAACTCGTCTCAGAAAGAGAAATCAATCTTTGACTGAACCTGCCGGACGAGGCTCGTTACACGGAACGACACGATTACTTACACATTGCAACGGGATTGCGTACTCTTATTAGTCTTAATCCAATCGGTGGTCAAACCAAGCAGCAGTCAAATGGGTTAGAAGTCTCTATCTAAAGACGATGCCAAAACATAGCCTTTGGGCGAATGTGCGCATGATGGTACTCGAGACCAGGTGTAGACAATTCTTATTAAACCAATGGGGTAAATTATTGATGGTAATAAAGTCAGGAACTAATTTCAAACCAACAGAACTCAAGGTGCATCATTCAGTGTAAAAGTCCTCCTCGATCGCCGACAGCAGGACTAATTTAAATATCAAAACTAATTTGCAGAGTGCCGAGTTTGATTGTGGCCCGAATTAGGTGTTCCCCATCCGGCCACTGCTACCCGTGAGGGGGTGAAAAATTAAAATAACTTTCCCTATGAAGGGTTGTCGATGATAAATTGAGGTGCAGCTGATTGGAGGTGCGTAGATTTTAATTAGAATTAAGAGATATATGCATGTTGGCTAGGTACTTAACAATCGCAACAATTTGGTACCGCTTCTCGATGGGTTTTTTTTTTGCTGTTTAGTGGTCACTACGATAGGATAAGATAAGCTTATTGTCATTGTTAAATAGGTTATTCTGGTCGTATCACTAGTTATTTTTTATTTTAACCAGTATGTATTCTAAAATAAACAAGAATAAAAAAGAAATCTTATTCGGACTCACTTTCCCGATTACAATCAATAAAAATAAAGAATATCTCCGGAAAATAAACTAATTAAAAATACTGTTGAGCCGCAAGGAAGCGTTCATCATTATAACAATGAAAGCCACCTCGGAATCACCTCTAATCACTCGGATCGAGGGTAGCTACCCTTTTAATTGCTAAAAAAAATCGGTTGTCTGTAAAGTCGGTTTACTGACGATAGTTGAACGTGATAACGTCATAAGAACATACTGATGGAATGGTTGCATTTTTCAAAAGAATTTTAATTAATATTTGTGACTCGCGGACTCGCGGACTCGGACTCGGACTCGGACACGAACTCTCGGACCCGGACCCGGAACCCGACCGAACCCTTACCCTTACCCTCATTTACCCTTACCCTCATTTACCCTTACCCATTACCCGACCCGGGCTCGGGCTCAGGTAAATGGAACGACGAAACGACGTAACGACGCATGAGTCATGTTTTTTCGTGCGTGCAGCCGGCTCCATCGATTTATAAGACGTTATCACGTCAAAATCGCGCGACATTTCATCCGACCTGTCAAACTTCCGGAAACGCTGCCATTTACAAAATGGCAGCCGGAAGTTCAATCTCCAGTTAATTTGTTTTCGTATAAATGACCGTTTGAGAATTAAGGTGTTTATGGAACTGAGCCGGCATTAGAAAGTTTATTTAATTTAATTGAATGAGAATAAACGAACGGGTCGGCTAATTTGTTCGATTTATTGCCGACAAGGAGTACTAAAGTCAAAAACTTAAGCAAGAGTTTGTCGAGTAAATAACCTAGTTTTAAAGACTTTCCGTTTCTGTAAGCTGTTTGGAATTCAAGTTGTAACTTTCAGTTGTTTATAAGCTTCGAAAGCTAAATTAATAAGTTATCAAATCATTACTGACTTATCCGGGCCAATTGCTTAGTATTGTCTCACTAAGTACCTACTGCTCCTTTTTATATAGTCATGATGAAGGCTCCATTTTCACAACATATGTTTTTTAAATACCATGACATCGCATGATTTCACAAGGGAAAGAGAAACAGTCGCAATAAGTGCCGTCTTTCCTTTTTTCAGTATTTGCGGAAAATATATCACATATACGAGTTAGATAGTTCAAAGATTCACCATATAACCAAGTAGGTAAGTCCTTGCCCCTAAAAGCTGGAGGCATCATAATGGCAACCACCTGTCTTATTAATTAAAAAGAAACAAGTTAATTCCAGTATCGTTACCGCCAAACAATTAGAGGAAGCGGAAACGGAAGCAAACGTTTAAAGTCGAACAAAGAGAATAATTCATCCGCTGGCGGTGTGACTCCCTCGGAGGCTCTCACGGGAGATTTTTCCTGAACATCTTCAAAAGATGCAAAGTACAGGCGTGGGCGGGAAATCTCGTGGGCGAGAAATTGAGATAATACTTTTTAAAAACCACCTGTTTGGTTTTATTGGAAGCAAATAAATGAGTGTCTATGTCTATGTCTTTTATTATTTTTGAACAGGTCTATTCTCTTATAAGATTTAAGTCATCATAACAACTCCTTCTTCATAACTTAAAATGCACATCTTTTTGTATCCAAGCCATCAGTAGGTCTACAACAAGCTCTGCTGGCTCTGTCTCTGGCTCTGGTTTTGAGTCTGTGTGAGTGTTGACCAGTTTATTATAGGTGTGTGTGTGTGTGTGTGACGTTTTGACGTTTGATTGTTTTAGTCAACACTCACACAAACTCAAAACCAGAGCCAGATACAGAGCCAGACAGAGCTTGTGGTAGGCCATACAGCAGATATTTGTACCCAATTAAATCAGGAAATAGCATATTTCATTACAAGTGCGGGAAGGCTGTCATTGCAAAGAGTTCCGACAAATGTCTACCCGAGCCGAAGGCGAGGTTTGACAGTCGGAACAAGTTGCAATGACGGTTCCGCACGTGTACTGAACGACTATTTTTAATACAGTTGCGAAAAAATTAAGCAATTTAATAAAATAATAAAAATACCATTTGCTTTTTTCTCTTCTCTCCACGCAATAAGTTCGTCGTATGTATGCATGTAGCGACTTTTTGACTTTTCCGGTAAAATGTTCTCCGAAGCATTTTGTGCAATTATACTGAGTTCCTGTGGTGTTAATTCAAAAAAACTAGGGTCGAAATTACTCATTTTGCAACAAACAAATAAACTCGCAAAGAAAATTTCTGAAAAATGGCGCCAACCGTAAAATATAAGCAGAGATTTTTTTTTTTCTTCACCTTCTGGAAGGCAAAGGGAACTATACCCATACAGCCAAGTCTTCAGTAGATTTTTTTTATTGATATGAATTGAAAATGAAATTTAATGAGATGAAATGAAATGAAACCTAACATAACTCATTCAATCAAATCATTAAATCTGTTAATGAAACAAATTAGTAGCTTCTTTTTAGAAATAATACGTATTTGCATGAATCATAAAAACTTCGATGAATTTTTTTAGTAAAAACTTCATGGTTGGTTTTTCTTTTTAGACATTATTTTGACAGTTGGGAAAGAAAAAGCACTAGTGCGGGAATGGTAAAAAAAAGCACGCGTGTGTAATAGCCCACATCCCGAACGCTATACGTCCCTGCAATACGCCACTTTTTGAGCAACTGTATTAAAAACAAACATGCGAAATAATTATACTGTTTTACTTAAACGCTGGAGCTTTTACAATCGCGACCTAGTGCTTATTCGCTTCCGCTTGTGCCTCGCTCGTCACCTTGATTTACGCATCTAGCTAGCATTACTCGCCGAACTGGAATCATTGCTCTCTAATTAATTCCCCTCCTTAATGTTCAAAAATCGGGTCTAATTAGGTTTTAATTCGTTTTATTGGCGAGTGACGGTGAGTTACGGCGTATAACGGCGCTATAACGGCACTTGCAAACTCGCCACGCACCTACGCAGTTGAGTTTTATTACTGGAAATAATTAAAGTTGGCTCTAAACTTTTAATAATTTGAACCCCTTCAATAAAATACAAACGCTGAAAAACAATTTCAAGGGGTTCTAATTGGAGGCTCAGTTTCACTTCACATTTAGTTGAAATTGATTTTTTGTGATAAAATATGGTTGACTGAAATTGAAATACGAAGCTCACATAACACACGAACTTAATACCAACTTATGTACATCACATGTATGTACTAACATCCATAAGCACCCATCTTTCAGAAATATTTTCAAATCTTTAAAGGAGTTAGTCAAATCAAAATCAAATCAATAGTTTTGTATTTTCTAAAATAAGAGTAGTCAATCACAAATATTTAAATAATGTCCTAAAAGTTAAGAGCCGAGCGGGATTTGACCACACGACCTTCCCCTTGGGCCGCACCTGGCTGCGCTGACTATGTTTGGCATACTATATTTGGAGTTTTCCGCTCGGTGATTTTATAAAGGTTTTTTATAAAATCTTCATCGCCATCTCCGCCAGCTACTTTACTCGCAGTGAAATGGAATAAAAATGCGGATGACAAATAGCTGGATCTCGAAGAAAAATAACGACACTAACCTTTTCACCTGACTCCGGTTCCCGCCGGCTAACGACATTTTTCGCGCCATTACCCGCCGATAAAAAACAATGCCCCTAATGACTTCGACGATTACCAATCACGGGAAAAAATGCGGCCATTTGTAGCCACCGATGAATGGACTATTCTTCTCATATTGAGACTATCTTGAACTAAAAGCTGAGGTTATCTATTGAAGCTTGGCGTCGTTCTTATGGATTGAGGGTTGAAAAATTGATATCTTGATAATTTATACTGTAAAGTTAGAGGCAGACAGTTACGAGAACATACAATGTTTTAAATTATCACGTATAATGTATCTAATTAATTTAATATTTATGCATATTATTATAATTTCTGAAAAATAAGTGACATGACAAAAATATTATCCTCATCAAAATTATATTGAATAAATGTGAGTCACCACGACTAAGAACTCAAAACATTACACTCAAAGGTAAAAGCGTCGTATTTTTCTTTCCGCTTCAAGGAAAAACAAAAAACATCAAAACAAGCAGATAATTGCGCAATGGCGACGGCTTATAACGAGACAAACTCCGCAAATTAAATATTTTTCCTTGGAGTTGACGCAACTCGCCAAGTTATTAGCCGCGCCGTGTGCAGCTGTGAGGTTAACTAGTTATCCAAGGCTCGCCGCACACGAACCACTTTAATATTCGCCACTGGACGTCTACAATTAACGCTTCAACAATTTCATAACTCGAGTCCGCCTTTGAGCGCGGAACTCTGAAAAAATATAAAAATGTGAAAAATACATCTTCTCGGTAAAGGAAATAAACAAACAGGCACAAAGCCAGCTCGCCGTTATTAGATTAGCGAGACTAGCGAGCTCTCGATATCGCTCCCTTATCGAACTTCTTATAATCTTTGTGCATCTCTTTTTAGTCAAGTTTAAAATTAGTTGGCTTTTGTTAGGTACTCGCGACCGGAGTTCTGAGGCTTTGTTGTGAAAGCACAAACCTTATAATAAGCTTGCTAAGTAAAACGTAGAAGCACTTTTCGTGAGTTATTTTTAGACACTTGTAATCCGTCTAGGGACGAATGGCATTTACATAGGACGTCATATTATGATCATCATGCAAATATAACCTTTCGACCCCACGTGAACACACGCCTCAACACAATCACAAAACAAAGATACAGATAAAAATAATAGCGCATAAAACGTTGAACAGAACCTTACCCGTAGGTGATTCCCGAACATCCCGAATGAGATCCATTCGGTCGCCAGCCCCCCACTACCCCGCGAGCCACCTCCCAGGGTGCTGGTGGAAGTCTCTAGTGGCCTGCGGCTACTCTCTGCCCTGACGAGTCTTGCACGTTCTACATGAGACTTGTCACTAAAACTTTTTAGTGACAAGTCTTTGTAGGTAAAACTTTTTTCTGAAATGTAGTCCTGTAATTTTTTTTTTTTTTTTTTTTTTTTTTTATGTAACTAGCTGAAGGAACAAGTGTAATATGAATAAGTGCCGAATGGTTTAGATTTTCAGTTAAAGTGTAACTTTTTAACTCAATTTCAGATCATAAAAAAGACAGTGTACGTATAAAAATATGTTTATTTCAGCATTGGTGCGAGATTTTGCAACTTTTTTTCTAATAAGACGAGTTAGATAGAAAGTTTGGTCGAAGTCGCCTTGAAAACAAAAGAACCCTCCAGGGTGAATGGGATCTCAATTTTTAATACAATCAGCTACATCAGCGATTGTAAAGGCATCTAGCGAGGTACGCCGCCATTCGTTATCGAGTATGGAGTCGATGTGATTGAGTTTTTGTGCGAGGCACCTCGCGGCGACAAGAGCGACTTTACGCGCGCCCGGGGCACCCGGGGCCAATGCCATTCCAAAATATTGCTGTCACCAGTTTTTACCAGATTGCCTGCGAGCTCCCGAATAATCTTTGAATCTAACTGGCCGTAAAATAAAATAAGTTTTCGAAAAACGCTGGCTTTAAGCGTGGGGCCAATTAACTTTGCATTTTAACTTTTTGTGAGACATGTGAAGTTCTTGTGGGAGGTTCCAACATTTGCTGACGATAAATATACAAATAAGATTCTTTAGCTTAATAAAAACCAGTAAGATACTGAAGTTTTATTATAATTTAGCTTCAAAAATATAGTTGGCTAATATTCATAATTAGTCAATTACATCCGCAATTGAGCTCCTGAAGCCTCCGACACCACATAACCCTCTGTTATCTGCATGACAAAGTGTCAAAGTTGTCCAATCGGGTAGGGCATGGATGTATCGCACCTACGTCACGTTATCTTGCTGACCGCAGCCATTTTGCCAAAGTACTTGGAAATGTCTTGGAACGCACTACGTATGGGAAACGTTACTGATTTAAAGGAAAACGCTATCGTTTGCTGAATTGTGGATTTGCTCACAATTATTGGTCATAATAATAAATAAATATTGTGGACAATCCACACAACACTATCTGGCCCCAAATTAAGCAGAGCTTGTACTATGGGAACCAGACAGCTGATTATAATTACTGGTATATATTTTTCTGTACATTTCTCTAGAATACATTATAACACCCAGACATAGAACACAAATATAAAATTAGCTTGTTGGGGATCCTTGATGGGGATCGAATCCACGACCTGAGGTACAGAAGGCAGAGCTACTCCCAACTGAGCTGAAAGTTTGGTCTACATACTAATAAAAACTTATTTTTTTAATTATCTCTATTTAAAGGTTTAAATGAGCTTGACCTAACTTTGTGTGTATGCTGATGAAGGCTACAGCTCGATTTTAATTGTGTTTTAATTGTCTTGTGATTTTTTTTATTACATCCAGAATGGAAATACTCTTTTGACTTTGGTGACATTTTTCAACGAGTTTACAAGTCAAGAACCCGCTGCGTCTGGCGCCGCAGTGCGTGGACCACATGTCGGGTCCCACGCCGCCACAGCACATAAATAAACAATCCGCTCCATTGGCACGTACTCCGCCACTTACCGACGCTGATTTACTGCTGAGATATTGGCATCCAATTAAAGTACTCCCATTGTTACATCCTTGTCTTACAAGTGCCTTATCTCATGGTACATGACAGTCTCAAGAGAGACTCCTCATCAACATTGGCCAGAAGCTACCGCTAACCTTGAGCTTCCTGTGTGCCAAGTGCCAGGATGAAGCTTTGAACCTTCATTTTCAGCAGAAGTATGTGCATAGCCCTGACTTCTTGCAACCTTGAATTGGTGGAAGGCCATTCTGTGTTTTATTTTCCAGTTTATACTGGTCCTCTAACAACCTATGTTCACTTGTGGTTGTCAGTTCTACAATATTATCGGTTGGAAAATATTAATTTATTTCGAATATATGTACCCACACGGAAATTCAAATTAGCGAAGTCGCGTACCTCTCTGTGGACTTCTGAGAACTTTATCACTATGATAAAATGACCTAGTGTTTTGACGTCACAATTAGTTTATCTCAAAATGCGCAGATAGGTGTCATGTACCTAAGTACCTAAACAAACATGTTTGCCGTGATCTCTGATCCAAAAGTCTTGCACCAGCGTCAAATTAAATGATTCCACTTATAATTTAACAACGTAACACATAAAAAATACTCTTGACGCGTGTAGTCTGACATTTCCAAAGATTATTTATATAACCGTTGTGTTGAACGCCTACATTGCAGTTTCTTCTTCATTAACCGCTCTCTTACAAACATAAGGTATGAAGTATTAATTGATCGATGCATTACAACCGCTTCAACAACACCCTGCTGTAGGCCTACCATGAGCTCTGTCTGGCTCTGTCTCTGGTTCTGGTTTTGAGTCTGTGTGAGTGCTCCCAGTGCATTATACTGTGTGTGTGACGTATTGATGTAGGATTTATTTAATCAACACTCACACAGACTCAAAACCGGAACCAGAGACAAAACTAGACTGAGTTCTTGGTAGGCCTACTGAGGAGTACATATACCTACGAGAGCAATCCAGTGGTTCAGAGGTAGCTGCTTTACTTTCCGATCCTAAGATCGTGGTTTCAAAATCAGTCTTGTACGTCAAACGCAGAGCACTATCAACCTGAGCTCTGAGGTCAGAGATTGAGGGAGATTGATGAGGTACATCATTGACGTCAGTATTGTTTACGGATAGGTGAGGAAATAGTACTCAACATGTGATGATGACCTCTGATCCGAGGTGCTTCCACGAGCTGATATACGCACGACCACATGACGCTCATTAAATGTGTATAATTCATCAATAATTAGCTACATTACTGTGATATTGTGTGCGATGCTTTGTCGATTACGTTAAACGAGAATAATATACAAATTTAATTTATAATTTAAATTATAAATACTATAATAATAATTACTAATAATATAATAATAATACTATAAAAATACTATAATAATTATAATAATAATACTATAATAATTATATTATTTATAATTTAAATTACAAATTTAATTTATAATTTAAATTTGTATATTATTCTCGTCTTACGTAATCGACAAAGCATCGGACACAATATCACAGTAATGTAGCTAATTATTGATGAATTATACACATTTAATGAGCGTCATGTGGTCGTGCGTATATCAGCTCGTGGAAGCACCTCGGATCAGAGGTCATCATCACATGTCTTATTTTTCAATCTTTAGTTTTTTCGACTTTCGAGTAAAAACACTACAAGAACAGTTTTCGTCACTATTTTATGCGTTTCCCTTAGAGACGGCCACAGTGCTCCTCAAGGTACGTATATCCTGCTCATAAAGACCTTCCGTATCATCCTATTCCCTTTACGTCCGAGCCTCACCTCGGGCCGGGAATAAAACTTATCGCATTTTTGTTCTTACCTACCTCACTACACCATCTTGTTACTTACACCCACCAAAGCCTTATTCACTGAGACATAAGGTTTAATTTTGTTAAAATCCAGTGTGAGGGTTAGTTTGTCGAGTTTAAAAAGGCGAGGACACACGGACAGAAGATGATCTAAATAGCTTGATTCGGGTTTATGTCGGTCGGTATTGCGCCAAATATCTTGTGATTTCGATAGATATCGCACACGTTACCTTTGGGACAGTTTTGGAGGGTATAAGAAAAATTTCGTTCGTCTTTATTATTATAGGTGGATCATTCTCAGGGGAGGGTTTAATTTTCAAAGATTTCAGATGATCCAAGATTTGTGCAATCATCTTTAACAACAGCTTTTTTATGTTAGAACTTGTTTGAATTGGTTGTTTACACCGAAATCTGAGTCGTTCTTTCATCCTATATTATTTACATTAGTAATATTAGAAAACAAACAGGCCGTCCTCCTCCTCTTATCTAACAAACAGGCCGTCAGTAGTTGCTATTAGTGGTTACTCTTCCAATATATTCATTGCGCCTTCAGGAGTTCCACAGGGGTCTCACTTGGGTCCTATACTCTTCAATGTTTTCATAAATGATATCACAGAATGTTTTCAAAATTCAAAGATTTATCTCTTTGCCGACGACCTAAAATTAATGAAACCCATTGAAAATACATTAGACTCAGAAAAGCTGCAAGACGACCTTAATAGATTATCACAATGGTGCGAAAGAAACAAAATGTGTCTTAACATATCAAAATGCTTTCATATTCACTTCACTCGTAATAAAAGCAAGCTACATAACTCATACCATATTAGCGGACAACCACTAAGACGCGTTAATGAAATAAAAGATTTAGGTGTTATTTTGGACTCTGAGCTTAAATTCGACACACATATTTTAAAGACCGTCTCAAAAACCTTTAAAATTTTGGGATTTGTTTTACGCAACAGCAGAGACTTCAAATCATCCAGTACTAAAATTAAACTATACGAAGCACTCGTCCGTCCAATCATGGAGTATTGCGGCATAATATGGAGTCCTCATTATGAAGTTTACTCTAAGCGCTTAGAAAGTGTTCAGCGTAGGTTTCTTTACCATATCTCCTACGGCGATAAGTTAGCAAAGCGGCATAAAAGCTACAGAGAAAGGCTAGTAAACTACAAAATAAAAACACTGTTCTTTCGAAGAAAGAAACTTGATCTGACGTTTCTGCATAAGATATTTAATGGAAAAGTAGACTGCTGCGAACTTGTCAATTGCCTTAATATAAACGCACCTTCCAGACTACCTAGAATCAAAGCGTATAATCTTTTTAAAGTACCTTTCTCAAGAACAAACCTTGGTAAACATGCAGTCATGTCAAGGCTCTGTAGTCAATACAACAGTATTTCTAAAAACAGCACGCTTGATATTTGTGACCTATCATATAAATTCAACCGGATGCTCAGATATGAAGTAGAGTTGTAAGGATCTTAAATATAAGCTTTGTACCTGCTGTTTTTCTCTTTAATATGTTTAATAATTTTAAGGCTACTTAGTTAGCATTATTTGGGTGTGATCTTTTAAATTTTAAGAAATTATTTTTTTCAAAGTTTGTGTTTTGTATTTGAGTTTGTTTTTAGTTTTTATATTTGTATTTATTTCTATATTTAAGTTTATATGTACTTGCCTAGAACCTACTTATTGTCTGTTTAGTTTAGTTGAGTTGATAATTTTGTGAATGCTGTGGCTTCCTATAACTGGAGGGACACATAGTTTTAAGACGTTTTGTTTAATATTATTTGTTATTCAAGTGTTTCCTTTGTTGGATGTCCTAATAAATAAATAAATAAATAAATAAATAAATAAAACAAGTGTAGAAGCACGAACTATATGCTACACTATAAGAAGGGTGTAGCTGTGTAGAGCAAGGTGCTGCCATCAACTCAGTTTGTAATAACTTGACCCTCAGAAAACAATAAGGCAGCGCTGTGGAAGATTTATGACCCCTGCAAATTGAACAGGTTCGCACTTCCGGTGGGGAGAGATAAATACGCGGGCAGAGCCGCGTGCGACGCAGGTGTGCCGACCGCAACACGCACAGCCTATCCAACAAGAGAGAACATACACGGATTATACAATACAGCATTAGTGAATATTCGCTATGAACGCGCTGTGTGATGCTTAATTAAATTCGTATAATATAGTGGTCGAAGATGAATATTTTCATCTTTCGCTTGGTTCATTTTGGTTTTTAATCGTCGAAGGTCAAACCAACTCGTCCCACATGCGTCCGCAGTGGTGAGATCAACCTGAAAAGGACTGATCACCATAGAACAGTTTGTGCACGCATTTAGAACGCATTCGTGTGATACACGTCTAAAAAAAAGTATCAGTGTGTATCGTCATAAATTGTGATTGCAATAATTAAACAGCAAATACCTCATCCCATAACTCATATCAGTTCCAAACTTCCGCGAGCATAAATTAAATTGTATTTACAAAAGGAATAAATTGGAGACACGTGTAGTCCGAGGCACAGGGCACACGGCGCGACACCGCGACAACTTTGTCGTGTCGCGTCGCGTCGCGCTAATTGTTGTTCATAATTTGTTCGCGACCTCGTCCTGTGCTCTGCTAGTCTGGCATAGTACAATAAGCCTCTGGTAGTATTGAACTTCATTCCACTGATAAAGGAGGCAACTCGAAATCGAAGGTACTACTTGGTGAGCGGACTGGTTTTCGCAAGAAGGTCGCCTATGGGTGCGTGTGTTGTTTGACCCCCCGATGTCCTCTCGGAAAAGCTCATCTCATGGATTTGGGTGCATGCCTACCTAGGCGTATTTGTTGCTCTAAATGCTGTTCTCGTTGAGGTGCCACGCTGCTGCACTATAGGAGTACTATGCGAAGGATGATTATTTGTATTTGTTCTTATGCACGAGCAATACTAAGGCGACTACTCATGTGTGTGTGTGCTCGATTGGGACACACGCTAGTGAAGTTACGTCACTGGTTCGTGGCATACTGAGGCTAAGGTGATATAACGCCCGCATTTAAATGTAAATGTGAAAACTTCCGACGGCTACCTACGCACATAATTTTCGTTTGTCCAAGTTATAAATTACTTCGGCCGACTGGCCCCCGTGTTGTGATTTGAATATGATTAAATCTAAAATGTTAGCTCCGAGGGGAAGACAGAATTGTAATTGAAAAGTTCTATGTCAAAACTCGTGTTTCGGGTCACGGATGAGAACTCTGTAGGAAGTACTTTAAACAGTTTGAAATTCAAATCGTTTGTGTTTTATTAGGCGTTGCCTGTCCAAATGCTAGCCAAGTAGCTGGAGAGGGCGGGAGTAGGGACTGAACTGCCTATAGTCTGTAGGTACCTCAGTGATTTAACTTATTCGGAAACAGAGGTAGGGTCCTTAATAGCCATTGAAACTGAACAGAAACGTGAGTGGACAAATTGGAGGCAGCCGGGGTCACGATAAGGGCTTCCGTCGGCCCAAGTAAAGGGAACCGACTATAAACAACAGGCGACTCGGACCCAATTAATAAAGCAACCAGCTCTGAAGTAGTGCAATTAATTCTGTGCCTTCGGAGATTTTAATAGTTCGCATAAATCAGTGGCCGGCCGGTGGGTTAATCGGCGTTTAATATGCCCGGTCGGCCTATCGGACTTATTACAAATATATTGTCCGATTACGGCCGATAGGGCACGATGTGTGATTAGGAAATGGCATAAGTTTGATAGACTTAGAGAACAAACTTTTTGGCGCCCAACATGGGGCTATACCAAATTGTTGACTTACCTGAAGCGAGTATGGATGCTGGGGTAAAACCACTAAAAGAATTGAAAAATGATCAGAAAATACTATAAATTACACATTACTTGAGTTTTTGGCGCCCAACCTGGGGCCGAAAAGCCATCTGCTTTCTGCACACTAATTAAACTAAATAGTTTTAATAGGTCGATTGTGTCTGCATTTACGTGGATAATGTAATTTGGCGCACCTCCTCGTATCTCCATATTTAGTGCGGGCCGACAGTTTGGAAATTCAATTGGAGCCAGACTTCAGTCCTCGTTAAGTGGTTATATCCCCAACAGTGGACAGAGGACGGCTAGTGGACACTAAACACAAGGTGCTATAGGGAAGTGAAAGAGATTATGAGCTACATTTCCAATTTTATCGATATTTTTTTCTAGTAATAAAATGGTTCTGGAAAACTGTTTTGTTTTTTTCTTTAACAGCTACTATTTTCAACATAACATACAGTCATTCAAAAACTGAATGAAATAAAAAATTCAGGCTTCTAGCTTTGTTTCGGACTTAGGTTTGCCACGGCAGTTGAACGATTCCAATGTATTAATTTCTAGCAAAATAAGAATAACTTTGTTCAAATATCGATGGTCAAGAGAGTGCAGCCTTCCCTAGACAGGGGTGCGAGTGCCGACACCTCTGGATATTGAATTTGCGGCGGCCAGCGTCTCCCAATTGTTATCGGGCGCTGCAAGGTCGCCCTGAATTACCCTCACAGGTACTAGCCCTTTCTTTTGCAATAGGGCTGCCAGAACTTGATAGCAGTATACATTCAAATATGAATTATTGGAGTCAGGTCAATAAACTTTTTTGTGTAGTGTTTAAATTTGACATTTAAAATTTTAAAATATATATATAGCTGTTAGGTTCCATATCACTTTACAGAATGGTTTGCAGTTTTATATTTCATTTTCATTTCTTCTATGTATATCTACTATATAAAAATAAGTCGGGGTTTTCTTCCTGGCGCTATAACTCGATAACGGCTGGACCGACTTGGCTGATTTTGGTCTTGAATGATTTGTGGAGGTCCAGAGAGTTTCTTTTTTTTTTCAACGGGAACGGTAACGGCGAGCGAAGCCGCGGGCGGCCGCTAGTTATACATACTAACATCGATCTATACAGAAGACATAATCAGAATTGATGTATGGTAAAACCCTTCCCTTTTCCTTTTCAAGTTTAAAATTTTAAGTAAAGTTTTAATTGTACACTAAATGCTGCTATCATGTACCTTATGACATACTTAGGTAGGTATTAACACCACTAAATATTTTTATAACGATAATTATGATAAGACTATAATCTCAAGTAATTTGACATCTTTAAATTAACGCTAGAACATAGACGCAAGTCTATGAAATTAAAAGTTGTCTCTGATTCATCAATAGGTTCCCTTCACTCAGTCATCATAAGTATTTGACAGCTAGTTACCTCCACAGAAGTATCCCATTAATCACCGCAGGTTATTTGCATTGTTCTCTAGGACCTCATTTGGTATCCACATTCAACCCTATCACAGAGTGGTGCCCAGCGGTCATTGGTCAATTTATTTCTTGCGGCGGGCGCAGTTATCATGATTGAATTAAGCAAGTCCGCTCGGAATGGCCTCCCGCGTCCTCCCGTGATTTAGGGACTCCCATTGTACCTCCAGTACCTCTGGCCACCTCGACCCTCAGACAAAGTGCTGTTTATCAATATATTTACTTTAAAATCAACACAATTTTGTTCATTAAATTAATTAAGAAACACTACTAGATGTTCTTAGCATAGTCTTTTTGTTTCTCAAAATCAAAGTGTGTTTTAAATATTTTAAAACCCTGATAAGCCTATATGTAGCGTCCTATATACAGCGTTAAATTCACAAACAATTATGTAGTTGAACCACACATGAGTTTAAAGTACTGGCATTTAACAATGTATGGCATTGGAGGCTCTTGCGGAACCGACCGGCAAAAAGGGAGTTGGAATTTAAATCGTGGGAAAAGGCGGCTGAACCGCTCCGAGTTTATTTAAGGTTAATTTAGAGTTGATTCGGGCGGTCAGCTCTAGTTTGTTCGATTGGGGTCAGCCGATTGAAAACAGTTGTTTGATTTGATCTCTACAATTTACTGATAACATTTAACTTTGAGGGTAAACGAGTGTTATAGTTTTGAAAGGTAAACTAATTTAAAAGTACATGCTATTGTTTAACTTTCATTTAAAAATAAGAACGCATACCCAAAATTGTATTAATACAATGGAATATTATCATAAATTTGTGTCTGTTTTGGATTTTGCAAGAGGCAAACTTATAACCTATAAGCCACTATATTCAAATACAGGAAATGTAACTATTTCAATTTCCTCAAAACAAATTCCAACGACTCAATTGAATTCAGTATCTCAAGTATGAATGGGAAAGTCACGGCCAGTCACGTAGCGTATAACGTAGCGCACCGTCGCCGCGTAGCCTCCGCGTAGCACCCGCCGTAGCACCGTAGCATCACGTGCTACGGAGGCTCTTAATTGAATAACGTGGGGTGTTTAAAGTTGCTTTCTATGAATAGCTTATGCGTTAGGTACAAATTTATGGATTGCATTATCATTGTCGTTCCGAATACTCGTATCAAAAAACATTATTTGTAATAATCATAAAATATAAATTGTGCGTCAAATTGTATATACTTCTGTAATGCTTTGCTTAGGAAAATCCCCAAAAATAATATCTAAAACGTTTTGCGCAGCCTTCTATAACTCAGCTTCCACAATGGCCGTTGAGATAATGTCACGAACTCGGCATTACCATCCCGAAGAAGTCTATTTATTGGCCGCAGGCGCTAAGTAACCAAATAAATAATCCGTGACTTATGGCCTATGGTGTTTTGTGTTTATACATAAATACAGTATTTTTGTCATCATCATCATCACTTGAAAAGTCCACTAGGAAATCTTCTCTCAGATCCATATTTTTTCCTTCACTCACTGGTCTTCTCGAGGTTATCTTTTTTTTGAGATGCAACAAGCATATTATATGGCCCACCTGGTTTTAAGGGTGTAAATATTGCTCGGTAGGTCATACACGTCAAGAACGTGCCCTACGATGCACTACCCCGAGTCCATGCCCCTGTTTGACGCCAGAACTAAGCAGTACTAGGCAGTACTTCCCCGCACGCCACACACGAAGAACTCTACTGCTACTCTATAGTGGCGCCTTGTGATTTTACTATAGACTTAAATTGATTTAGCAAATGAAATGGCATTACTGTAGGTACTCGGTACAGCAGCAGCGGAGTGGAGTGGTATGAAAGTGAGGCACCAATCCGGCTCACGTCAATGGCAATGTTACATCAAATTATTCAATTCCATTTTAGACGAAATGTATACAGAGCAAACATGAAAAGAGAACAAAATTAAGCATTACAATAGGACGTGAGAGAAAGGAGGTAGCGGAAAAATACTATTCAGAATTGTTAAACTTTTATCAATATAATAATAATAAAAAAAATCGTGGCACTCTGATGAATGCTGACAGAAGTAAAATCTTTAACAATTATTTCTGAGGGATATTTTCAGAAAAATTCACCCACCTAGCAAATTCAATTTCTTACGAAGATGCATGCGTTTTTTTGTGGATACTGACTATGTTTATAGTGATATACAGAATACAATATTTTATTTACATAGTAGGTACTTACGAATGCTTAGTCTAACTTAGTATAAGTAATGTCAGAGTCAAATCATTCGTATGAGCAGACCTTTGTCTGGTGGAATTTCCAAGTCATTTTATGTACAATTGCATGGACTACTGAAATCATAAAATAATTCGAAAGTGTATTTATTTAGTAGAATCGCAAGGACCACTTCGAAACGTCTTATATGTAGCTACGTGAGTCTAGGTACCAGTTCCACGCAACCAAGCCTACAAGAACAGGCAACAAACTACGGCTTGGTTGTCACCGTTTTTGACGTGGCAACGTCTTATGCTATGTTTCCATGCGTGCCGTGCAGCCCGGCAGGCTGCCTGGCAGGCTGCCTGGCGGGCTGCGTGGCATGCAGCCCGTCCCGGGCCGGCGAACATTCAAGCTGTTTACATGCATGCCGTGCAGCCCGGCGAGCTGCCTGGCGAGCTGCGCGGCATGCAACCAGTGTTACCAGGTACACGGTAATTACCGTAGATGCACGGTATTTTTGGCTTAAACACGGTATACGGTAATGTTTCACTACCGTGTCATTTCTAGGGTATTTTTAATTATGAATTACCTTGACAGTCAATAAGTAAATAATTACGAAGTAGGTATTCCCCGATCATCAAAATACGTTCAAATGTAAAAGTATGCCCTTTGCCCTGCCCACTAGTTAAACAATTAGTGTATATGAAAATTGCTTGTATAATAAATGAATGAATGAATCGCTTTCTCGCATCTCTCACCGTACTATTTTTTCTTCGATAGTTTTGTTGGTGTTTGATGTTTGGCAAGTGCGCAGTGCATTATTCAATGAAACAATACTTTTAATTTCGTTCGACGCAACGTACCTACACAAAAATGGGTAGTCATAGTGACACTGATAGCTTTTTTCCCCCAAGCATTGTGGATTTTTTTCTTGTCCTTATGGAATTTATGCTCGGGGTTCCATAATAATTCTTGTTCCTGGTAATGTTCCAGGAACGTCAAAATTGTCTCGTTAGACCAAACGACCATGTTGTAATTATTACGACCAATATAGAAGAGTACTCGGTGATTACGACTTTGTAACCTAACTAAACATGAAGACATTTGTCAAACAATAATTGACTCGTTGTCTTAGCAACAGTCACAGAGGTTTTATTCTAACTGATGCAACCTCAACAGTAATCTCCGATCGTAGCGACTTTTTTTAGCAACGTCCACTCGTCACGAAAGCGCGAGAGAGACTGACTGCCCACCAGTGTTGCCACGTGCCAAAGCAAAATATCTGGGGACAGACGGACAGATAGACAGACAGACAGTCAGACGGACAGACAGTGAAGTCTTAGTAACTATATTAACTATACTAATAGTATTATCAAAAGTGGATCTAAATGAATATTTTTTGCCTTTATTATGTTTAAAGATGTTCATCTTATCATAGACTAAATCAGATTCCAAAAATCTGTATAAAAGTAGGGTAAAATCTGTAATACTACCCTAAATTCTGTATAAATACAGATAAATCTGTATAATTGGCAACACCAATTTGGCCCGCGCGCGTGTATAATGCCACGTTTCCACGCGTGCGTTCAACTCGACATTCAACGTGCACATTCACATTCACGGGCGCGTTTACGGGCTCGGGCGTACCGTTTCCACGCGCGTGAATGTGAATGTGCACGTTGAATCTCTCACTAAAAGCCGTGGCTCAGAAGCATTGAAAAGGTCGGTTATCATTTTAAACTTCTAAAATAACCGTAGAAGAGGACTATTTACATTTTTTATGAATAATTTCTAAAACTTGTGCCGGTGTTTGTGTAAACATCAATATCAGCTGATTGGACAAATCGGACATAGACACAGAATGTCAAAGGGACGTCAAATATGACACGAGCATGACATCCTCCTGACACTAAATGAGTTGCCAACTGGGAAAATAGTGTGATGATAAATTAATCGATCATCATTGAGTAATCGATTCATACAATTTCGATTTGTTACCTAACTTTAATGGAACATGAAATGGAAACCGACAACATAACTTTTAGAGTTCGTCAACATCAAAGAGCTAATTCGCTGGGAAAACTCTCCGACTCTTCCTCATTTGATGCGACCACAACAAGTCCGTCAAATACTTTACTTGACCAAAGTTTTTCATTAAATATACTACAGCAAAAGGTTACCACCCTAGAACAACAGCTTACCACAGCAAACAATGAAATTGGTAACCTACGTCTAGTTACAGAACAATATAAAAAGGACCTAGAAAAATGTTACAAAACTATTGATTTATACAAAAAAAGTGAGGCCAATGAGACCTTTTTGTCACCACTCCATGGCAGAAAAAGGAAAAAGCCGCGACTTTATTTACTAGAGGAGGAATCACATCTTAGACAAGACATACCAACACCTAGCAAAAATACAAACAGCCAAGAATATGAATCTCAAAAACAAACGGAAGATTTACAGATTCAGGTACTACAACTATCAAAATGGTTAGAAATCGAGAAGAAAAAAAATAGTGAGATAAAACAATTGACAGAGAAACAGAACTGTATAACAAAAACTTTAAACTGTAAGAAAAAAAGGTCGCGAAGAGCTATTAAAAAAATAGAAAAAAGAGCCCGAACTTTAAACAGCAAATGCTTAAAACTAAAGAAGGAGCAGGCGAAACTTAAATTCAAAATTTTTGAACTGGAACATAAATTGCAACTTAACGTTTGCTCCTCAAGTCCTGATCTGACGAAGACGAAAGAATCAATACCTTCGGTACACAAAAACAATACTAAGAAGACTATAATAACGAAAAAGAAAAGTATCGAAACAGTAGTTCTTTCAGACGAAATGGGAAAGGACCTGGCCGCTAGCCTGAGTAATAACAGTGCGTCAAATATGAACGTTATCAATTATTGTAAGCCCGGAGCATGTGCTGAACAAGTACTCGAAAATATAGAAGAAAAGACAAAGAATTTGGAAGAAGGTGATACAGTTGTCATCGTCATATCACGTTATATTAGGAGATACTCTAACTTTAATAAATACTTACAGGTCCTTAGTAAAATAATATCAAGTCCCGAGCGTAAATTCAATATAATGCTGACAGGTTTCTTGTACAATGGTTTCAAGGATAATGAAATTTTTAACTTAAATAATAAAATAGCTCAACTTGTTAACATGAATGAAAACATGAGATATATAGATCTCAATGTAGAATGCGAAAGCTTTAAGGCAAAAAAAAACTACCTTAGTACAGATATCACAAGGACGGTTGCTGAAGTAGGGTTTAGAGGACAATCAGCTTTAACTTTTATAAAAACGGACCTGAACCCAAAAGCGAATGATATAAAAAATAGCTCAAATTTTCCCAAAGACCAGAGTCACAACATAAATCGTTGAGCATAGTGCACACCAATGTCCGTAGTATCCATCAGAAATATTTAGAAATAGAGGCCATGATTGACGATACAAACTGTGATGTACTTTGTCTTACCGAAACATGGGCATATGACCATCATGTACAGGGAATGATTTTAGAAGGGTTTGAACTTGCCACATACTTTAATAGGAAAATATTTGAACATGGAGGAACTGCAGTATTTACTAGATTAGGGATAGACTATAAGGTGAGAAAGGATATAAATCGTTTGTCTTTTGAAATGAACAGTGAGATATCTGCGATAGAGCTGCGGAAGATCAAAGTCGTTATAGTTTGTATTTATAGGGCTGGTAATGACCTTATTTTATTTTTTGACATTCTTACTAAGCTTCTACACAGGTTAAGTCGCGAAGGAAAAAAAATTGTACTGGCAGGTGATTTGAACTTGGACATTTTGGCAGTCACAAAAGATACGCGTAAGCTATTCCATATACTAGATAATTTTAAATGTCATTTGGTGTTAAATAAGCCCACCAGAACAGTAACTACTGCAAAGGGCACTAGTTCAACATGCATTGATAATTTCATAGTCAACTTCGACAACGTTAAGGGAACCGTTCTAGATTGCAAACTATCAGACCATAATGTTATACAATTAATATGTAACGAGGGTAAACAAACCATTGACGCTATACCCATTACCCATTTAGTAAGAGTATTTTCTCCCCAAAATTGTGAATACTTTCACTTTTTGTTTGACCAAGGCTATGAAGAGTTAATAAGTAATATTGAGCAAACCCTGGATCCTCATACAAAAATGTCTCTGCTATTGGAAGCTATTCAGTATTGCTTTAACGTAGCTTTCCCAAAAAAGAAACCAAGGAAACCTAACCCTACAAAATGGACAACTAAAGGTATTCAGGTGTCGAAGTTAAACCTAGAAAAAATGGAACTATTAGAGGAGCTCCAACCTAATGAGAATACAAGATTGAAAATAAAAAAATATAGAAAGATATTAAGGAAAGTTATGCATAAAGCTAAAAAAATACAGCTAACAAATAGAATTAAACATTCACAAAACAAAATTAAGGAATCATGGAAAATAATAAAAGAACAATCTAAAACTAAGCTGAAAACAAATAAACATAATAACATAGAAGCAATAATAGATAGCAAAAATGAAAAAATTACAGACCCCCAAAAAATAGCCGATACCTTTAATAACTTTTTTCTAAACATAGCAAGGAACTTAACTGAGCATGCCAACATTGACGTAGAAAAGTCTATGGACTACCTGAATAACGTAGAAAGACCAAAAATTAAAATAAACTTTAGCGTTATTGATTATATGGAATTTAGAAAAATAGTGAAGGACATGAAAAATAAAAAATCATCAGATTGCTATGAAATGAACAGTAAACTTGCTAAAGAATTGATATTAAAAAATGGAAAACTATTAATTCTAATATGTGACGTAATAAACGAGTGCATCCTAGACGGAGTATTCCCAGATGTTCTCAAAGCAGGTAGGGTAATACCATTATTTAAAAAAGGTAATTGTCAGGAACTCAATAATTACAGACCGATTTGCATACTGCCTACTATTTCAAAGATCTTTGAAATGATTATTAAAAAGAAAATTGTTGAGTATTTTGAGAGTCATAACTTATTCACTACAGCACAATATGGATTTCGTAAAACCAAATCCACTGAAATGGCAATCAGGAATGTAACCTACTACGTCCTCAGAGCTTTGGACGAGTCGCAAAAATGCGCGAGTATTTTTTGTGACTTGTCAAAGGCCTTTGACTGCTTGAGGCATGACATATTACTGGAAAAATTAAAATACTATGGCTTTGATGGTAGCGCAATGAATTTAATGACTTCGTATCTTACAAACAGGTCACAAATAGTAACAATACAAAATCATAAATACGGCCTAGTTGACATAGGTGTACCGCAAGGATCCATTCTGGGCCCAGTACTTTTTCTCATTTATGTAAATGATCTAGTGAGCTGCGTCCCGGATTGGGCTTTCATAAATTTATTTGCAGATGACACACATATTGGTATCAAAGATAAAACAAATGAACAGCTAGATAAAAAAATTGAAAATTCGATAGAAATAATACGAAATTGGTTTAATGCAAATGGAATTATCTTAAATGCTAATAAGAGTGTAGTTTTAAAGTATCAAACCAGAGAAACAAAGGAAGTGGTAGGCATTACCGAGCACGTTTTTCTAGGGTTCATGATTGATCGAACTATTAGTCATGTACCCCACATTGAAAAATTATGTAAGAAATTAGCGAGTGCTAACTATGCATTGTTAAAACTAAAATCCTTAATTGACACTAAATCGCTCATGTCAGTGTATTATGCTTATGTTCATTCTAGTATTAGCTACGCAATAACTGTTTGGGGTAACAGCGCTATTGTTAGGAAGGTTTTGTTATGTCAAAAGCGAGCATTAAGGATAATTTTTGGACTTAGAAATAGAGTGTCCGTTAGGAAATATTTTAAGCGTAATAAAATAATGACTGTGATATCACTTTTTATCTATAAGAGTTTGTTAGAAATATATGAAAATAAAGATCAATATTTAAGAAAAGGGGACATACATAATTATAATTTAAGAAATAAAGATAAGCTGTACCAACCTAGAATTAGACTAGCTAAAGTTCAAAAACAAGGTGACTACACTAAGATTATAATGTTTAACAAATTGCCTAATATAGTAACTAATCTAGAAAGTGTTACAGAGTTCAAAAGGAAAATCAAACCTTTTTTTGAACTGAATGCTTTTTATTGTTTAAATGAATTTATGAATAAGACATTGTTGGAATCCTCTTTTGACACGGACTGCTCCTGATACATCTAATCTAATATTATATACAATTTTATTTGACGCTATTGCTCCTAGAATATTTATTTTAATTTTGTAATTTATTTTAACAATTTATATTTTAAGACATCGATTTTAGTAACTAATAATATTGTATAAAACTGACATGCCTAGTATTACAGTCAATTGTGATAATGTGGTAAATAAATGAACTGAACTGAACTGAACTGAATGTCGAGTTGAACGCACGCGTGGAAACGTGGCATTATAATTCAATGGAGCCGGCTGCACGCACGAAAAAACATGACTCATGCAGCGTTACCTTTCTCTGAGGCGTTCCATTTAAGGCTTGAAGTGCAAGCGAGAGCGTGGAACGATCGACAAAGAGGCACGCACGGCCTCCGCGTTCGGCGGCGTTCGACATCTGTCTCTCTCCTACTTGAGTGAGCGATGCGTCCGCGTGGACAGCTGTATGACGTTGTCACATTCAACTATCGTCAGTAAACTGACTTTACAGACAACCGATTTTTTGACGTGATAACGTCTTATAAATCGATGGAGCCGGCTGCACGCACGAAAAAACATGACTCATGCGTCGTTACGTCGTTTCGTCGTTCCATTTACCTGAGCCCGAGCCCGGGTCGTGTAATGGGTAAGGGTAAATGAGGGTAAGGGTAAATGAGGGTAAGGGTAAGGGTTCAGCCTGGGTCCGGGTCCGGGTCCGGATTTTCATTCAGTTTCATTCAGTTCCATTCAGTTTCATTCAGTTTCATTCAGTTTCATTCAGTATCATTCAGTTTCATTCACATTCAATTCAATTCAGTAAAACTAAATTTTTCTTTTGAAAAATGCAACCATTCCATCAGTATTTTCTTATGACGTTATCACGTTCAACTATCGTCAGTAAACCGACTTTACAGACAACCGATTTTTTTTATAATAATATGATCATCGCTTTCGCCTGTTCCTTCGCCCCCAATCATGATCCTTCGAGGGGGGTGCAGTGGGGGAAGGGAGGCGACATCAATAATCCTCCTTGTTATTCTTATGCAAATGCCCACGGTACGATAATAAGTGGAACACGAATCACCAGACGCTGTACAGATTGGAAGAATCACTGACAGCCGGCTCGTACGGACTGAGTTTTTCTCGTAAGATAAAGTTGTCTTGTAAAAATAATGAGGCAGGATTCTTGTTAGATCTCCGTGTGGTTTTCTATGAATTATCTTATTTGTTTCTTGGTGGGTTTGGTTCACTGACAACTGATATTAGTGAGAGGTGTAGAGTAATAGTCGGTCAGGTGGGCCATATGGTTGTTCCATCAGCTAGTTACATTAAAAAAAAAAAAACTACGACTCTGGAACTTTTGTTTCATAAAACGTATCACAGTGTGATTTTTTTATAGATCATGTTTAGTATGCTGTGAAATTCAAAATCAACCCGTGTGCTACCCCCGTGCAGGCAAACGTGCGTGCAAAACGTACGTCCCTGGTGTAATGTACGAGCAATACTTATTGGTTTAATCAGTCGCGCCACAGACTGTGCAACAGTTACAACGCACTATTCTTACGAGATCCCGAGACATGTTAATTTTATCGTGTACTTACCATCCAATTTATATAACTACTTGAGTCTGTACAGATTTTTTTCTAGTGATTCGGCGCCAAATAATATTTTAGGGAGTCGAGGTCGAAGCACTGCCTGCGAACTACAATGCTGTTCGCGCGGGCTTCAAGAAAGTGTACAGAATTGAATTCGTTGTAGAAATGAGCTCAACCGACTCAAATCGTGTTACATTTAGCAAAAGCATCTGAAACCGTCTGAACTCGTGAATTTATTTTACGAATGTAGGTACCTTGTTGTTGTACTCGTGTTTAATTTTAAGAATACCTTGAAGAAGCACTACTTATTAATTGCATAGTAATTGTATTCGATAAGTATTTAGATAATTTTTTTTATATCTTCCACAACCATGTAGGTTTGTATTAAAAAAACGAAACACAATAAAACAATAACAACTGCTCGTGAAAGGAAATGGCTGCGCACACATACACACGTCACAGGTCTAAACGCACACAAGCGCGGCTCAGGTCGCGTTATCTGCGCGCGCGCAAGTGGATGGCTCGATAGCGCGGCCATAGGCCAAGGCGCGGTGCGTGCGTGTAGTGCGACCATCAATACTATTCACAGAGAGATAAAACACATTCATCTTTAAAACATAACTATGATGATAATGATGACACATCAATTATGTGATGATACTCCAGCAATACGTGTTCTGTCAATTGTCACAATGAATCAATAATGGAATTTAGTGATACATTCAAAGTTCAATTCTGAATCATTGTCTTCCGTTACTGAAGCACCAGATGCTGTGAGCGTGACACGTACACTAAGCCATTCGTTCAAACTAAAAAAAAAAAGTAGCCTGAGGACGGAGGAAAGAAGCACCAAGTTACTGACGTCCGTATTCATAAAGCTCCGTCACCAGCTACGAAGATTTTGAGGCCACCCCAAATGGCCTTAAAACGTGCCCTCCAGCGCATCAAAGTGCTCGAATATTAATGCCACTAGCAAATGTTGACCGCAGAAAGCAGGTTACCTAAGTCACAAGCTCTTCTGTAGGTTCTTGAGGCGGTGTTCAACTCACTAAACGTCACTTCTTTTCTAGTAGTGACATCTTTATCTTTATGAACTGATCTCGAAATAACCTGGACATCTTACTGCGTACTGGTAAATAAAGCAAACCTTTTTTTTTATTTGATATCAGGTAGTGTTCGTGAACTATTCAACTAATACACTTCTCATCGCCTGAATGAGTCCACCTAGGTACTGGGAAAAGTCGTTCTCTATAGGAAGAAATTTTGAGTCTCAAGTTTTTCAGGAGACTTGCCGAATAATGGGTACTCATAAAACGAGGACTACTGCATTTCACCCACTATATTTGGGGGGGTTTTTTCGTACCCACCATACGTTTGGTGTTAAGTACTCAAGAGATGCCGCAGCCCGTTCTCTGGTGAATTTCTCTGACACGTTGCTAAATAGAGATTAATTTTTTGCAAAAAGGTGCAAACTGATGGTCACACGAATAAAACTCATGAATGGCATCGCACCTACATACAACGGCGATGTATGAATGAGTGCGATCGATAACACACACACGCAGTTCTACCTTGTGTTAGATTGACGCAGTACCTATTTGGCAGGAGCCCATTGGACGAGCCCTTATCAAATAGACCAAGAGTTATATAAATTTAACTGTTTAAAACGCCGAATGTATATATTATCTTCTTTAAGGTGTAATGATTCAGAAAAAAAAACTTGTAATCATTTCTTGGCACTTTGACTCAAAATGCAAAGTATCTGATTAGGGTGGAATAGCTTTTAATCTGTTAACTATTTCGAATACAAAATTGTATGCACAAAACTGGAAGGCTTCAAAAGGTCATACTTAGGTTAAGGTTATGCTATTGATGATCATAGTTTTGGACACCACCGAGGCACATTGTTTTTTAAGGTTCCGTAGCCAAATGGCAAAAACGGAACCCTTATAGATTCGTCATGTCTGTCTGTCTGTCTGTCTGTCCGTCCGTATGTCACAGCCATTTTTCTCCGAAACCGTAAGAGCTAGACTGATGAAACTTGGTGAGTAGATGTATTCTGTGAACCGCATTAAGATTTTTACCCAAAAATAGAAAAAAAACTATAAATGTTGGGGGTCCCCATACTTGAAACTGAGACTCAAAAATTTTTTTTTCATTCAACCCATACGTGTGGGGTATTTATGAATAGGTCTTCAAAAATGATGTTGAGGTTTCTTATATCGTTTTTTTCTAAACTTAATAGTTTTTTTTTTTTTTTTTTTTTTACATATTATAGGCTTGCGTTTGACCGCAATCTCACCTGCTGCAAGGAATTCCACTCCTTGGCTGTCCGCAACAAAAAAGTTGAAGCAAAGCGCTTGGTGCGGACAGTTGGAACATCAACCATGCGCATCATAACATCAGTTTGCGCGAGAGACACTTCCAAAGTGTAAAAAAGTTGTACCCCCCCCCCCCCCCCCCTCTCTTCTTCTCTAATCTTCTAAAATAAGAGAATGATGAAACTAAAAAAAATATGTGTTGTACTATGCAAACTTTCAACGATATTTGGTTTGAACGAGATCTAGTCAGTAGTTTTTTTTTTTTAACGTCATAAATCGTAAACCGCAATTTACCTTTCGACGAACTACAAGAACCTTTATTTATGTTACTTAATGCTACGGAACCCTTCATGGGCGAGTCCAACTCTAACTTGACTGCTTTTTTTAATATAGATTTAGTAAGCAAAGGTAAGGTATCACTATCATCTGGTATCACTAACTCTACAGTTGTTCTAGTAGTACACACTCAGAGCTGTATTTGATCGTAGAGGAGTTTTAAAACTACGATGTGTAACTGTGCCGCCGGATAGTGTTATAACAGTTTCTAGAAATTACTAATTTGTAAAAACATAAGACTAAACAACTCCGCAGACATCATCAACATGACAGTTCCCGTAGTGCATTGTAGGTACACTCAGCATCATAACTTCAGCACCGCCACCTGCTGTAATAAAACCGGCTAAAAATAACATTGCTTTTTACTAGTTGAGTGGAATAAAGCTGTCAGAGTGACGAGTTTAGTGTGGACCTTCCCTTTCAACTGTAGAGGGAATTTAAAGAGATGTATAACGTTAATGCACAATGCTTGGTAAACTGAGTGAATTAACACGTAAATTAGTGTTGTATTATACGGTGAAGGAAAACATCGTGAGTTAACCGGCCGGCATGTCGTAGAACCTAAAAAGTTCGAAAATAATGTGTCAAAATTGTATGAAAGGAGCCTGTTTGAGGCGAACTTAAAATCCTTTCACCACACTTGGTTCGAAAGAATCAGTGACACGAAGATTATAAGGTATACGAGATTTCAGTCAGTGTCATCGTTAAAAATAAGTATTAATTAAAAGGTATGTATTAAAATCAAAAGTAAAATTATTATATGGTAGAATTATTATTAGAGGGTCTGAACACTTTAGTTACATCATTATCATTATTGATTTGTAGTGGCATAACTCACAGAGATCCTAGTGATTTTAATCAATAATAATGCATTTTGAATGGCAAAGAAATTTTATCAATTTATTTATGTATCTCTATATTATATTAACAGCCATACTTATAAACGCAATTTAAATTTAATCATTGCTTAAAGTTAGCCCTGTCACTGTTTTTCATTACCCAGTAGTAAGAGATGGCAATATTTTAATCACTGTTTATCTTTTGACATATTTTTATAAGTAAATAATGCCAGTGACTGTACCTTTAATATTGCGTCAAGTCGCTCGTCAGGCCGGCGCGCACTAACAATGCTGCTGTTTAGATACACAAAGGACTTGTACTTGCATCGACCACATTTTATTTATAGCGAGTAAGAATGCGCAATTGGTTTATAACTTTTGTGGTTATCTCACTCTAGACCAAGTTTCCTTATTTTTAGACAATAGTGTGTACTACTGTCTAAAAATAAGCGAACTTGTGCCAATCGAACACGTGTTAGAGGGCTTGGTGATTTGGTGAGTGATATGGGGCCCATTAAATATTTTAATTTTTTGTGATACATCATAAAATCAACAATACTTAATGCTATTATAAACCACTCATGCAATATTACTTCTTGATATGTTTTTAGCTAATCTTCGATTTTATCATAAATTTTCTACAAATTGTACTAGAATCGTTAAAGTAGGTTCTAAATAAAACGTGCAGTGTTATTGCTGCGAGCTATCTCTTCCAGCTTTCTGGTATGCAGACTTTGGGAAAGGATGTACAAATACTGTACAGCAAAGTGCGTAAGTACCTACATAATACATAAAATAGTCAGCTCGAGCGCGGTGAAGTAAGAGCAACGTTGATAACATATTGAAACGAGCGCGCACTCAGAGGTAAATTACTTGCTTTGTTCAAATGAACTGAAAATTATATAGAAATTACAGGGAATTATATTTTGTGCCAAGTTCTGCAGGCATTATTATAATTTAGGTAAGATATTGCACGAGTGAGGTACGAGACGTAAGTAAAAGATTTCACAATAAGTTGTAAAAATCTAAAATCATAATCGGAAGTCACCTCCATTGAGATTAAAAAAATTATTATAATGTACTTGATTTACAAAATGGTATACAATTCAAACGAAACTAGTGTACGTAATATGAATCTGTCCATATTCTCTAATATATCTCTCTATTTATAATTATTATTTTAATTTACCCCTATCTGAGTTATGCCAGCATACCTATTAGCTATGAGCTCACATGTATTATATAACTAAGTAGATATAGTACATACTCGTACCTATAAGCCCTACAATCGCAAAGATAAGAGGAAAATTATTTCAGTAAACATGTTTGTTTATGACAATTTATTTTCCGTGAGTGAATAAACTAGGTAATAGCTACCTAAGACGCACCTGACTGTTTACACATAATATATATTTATTATATGCATAATTAATTTATACATTTTACGTCTTCATTATTTTATGTCAATAAATACAATAATAGGATTTTTTTTATTAAGTATTAGATTATCTAGAGAATTTACGCATTGTTATTATTTTATCCTTTAGAATAACTAGGTTAGTTATCTTACTATTACAAATACAACTGTTTAATAAGTATAAGACACAATTTGTAAGTATACACGTTAGAATTCAAATAAAAACTACTAGAACGACATACAATATACAAGTAACATAAAAATAAACTATAGCTTATAATATGCTACGTCTTGACATGCGTAGCTAGGTATATTGTGAATGCAATTACTCGTACTACCAAAACAAAAATAAATCTTACGAATATTTCAGTGCGCTAAAAGCCAGACTAGATTGTTTGTGTTAAGCTAAATACTACCTACTATTAAGCTAAATACTAAGTAGGCATCAACCCACAAGTTTAGATTTAATACGTATCTTATGAATAGTGCGTTTCAGCGAGTTTATGATTCCGCCAGCACACGCCACATAGCGTCCTCTGTGGAGGCGTGATATAAAGCCCGGTGCAGACCGCCGCAATCACAAATCGCCAGCAAAACTGGATGCGAGAACTGGAGACTCGCCAACTGTGGCAAAGGTAACATTCGGACAATGTGTCGCAAAACTAGACACCTTAATGGATGTCTCGTTACCAAAAATAATCGAGGATGTTTTATTGATGGTAGCAACTGGTTATTGCTGGTTACAAATTTGACCGAGTGTCTATGTTGGATGGACTCAACGCTCAATGTCGTGCAGCAGTTGTAAACTATAGAAGAATGGAATGGTGTGATTTTTAAAGCAATAACGATTAGAAGATATTTTTAAATCCAGGAATGAACGTAAAGCAGCATGATATCATCCCCAGGAGTGATGGTGATGAGCACCGAGATCTACATTTGGTATTTAGATAAGGGAACAAAGGGCAATCAATCAATCCTCTTCTAAGAACGGTGATCGACAACACGTGAACCGCCTTCACCTCGCGACCTGCTGATAATACGCACAAATAGGCTACCGATTGACGTCATACACCAGAGGTAACCACTTTATCTCCATCTCACGCTCTTATCGCAAGCCCATTAAGAGCTATATTCCCTCGGCCGGAAGATACCTAGTCTCTGGAGTCGCGGCCCCGTTTCAGCAAGGTTCACAAATTAAGTTGCGACGCAATATGAAGCATTAACCTTATAATCGAAGTGATATTGACGTTATCAGAACCGGCAGGTTAGTGGTTCGAGGCTCCGAATTTAGGCCGAGAGTGACGTCATGTGCCTACCTCTAGAGACTCGCCATATCGCTCGAGAGAGCGAAGCGACCGTCTCTCAAAGTGCTCAAACGCATCGAAAATTGGTTCCATTCTAGATTTGTATCAATAGGTACCCAACTTGTACGTTTAATTTATGCAATGCAAGCAATAATTGTTTTAGTAAAAAAAAGTCCAATCTCAACCAAGCTGAGCGATTAAATGAACGTACAAAACCCAGAGTTTTCAAATTATCGTAGGTAAGTAAATGGATTCTCAGTAAAATAATATATTCACCATTATTCACACATCAGGAGTTCCACAGCAAAGTTTCCTTTGTCGGGTGCGGCGGAACTCATAAAAAGTGCCCTCCCGCCACTATTGTTATTATTTGTTCATTAATTACAAACTACCCTCCGTGACGTTGCTGAAATTATGGATACTTTCATATAACCCACAGTAAATGTAAAGAGTGACTATATCTGAAATGCAAATTAAAAGATTCTACATTCAGCTATCAATATAATGTAAGGAACTTACTATCAAACTTAACAGGTAAAACATAGTGTTATCTAAAAATACCATCATGTACGTACATTTTTTGTTTTATCTCGAGTAGAGGTAATTATGTTAAGGTAATTCATGATAAAATGTACATACCTACCGGCGTAAATAATGACCTGAAAAACAAAAGGTGGATAAAACTAATATACACAAGTACCTACACCTTTATCTTATTTGTTTATTCTCTCATTATTTATTTCCTATTGATTTTTTATTTTTCCAAAATTATTTACCTAATACCAGCCTACACCAAAAATTAATTTACCGTATTATATTTAAATTACATATTAGGTATGAATTGTAATACTTAGGTGAAATTTTATATAACTTCCCGGCAATAATAATTGGAAGAGCAATTCAGTAGCGCATATTAGCCAAGTTTTCAAGACAGTATTACAGGGCCCAAATATTTATAGTGGAATAAGCCATTTGGCACATTACACAATGCAATGCATTGCCCTGGGAGGCCGTTCCGACGGAACAAGCAGTTCTTATAACGACTGGAGGTGCGCTATTACAAGCTCCACGCGCTATCTACCCTAGGGGTGGGACACCACGCAACGCTCACTATATATCTCACTTATCTTCTTAAGAAGGATTCCATTCTCAATCGAGCTTGTCTTGGTACTCACAGACAGGTCGTGTGTGGTGGAATTCAATGTTGCTAAGATGCTGAACTCCATGAAACAACATTTCAAACCCCTTTTGAAGGATATAAAAACACTGACCTCATTTTTTTATTGATTTTATAGTGTTATGCACTTATGGAAATCACAAACATTATAATAATGTCCCAAAAGATAAGAGCCAAGCAAGATTTCGCGACCTTACCCTTGGTATGTGCTGACCTCATTTATCGAAAATTGCAAGCAACTGTCTTGTGTGCAATCGGATTGCACACAGTTCAGCAAAACACTAATTTCAATCCTTACACTGGTGTTCGTTTGCTAAGTTTATTTATGCAAAAAACCAGTTAGGCAATCTTATAAAAAAATATACAAAGGAATGGAAATGAATTTATAAAAACATTATTACCAACCACAGTTTTTTTTTTAAATTTGCATTAAAAACGGTTCACCCAGCATGAACTTATTAAACATCATTATTTTCCTGATACCTAATTTACAGGTAGGTAACAGGTTGTGGTCTAGTCATTTCTGCGGCTAAGGAAGACATTGCTAATTTATTATTGTAAAGTATACAGTTGGGACCTAAAAAGTACGCTGGACAAAGTAGGCAGGTACTTAGTACGTAAGTTGTGTTTGTTACCTTGATTAGTTTTCCTGTTCCAAGCAAAATGGTGTTTTTAGGTGAGTATGACTGTACCTGGAATTTTCACAAAGTTGGTTATTTTAGGACAATGACATTATGGTTTCAAGTGTTCATGCACTTATAATTATAAAAAAATTATAAGATATAAGACAGATATTTCTTTTATCTTATATTTTTTTATAAGATATCAGAAATATCTTTCTTATCTGCCGATAATCTGATGCTCTGTGCTGATACCGGTCTGCAATTCCCATGAGCTGGCACAACTGATGCAACCTTTACCATAGATTTTAGAAAGAGTACTAGTGCTCGCTGTCTTATTAACAGAAATCACTATGGCGGCTTCCAGAGGTCTCTCTTGGCGCGATTGGCTTCCACCGCGACGACAGACACTATAGCTCGACCTTTATAGCGCAGGTTTCAGAAGAAGTCCTTGTGCTAGGTTGTCTTATGGACAGACATCCCTAGCGGCCTCCAGAAGCCTCGCGCCGCGACGACAGACACTATAGCTCGACCTTTATATTATAGCGTAGGTTTCAGAAGAAGTCCTTGTGCTAGTTTGTCTTATTAAAAGACATCACTATAGCGACTTCCAGAGGTCTCTCTTGGCGCGATTGGCTTCCACCGCGGCCACAAAAACTATAGCTCGACTTCTATAGCGCAGGTTTCAGAAGAAGTCTTTGTGTTAGGTTGTCTTATAGACAGACATCCCTAGCGGCCTCCAGAAGCCTCGCTTGGCGCGACTGGCTTCCGCCGCGGCGACAGAAACAACAGCGCGACCTTTATTGCGCAGGTTTCCGGCTTCACGCCTCGCGGTTGTCGCCTGCTGTAATTGCCGTTCCGCTATGCACTCTTGCGAATTTATTTTTATGATTCGTTTTGTTTGTTACCCATTTGGATGGACCCTGACTTCTCAGATCTAAAGACACGTCAAACCCATGCACTACAGGAACACACAGAACACAAACGTGTACAGGATAATATTGATGACCTAAACTGAAAGTATTATAGGTGGTAACATTTTATAAGGACCTACTAATAAATACATAGTCATTGAAGAACATTTATTTATTTATGTATCTAGAGTTAAGGCTCTACTTACTAGCTATCACTTTGCACGCAAATAAAGGTAAAAATAATAGTGTGGATATAATATGTAATATCATTTGTTTGACTGTTCGAAGTCACTTTGAAAGGTTGAAATTATATTATTAGCATCAGATTAACTAGTGGTACTATTGAAAATAAACATACCTTCAATATGCATATCCGTAAATACCTTGTTAATATGATATTGGTAAGGCGAGGTGCGAACACCGACCGAGCGATACGTTTGAGCGGCTGCCAAGTTTGGTCTCCTCATTATGACCATCAGGCCTTGATTTACCTAATTTCCACATTACGCAATACCTATCCATTACTATGAACAGATATAACGATTCTGCATACTTATATACACCTAACATCTGAAAATCATAATACCACGATGACCATGACATGACATGATGACGCGTTGTGGAAATGATTTTTAATAGTTTTTGTGAATGATGAATTCGAGACTAACATAAATTGAATCCAACAGCCTAGGTACCTAGACTTGCAATATGCAATCTATAAATATTGATGAACACACCTACCTAACTCTTTATATACATTAAATAGTAATTTATTTATTACAAAACCGAATTAATAATAATATTATTGGTTAATATTATTAACCATGAAATAAAATTAATTTAACAGTTACCTTAGATACTTATATGGGTATAAGGTAGTCAGCGGTAAACTGACTAATCGTTTTGCTAAATAAATATTCTATCAATATTTTTATTAATAAGTGACATGAATTATGTAACATTTATTTAGCAAACGTAAGCTTCTATCTACCTCTGTGTGTGACCAACAGGAAGTATTACACTAAACACAGTATTCTTACTGTAAAGTAGGTGCCTTTATCATAAAGTTCATAGGTGTAACTTTAAAATGATACCGGCTGTAGATACATTCTTACCTAAGTATACAATAAAACTATGCAGGTTGAACACATGTTCATTTAAAAATAAAATCTTTCTTTTAGTATTTTTTTGCGTACAAACAAAAGATTAACAGCTTTCGTATCCTCTCATTGTCACAGTCAAGTATAACTATTACTTTGACACTTCTAACAAAAGTATACATCCTGTTAGACCATCTGGCGACGACTTGTTCTTCGCAAAGTTTGACCGAAACCTTCAAACAAAATATGCTTTATCTGTGTCGGAATAAGAGTGGTTTTGTGGACGGTGAGTTCTTGTTTAGGATGAATAGTTGGGACAATTAGTGTTTGTTACAGGTCCGAGACGTGACTTGAGGTCAGCGGATGGCCACCACATGGCCGAGGACCGCACAAACACAATCCTTGTATGAATTACAAAAATGCTCAATTAATTAGCGAATGTTTATTTGTGAGATTAGTCACCGTGTGCACGTGTGCTGGAATACGCACTAAACGACAGATGCCGTAGTAATAATTATGACCTAATATACGCAAATAGGTGTAATATATACTGGCTTTCCATCGTGGATATTGATGAAGATGTATTCGTTAGCTAACTGTCAGAAATAACATACACTGCTTTAGTTTATTATAACAAAGTACACACGCAGCGTTAAAATTTTAGTTTATATAAACAAGATTATTAAGATTGTTGCCCTGCGGCAAGATGGGCAGACGATGTGGTTAACATCGCAGGCAAGACCGGGATGAGATTGGCACAAGACCGGCAACAGTGGCACATACAGAGAGAGGCCTATACCCAGCAGTGAATGAAGTCGGGCTGTGGATGATGATGATGATGATGATATAAACAAATATGTACTTAAGTTTTTACCAAGCCTTATTCCATCTAAAATCCTGTCCTAGGCACTTGAACATTCAGCATCCTGTTTCAATAGGGCATGAAGGAAAAGTTACCTGTTGGCCTGTTTTTATAGACAAGCTCTGATCCCCGTACTCTATCGTGTCTCTATTATTTTAGTAAGCTTTTAACGATGATAGCTCTAATGACATCTTGGTTTTGTACTCATCCTTAGACTAGCTGTGCTAACCACTTATCAACAGGAGAGCTATTGTGCTTGTTTGTGGCTAAATACATTTTTAAAATGCTCTACATTTATAAAATAATATTAAAACCAAACAAACAGGCATATTTACCTACTAATCAGTCGCAATGAGGGACTTTACTACTAAGTACATTATTTAAACAATGTTAATTTTTAATTTATTTGTTTTATTGTTATCAGTCGAGTCGAGTCATTCCCTTGACTTGACTACCGAGAACAGGTTGATAAGCTATTAAATCAGTTCCATGTTTTTAGTAATGGATGCGTGGCAGCTACAGTCTGACAGGCGAGGCGGGACTGATAACCTCGGCCACAGAATACAAAGCACTTACTACGCGATGTGCGGGCCCGGTGCCTCTAAGCTGATTACAATGTTTTTATTCCCTTTCCTCCTATTTATCTCCAAACGGTTTGGTGATAGTTTTAAAGGGATATAATGCCATTAGCGATAAGCCTGTCTGACATTTATTTTTTGGATGCCATCCAGACTGTCTAAATAAATGTTTATTTATGTACAAATTGTTTTTATGTGAATTTATATTTAGGTAGCGATTAGAAATATTATGAAATTTTAGTTAACAATAGTATGCTAGAATATTGTTCTCATATTTAAAAGTGTTATTTTAATAGTTTGGTGGTGCTAAACGGTATAAGACGCTTGCGGTTGCGATAAACTTATAAAAATTGTGGATATTCAGTATAAATGCGGGTAATCAAATTATAATGAGTAACACTAAAAGCTCTAATAAATCTTTCTCATGGCCACGTGGTTCGGTATAGTAGTCCCACACTCGCCAAAAATTCGTTACGTCGACAATGCAATGGAGTGAATAGGTGCGTATGCGGGCGATCGGCTATTGGTATCGGTTAATTATCGTTTTGAGATCGCTGCGATATCGTGGCTATTCACACAATAGGTGCATAGGGTTCACACTCCACATAACTACACAAAAATATTGACTTAATAAAAAGGTAACTACCGACTATAAGAAGAAAGCAAGTTTAATTGGCAGTCCGTCATCGTTTAATGACAGAAAAATCAAACCAAATCAGGTAGGTTTTTATTTATTCAAGTGACAAGGGTCACTTTGAAACGTCTTAAAACTAGGTGAGTCTAGTTGCTGGTTTCACGTGACCAAATAAAGAATTACGAATTATAACCACGAACCGAAAGACAAAAAGGAGCTCAGGCTCTTCGCCTTATCACGATGACAATGCTGTAAAATTGCGGGAAGATGGTGTATAGAGAAGGCTCAAGATAGCTTTAAATCTCACATGTGATTTTAGTAGTAGTAGAGCTCTTTGTGAAAAGCTCGTCCGGGGAAGTACTACCTCCATGTCTATTTCTGCCGTGAAGCAGCATTGCTGTGTTTCGGGTGTGGGTGCCGGTGAAATTACTGGCACGTGAGGCTGAATATCTTTATGCCTCTAGTTGATGGACGCAGGCCAGTGCATCGTATGGCACGTTCCTGACGTGCGTGGCATACGAGGCATTGCTTTGTTATATGCTTGTTCTATCAGCTAGTTACATAAAAAAAAAATATGAATGTAAGAATGTTGAAGTAGCTAGCACTAACCTTTATCGAAGTGCGTGGTAGCCCTGTGCCCTGCGCCCTGCGTCCTCTCCACAGCACACCGCGCAAACAAACGGGTAATTTGGATAGTACGACGGTATCGTTATAGTTTACGTCGCCGGTGCGAGGTCCGTTTCAAAGCCAAATGGCGGGAATAAATTTGGAAATTATCACGAGTGTCCCCATGTGTTCGTGACGTGTCATTATGAAAACTATTCGCTGCTGTGAAATATTACAGTTTACAGGTTGCAAGGAGGTAGATAATACCCACAGAATACTGTCCTTTTATGCACTTAGGTATGAAACAAGCATGCCTTGATATAGGATAATATTTGATTCAGTACACGTGAAAAGATTTCAGGCTCAGATATAAATGCCAGTAGGTACTGGTCACCTATCCAAATGCCCTCGCAAAATGTTGCTTATATGATTGTTCACAAATTCACAAACGTTTCTTTATTCGACAAATGATGCAAACCCATAACTCACAAAGACAAAGCTGGGACTACACCAGCGACCAAAGCAATAAAGAATTGTCACATTAAGTGCAGTGAAACAATAAGTTACCTGAGGCGGCCGCAGCGGCCTGCTCGCCAGATGTGAGCGCCGAACGTGAGAAAGGCAGCCTCAGTAAGTTCACGGTTATGCGCTAAATATAAACAGTCGGCCGTACATGGAAATTGATGTAAAAATAAACGATTGTTTGCATTGCACGCCGAACCGCAGATGTTGGACTCTAAAGACACGGTCACGCGTTTTTATCATAATGCACTCTACCGAGTAATTAGTAGGTACATCTAAGAGTTTTGAAAGATGCATGAATCAACAAAAGTACATTGTTACCCGAGTGTTGAAAGTCACGTTTTTTGAGTCCCGAGACGGGTTTGGCGCCAGAGCGTAGCGAGGGCGCCAATGGAGCTTAAGGGACTTAAAAGACTTTCACCCGAGGTAAACACTGTGCTTTTCATTACGAATACAAGGAAAGTAAAAATAAAAACATGAAAGAAAAATTTGTGAAAATGAAGATTGAATTGCCGCCTTCCCGGTTTTTTTTTCTTTTCTCTGGCGGGCCTTCGGCTTCGGTTCGCCAGCATTATTCAGCCATTATTTTCATTCTCATAATTTAAAAAATGGTAAATTGTTTGCTCAAATCTATGTTATTTTAAATAAGTAGTTGAAACTATATATTAATCAAGTAATTTAGAAGATATATTATTTATTTAATACTATCTTTATGTTATTTAAATTTAAATTTTACATTGCGCTCTAATTAGACTTTTAAACTTCTTACCGTTGTAATGGGTTTCCAACCTACTTGCTGAATAAAAAGTTACGACCTCCTTGCAGTTAGAAAGACTTTAGAAAGTTGGAACATGGTTGGAATCGGTTGAATAAAATAGAACTTGTTTTTTTTATAATTTGACAGCTGTCAGTAGAAAGCGATTCTCCCTAGGGCTGAAAGTTTTACTTTCAATTAGGCCCCTCAGGCAACTTCAGACCTACTTTCAGAGTATGAGCAATGAAAAACAAATTAAAAAATACCGTTCATGCGTGACTAAGCTGTGTTTTTAAAACTTACTTGTAAAAAAATATATGCAATGATTTTTAATAAACTGTCTATAAGCAGAAGAACCATCATAACACACACCTCGTATATATAATAAATTACCTAGTTTTATAGTGGATGCTACTACAATCAATATTATTATAAGATGTTAAAAAAGTTTTTGATAGAAAAGAAATTATTATAGTGTTAAGGAGTATTTGAGTGATAAATTTGAGTAATAATATTGTATTCATTATAAATTTTCATTATTAAGGTATTGCGCTGACATTTTATTATATTTGCATACTTGTGACATTTAAATATTTTGCATGCTTTAAGGCAGAACATGGCTGAACTTCTTAATTTGTACCATCCTGTAATTATAACCTGTGTTTTGCAAATAAATGATTGTATTGTATTGTATTGTACCTATATTGATGTGAGGAGACACACCGACACGGGGCCACCACCGCCGCCACGCCACCGCCGCCACGCCACCGCCACCGGCTGCAGTGTGGAGTGGCCGTGGCGATGCCGTGGCCACACGTACCGCAGCCCCACACGTTGTGCACGTGTGCCGAGGTGGGCACATTCAAACGTCAACCGTCGCCACCAAACCCAGTGAGCACTCGCCTTTGTTGTTACAAACGCTTTTATAATTTAGAAAATAAATTTACGCTAACAGCTTAGCACATAGAAGTGAATCGAAGTATGTAACTACCTGAGGTAAATGTATTATTTTGTAAATATTTGTAGACATTTCTCACAACGCTATCTAACCCCAAAATAAGGAAAGTTTATAATAATTATAACTGATAGGAATGCCTAAAGTTTCCTACTTTATAACAATTTCAAATAATTGTAGCATAAAAGTCATTAACTTTGGCCTCGTAACTTGCATTGTGTCGTAAATAAATAAATATTGCGGAAATCCACACAACATTATCTAGCACCAAACTAAGCAGAGCTGATGATGGCTGATGGATGATGATGATGAAACAGGATAGTCATCATCATCAGCTTTCTGAGGCAGTTCACTGTTAGACATAGGTATCTGCCATGCTGGTAGGCCTACATATTTCCAGGAAGAACGATTTAGGCGGTTAACATATTAATATTTTATTATGACTCAAAGTAGACACCAAATAACCTATACCTAGCACTAACAATAACAAACCAGTGACTAATGTTGCCTTGTAAACGTACCTAGGCTTACATTCATTGAAAATGATATTCAGGTAGCAAAGGGGGTTTATAAATGACGATCTTAAGCGATCTAATAAGGCAAACATTAATATTAAAGTTAAATACAACCGAATAGAGTCCTTCTTTTCATATTTGAAGTCGGTTAAAAAAAGTTTTTAACATTCCAAATCACCAAATTCGAATTTTAAAATTTGAATTTTCGAATTTTTCAACTTTAACTTTAAATAAAAAATGCATTTTTACTTTTAATTTACAACTTTCTTGAACCTTATGAAATTTGCCGTAAAACCAATATATATAGTGTACAATTATGCTGCAATCGCCCATAAATGGTAAAAATCTCTTTATATGGAAACCGTACCTCCTTAGGTGTAAACAATATTTTTATCCACGAGCAATTGACTCATGCTTCTAAAGCTAAGGAAATAGCCGCGCATTTAGACGTTCAATTAAAACGCTTCTATTTATAGAAGTTACTCATATAGCCATGCTGGCCATAGGTAGATTTAAGCACCATTATGATTCAGTCAGGTATTTTGTTTAAGAACTAATTTCAATGAGACGAATATAACAATAAATACATATTATTGAAGTTTCCTGGTTTTTATATAATTTGTATGTTTTCCAATATCGGTCCACTTCTTTTCTAACCCCCTTACCATACAAAGTTGATTTTTGGAAAAGCTACTAGGTACACAGAATATATACTTACACAGAAAAAAATACATATTTGTTTCTGTGATTTCAGGAGAGTTTTAAAACTTAACACGAACACACACTTGAGTTTAATGCGAACGGCGTTTAAACATAAATAATTATTTTACAATTTAAACGAAGTCCTTATAATTTAGTATTAATGCGCAAAAATTGCTATAAACTTAGACATTTATAATAGGCAAACTCAAAAACCTCATGTATTTTTTTATAAACTAAAAATTACTTTAAACATGTTTATTCGTCCGTGATTGAACCTAGATAGTTTTTTGTGCATCACTTTCCATCTTTATTCGTTTGAAAGTAGTAAGTAGGTTTGTTCTTTATTCTTTATTGCACACACGCATAGACAACATTTAGAAAACTTAAAGTTAAGACATGTACAAAGGCGAGCTTAACCCTAAAAAGCGTTCTCTTCCAGCAAACCTTTAAGGATAAACTTTAAGGATGTTGCTAACAAACGAGAACTGACTGTGTGACTTTGAACTTATGAACTGTTTTTTTATAATCAGTAATCACACGCGTCGCGTACTTAACGATTATACGCCGCAAGGAACCTTTAAAAACGAAGCGAGTATTTAATAATGTCCCCACCTTCGTAACAGTTAAGAGTTCGATTTCAAGGTGCAGACAATTTTGCAAAGCTCTACTTAGTTTTTATCATAAAAATAAGCTTAAAAATTTAAATGACTTACAAACAAAGCACTTCTTTAAAATAAAGCCAGTTTACACAGACAAAGCTTTAGGTGGCATCGGACACGTGTTCCGCACGTGTGTCCAAGGTACTATTGTCTCCATGTTACACAATTCATAATTTACAACCTTTATTTCTATAATTCACTAAAAAGAACCTTATATTTAGGACAATAGAACTGGAAATGGAAAAAGTAGAGTCGGGTCATGATGGTAGTATAAGTTTACCGCCACTCTATAGGCTTTGTTCTTGGGTTTACTTCTATAAGAATGAATATGAAAAGGTATCGTAGGTAGGTAGGTATATGAAATACAGTGTATAAAATAACAAGAGTTCTTCAAAATAAGCCTAAAGTATTTTTTAGGAGTTTATTTGTTAACTAACAATAATTATGGAGTACCTGCTACTACTCAATTTAATTCATCGAATACAAAACTTGACTTTGTGAAAAATAGGTAAGTAAATGATGTTTCTTCTCAATTCATGGTAGAGCTCTATTTGAAGTCGCACCGAGCACGCTTTGGACTACTTACGCCATCTAGCGACGAAAAGCAAAACTAAAAATAAATGATTTGATAGTAGACTATATTTCTTATTTTTCATTGAAACTCATACCTTTTTAACGGTTATCTTTATACAAATCTAACTAATGCTTAATATGTCGATTTTGTCTTATTTTGTCTGTGTTATACCTACTCTACATTATTTCTTCATTCAATCATAATAGTAAGTTATGTCTGAAAATTATGAAACACCGACGCTTTAATTTTCATAATAGAATAGAAACATTGTGAGATAGAGACAGGTAGACAAGAAGGTGGAGCGTAGAGCATGGCATGTAAATAAACAGCGCTAAAGGTGGTCGCACACCTTAGCGTCCGGCCGCGGGCTGGTGGGCCGCGACCGCCCCGAGTGGTCGAAGACCATCAGATCGCGGAGGTGTTCGCGATCGCGGCACGTATCGTTATCGCGGACACACGGCAGAGTCGCGGCCGGTCGGCTCCACTAATTAAGTAGAGGTGGAGGGAGACGGTGGGGGGCGGGGCCGCGGGCGGCAGGGCGTGCGGGGGGCCGCGGGGCGAGGGGCCGGAGGCGGGCCGGGGCCGGCGGAGCGCCTCATTCCTTGGCGCGCCGCGCCGCAGAGAGCACGTCCGTCCGCGCGCGCGGGCCATGGTCGCGAGAACCGATGAGAGCATGTTCGGGTGCTATGGTGACAGCTACTCGTACCGCCTGTGGAGCCTGGCCAACGTGTGGGGCGCCTGCCGATGTGAGTAGCGCCGGAGCGCGGCGCTTCTGCAACTCTACGACTGGTCCCGCTGACGTCAGCGAGTCGGTGTATCTGTGCAGTAGGACGTAGATGCGAGGGTGCGACCCTCAGCCGGTGGTCGGTGGTCAGTGTGTGAAGGTGTCGCTCGATGCAAGTGCAGAGCCCGCTTATGGGAGTTGGCGGTTGGTACGAGAGCTGGGCGGCGGGTTGGCTCGCGGACATGAGGAGTAAGCAAGTCCCCACGTCCACCAGCACCGCCAGGCGGCTCGCGGCCCTATGTAAGCTTCTTTTCTTTTTGTTTATTGTTTGCATTTATTTATTTTCACATTTCATGTATTATTTTTTAAACTCTACTTTATCTTCTAGTTTAATCCTAAATTTTGTTATCATCCTGTTTTTCACCATTCTCACCATTATTTACTTATATGATTTCACATATTTCCGCGCACTTTGCCAAAATCTTGCTAAAAATTTGTTAAAAGTTCAAGTTCAAAAGTTCATCCCCAAAGAATACCGCCCCCTCACTCCTGAGAAGGCAGGTGAAAACGATATCACCTCTGTGCCATTAAAAATAAAAGTCGAGCATGTCTTCATTAGAAATAACTGTCCGTGTTGGTAATCTCCCCTCGTCTCCCCCGGGATATAATTCATCCACTTGAGAATCGGGAACAGGTACACACAGACTTGAAAGAAAGTTTCGTTTGTGGAGGGGAACCCACTCGCTTTCACCGTCTTAAATCGTAAATGATTATGTTGTTTTAATTCATTTGCTTTTCTTTTCCTTACTTTTTTATTTGATTCTTCCTTCTTTGAGTGCCGCCTGTCTGAGTGGATGGAATAATAGGGATGTTTGATGTGTTTGGCCGAGCCATACTACGTAGTGTTTAGACGAGATGAGAAGCTCTGGAAAATCTACAGATTAATAAATTAGTTCATACTAAACTAAAGTAAGAGTTGACTGTGTTTATATATTATATTATGATCTCAACTTTAATGACCACGAATATTTGGCTAAAAAAACATTTCGATCAAAATTTGCACTCTCACCTGAATTGCAAGGATTACTTTGAAACGTCTTAGAGCTGGGTGAGTTAGGGAGATGCCAGTTCCACCTGCGTAAAAAAACAGGCTGAAGTCAATGATTCAGAAATCTAATGAAATGATCGGCAATTTAAACTTAATTTTGGTTTTTGGTATGTTTTAACCTAATTTTAAATTAAATATTTTTCAAGATCAAATCCACGTCGTTGATGGAATAAAAATAATTTTAAGCAAAATCTGTAGGTTTCGTGGTTCTAAAATATTTTATAAATAGGTAGGTACCTATGTATCATACGAGTCAAAACGAGTGCGATTATTCCGTATCAGGTAGGTATTTGTTTGTGAGTAACTTTAAGACTTTGCTCTAAAGCACCAAATATTAATGATGATTATTTGAATTGACTCATTAACCTTTATTTAATGAATACCTTAGCTAGCTAAGTGTGCACACTGTTCCACGAATCAATAAACAAAGCCAAACACCTTATTAGCTACCTCGAGCACTAATTACTTGTTTGCTGCTCACAAAGTTAGCGTCTGGAACCGTTGCCGTTCGATTTGTTAATCACTTGACAAACATTACCTAGGTACTATCACATCGAGATAATTCCCGTGCCTCTCCTGAGTCACGACATGAGTGACGTGACTTTTGTTCTGTTTTCGCTTTCACCTCCCTGAATCATCGTTAGGTAAAGTGTGTATCTAATAGGTCTATTTGAGTGCAACTTGACCGTGAATGAGACTCTGGTCTAATTTAAGCAGACAAGGGACAAGCACCGGATTTACCTTTAAAAGCACACGAGTTTTAAGAGCATTTAGTTTTCGCTGCTACCAAGCGATTAATGATGTGTTTATTAAAAAATTCTTAGCAGCCATACTTAGAAACGTATTTACAATTTAAACATTGCTTATAGATAGCCCTGTCACTGTTTGTCATAACCCAGTGGTAAAAGATGGTACCTACCTAGGTAATAGTTTAAGCACTGTTAATCTTTTGACATAATTGTTTTTATAAGTAAGGTCAAGAATTGAGTATCTATAAACATTCAGACCTAATCTATTTCCTGTGAAACGCATAGGTTTCCTGTGGAACGCATACCTACTTTAAATTAAATATTTTTATCAAAAAATAAGCAATAATCTGATCAGCGTTTTTTAAATTCTCAAATGCAAAATAAGTCATGCCAATTGTCAAACCTATTGTGGTTAATCAAATCTACTATAATAATGTAGGTAATAAATTACACTTTTTATAAGGAAATTAAATATTTAGTTTTTACTAACACCATAAGCACGGATAATAAATAATATAAATAATTAATAATTACATAACAATATTTAATTTAGTAGATTAACCGGTAGGTATTAAGTAAATACTGTAGGTGTAGGTAATAAAACTTGTTAGTAAATAATATGTGCGGTAATTCCCATTTACAATTTATCTTAAATGAAACAAATTGTGTCGATTTCCTAAGTTCGTAAAACTATTCGTTTTACAGGATAAAATAATGGTAGAGCTTTAGAATAATATTATTATTAATTCATTTCATTCAGGCTAGGCAGTGAAGCTAAGATTAAAAAAATAATATTAATTAATGAATTACATATTATCAGTAAATTTAAAATGATGATAAAACCGTATTGTAGTAAGCAAATAAAAAATATTTTGTGAAAATAAATTGTCCCCATAATCGAAAAAGGTGGATTGTTTTACAAGAAGCTGAATCATTGTTTATTTTAAAATCAATTCATTTATTTTAGTACAATTTTAATTAACAAATATCTAAAAATGTTTCAGTTTCCTGTTCCAATTATATTACCTGCGGATCGGAGGTATTTAGATTTACTTATAACTTAATGAATGGAGCCATTACATCATTGATGATAGTTATTTTGTACTAGGTAGGTACATCAATAAAGAGTTTGTGTATTTTTAAAACAGATCTTAGAAGCTGTACTGTACAAAAAGTGTACAGTGTAAGTGTAAAAAGTGAAGATAGGACATTAGATAATAAAATAAGAAGCCGCAACTTTACATCGGACCTAAGGATTCATAATTTAGACGCGCATTACATTCAAAGACGATACAACATGGCTACGGACGGAGTTTTTTGTGCATCTTCTCTCTCGCTCCGACACACGCAGGTGCGACCAATCAAAATCATTCCGTTATCTCCTGTACTACGAGTACGTGTGCGACGATCATTCAAATCAATTCATACGGACAATAAAATATACTTTGACATGATTTAATTGTCAAGATAGGTAGGTGACTAAACAAACTTTACAAGGAAGCTCGGGTAAGATTTGATTTCATTAATTAATCATTTTCATATTTAAAAAATAATTAAAGGAATAATTCAATATTCTGCCTGCTTTTGAGAAAATTTACTTAGGTTTGCTCTGGCGTTAAAAAAAAAATCACTAGGTTTCGCTATAACGATAGCATACTGAAACTATAGCAACATTTTACCCGTTATTATTAGGTCGAGCTCAGAAGCAGTTTCTTCATCGACAAATTGAGCGACACGTTACATGTAGGTACATAGTTAGATATAGGTAAGGTATACCTACGTACACGTGTGTGTCGATAATGAGCCGGGCAGTAGGAAGCCACGGTAGTGTGTGTGCTTTTTTATCAGCGGTAACGGACGCAACGCCTGACACAGAATAACGCAATAGATACGGAGCCCGCAGATTACTGCACCCGATACTGTGCGCCCCGCGCCGATAGTGTAGGTGTCCATCCGCTCCACCTAATGGTCGATACTCGGCCATTCTTAGTACCAATCGCCACAATATTATTGAAGTTCCTTTCTGGTTACGCTGAACTCTACGATTGCACTATTTTCACTGAAATAAAAGTTATTGAATACCTGCCCGCCCACCAGTGAATAAGAAACGTAAAAACTTGCAAGAGTCCAATAACAATTGCTTTCTCATCAAAAGAGTGTCGTTTTAATTAGCTTAAAAAGCTAATTTTAATTATTTACGTCGCGAGACACTCTACTACAGTGACGCCTAGCGCCATCTAGCGCCGAGTAGCCGAACTAATATAGCACAGCAAAATATTATATTGTGTAAACGGTAAAACTATCGGAAAATTATTTATTTAGAAATACTTAGGTAAATAGACAGACAATAAAAATTAACTAAATAAATAGTTAAAGAATTTTAATAGTAAGAATTTTAATAACAATGTTTTATTTATCATCTGTTTAAGTACAATAAAGAATAAATAGTTTTAGAAAAAAAAACATAAACCTTATTTTTTACGGAATCCGCTACATGTACCTAGTTTTTATTTTATTTACTTATTTTAGGAAAACAAACCGATTTAAACTTATCAGTAGGTAAAATATTATAGGAAAAAAGCCTTAACAGTTTACATTTATAAATTTCGAAAAAAAAACTAAGATAATGATTAGCAGTAGTAAGTACTAATAAAACTTAACAATAACAACCTAAGTATTTTATAGTACTCGTATTATCCATGGTGTATTGAACGTGTATAACTATTTTGGATTTAATATAATTATAAGGGGATTACAGAGTGCATGATGATGTTACGGTGACGTACTTAAGGTAGTTACTATAGGTAGGTATGTGGTAGATAACAAGGTACACAGACCTCGTTCTATTTACAACAATCATTATTGAATTACCTATTATACCTTGTGTACTTATTTACTGATTAATAGGTACAGGCAGCTGCAATGAAATGTCTACAACTACTAAATTTCAAAGTAGTGTGGCATCATACCATAGCCAACTATTATATTTACAGGACAAAAACTCATGGAATCGGTTGCGGAGTTCACTCATTATTTCAGCATTTGCCCTGCTAATATCCATTGCACGGTTGCGGCACTACCCTGAAAGTTACGTATTTGTATGCGTTCTATTACTGGCAACTGTACCTAAGTTCCTCCTAAGTCAGTAAGTGTGGTCATTGCTAATTTTATACAAAAGCCACAGACCACCTTTTATTTATTAAGGTATAATACAAAAGTACCTACACGACTGAAACGCTATACCTACCTTCTCGTATATAATACTTAGCTAGGTAGAATGCTATGATGGCGTATTCCTTAAAATTGAACAACAGCCCGCCGTGTTCGGGGCTTCACCGGGGCAGGGCCTAGGCCCCGCCACGCAGGCAGGCTCGCGCGCGCTAATTAATACGTCGCGTTTTGCTCTTTATTATATATGATTTACGGCACACGCCACCACACGGGCTTTACAATATTCCCGGCTAGTTGGAGCCTGGCCACTGCTATTTACGTTCATTTTTTTCAAAGTACGGGTACCTGATAGTGTTTGGGGTACCGGCCGGCGCGTAGACGCTCTGCTACGCCGTAGACGCTCTGCTACGGTATTGAACAGATGACCTGCATCTAAAATCCTAGATAGAATAATAACTCTGTTTTGTTTTTACGGTTTTGCATACCTTCTTATAGTTGGTACCGACGTCGATTACAACCAACTTATCTGATAAACGTGCAATAAAAAGAACGTACCCTCTTGCTACCTAAGTACCAACACACACTGCCCATTATCAAAATAGCCATCCAAATGGAATTGTTACCGACATTATTTGTTTTTATAAAGCCGGACGAAGGTGCAGCGATAATTTTATCGACAACGACACGGATAATTGTTTTGTGCACGATTGGGCATGAGTAGGCACCGTATGAGAGGTGTTTAATGTTTGTTTCATTGTATATTCGATATTATCCGCAATGTATCATTGGTGATTGCGTTTTCAACTGTTGTTGTTATCGCACCGTATCTACCTACCGCTACAGGTTATTTATACAACGTAGGTATATTCGTTACCTGCTTGTTGCCTGACTGTGCAATGTTTTTACTTACCTACTGCACAGAAACACCAAACATAGTGAAATAATTTTGCCCTTAAGCGGAAAACCCTACGGAGGTTTCAAGTCAATTTAAATATATAATTAGGTAATCTAATTCAGCAGCAGTGCCTGACCAGTTTGTTTGTGATTGTTGCAGTCCGTCCGCTGGGCGGAGGCGCCGGCGCGGGCGCGGGTGAAGCCAAGCCGCCCGAGGAGGAGGAGGACCGCAGTGGCTCCCCGCTGGGCCCCGGGGGCCCCTTCGCCTGCAGCCAGTGCCGCGGGGCCTACCCCACGCGCGACCAGCTCGACCGCCACGAGACCCTGCACTCGCCGAGCACACAGGTGGATACACTCAAATATGTCAGTGAACAGACCTCATAATGCTTTAAAGATACATTTTGTTAAGTTCAGTGGAACTAATTTGTTTGCGGTACTACATCATTAAGAATAACGACCCATTTGAAAATATAAAGTAGAAGTTAATAGATATAATATCTACGATAAAGTTATGGTGCATTGTGTGATGTGTCCTTGGTTTAGCTATTGATACAATAGAATGAACGAACTGTTTGTTTTGTCAACAGACGTGCAAGATCTGCCACAAGAGCTTCGCGAATGTATATCGCCTGCAGCGGCACATGATCAGCCACGACGAGAGTGCACAGCTGCGTAAGTTCAAGTGCAACGATTGCGATAAAGCCTTCAAGTTTAAGCATCATCTCAAGGAGCACCTCCGAATACACAGCGGAGAGAAGCCTTTCGAATGCGCCAACTGCGGAAAGAAATTCTCCCATTCCGGCTCCTACTCGAGTCACATGACCTCTAAGAAGTGCCTCGTCATGAACCTGAAAATGGGAAGAATAAAGCCTAATAACCCTGCCCTGAACCCCGATAGGAGTCCCTCCCGAAAGCGGGCCAACGCCTTGGTCGCGTCGCAACTGAATAACAACATTACGTCAAATGGCAACTCCTTCTTCCCTATTCTTCCAAAGTACAATGAAGCTGCAGCCTTCTTTGCCTCCATGTCTTCGCAAGAAAATAGTTTCCATCGTCCGCCTCTCGGACAACCTGGCATGAATCCGTTCTACATGCCCCCTGGAATGCCGATGAGCCCCGCGACCGGTATCACTCCCTACAGCCTGCCCACATCACTCAGCCAATTATTCGAACAGTTGGCATCATCCCAGTACCCTCAAAGGAAAATTGAAACCCCTGCTAGTCCAAAGCAAACTAGCTTACATCCTGCTGACCCCGAAGATATGATCGAGGAGGTCACGGAGGAGGACGACAAGCGGTCGGAAGGTAGTGCCGAGCTCGTCATGGATATCGAAGACGATGATACAATAAAGAAAGAGCAGGAGGATCGAGAGACTGAACTGAGATCGCCGCCTCATAACTACGAGTCCGTCCCATTGAATAATAATGGCAACGAAGTCGACAACAAACACTCCGGCTTCAATACAATACTCGAGTCTGTCAGTGCATCTGTGACTAAACATTTCTTCGGAACCAATATGGAAATACGTTCTCCAATATCTGGTAATGTCTATCCAAGCAAAGAGTCACCGCCAACTCCTCAAGTGGTAATTAAGGTTGAACCAGAAACTGAAGAACCTCAGAGGTGTATGAAATGTAATGCTAGTTTCACTTGCAAAAGTGATTTATTGGACCATGAGAAAGTAGTTTGTAAGGGTTTGTTCAGAAAGCACGAAAGCTTGGCAGCTCAGATGGCCGAAACGGTAGCTCTTAACAGATTAGAAATGGAGATGGAAATACGCACTTCTGCGCAGAGTGGAGTAAGTGCAAGTGAAGACGAAGATTACGGTCGAGAGGACCGTGACGAAAAAGAGTCCATTCACGACAGTGACAGGAAAATCCGAGTGCGCACGGCACTGAGTGAAGAGCAGCAGGCGGTGCTCAAAGAACACTATTCGATAAACCCGAGGCCAAACCGGGAAGAATTTAAACGAATAGCTCAACAGATCGGACTTGATAACAGGGTGGTACAAGTGTGGTTTCAAAACAACAGGGCTAGAGTTCGAAGAATGATTCAGTCCACCACTGTGTCTGACCAGCCTCTAGACTTGTCAACAAAGAAGTCAAACCCTTCGGTGACCTCCAGTCCGTCGCCATCCCCTTGTAGCATTTCAGTGACACATTCCGATTCGGAAGAAGCAGTAAACCTAAGCCAAAAATCGTCTCGCAGCACGACACCCCTGCGACCCAACTACATGAACGCGTATCCACATTCCAATTGTTCCTCGTCGTCGTTCACTGACTTTCGGCTTTCACCGTCTCCAGGTGAGAACTTGACTGGCCTCAAACGGGTGCACCATAAGCTAAATCCTACGATGCCGATGGATAAGCTGTTACACTACAACGACATAGTGAATGCACGCTCTCCGATCCTCAACATGCATCTATCGGCGGACATTAACCGGCACGGCTCGAGTCCGTCGTACGAGCGCGCCTCCTGGGATGACCTGCAAGCCCCTAACGAATACGAGGACGATGCCACCGTACTTAAGAAGATTAAACTGAAGAGTGAGTTTAAGCAGGAAGAGGGACAATTTGTCTGTGACCAATGCGACAAGACCTTCGTCAAGCAGAGCTCCCTCGCGAGACATAAATACGAACACTCAGGTGAGTTCCATTTTAAAACTTGGTTCATCAGGGCTACCGGGAGCTCCGTATGGTTATGGCTATGGCTGTCAAATTGTGTGCAGATCGGCTGACCCCCACATCCATTTCTTCTTAGGCTTGAATGTGTGGGTCAGTTTTGACAGTCATAACCATTATGAGGCTCCCGTTAGGCCAGCTGCAATCGAAACCTTGGCTAGACTTAAGATCAGTTATAGTTCGCAGGCTGATTAGGACACCTTAAAAGTAAGAGAGCTCTAACAAAATGTTTGGTGTATAACAGGTCAGCGTCCGTACAAGTGCGTGCAGTGCCCGAAGGCGTTCAAGCACAAGCACCACCTGACGGAGCACAAGCGGCTGCACACGGGCGAGAAGCCCTTCCAGTGCTGCAAGTGCCTCAAGAAGTTCTCGCACTCCGGCTCCTACAGCCAGCACATGAACCACAGGTTCGCGATCTGCAAGCCTTACCGGGACTAAACAACAGCCGACAGCGGTCGTCGGTCAACCTGTACATAAGTACTCGTACTCGCCTGGCAACGATCACATTTAAATCTGAGTCTAAAGACCGGTTTTCAGTTAGACTTTGGTGTTTAGCTGTGAGATAATTTGATTTTCTCATCAGAAGATGCATAATAAATGCTATTAAAGAAGCAGATTGATACCTCCACGAGTATTGTTGGAGGTGGGATCGCATGTCGCATAATAATGCTCATAATAAAAAGTATTCGTCGCTCGGTATTTTCGTTTTGAAGTAAGGTCATTGCTCAACGTCATATTTTAATACGTTTAGATGATATAATTTTGAATTTACTATTTTAATTGTATATCTATTGCCAAAAATGTACCAAAAAAGTGCCAAGCAAATCACGATGCCAAAAATAATATAAGTTTAATTATCATTTGTTAGATTTGAAACGTATTATTTAGTTTACGTGCTAGACTCCAAAAAAGGCCAGTACCTGTATCATAATACTCAACGAATTGAACATTTTATTTTTCATACATAACATTAAATAATAAATATATGTTATCCGTAGGTTAGTTTTAGTCATTATTGATCGATAAAATGCCAAGTTATTTCAGATTTAATTTTTTTACAACTAAATAAATAAAACAAGAATAGGTGTAGGTATCTCTCATTTTCAAAACCAATGTAACTACGAGTAACTTATAAGGCTCCTTAGAAGACCCTGGTGTCTAAATTGTGATGACAATATAAACTAGTTTTAAAGCTAAATCCTTAGAAGTCTTCTGTGAACAGTGCCTACCTACTACAAAAAAATCATAAAATACGTAACAACATCACGTAGGTACAATTATTTTTCTAAAAGCTTGTTGAGCTTCAAATTTCACATTTCAAGTTTAGGTACTTAAACATTTCTTAAATATTGGATAAGTATAAGTAAGCACTCGTCATAATTGATAAACATGATTGTAACATTCATCATCAAAAGTTTTTAATTACCTTTGTCAGAAAACATTTTAAATTTAGAAATCCTCTAAGCTTCTTGTATTTTAATGATAAGTATTTAGATAGATCCAATCTTATTTAAGTTAAAAGCATTCCATAATACTCCTATGGGATCTCTGCTGTGTTTAAAAAACTCTTTCGGTTTAGTCCAAAAACTAGCGTCTGTTATTTTGTACATAGGTACATGATAAAATGTATAATAAATATAGATTATATTGACTTCTATTGTGTAAATAGTACATTAATGATCGCTTCATTATTCATTTTACTAAAAATACTTATGTGAATTCGAAGTCTCTTCGTTACAATGAAATGATGACAATAAGGCACATCTGGCTATTATATCTAATACTTACATACAATAGGTTAAAATATATCTATGATAATCGTATTCAATATTTAGACTTGTAAATTTCCATTGGGAAAATGTATAGTAAAATTGCATATTAAGCATACTTATTTTATATATGACCTAACTTATAGCTGAATCGTATGTCTACTACACGCTACAATTGAATAATATTTTGTTTGTAAATTAGCATTTTAATCAGTATCATTATATTTTATTACAATCCAGACGCTTCATGTCACTTGTTACTGCGGTTCAGACAATGAATAACAAAACTCTTCATCGTATATCATTTCAGTATAATAGAACAGAAAGTTCCTAAGCAAAACTACATTTAAGAAATACCTACCAAATGATTATTTGTATATTTTATATAGTTACTGAAAGTAGACTTTAGTTAATTTTTAATGAAAAGGGGTTTCAAATCAACGAATTACAGTAAATAATATAAAAAATATTTAATAAAATCAGTGCATAATATGTATAAATTGTTAAAAGTAAGGTTCAACATTGCTACAGTATTTTAACAGAATAGTCAAATCAATTCAAAGTAGATCGGTTACCAATTTTTTTTTATTAAATTGGTATTAAACATTATGCAAATATTTTATGTAAAGTAGGTAAATATTTGATTATGCAGAATAAATTCTTCGAGCTGCTCTTTAAAAAATACTAAGTATCGAAAGTGCATACCGAAACCTAATATAAGAACAACATAGTAGTTATCTCTACATATACATATAATATACTATAACATAATACCTTCAATGTCGGATAATGAATATAATAATGCAGTTCTTTAGGTGATGATAATTTTAACGCACGATTTATGTTTAATTGTACTTACCTATATGTAAGCATTTTCCAAATTGTCCGGTGGGCTAGAGAAACCAAAGATTACCTAAGTCGATAGCAAGCCGTGGACAACTGTAATATATAACGGTCCCGGATAGACTACACTACCTACTAAGTATAACTTGTGCAAACTATGCCTATTTTTTTAAGCTCTTTTTTATTCAAAACTTTATATTAATTTCTGCATTGTATTTTTTTTCAAAGGCGTTGTATATGTATCCACAAAAATGTATTACTTAGTTACTTGTGCAATATCAATATTGCTAAAAAGTATTTCTTCCTTTTTTTACTTATAATATTATAGTTTTAGGGGTAATGTTAAGAAAATGTGAATTCCTATGGCCATACGCTGCGTGTGTTGAATGTGATTGATGCGCGAGAATGAAGGTTGGTTGCTGAAAAATTGTTAAAATTAAGCACTTTAGATTGTTAAAATTACCCATAGATTAACAGTGTTATAATATTGCCTATAAATTATAGTAAGTAATTCATTTTACTTAATATTATAATGTATATTGAATTTATGAATATTAAAAATATATATATTGACATTTCAATGCAAGAGTCTACGTATATTATTTTATTATTTTATTTTCCTTTCTCTGTCCTTATTCCCATACCTACTCATTTTGTACATAATTGTACCTACATTGTAGGTAGAGAAAATGTATAAAACTACAAGTCAAGTAGGTCGCCATGACGGTAGCTATAGCTATAAGTATTGCGTACTTATTACATATTATTATATCCCACTAAAAAAACGAATGATAGAGGCAAAATCAAGAAACAGAACCCGAAGTCGGAGTTTTGCTACCACATTTCGTTACCAAATGTTGTTTTCGTTTCGCCTATTTGTCTCTCTCTATTGCGTGGAGAAAATATAAGACGGCAAAAATACGTTACGTAGTTAGAGTTGTTGTCTCATCTTTTCTCCATACAATAGACAGAGACAAATAGGCGAAACGAAAACAACATTTGGTAACGAAATGTTGTAAATGCACTGGGACTTCGGGTACAGATCTGTTTCACCCGAGTGATGAAATAATTGAAAGGCAGTGACTTCATTGCGTTATTATGTAGGAACTGCGTAGGTAGGTACTAGAAAAGCTAATTCGGAACAAAAGTATTTTCCATTTTTAGCAAGACTAACTTAGGTTTGCTACAGCGCTTTACGTATTTAGATCGTCTAACCAAGTCAAATATATGCAGCACTGGTTTTTTTTATGTAAAAGATAGTCAAACGAGCTTACAGCCCACCTGAGGGTAAGCGGTCACCTTCGCCCATAGACACCAACAACACCAACACCTGTTGTTGCGTTGCCTACACTGAAAGATTGATTCTATGTGCTTTCGTTTTACTCAATTTCGCTGGTAGCGCACTAATCGCTTACACTAATTAATTGTATCGTCTAACCAAACGATCCCAACATGCAGCGCTACATTGCTTGTACTTAGGTTGTGTTCTTCGTTTAACTTCGTGTAAGTAAGAGCTGGCCGACTTACCCACTGCGTTCGACTATGCCAGTTAGAGATGATTGTGCCGTCTATAAAATAATAAGTATTATGATTATGAGTGACTTCAGATTTTTCACCTCCTTTTTATGGTTCCGTAGCCAAATTGCAAAAACGGAACCCTTTTAGATTCGTCATGTCTGTCTGTCCGTCCGACCGTGTGTCACAGCCACTTTTTTCCGAAACTATAAGAGCTGTACTGATGAAACTTGCTAAGTAGATGTATTCTGTGAACCACATTATGATTATCACATAAAAATGTTAAAAAAAAACATTGATACCTACTTAAAACTCATAACTCAAAAAAATGTATCAACAAACCCGTAGGTACGTGTGGAGTATCTATGGATAGGTCTTCAAAAATAATGTTGAAGTTTCTAACATATGGGCCCCCCCCCCCCCCCCCTGTACGCTATTCGCTATTAAAATTTCAAAAAGCGCGGCCTTCCGTTTCCCCGGGAAACGGAAAGCTTACTTACTTATCGCATGGCGGGAAACTTTCCCGCCATGCGATAAGTAAGTAAGTTAGCCAACGCAACAACGCAAATAAGTATTTTCTTGGAGGAAGGTATAGAACCACATTCCGAAACAATGCTTGAGTCTGAGTCGAGCTCAGACAAGTCATTAGACAAGTCGGCCCTACTTGGCTTTGAAAACAAAATGATGGTCTTTTTTTTCAAAACCATCAGAAACCTTTTCTGATGGTTCATCAGCTTTATGGTCAAATGAGAATATCACATAATAATACAATTTTATTCCAACTGCTAACACTTTGAGCTAAGACCTCAAGTAATTTTGGTTAAAATACCACCGAAATTACACAGCAAAAGTCAGAATAACACCAGAAAAACAATTAAAATGAAAATTTTAAGTGACTTCCCAAAATGTCAGAAAACGAATCTCGTCACTCATTCACTTCTCACTTTAGCAATACTTCAAGATTATGTCTGTCAAATAACATGTCAACGTAACAATCACAGTCAAAATTGACATTTCAAACCAAAACACGGCGATCCGATCGTCTTCGTCGTCGTGCTTATAATTGTTAAAAAAATAAATTTCAACAATTTTTCATTTGATGAATTTTGAGTTTATTAGATTCGATGAGTAATTAAATCTTTGTACTAAATTGACAGGATGGGTGGTAAAACCAAACAAAGTCAAAGGACTAAAAATAACGCTCGGGTAAGTTTCTCTTTACGTGTCCACAAGTCAATCTTTCACATCAAACAACCGATATTGAGTTGATTTCAAGGCTATTTCGTCGTCCAAAATAGAATTAATATCACATAGATAAGTCATTGTGACCATTATACTTCATTCAACAAGCGTTTATACTGCAGATATCAATAGTGGACAAAATTTTCATTCGCAACAGCGCAAAGCGTTAGCTTATTTACAAGGTTTGTTGCAGCCATCAAGCAGTGGCCGCAGTGCGGAACTCCTCAGCAGCGTGAAGCTCGACGCTGGAGTAGTGAATGTATCCGGCACTCAGCTGCCGGCGCTGTTCCCCTCGCTCGCGGCGCCCAGCGTCGACCTGACCATAAGCCCTGAGCTGCAACTGTGCTTGAAGAAACTAAACAAAAAAGACCCCATTACAAAATCTAAGGTAAATCAGTGAAACAGATTCATAGTTACTTCCTTCCTACTAAGAAACATAATATTTAAATTATTTTATTTTGTAATAAGTACATAATTACCTATTAATGTTTATCTAGAACTTTCATATAAAAGAACCCAATTGAAGTTCTGTTAAATTAATAAATAAACAAATATTATTGACAAACCACGCAACACTATCTAGCCTTAAACTAAGCAGAGCTTGTATCTTAAGTTTAAGCAATGTGCATTGTGTGTAAGCAATGTGCAATACAGTCTATTGCGGGATGTCAGTACACAACTTATTCCCACATCTAAAATTACAATTTTAAATATGAATAATTTGTAGGCACTCCAAGAGCTATCGGAGCTGGTGACTAAAAGCTCCGTGGATGATGTGGTGGCAGCTCTTCCCAGCTGGTGCCACTTTTACAAGATCCTAACGGCGGACCCCGACAGGAAAGTCAGAGAATACACCCAGGTATTTGTAGCTGCTTAGCTTTAGTTGTAGTTTATTGAGAGCTTGTTCTCATTTTCTATAACAGCTAGGGTGGTAATTTCTTTATATTGAAGTTTGTCTAGCTCACCAAAACACTGTCCTTAATTGCTTAAAAGTGAATGTAACTTGTTGGATTAGGCCCACCAACAGTAAACTAGGTAGAGTCTGTTCAGAAGGAGAGCCGTTGTGGGATTGGAGGGTGCTGCTGTGCTTAATTACCTGTTTTGTTTAGTGGGCAATACAATAGCGCGTCTGTTGCGTTTTGATCCTATCATAACTAGTGTACTTATTCCTTTATTTAATTTTTATGATGCAAAATGCTGACAAAAAGAAAGGGATGAGCTACCATATAAAAATCGAAATGTTAGTTCACGATTTGGCCACGACGGCTCTCTTTCTGAACAGACTGAAGAGTGATATTGTTGTTAGTGTGTTGTGTTTGTGTGTGTTGCAGGCGTGTCACTATGCAGTGGTGTGTGCGTGCGGGCGGCGCCTGGCCCCGCAGCTGAAGCACGTGATGCCGGCGTGGCTGCAGGCGCAGCACGACGAGCACGCGCCCGCCATGGCGCACGCGCAGCGCGCGCTCGCCGTCAGTACAGTACACCGTCCTAGCACGCGCCCGCCATGGCGCACGCGCAGCGCGCGCTCGCCGTCAGTACAGTACACCGTCCTAGCACGCGCCCGCCATGGCGCACGCGCAGCGCGCGCTCGCCGTCAGTACAGTACACCGTCCTAGCACGCGCCCGCCATGGCGCACGCGCAGCGCGCGCTCGCCGTCAGTACAGTACACCGTCCTAGCACGCGCCCGCCATGGCGCACGCGCAGCGCGCGCTCGCCGTCAGTACAGTACACCGTCCTAGCACGCGCCCGCCATGGCGCACGCGCAGCGCGCGCTCGCCGTCAGTACAGTACACCGTCCTAGCACGCGCCCGCCATGGCGCACGCGCAGCGCGCGCTCGCCGTCAGTACAGTACACCGTCCTAGCACGCGCCCGCCATGGCGCACGCGCAGCGCGCGCTCGCCGTCAGTACAGTACACCGTCCTAGCACGCGCCCGCCATGGCGCACGCGCAGCGCGCGCTCGCCGTCAGTACAGTACACCGTCCTAGCACGCGCCCGCCATGGCGCACGCGCAGCGCGCGCTCGCCGTCAGTACAGTACACCGTCCTAGCACGCGCCCGCCATGGCGCACGCGCAGCGCGCGCTCGCCGTCAGTACAGTACACCGTCCTAGCACGCGCCCGCCATGGCGCACGCGCAGCGCGCGCTCGCCGTCAGTACAGTACACCGTCCTAGCACGCGCCCGCCATGGCGCACGCGCAGCGCGCGCTCGCCGTCAGTACAGTACACCGTCCTAGCACGCGCCCGCCATGGCGCACGCGCAGCGCGCGCTCGCCGTCAGTACAGTACACCGTCCTAGCACGCGCCCGCCATGGCGCACGCGCAGCGCGCGCTCGCCGTCAGTACAGTACACCGTCCTAGCACGCGCCCGCCATGGCGCACGCGCAGCGCGCGCTCGCCGTCAGTACAGTACACCGTCCTAGCACGCGCCCGCCATGGCGCACGCGCAGCGCGCGCTCGCCGTCAGTACAGTACACCGTCCTAGCACGCGCCCGCCATGGCGCACGCGCAGCGCGCGCTCGCCGTCAGTACAGTACACCGTCCTAGCACGCGCCCGCCATGGCGCACGCGCAGCGCGCGCTCGCCGTCAGTACAGTACACCGTCCTAGCACGCGCCCGCCATGGCGCACGCGCAGCGCGCGCTCGCCGTCAGTACAGTACACCGTCCTAGCACGCGCCCGCCATGGCGCACGCGCAGCGCGCGCTCGCCGTCAGTACAGTACACCGTCCTAGCACGCGCCCGCCATGGCGCACGCGCAGCGCGCGCTTGCCGTCAGTACAGTACACCGTCCTAGCACGCGCCCGCCATGGCGCACGCGCAGCGCGCGCTCGCCGTCAGTACAGTACACCGTCCTAGCACGCGCCCGCCATGGCGCACGCGCAGCGCGCGCTCGCCGTCAGTACAGTACACCGTCCTAGCACGCGCCCGCCATGGCGCACGCGCAGCGCGCGCTCGCCGTCAGTACAGTACACCGTCCTAGCACGCGCCCGCCATGGCGCACGCGCAGCGCGCGCTCGCCGTCAGTACAGTACACCGTCCTAGCACGCGCCCGCCATGGCGCACGCGCAGCGCGCGCTCGCCGTCAGTACAGTACACCGTCCTAGCACGCGCCCGCCATGGCGCACGCGCAGCGCGCGCTCGCCGTCAGTACAGTACACCGTCCTAGCACGCGCCCGCCATGGCGCACGCGCAGCGCGCGCTCGCCGTCAGTACAGTACACCGTCCTAGCACGCGCCCGCCATGGCGCACGCGCAGCGCGCGCTCGCCGTCAGTACAGTACACCGTCCTAGCACGCGCCCGCCATGGCGCACGCGCAGCGCGCGCTCGCCGTCAGTACAGTACACCGTCCTAGCACGCGCCCGCCATGGCGCACGCGCAGCGCGCGCTCGCCGTCAGTACAGTACACCGTCCTAGCACGCGCCCGCCATGGCGCACGCGCAGCGCGCGCTCGCCGTCAGTACAGTACACCGTCCTAGCACGCGCCCGCCATGGCGCACGCGCAGCGCGCGCTCGCCGTCAGTACAGTACACCGTCCTAGCACGCGCCCGCCATGGCGCACGCGCAGCGCGCGCTCGCCGTCAGTACAGTACACCGTCCTAGCACGCGCCCGCCATGGCGCACGCGCAGCGCGCGCTCGCCGTCAGTACAGTACACCGTCCTAGCACGCGCCCGCCATGGCGCACGCGCAGCGCGCGCTCGCCGTCAGTACAGTACACCGTCCTAGCACGCGCCCGCCATGGCGCACGCGCAGCGCGCGCTCGCCGTCAGTACAGTACACCGTCCTAGCACGCGCCCGCCATGGCGCACGCGCAGCGCGCGCTCGCCGTCAGTACAGTACACCGTCCTAGCACGCGCCCGCCATGGCGCACGCGCAGCGCGCGCTCACGATGTTTTCCTTCACCGTTTTTAGAGTACTGGTATAGTGCACATAAATTTTTCGACAGAAAAGCTCATTGGTACACGAGTGGATTTGAACCCACGAGCTTCGGATCGGAAGGCAGGGCCACTACCACTAGACCACCAGTGCTCTTCCCTCACCCTCACTATTATAATAGACAATACCTGCCACTGTCACATTTTTTTGTATATTTCAGAAAACTTTCCCGGACAAAAAGTTGCCCGAGGTGCTTTCATTCTGCAAGGAGCCTATCGTGAGCAACTTGCTTGACGTCCTACTCGGGAATGCCGAACCTGCGCATCTCAGAACGTAAGAATATCATAACCACTAAACAGACAATCCCAAGTCAAACTCAACGAATGGAGACCCCGTGACACCAATGAGAGCGCTTCACTTTCGTTCAAGTTCCATTTTTTAGCCCTGAAGCATGAGCCTTTAGTAGGTGTGTTTGTTTGATGGACATAATAACCCTATGCTACTCTCGCCTATATCCAACCGATGAGTTTTTCTGTCAAAAATGTATGTGCACTATGCCAGTACTCTCTAAACGGTGAAGGAAAACATCGTGAGGAAACCGGCGTGTCGTAGAACTTAAAAAAGTTCGAGCAACACGTGTCAAGGGTCACGCAAAAAGGGCCCGCCAGCGGCCTACTTGCGGAAAAACTCCGCACATCAAGTAAGGATGATAAAAAATTTGCCGAATTTTCTCGCCTATATCTACTGATCGTATCTAGCGAAATAAAATTGATTGGAAACCCGATTTAGTTGAAAAAACATTTTTTATTTCCAAAACTAAAGGGTACTCTAGCAAGTATCGTACTATTTTGAAATCCTGGCTAAATGCGCCATCTTTTAAAGTTACTTGTCATGATAGTGAAGTACATTTTTTTGACGTGATAACGTCTTCTATATCGATGGAGCCGGCTGCACGCACGAAAAAACATGACTCATGCGTCGTTACGTCGTTTCGTCGTTCCATTTGCCTGAGCCCGAGCCCGGGTCGGGTAATGGGTAAGGGTAAATGAGGGTAAGGGTAAATGAGGGTAAGGGTAAATGAAGGTAAGGGTAAGGGTTCGGTCGGGTTCCGGGTCCGGGTCCGAGAGCTCGAGTCCGAGTCCGAGTCCGCGAGTCCGCGAGTATTTTCTTATGACGTTATCACGTTCAACTATCGTCAGTAAACCGACTTTACGGACAACCGATTTTTTTTGCGGTACAGTCGGTTAAAGTTGGGTGATGTAATTATCTGAAATGAAATGTTGGCCAAAACTCCACGATTTTATTGAAAACTGATGCAGTTATGGCTTAATTTTGAATTGTAATTTACAGAAGGGTTATTCATGCTTACGTTGCAGAAAAAAGTTTCACGAAAAGTTAATATTTGAAGTCACAATATCATCACAGGGTGTCAGTTTTTCCTGTTTTTTTTTAAATACTCAAAACTCGATAGTTAGGTACATGACAATTTTTTTTTATATTTTTCTGATAACTGTCATGACTTGGCCCATTGCCCGTTTCCGGCTTGACGTTGAGTTCTGGGACACCCTGTAGATGTGGGTGCGTGTGTGTGTATTGTTGCAGAATAGAGAGCAGCGAGGAGCGTGCGCTGTGCAGTGCGCGCTCGCAGTGGAGTGCGCTGCGCGGGCTGCAGTACTGCTGCGCGGCGCTGGCGCGCGCGGAGGACGCGTGGCTGTGGCCGCGCCTGCAGCCGCTGCTGCTCGCGCCCGCCTTCTGGCAGCGCGCCGCCCACGCCGACCACTCCATCCGGTAACCACCCGCACACACACACACACCACCACATTCATAACCTACACGAAAGTTTATTTATTTATTTATTTATTTATTTATTTATATTTATTGGAGAACCAACAGCTTTATAACAAAAGAATACACAACAAATTAGATTTAGAGAGCCAATTAGAGGTTCTCACGGGTAGGCTATGTTACATACACAGTGAGCATAAGTAACTATGATACAAACTAGATAGTGTAAACTAAAGGAATCTTCTTTTTATACCTAATTCTATTTGGTGGAAAAACGCATGAAGAACAAGGATGATAATTAAAAATAAAAAAGGGGTGAAGGTCATTAATCATCTGCATTAAAGAATTCTCTGCTCAGTCGCGATCTCGCTGAGGAGGCGCTTGTGAAGAAGAGATCAAGGTCAATGCTCTTGCTTAGCTTATTGAAGTTGTTACTTGCTCGCCACAAATAAGAGTTTTGTCTGTAATTGGTAGACACTATAGGAACATGCAGTGGGACATTGAATCTAGTTAATTTGTACGGAACATTGAGTTTTATCATGCTTGTAAGGTCGGGGCAGTCAATAACATTGTGGGTAATTTTTAGAAGGTATACCAGATCGGCTATTTCTCGTCTCTTAGAGAGAGGTAGAAGGTGAAACTGTTTACAAAGTGCAACATAGTTATCAGATGAATATGGAATTCGCAAACGATAGCAGAGATATTTCATGAACTTGATCTGGATTCTTTCGATTCTAGAGATGTAAACATCGTAGCGGGGATTCCATATTTGTGATGCATATTCGAGGTGACTCCTAACAAATGTACAGTAGAGGATTTTGAAAGTTTTCGCTCTTTTGAAGTCACTAGAGGCACGCATTATGAATCCCAGTGCTCGTGATGCTTTAGCGACTATAGATTCAATATGAGCATCGAAGAGAAGCTTGGAATCGTGAATGACACCGAGGTCCCTAATGGTACTGGTTTTATCAAGTAACTCGCCTTTTAGCACATACGATGTTGGTGTTATAATTTTTTTACGAGTGAAAGTAACTACTGAGCATTTACTGGGGTTGAGATCTAGTTTGTTTAGATTACAGTACAGGTCAAGACGTGCTAGGTCAGCTTGCAGGTTGATAGCATCGTTAGCCGATCGGATGGTACTAAATATTTTCATATCGTCGGCAAAACATAATAGTTGACTTGTACGGAAACAAGATGAAATATCATTGATAAATATCAAAAAAAGTAACGGTCCCAGCAGGGAACCCTGCGGGACCCCACTAGGTATGCGAACCCACCCAGAGATATAATTATTGATCACAACAGCCTGTGACCTATTTTCGATGTAGGAGGAAAACCATCTGAGGAGGTCACCTCTTATGCCAATGAGTTCCAGCTTGGTTATTAGGAGCCTATGGTCAATCCTATCGAAACACTTACTGTAGTCAGTGTAAACTACATCGACCTGGCAACCCGAGTCCATAGCGACAGTGAGGTATTCGTTGAGAAGAACCAAGTTGGAGACTGTTGAGCGACTTTTCAGAAACCCGTGTTGGCTGTGATCAAATGTGGTATGAAGTGCTGAGTATACCTGCTCATAAACCACTCTTTCGAAGACTTTGGCAACGATGCACAGTTTAGATATCGGCCTATAGTTGCTAACTTCAGACTTTGAACCCTTTTTATGTACTGGTGTTATTAAAGCTGACTTCCAGATCTTAGGAAAAGTACACGATGATAGGGATTTCTGGAAAAGTAAACTGATCGGTATAGACAAAGTCTTGGAGCAATTTATAAGAAGTATAGGACTAACCCGGTCTGGGCCTGCTGACTTAGACGGGTCAAGTTTCGAAAGATGTGTGGCAACCCTATCTACATTAATATCTATTTTACTAATGTCAGAGGCGGACGAAGCTACGGATTCACTGGTGGTAATGTAATTGTCCGGGACGTTATTATTGCATAGGAACGTGGAATAAAAATAATCTGAAAAAGCATCGCAAATTTCCTCACCAGATGTCGCTACCTTGTCTTGATACCTTAGGCAATTAGGTATACCACCAGACTTTGAACGAGTTTTCATGAAAGACCAAAACTGTTTTGGATTTCTTTCAATTGAGTTCTCAACTGTAGTTATGTATTTAAGTTTTGAGAAGCTACAGCTTACGCAAGAGACTTCCCGCGTGGAAACGCTTTTTTAGGGTTCCGGTAGCCAAATGGCAAAAACGGAACCCTTATGAATCGTCATGTCTGTCTGTCCGTCCGTATGTCACAGCCATTTTTCTCCGAAACTGTAAAAGCTAGACTGATGAAACTTGTCCAGTAGATTTATTCTGTGAACACACAAAAGTAAAAAAAAAATACAAAAAATTTAAGGGGTCCCCATACTTCAAACTTAAACTCAAAATTTGTTTTCATCAAACCCATACGTGTGGGGTATCTATGAACAGGTCTTCAAAAATGATGTTGAGGTTTCTTATGTCGTTTTTTTCTAAACTGAATAGTTTGCGCGAGAGACACTTCCAAAGTGGTAAAATGTTGGTCCCCCCCTCTAACTTCTAAAATAAGAGAATGATAAAACTAAAAAAAAAAAGTATATGATGTACATTACTACGAAAACTTTCAACGATATTTGGTTTGAACGAGATCTAGTAAGTAGTTTTTGTTTTATAAGTCATAGATCGTAAACAACAATTTACCTTCGATGAACTACAAGAACTTTTATATTATGTTACTTGTTGCTACGGAACCCTTCATGGGCGAGTCCGACTCGCACTTGGCTGCTTTTTTATTGATAGTTTCACAAACCAGACATTACAATAGGATTTCGTTGTTTTCTTAATTATCTAAAACTTAATTGGCTGTACGGCCTTCTAGATGCAAACACTGCATGCATAGAAAACGTTCACATTACAAAAGTATAGAGAATAAAAAAATTACAAAAAAAAATGCTGGTGAATATTACCAGTTAAACATAACGAATGAATAAAAGTAACGATCGGTTTCAGTGCAGCATGGTTCGGCGCGGTGGGAAGCATTATATCTCGCTTCAAGGGCCAGTTCGGCGCTCAGTACGGCCTGAAGGCGCTGCGGGTGCTGCTCGCCAGCCGGGAGTCGAACCCACTCGTGGCGGCGCAGCTGTGGGAGTGCATGCTGCTCTTCATGCATAACGTGCCGGTGACGATATCCTCAATCATATACATCATATTTATATTAAAATGACTGTTTGCTCTAAGCATAGGAAAAATCAAAAGTTTGGCTAAATTAAGGCAGAGCTACCAACTAAGCTGAGAGAGCTCTCAGCGCAGTTGGTAGCTCTGCCTTCTACGCCGTAGGTCGTTGGTTCGATCCCCACCGAGAACGAAATATGTGTGTGGTAAACACAGATCCAAAATCTGTGTTTACCACACACATTTTTCGTTTGTTATCAAATCAAATCAAAATAGCCTTTATTCAGATTAGTTTTAAGTTACATTTACAATATTATTATTAATCTAGACATCGACAACTTGATCTGTTTGCCCGATTTTGGCAAAGGCCTCCTCCATTTTTTTCCATTCTTCTTTATCCGTAGCGGTTCTCGTCCATGTATTTCCTGCTATTGACTTTATCTCGTCCTCCCACCTTCTGAACTGTCTTCCACGATTTCTCTTCTTGTTTCTCGGATGCCAGAACAAGATAGCTTTGTTCCATTTTCCTATTCCTCTTACTGTGTGTCCAGCCCATTTCCACTTTAGTTTCTTTATTTTGGTTGTTATATTGACTAGTTTAGTGGCTTTCCTGATAGTCTGGTTTCTCACTCGTTGGGATTTCCTAATGTTGAGCATGCTTCTTTCCATTGCGGTCTGGCAAGTTTCTAACTTTTTAGTATGTGCTTTCGTAAGTGCCCAAGTCTGGCATCCATATGTGACGATGGGGAGGATGCAGGAGTTGTATAATTTCCTCTTGAAAAATATATTGACATCTTCGTTTTTTAGGACTTCTTTTAGACTCCAAAATCGTTTCCATGCATTTCTGATTCTCGCCTGTATTTCTTTTGACATGAGATCGGTCGGTGAGATCAGTTGACCAAGGTAGACATATTCCTGTACGTACTCTATAGGGTTCTTGTTTAGGGTGATTGGTTCTTCTATGGTGTTTGTCATGACTTTGGTTTTTTGTAGATTCATGACCAGACCAACTTTTCGACTCTCTTTTTCTTGATCCGCGAGCATTCTTTGAAGTTGTTCTTTTGTTGAAGCGAATAGAATAAGATCGTCAGCAAAGCGTAGCGTAGCGTTTGTTATATTGTATGCTAAATAATTACACAAAAAAATATGTAAAGTATTATATCAGCTATCTAGTTCCCATAGTACAAACTCTGCGTAATTTGGGACTTGATAGTATTGTGTGGATTGTAAACAATATTGTTAAGTTAATTATTGATTAAATAACAAAAAACTGAGCAAGTTTAGTTGCAGTATTGAGATAAAACAAGCACTCAGTATTTGGTTTAATTCACAGGATTGGCACCAGTACTTAGAAAAAAAAGAATTACTCTGCAAAAGAATACTCGACGTGTTAGAAAGCGGTAAGTTAGAAGTAGCAAAGAGATCGACCAATCACACACCTTTTATATGTTTATAATACTTTTATAAATCAGTCGACACATTTTATAACGCGTTTAACGTGTCCCCATGTATTGAATAGGTGTGTTTGTTTGTTTGTAGGTGGATGGGGCGATGCAAGACATTTGTCGAACATGTTACTGTTGATACTAGCGAGCTTACCAGAAGAAATACTGACGAAAGATTTCTATATCGCGTTCTTCAATGCTATATTTAGTGGGTGAGTTGGCAATATTCTATGAAATGATAAGAAATTAAGATCTCGGATCTCTAAGTACCGTTATACCTACCTTTCAGAAAACCCCTTGTAAGAAATGAACTGTACTTATGTATTCTATATTGTATCAGGTTAGAAAAAAAGTCAATACTTAGTTCAAAAAGCGAGCGGCAATATTGGATCACAAGCTTAGAGGAATGCCTGCGATACCTCTCCACGCAGTCACAACCTTACTGCAGCGAAGTTGTTACCTCGGTGCATCGGACTTGGCTCGAAAAGGTTCTAACCGTCGAAGGACAAACGCGGAACCATCTGATAAAGTACTCCGCAGGGTCCATGGCTAACTTGGTCAAGTACTGGCTCAAACAAGCCAAGGAAGGCAACACTGAAAAGTACGACCAATTGATCAGAAACTTCTGGCAGAACTTCGGATCTACCCTCACCGCACAGATAGACAAGGTACCTCTAAACCATGAAGATATAGACAAGCTCATCGAAGCGCATATTCTACTGCTGCAGACCCTGAAAACCTCGTTCATCCAAGAGCTGAAGAAACAGCACAGCATCAAATTCGAGGTTGACTCAAATACTTCGGAACAAAAGCCTCCCAAGGAACCGGAACGCACCGATCCGAACATAACTGAAAGATTCAACCACAACCTAAACGAATTGGTTCAGAAAATCTGCAGTCACTACATGGAATTCGCTAGAGCAAAACAGGTGTCCACCCCGGTGATGTCGCCGCTGATAACGTTGCTGGTGGAGTTCGACAGCGCACAGCTGTTCCTGGGCGTGGCGCGGCGGCTGGGCTGCGAGTCCGCGCCGCAGCTGTACCTGCAGCGGCTGCGCGGCTGGCTGGCGGGGGACGCCATGCGCTGCCGGCCGCTCGCGCACATCGTCTTCATGCTGCTCGCGCATCTCACGGACCACGAACAGGACGCTGTCTTCGACACCTTTCAACAGGTACTCACCATCTATAAAGGCCTTTGTTCATTTGCTTCCAAATTACAATTTTATTGTAATCTACTAAATTCGACTTCGAAATGGCTCTCGGATAGTTCATCAAAGTTTGGCTATTGAGTAGATAAAGATGATGAAAAGAATCCTTAAATTTATAATTATCGATCAGCTAAACATATTTTTAATTTTCTCTCACATGCAATTTCATTTTAAAATGTTTGTATTCTCTCTAGTTCCCACCTTCAGTGGTAGAGTGGTGTTTATCGCTGTCTCTCTCGCACCCGCACTGCTTGTCTCCCTCTGTCCGCCGTTGGCTCCGCGGGCCGGTGGTGGAGGCTACAGTGACGTCCATCTGCGCTCGCGTCATCGAAACCGGAGACGGCCGCGCTAAGAACCTGCTCATGATGTGTCTCAACTGCGATGCTAACGGAGGTATAACTGTCTCTCTCACGCCCGCAATATTAGGATCCTTTATTTGTGCAAAGTGATGGAATAAGCGGAGGGCTCATTTGATGTTGTGCCTCTATTTATAACAATTGTTTTAACCCCACAAAGCTCTCTAATACTTCTTACATATTTAAATTTACTTGAGGCCAGTCGTCAACAAAATTAAGCAACGAAATCGGGCCAAGGAGTGTGCCCGCTGTGGCACGCCGATACACAGGTTATTGAGTAGAACTCGGACGACTGCTGTTTGGTACAAAATGAGTGATTTTCTAAACTAGCTTAGAATGGGGTCTTAGACACCGTATAGCAGTAGCTATTTTAGAAGGAGCTTGTGATCAATGTTATCGACTGCCTTGCTCAAGTCAAGGTAATGCGTTTATAAGTAATAGTTTGTATTGTGTTGTGTTGTGTTGCAGAGTGCGTGGTGAGCCCGGCGTGCGTGTCGCGGTGCGTGGCGCAGCTCAGCGCGTCCCTGCACGACGTGCGCAGCGCGGCGCTGGAGACGCGCTGCAGCGTGGCGGCGCAGCTGGCGGCCACGCTGCCGCCCAGCGTGCCGCTGCTCACCGCCGCGCTCGCGCTTACCGCCGCACTACAGGTGAGTAGCACGCGTGCACAGCGCGGCGCTGGAGACGCGCTGCAGCGTGGCGGCGCAGCTGGCGGCCACGCTGCCGCCCAGCGTGCCGCTGCTCACCGCCGCGCTCGCGCTTACCGCCGCACTACAGGTGAGTAGCACGCGTGCGCAGCGCGGCGCTGGAGACGCGCTGCAGCGTGGCGGCGCAGCTGGCGGCCACGCTGCCGCCCAGCGTGCCGCTGCTCACCGCCGCGCTCGCGCTTACCGCCGCACTACAGGTGAGTAGCACGCGTGCGCAGCGCGGCGCTGGAGACGCGCTGCAGCGTGGCGGCGCAGCTGGCGGCCACGCTGCCGCCCAGCGTGCCGCTGCTCACCGCCGCGCTCGCGCTTACCGCCGCACTACAGGTGAGTAGCACGCGTGCGCAGCGCGGCGCTGGAGACGCGCTGCAGCGTGGCGGCGCAGCTGGCGGCCACGCTGCCGCCCAGCGTGCCGCTGCTCACCGCCGCGCTCGCGCTTACCGCCGCACTACAGGTGAGTAGCACGCGTGCGCAGCGCGGCGCTGGAGACGCGCTGCAGCGTGGCGGCGCAGCTGGCGGCCACGCTGCCGCCCAGCGTGCCGCTGCTCACCGCCGCGCTCGCGCTTACCGCCGCACTACAGGTGAGTAGCACGCGTGCGCAGCGCGGCGCTGGAGACGCGCTGCAGCGTGGCGGCGCAGCTGGCGGCCACGCTGCCGCCCAGCGTGCCGCTGCTCACCGCCGCGCTCGCGCTTACCGCCGCACTACAGGTGAGTAGCACGCGTGCGCAGCGCGGCGCTGGAGACGCGCTGCAGCGTGGCGGCGCAGCTGGCGGCCACGCTGCCGCCCAGCGTGCCGCTGCTCACCGCCGCGCTCGCGCTTACCGCCGCACTACAGGTGAGTAGCACGCGTGCGCAGCGCGGCGCTGGAGACGCGCTGCAGCGTGGCGGCGCAGCTGGCGGCCACGCTGCCGCCCAGCGTGCCGCTGCTCACCGCCGCGCTCGCGCTTACCGCCGCACTACAGGTGAGTAGCACGCGTGCGCAGCGCGGCGCTGGAGACGCGCTGCAGCGTGGCGGCGCAGCTGGCGGCCACGCTGCCGCCCAGCGTGCCGCTGCTCACCGCCGCGCTCGCGCTTACCGCCGCACTACAGGTGAGTAGCACGCGTGCACAGCGCGGCGCTGGAGACGCGCTGCAGCGTGGCGGCGCAGCTGGCGGCCACGCTGCCGCCCAGCGTGCCGCTGCTCACCGCCGCGCTCGCGCTTACCGCCGCACTACAGGTGACATCCTGTTACTTTTTCGGGATAAAAAAGTCCTAAGTCCGTCTTCAGATTTAAAGCTACTCCCCCACCAATTTTCAGCCAAATTGGTTTAGCCGTTCTTTAGTTATAAGTAGCGTAACTAACACGACTATCTGGAGTGTATATCGATGTTGGTTGTGTTGTGTCGTGTTGCAGCGCGGCTCGGGGCGCGTGTCGGCGGACACGTGGCGCGAGGTGCTGGAGGCGTGGACGCAGGGCGCGGCGGCGCTGCCCCCCCCCGCGCGCGCCGCCTTCCTCGCCGCCGCCGCCGCCCTGCTGCGGGACACCCTCCGCCGCCCGCCACCGTCAGTACCCACCCGCTCACTACACAACCACCACCTGTCCAACCAATCCAACTCGGATGGACAGCGTTCGAGAAATTGCACCACATCTTCTCGTCGCAGATACCGCAGAGCCTCAAGACAAAAATCTTTAATCAGTCATCATCATCATCAGCCTGAACAAGTCCATTGCTGGACATAGGCCTCCCCTACATATTTCCAGGAAGAACGATTCTGAGCCCTTTCCATCCATCGACTTGCTGCAATCTTAACAATGTCGTCGGCCCATCTGGTGGGCGGGCGCCCTACGCTTCGTCTTCCGGTTCGTGGTCGCCATTCTAGAACCTTTATTTCCCAACGGTTGACGGTTCTTCGAGCTTGAATCGGTGCGTGTTGCCAATGATGAGTTGAGTGAGACGCGCTAACTATTGGCCTCGTGCACACGCACAAAGCGCGCAACTAGCTATGGAGAAAGCTTTGCTAGGAGTTTCCTACCTGAATTTTTTATACTTGGTACAAAACTATGATCGAAGTTATTTCAGAATTCTAATATTTATGTGCTTTAACCAATATTTTATTTTCTAGTTCGGAGCTTGACGAAAATTCTGCGGAGCCAGAATCTTCCAAATCAAATGAAAAGTAAGAAATAATACCACTATACACATTAACTCGTATTGAATATACTTTTATTTTTATGGGTAAGCTTGTTTTCATAGCTAATTTGTAAGTGAGTGTATTTTGGATGGCGTATACAGCCGGCAGACGTATCGAGCAAAGTGTGAGAGGTAACCGTAATAGTATATTTCATTACAAGTGCGGGAAGGCTGTCATTGCAAAGAGTTCTGACAAATGTCTACCCGAGCCGAAAGCGAGGGTTGACAGTCGGAACAAGTTGCAATGACGGTTCCGCACGTGTACTGAACGACTATTTTTAATATAGTTGCGAAAAAATTAAGCAATTTAATAAAATAATAAAAAAACCATTTGCTTTTTTCTCTTCTCTCCACGCAATAAGTTCGTCGTATGTATGCGATGATTTTGATGAAAATGTAGCGACTTTTTGACTTTTCCGGTAAAATGTTCTCCGAAGCATTTTGTGCAATTATACTGAGTTCCGGTGGTGTTAATTCAAAAAAACTAGGGTCGAAATTACTCATTTTGTGCAACAAACAAATAAACTCGCAAAGAAAATTTCTGAAAAATGGCGCCAATCGTAAAATATAAGCAGAGATTTTTTTTTTCTTCACCCATTCTGGAAGGCAAAGGGAACTATACCCATACAGCCAAGTCTTCAGTAGATTTTTTTTATTGATGTGAATTGAAAATGAAATTTAATGAGATGAAATGAAATGAAACCTAACATAACTCATTCAATCAAATCATTAAATCTGTTAATGAAACAAATTAGTAGCTTCTTTTTAGAAATAATACGTATTTGCATGAATCATAAAAACTTCGATGAATTTTTTTAGTAAAAACTTCATGGTTGGTTTTTCTTTTTAGACATTATTTTGACAGTTGGGAAAGAAAAAGCACTAGTGCGGGAAAGGTAAAAAAAAAGCACGCGTGTGTAATAGCCCACATCCCGAACGCTATACGTCCCTGCAATACGCCACTTTTTGAGCAACTGTATTAAAAACGTTACTTTCCTTACTTGCTTGCTTAGCGGGTGCCCGGGAAAGTCTCTGGTATTGTAATAAATATTGAAGACAGTTCACACAACACTATCTAGCCCCAAACTAAGCATAGCTTTCAGCCACATTTTGTTTGTAAATATAAATACATACTTAATATAATAGTGTAATGTATTGTTGGATAGGTTGTGGGAGATGAAGCTAAGCCAGATGGAGCACATAGTGTCGCTGTGCCCCCACCTGGTGCGGCGCGGTGCCGAGCTCGAGCTGGCCGAGGCGCGGCGCTTCACGTGCGCCATGCTGCGCCATGCGCCATCGCGCGCCGACGCCGAGCGCGTCCACGCCTGTGCCCTGCGCCATTACATACTCATCGGTGAGTGCGCCATTACAACTAGCTTAATGTGATCCATGGGTGTTTCAGGGAGCACTCGACGAGTATTTATCCTCAGCTAAATAATAATAACAAATATGGTGGACTATTCACACAACACTATTTAGCCCCAAATTAAGCAGAGCTTGTATTATGGGATCTAGATAGCTGATTTTAGTACAAACATACATTTTTTTATTATGTAAATTCATACTTCGAATACAATACAACACCCAGACAGAGAACAAACATCTGTGTTCACCACACAAGTTTTTGTTCTCGGTGAGGATCGAACCCACGACCTGAGGCTCAGAAGGCAGAGCTACTACCATCCGAGCTGAGAGGCCACAGTCAGCTAGATGGCTCCGCTCCTGCTTATTTCGCTGACTTCTATCAATATTTGAACAGAAAAGCTGAACTGTCCGTACGAAGATGAGATGGTTAAAGCGATAGCTGCGGACTCGCTGCCGGAGCTGTCGAAGGAGGCGCTGGCGTCGTACATGGAGGGCGCGCTGTTCCGCTGCATGTACCTGCGCAGCATGTGCCTCGCGCGCCTGGAAGTTGAGGCAGACGCCGAGGCACAGAGGACCTGGTGCCGGGCCCTGCTCGCCGAGGACTCCCTGCAGGAGGAGCTGGTGACCTGCATGCATGACTACGCCGTCATCTGCGCCCTACACGACGGATATGCTTTCGTGAGTATCACTGCACTACTGGCATAGCTTTTAAACGGTGAAGGAAAACATCAAAAAATCTTTAAACCTAAATCAATTCAAAACTTCTCACGGGGTAGGTGGCATCCGGTCTCGCCTTCCGATCCTCAGATCGTGGCTTCTAATTCAGTCGTGCATGGGTGAGTTTTTCTGCCAAAAAATTCATGTATACTCTCAAACGGTGAAGGAAAACATCAAAAATTTGGTCGGTAAACTTAAAACGATTCAAAACTTCGCCCGGGGAAGGTCGAGAAAGCGTTGGCGGGACGGTATTGACCTTTGAGAGGAAGACGGGAGGTGGCTCGGGAAATCTTTGGGGGAGACCCTTGCCCAGCAGTGGGACTGACAAGGTTAAAACATTTAATTTAAATATCTTTTTGAATTAGTAAAACATCATAATATACTTGTCCAGCCTCTTTAAAGCTATCTGCATTGACTTATTAATCTTATTTTATATTGATGTGTTTTATATTTCCAGTGGCCTCATTATAAACTAATAGAAAAAAGCAAAAACAGACTAAAAACACTACTAGACGACGTTATAAGCGAAACAAATGCAGAAATCAGAAGAAGCATATCCACTAGAATTGAGGAGCTAGCCAACAAGAAAGGCTACTTCTGGGCTTATTCTAGAAAGTACTTTGAGGACCAGATCACATTGGACAAAGATAGTAGTCATGATAACAAACATAATAGCCAAATTGACAATGATGATAGTACAAATGTTAAAGTTAATAGTGAGAGTGACCAAGAAAGTCCAAGTGAAGTAGAAAGTAAGATTATAGAGGAAGAAGTTTCGGAAGCAAGTGAAAGCATTCCGCTGTTGAATTTAAGAGATATCATCACGGGACCGACGTTACTACACACTTTGCACTATTTACAGGTTTGTATAGCTTTCTTACTAATAGAATATAGTATATTTCATTACAAGTGCGGGAAGGCTGTCATTGCAAAGAGTTCCGACAAATGTCTACCCGAGCCGAAGGCGAGGGTTGACAGTCGGAACAAGTTGCAATGACGGTTCCGCACGTGTACTGAACGACTATTTTTAATACAGTTGCGAAAAAATTAAGCAATTTAATAAAATAATAAAAATACCATTTGCTTTTTTCTCTTCTCTCCACGCAATAAGTTCGTCGTATGTATGCATGTAGCGACTTTTTGACTTTTCCGGTAAAATGTTCTCCGAAGCATTTTGTGCAATTATACTGAGTTCCGGTGGTGTTAATTCAATAAAACTAGGGTCTAAATTACTCATTTTGTGCAACAAACAAATAAACTCGCAAAGAAAATTTCTGAAAAATGGCGCCAACCGTAGAATATAAGCAGAGATTTTTTTTTTCTTCACCCATTCTGGAAGGCAAAGGGAACTATACCCATACAGCCAAGTCTTCAGTAGATTTTTTTTATTGATATGAATTGAAAATGAAATTTAATGAGATGAAATGAAATGAAACCTAACATAACTCATTCAATCAAATCATTAAATCTGTTAATGAAACAAATTAGTAGCTTCTTTTTAGAAATAATACGTATTTGCATGAATCATAAAAACTTCGATGAATTTTTTTAGTAAAAACTTCATGGTTGGTTTTTCTTTTTAGACATTATTTTGACAGTTGGGAAAGAAAAAGCACTAGTGCGGGAATGGTAAAAAAAAGCACGCGTGTGTAATAGCCCACATCCCGAACGCTATACGTCCCTGCAATACGCCACTTTTTGAGCAACTGTATTAAAAAAGCTTTATTTATTCATGAATGATCCAACTGCCCAAGAGGGTAATGTGTTGCGAGTGTATGTATGTAGGTATGTTGATTCCCTTGTGCGTCGGTGCATCCGAAACGGCTCCATACATTTTGGTAAAGAAGTGTCATTGGATTTCTCTGGATCACGAGAGCCCACAGACCACGCCCAAAAATATCAAACCAAGCTCAAAACGAAATCATCATCACCATCAGCCTGAGAAGTTCACTGCTGGACTGGCCGTAGCCCTCCTTTATACATTGCCATAAAAAAAATAGTTGGCGGTCAGAAAACAGATGGCGCTATACAGTTAATTAGGACGCGCTTTCGTTGTCAAAGTCAAATATTTCCCTTTTCAGTAGTAACTCAAGGATCACTCTGAAACGTCTTAAAGCTAGGTGATTCTAGGTACCAGTTCCACGCGACCAAGCCTTGTCGGGTTTTGGTACCAGATAATGATTAAGATTTATATATTTTCAAGTTTTTCTTCCTGCCTAGTTTGAATATATTATTTGTATATTTCAGGCGAAATCAAGGAACTCATCAGACGAGGCTGAAGTCCTCCGCACGCAGTACTGCCTGGCGCTGAGTAACATGTACATAGCGCACGCGCACCAACCTGACGTCATCGGCACGCTCCTCAGTGACGTCACACGCGGCGTGCACGCCTGCTGCTCTGACGTCATCATCAATACCTACTACAAGCATAACCACACCATGCTCTATGAGAAGTCAGTACTCTACATCATCCTCCTTACTAATGTTATAAATGCGAAAGTAACTCTGTCTGTCTGTCTGTCTGTCGTGCTTTCATGACAAAACTACTGAACCGATTGAAATGAAATTAAATACACAGGTACCCTAGAGCCTGAGAAACAACATAAGCTACTTTTTAATTCGAAAAACTAAAGTTAAACATTCTAAGGTGCAAGTCTCACAGAAAAGACGCAAGGCGATGACGCATTGTCCCTAAATTTACATACACAATGAGTGGAAGCGTCATAACGCAAAACATAACGGAAGCTACTTTTCGTCCGCGTTTTGACAGAGCACTACTCATGACGCTCCTGTTACGGCTCCTACGTGTGGCCTGCGTCATAGGAATGTAAATGAAATAGAAATAGAAATGTTTTATTCAGAACAATGTTACATAGTGTGCGAATTAAAAGCTAAACGATGAAACTGCGAAAGTTATAAACTGTGTTGCAATCTCAACGCCCACCTCCTTAACCTATGAGTATTAGTTCTGCTATTTAATACAATACAATACAAAGAAAAGAAATGAAGGGTTGCTTGTGTGTTGATGTGTGTGTGTGGATGTGGGTGTGTGGATGAGGGTGTGTGTGAGGGTGTGTGGAAGTGTGTGTTTGCATGAGGGAGTTGTGTGTGGTGTTTAGATAGGTGGTAGCTATTGTTTGTTTGTTTGTATGTACTCCTAATTACACTAGTCTCATGAGAGTCTAGGTTTCATAGGAATAACTCTTAGATATATCTAATGTACCAGCCTAATAATAGATTGGTTATGCGATTGGGAGAAGTTATAATTAGTGGGGTTATACTAAGTAACTGCAAAGTTAAATGTATAACCTGGCTCCTTTCTCTATCTTATGAGCAAACTGAGAATCTCCTCATTCCTTCCACATAGTAAGCAGTTTGTTAAGAGCTTGGTTAAGTCTATTGTAGAGTGGAGAGCTTAAATACTGTTAGTGACGGCGCGCAACTGCTGTCCTGCGAGGCTCAATTTTGCAAACTATGTCAGAGCGACGTTTGTTGATAGCGAGAGATGGCGGGTTATAACATAGCTGTGAGTGCCTACGGAGAATAACGGCTAAAACAAAGAGTTGCCGAAATGATGAATATGTTTGAAGGGTAATATAATTGTCAGGGATATATCGTCGGCGGCGTGGTCGCAGGTAGTGAGCAACGCGTCCATCTGTTCGTACCTGCGCACTGCGGTGGCTGCAGGCGGCTGGAGCGCGCCCGCGCGGCACTGGGACTTCACCAACATCACGCTGTGCGCGCTGCTCTCCGCGCTGCAGCTCTCCAAGCAGCACTGGGGCACCGCCAAGGTAACCTGGCGGCGCGCGGCGGCTGGAGCGCGCCCGCGCGGCACTGGGACTTCACCAACATCACGCTGTGCGCGCTGCTCTCCGCGCTGCAGCTCTCCAAGCAGCACTGGGGCACCGCCAAGGTAACCTGGCGGCGCGCGGCGGCTGGAGCGCGCCCGCGCGGCACTGGGACTTCACCAACATCACGCTGTGCGCGCTGCTCTCCGCGCTGCAGCTCTCCAAGCAGCACTGGGGCACCGCCAAGGTAACCTGGCGGCGCGCGGCGGCTGGAGCGCGCCCGCGCGGCACTGGGACTTCACCAACATCACGCTGTGCGCGCTGCTCTCCGCGCTGCAGCTCTCCAAGCAGCACTGGGGCACCGCCAAGGTAACCTGGCGGCGCGCGGCGGCTGGAGCGCGCCCGCGCGGCACTGGGACTTCACCAACATCACGCTGTGCGCGCTGCTCTCCGCGCTGCAGCTCTCCAAGCAGCACTGGGGCACCGCCAAGGTAACCTGGCGGCGCGCGGCGGCTGGAGCGCGCCCGCGCGGCACTGGGACTTCACCAACATCACGCTGTGCGCGCTGCTCTCCGCGCTGCAGCTCTCCAAGCAGCACTGGGGCACCGCCAAGGTAACCTGGCGGCGCGCGGCGGCTGGAGCGCGCCCGCGCGGCACTGGGACTTCACCAACATCACGCTGTGGTAGCGGCCCCGCCTTCCGATCCGAAGGTCGTGGGTTCAAATCCAGTCGTGTACCAATGAGTTTTTCTGTCGAAAAATGTATGTTTACTATGCCAGTACTCACAAAACGGTTAAGCAAAACATCATGAGGAAACCGGCGTGTAGAACCTAAAAAAGTTCGAGCAACACGTGTCAACGGTCACGCAAAATAAAAGCGTTATAAAAAGCCCGTCAGCCGCCTACTTGCGGAAAAACCAGCCCGCACATCAAGTGCGGATGATACAAAAATTTGCCGAAAAAAAAATTTGCTTTGCCCGAGCGAGTCTGAGCCGAGCGTTGTCGATTTTTGTTGATACTCAAAGGCGTTCGGTAAGTCTGCCGGATGCTCTCAAGGAAGGTAGTGTTTACCTCACGCTTAAACTGTGAGACACGCTGACTGCGAATGGTATCGTTCCAGATGGGTGTGCTAGCCCGCGCGTGCCTCCGCCTGTACAGCTGCGTGTCGGCGTACATAGCGTCGGTCCCGCTGCTGTGCCAGAGCCGGCAGCCGGCGCCGCACGTGGCGGCCCTGCCCGCCGAGTGGACGGACATCTACGCACCCGACCTGCATCACAACCTGTTCGCGCTCATCCTGCATGTGCTCGGTACGTAGCTACGGCACCGCCGAGTGGACGGACATCTACGCACCCGACCTGCATCACAACCTGTTCGCGCTCATCCTGCATGTGCTCGGTACGTAGCTACGGCACCGCCGAGTGGACGGACATCTACGCACCCGACCTGCATCACAACCTGTTCGCGCTCATCCTGCATGTGCTCGGTACGTAGCTACGGCACCGCCGAGTGGACGGACATTCTTTCTAGGAGATCCTAGTACAAGCTTCGCTTAGGATTAAACGGCGGAAAATGTGAACTGCATTTTGTTATTTGTAGATAGCAGCAGTAGCACAGTGATAACCAGTAACCACGTGGCCGTGATAGACTCCCTGATACAATGCACGGCGCACATGCAGTGGGAGCGGCTCCCGGCCGCGCATCGAGCCGGCACCTGCAGCCTGGAGCGCGTGGCGGGCGCCTGCACCGCCACGCTGCGGGAGCCCGCGCACGCCGCCTTCAAGTACCTCGCCTACCACGTGCTCAAGATGATGCTCAAACCACTCGTGCTCGAAGATGGTACGTTGGACGATAATGATTCCTAAGTTTCGTCAGGTCATCTATAACAGAGCTGGGACATCCACCTTTTTAGTTTAAAAGACTGGCTGGAATAAGGTTAAGATTAATTCCTGGATTGTACTCAAGTTCCTGACACCTGTTTCATCCATCCCGTATTTATAATATTGTTCACGTGTTGGTCGATGGACCGCGGTACCGGAACAGACCGATAGGCTACGTACACCATCTAATAACACTATTGGAATGATAGAGTGAACACTAGGTTTGTGTTTGTAAATAATTGAAAATGTATAATATTTGTCGTTCAATACCTATTGAGCACAAGAGCGTAGCGCAGCAGTTTTGGCCTCAGTAGGCCGCACGAGGTTTACCTAACCAGTGCACTATTGGACGGCGATCGGTCCACACTCATTAGCAGCATAATCTTATCTTATCCTCTTTCGAACCAAGTGTGGTGAAAGGATTTAAATGCGCCTCAAAGAGGCTGCTTTCGTGCACTTGACACATATTTTCGAACTTTTTTAGGTTCTACGATATGCCGGTTTCCTCACGATGTTTTCTTTCACCGTTTGAGAGCACTGGCATAGTGTACATAAATTTTTGGGCAGAAAACTCATTGGTACCTGACTGGATTCGAACCCACGACCTTAGAATCGGAAGGCAGGATCGCTACCGCTAGGCCACCAGCGCTCTCTGCTTAATAGGTATGCTCTTTAGTTATCTTTAATCACCGTATGCATTGGTCCGCAGCGGAGCGGCTGGCGGCGTGGTCGGCGGGGGCGGGGGAGGAGGGGCCGGCAGGGGAAGGGGAGGGGGAGGGGGCGGGGCGCGCTCCCCTGCGGCTGACGCTGGGGTACTACGACGCGGCGCTGCTGCACCTGCAGGACATCGTCGAAGCAGCGCTGCAACACGTCCCGTACGTACTATTCTATTATCTTAACCGAATGCCTCTCCCGAACATTTACAGCTCTTCCTATCACACCTGCTTCGTCTTCTTTATAATATAATCTTCTTTTGGACATTCAGGATCTTGTCCAAATAAAGTTTAGAGCCTGTGGCGCCCATCATCTTCCTGTAGCCCTAACTTAGTCTAGAACCCAAGCTAGCCAGGCACACCATCTAGTAAAACCCACGGAAGTCACTTTAACGGGTAACACCAAGTCTATCTTTTATCAGGGACAACGGTTTCCTCTTGCCACTACTTCCACTGCTTACTACGAGGTGCTGTAGTGCCTGGGGACAGGCTTGCCCAGCACCGATCACTTTTTTTTTTGTTTTTAAAAACAGGACGTTTATGATACATGGCTAGAAAAAACAGGCGAGTGTCCGGCCTTCTATATGAGAACACCGCATGCAAAAAATGTATACTAGTGCAGACTAGTGAGCTGCTAGTCGTGCGCCTTTTTTGGGGATGTGGTCAATATGTTCACGAAAATCAAGCTTGGCGTCAACTACTAATGTCTTCGTGAGAGCGAATGGTTTGGTTCAGCTTGAGATCATCAGCAAATACTTGATAATTGGATGTTATGGTGTCGCCTAAGTCATTGGCAAAAACCAGAAAGAATAAAGGTCCAAGGTGAGCCTTGGAGTACACCCGTTGGAACTACCCTCGCAGGAGACTTGAAGCCACGAACTTTTACTAGTTGAGAGCGGTTTTGGAGATACGAGTCACACCATCGCAATAGAGACCCACAGATCCCGGCATGTCCCAAGTTTTTGAATAAGTAGATTATGATTGACTAGATCAAACGCCTTAGAAAAGTCTGTAAACGGCATGCACTTCAAGCTTAGCATCGAATGCTTCTGTTATGTCACTAACATTAAACGAGAAGGTTGATGCAGTTGACCTACCTGGTAAGAAACCGTGTTAATATGGATTGTTGCATCAGTCTTAAGTTTATTCAAGCATTCCACCATGATGTTCTCAGCTCGTCCTTAAATAAATAAGTAATGTAATGATTGTGTTTGTTTAAATGTGTATGTCAGAGTATGCGAGGAGGTGTGCAGCATGGTGCCTCACACGGACGCGCACTCGCTGGCGCTGGGCTGGCTGCTGCTGGGCGACCTCGTCAACCAGCAGTGTCTGCTGGCGCGCCAGGACCTCAAGCATCACTACATTCAGATATACAGGTACCTAACCTATATGGATCCGCTGACGACGGTGCTCTACTATTCATTTAGTGCATGTTCCTTCCATATTCATGCAATGTTTCGGTACATACTGTAAGCTTCTGTTATTATTCCATGAGTTTTAGATGTTATTTGAAACCTTGTGGTACCTTAATTGACAGGAAGTGTGGACTTTGTTACTAAATTGTTAATAGAAGGTATTATTAATTAATATTAAGATGATTAGGTTCATAAAAATATTATTTGTTTTGTTACCGTTACAAAATACAGAATTATTCAGGGATCAATAAATCAATATGGTAATTGAATTTCCATCGGTTGCTTGAGCTCCAACCTTCAAGCTTCAAGCTTCAAGCTATAAAAATAAAGAGTAGGGATGGTTTGGGTCTGCAAGCAAGCGAATGGTAATTCAAGGAGGCATTCGGTTTTGAACCGTCGACAAGACAAGTCCACTTAGTTCGTCTCGGCGATAGCCATGTACAAGTTTAGCTTAATGTATCTAGATCCATAAAGTACTCAAGTTGTTAATAAAACTGAAGAAAAGGCTATAAAGTGGTTTGAATTCTACATCCTCGGTCTTCTCTGTTAGTGGATCTTTCAAGTCAGAAGTGGGTAGAATCAAGGTACGTAATATTTTTTATATTGTTTCAAAGTAATAGCTGTAATTCTTACAATTATGTGGTAAAAACGCATGTATAGTTTATCGTGTGACACACATGGCCAAGGCTACTCTTTGGTAGTGTTATCACACGATTGCTATAATTTATTTGGTTGAGTAAATGCATTCAGAGGTTATCGTGTGGCACACATGGCCAGGGCTACTCTTTGGTAGTGCTACCACACGATAGCTGTAGTGTATTTTAGTTTTTTTTTTTTAGTAAATACATACACAAGTTGTCGTGTGGCACACATGGCCAAGGCTACTCTTTGGTAGTGCTACCACACGATCGCTGTAGTGTATTTTAGTTTATTAATTACATACCTACGTTGTTGTGTGGCACACATGACCAAGGCTACTCTTTGGTAGTGCTACCACACGATAGCGGTTGTTATTCTAGGAAAGTTAAATGCATGCATAGGTTATCACGTGGCGCACATGCCAAGGATACCCTTGGGTGATGCTACCACATTAAATGTGACTAAGCGCTGCTTGTATTTCTTTTATCTACCATAGATTGTCATAAAAAAGAAATACTGTAGTTGGTTATCGAATAAATCATCCCTTTTATATATTTCTTTTCATGCGACGGCGAGGAGAAACCAATGGAGAATGACGTGTGTCATCCGACCATGGCCGCAATAGAACATGGACCACCCGGACATGGAGCATCAAGAAGATTGGACTCGACACTGGAACGCGACTCAATGCCACTACACCGAAACTGGACTAGCTGGGCGATTGCAAGTTGTAGCCGTTCGTTGCTGTTTCACATCGTGAAGATTGGTTAAGCGCTACCAGCAGAATGAAGTAAACGAAACTGCAAGACATTTCAGTAGAAAATTAACACGTGAGTTCACGTCTCAATTCCCAAAGATTTTTAATATTGGCTCATCAAGTACTAGAGTAGATTCAGCACTGATGCTAAACTGAAACGATATACCTAAATTAAATAATACATGACTTAGGTTAATGGTGTGAACCATGAATGTGTAATGGTCATGTGAGGGTGTGTGTGTGAATGTTGTATCAGAAACTTAATATTCAGATGATAACGATAGAGGGTAAGAAGTGAAATATAAAAAAAAGGAGAGTTCTTATGATTTTGGGTTGCTTACGAGCTTAGCGGTAGATAGGCATTTTTTTCTCACTTTTGCAAAGAGTGTATTTACGGAGTGTAGTGGAAGAATTCTATCGGATTTAATTGGTATTCTATGTATGTACGTATCCCTGGGACATCTTCTGGTCTTCTCCTGTTGGTAGGTGCGTACCTACCCTCAGTTTCTTATCGAGGTTGTTTCTAAAAGTGCGGTTGTGATTAGTATAGATTTATTTGTCCTAAAGGTGGTTTTTAAAATTTTCGATACAGTTTGTCCAAATGGCGAATACTATTCAAGAAAATAGGAGTGATCCAAGGTTCAAATACGTTTCTGGTGAAGATAGGTACCTACGTTGTCAGTTTTTTGTTTTACTTTTATTTATTTATTTGGATATGCAATGGATTACAGCGACCTTGTCTGGGTCATTAGACAGATGATGTGACGTCTGAGGTGGGGGCAAGTTTTATCATTAATATCATTCCAGTAGGTGCCACCGTGAGAACAGTAGCAGGAATATAAGAATAATAGGAAATAGAGGCGCTAAGAAAAATAGTAGATGGTTACTTGTTTGTTTATTTAAATCACCACAAAATTACGCACAAAAAAAAAATAGGTTCAAACAAACAAAATATTCTCCCTCGTGCTTACTCACTGAAGGTTGCCTTCAGTACTAAACTGGTAAACTGGTATTATAAATAGGAAGGGTAATGAAAATAATTGACGAATATGATATTATAAATAGGAGGGGTAATGAATAAAGACAGGTACAATGATATAGGTAGGAAACCACATCACACACTTAATATTTATTTACTAGTTATCAGGGTTTTCAAAATTGACTTAAAAGTCTAGAAAGGTAAACTAGGTGCACAATTAATCTTAAGGTGGGTACTTTGCAACTAAACGTTTAATAGTCTATGACGTTGACTCCTCGATCTAACTAAGTATAAGAACTTTTATGTAGACGCGAAGGATCTCTGCTTCGGCTGATCACAATACTGGTTTGGCGACAATGACATTCAGTTGAGGTTTGGAATGACTTAAGACTACCATGCTCTTGGTTACGATTGGACAAATGCATAATTATCCAATCCTTCGTAGGAATGAAGGATCGTTTTCAACCTAAAATCGGTTAGTATTAATTATCAGAAAACAAAACAACAGTTTATACTACAAATATTTTGTTAATGCAGTATATTTTTTGTATACCGTGATCTATCCGATTGCAGTATAACTTACTCAACATCGTTCATTATGAAAGGTAAACTGCAGTGGTAGAATCTGCGAAGGGATTAAAAATTAGCCTCAGCAGTTAAAAGTAAATAAGTTAAAATCATGTTCATTTATTATTGATTGTCTAAGGGGTGTTATAATGCCAAAGTGCAGTGTGTCTAGTTCAGATAGATAGATGGATAGATAGATAACACTTTATTGCAAACAAGGATACCTCATTGGAACTAAGCGTACCTAACTAAATAAAGCGTTATTAGCTTGTTACTAAGTATAAATCGTTAGTTCAATGCCTATTAAATCTGTACATAAAGTACTACCTTACAGAATTAAACTTACCTACTACATAAGTTTATGAATCATCGTTTCAATTTTATCCATACCCTTTTCAGGGTGAATTTTGTTATGGGTAGAATTTTTTTTGTGCGTAGGAAGTTGCTATCCAGTGACGTTCAACAAAGGATGAAACCGTCGTTTTGTACGAGCTAGTGGTCAGAAAATATTATAATTGCTCTTTCTTTATGCGTGCGGTTTTCAGGAAAGTAGATAGGTCTGTTAGGCCTTTCAATATTCCATCTTTTAGTGCCTAGCCTATCTGGCTGGTGCTTTTGTTAACAATGCCTAGTCGTATAAAAATAATAATTGAAAAAAAAAAAAGATACGACAAAAAGCTGTTTCTTGCATATGCCTTGCTGGCGTTAGCTATGTCTGTTAAGACGGTAGATGTATTTTATGTTGTGAGTCATCGAGGTACACGTACTGCGTCAGCTGTTGTTAAAACAACGTGTTTTAGATCCTCCTATGTTTCAGTTGTCAAATGTGATGAGTTTCTTATTTCAACGCTGTTGCCTCTGGCATTAGGTTCCAGGTTTCAATTTGGTTCTTGAAACTGGATTTTTGTGTCTTTATTGGTAAAAATGTTTTAAATCAACGGCGACGAGACACATCACTAGTCGAGAATGCAAGATCGAAAAAAAAAGATGACATCGAAATGAGTAGATGGTTGTTCCGCGTGTTTTATAGGAATACGGAGTTCTTAGCTATAAACAAATGGGTAGTTTTCGCTGAAATAGTGAGGAGGTATCATATTGGTTGACATGAGCTCTATCGCATCCATTTTACATCGTTGATGGAGAAGAAAATAGCTGCAAATTTGTCCTGGTCTCCCTTGTGTTAAGCGAATAGATCTAGAATTTCCGATCTGCATAAGTCATTAATCTTAATAGTAATGTTGCGATTTTACTTAATTACGGTTAGAAGAGTATAAAAGTAATTAATGACAGCAAAATTAAAAACCTTTTTATTATTATTATTGCGGATAGCCAAACAAAAAAGTACTAAGTAGAAACTGGTTGATAATCATTAGCTAAAACACAAATGGAACTGGGAAGATAGATTAATGATGACCTTATTAAACTTTAAGTCTGTCTGTCCGTCGCGCTTTCACGCCAGAAATATTGAACTGATTTAAATGACATTAGGTACACAGTGTAGAAATTGAGAAAGGGCATAGACTACTTAAAAATAAAAGGATGGTAAGGGGTTGAAAAGAGGGTTGAAAAGATTTTAAATGAGTGAGCGATGCAAGTATGTGTTATGTTGTGACAATTATTAGTAAGATTCCATTATATAAGTATTAAATCCATTATATATGTAAGTAATAAAATCATATTAAAAGCCTTTATTAATAAATAAAAATAAATGAGACGTGAACCACCAATAGAAAAATGGATGAAATGGATATAGCACTGATGAAATGATTTCCTTTGATCACACTACAAATAAGTGTGCATTAAACAGAAAAATAGATGAAATGGATAGCACTGATTGATTTCTTTTGATCACACTGTAGCATTTCATTTATTTTGGCAGAATAGTTTTTCGTATCAGTCGAAAGCTAATGGAGAGCTATTTAAATTTACGCGCCAAGACGCAAGTTGGTGAGTGAGTTGTTGAAACGTTGTAAGGGCGACCTCTGGTAACGAATAGAAACACTATAAATGGCTAGGCAGATGGCTGGCGAAGAGCGCCATCTGTTAAGTAGTAGCCGCAAAATACAGGATTTGACAGATGTCAACACTTTTGTGGGTAGCGATGTTCGTATCGAACGGTGTCTACTAGTGACATCTGTTACGAAGTAGTCGCATGTCGATAGGGTCGGAGAAGGAGAGAAATAGGGTTTAGCTTGTGTTGGAAAAGGACAACGTTTTCACCATCAGCAAGACGCGAGTGCCTCCATTGGCGAGTAGTGTAACTAACTAAGAAATAAACTATATTAGCGGGTGAATAGAAATAATTTGGTTGGGTCGATGTGTGAAGCGAGCTCGCAATTACAGACATTAAAAATGCTTGTCGGAGAGACGTAAATGCCGTGGATTATTGGAGCAAGTGTTCTGGAATATTCTGGGCGGAAGTTTGTGGCTCGAGGTGCGGGGATGTGGTAGCAAAGGTGATAAAAGGCGCGTGCGGAGCCGCCGGGGGCATTCCACGGAAAAGACGCCGAGCCTAGAAGAATCGCCGGTACGTACGAAAGCTGCACCCTGGCACCGTTGGGTTTGTGGAGGAGTCCTCGCTAACCAGATTTGGGTATTACAGACGAAGCTGCGCCAGCCAATACCATCCCCGCGTGCCCAGAGACGAGCCCCAGCACACGAAGCCAGCATTCTCGCTGCCGATACGAGCCGACTGCAAGCTGGGCGAGCGCCCATTTCTGGTACGTAGGGGATCTGAGAAGCATCACACAGCATGGGGCATATACGGGAGGGTCAGTTGTATTTTTAGGGACGCAGCATCCTGCGGGCTGTGTCCGCACGTTGCCAAGATTAACCTGTTGTCTTGTATTTTTCAGTTTGCTGACACCGTCTGCGTGGCGCCTCCTTTTTCTTTCGCCTGTGCGGGGGCGCGAGACACGTGGCGGGGGCAGTCGGCGACTGCACGGCAGGGCACGTGGCGGCAGGGCACGTGGGTGACGTCGCACGTGAACGATAAGCGCCCGTCGGCGATTCTGAGGTGGGCCAGTGCCAATTTATTTTTATGCGGAAGGAGTAGGCGCGTCAGGACAGTTCTCCGTGGAGTCCTGGTCTGTTGTTTGTTGCCAAGAGATTGTTTGCTGCCGTAGAGAGTGCTATTTTTGTTGCCAAAAAATTGTTTGTTGCCAAAGGGTTGTTTGTTGCCAAGAGATTGTTTGCTGCCGTAGAGAGTGCTATTTTTGTTGTCAATAGGTAGGGTTTCGTTGACGTGGTAATTGCCATCGTTTTTGTCGTGCGTTTTACTATCTTACCATCCTGTCGGTCAGAATACGGTCGCTTGGGTTATTTTAGAGGCGGACGCCAGGGGTGACTCACAAGTTAGTTTTCTGTGGGTTTCATTTAATTGGGTCATCCGGGGCCTTGGGATTGGTAAATTCAAATATCCACATCTCCGACACACTAAGCAGTAACCTCTCCCTGAATAAATTTGTGCTCGCTTGAGAGCTATGGTTTGGATAAAGTTTGAACATATGGTCACTAAACATCCCGTGTAAATAATATAAGCATTATTGATTTTTATGTATTCCACGAGGTCATTGAACCTCTCATGTATCCATGATAGCCATTGCTTACATTTTATGTAAAGGAATATATTGTTGTCCCGTGAGGTCATTAAACCTCTCATATGTATAAGGTGTCCCTTTAAATTTCTTTGTTCAATCCCATGTCAGAGAACGTAGCGTTCAATGTATTTGTAACTTGTTGATTAGTAGTAGGTTCATTTGTAAGAAAGATAGTCTGGCATGTGGATAACCTCTATTCTGGTTAATAGCTGAGCATATAAATTTGTAGTTAAGTAGCTATTTGAGCTCACTTTAAGGTCATGTAAATGAAGGATCACTTTAGGATTATATAGTATATAAGATAGCATAGCTGTGCAGTTTCAATTTTTCATTCCTAAGCTAATGTACATGTCATGTAAGAGGTATGTGTTCTTTAAATAAAACGCTGTAACTGATTTCTAACATTTATTTTATTTTAGAATAAAAATCTTTTGTGCGGTAGGAACATCGAACCCCAACTGAGCTAGTCAGGGCCAACGCAGCCGAAATAGTCGGTCTGCCTGTCTGCACCCAGTTTTCCACCGTTACAAAATGGCGCCCAACTTCTAGTTTTAATTTTTTTGAAAATTTGTTTTTTTTGAAATTTTTTTTGATTTTTTTTTTTTTTTGAAAATTTTTTTTTTGCGTTTAGTGACCACTGTAGGTAGGCGTTATTGTAACATTTTAGAGCAACAGACAAGGCAACAGACAACAGTCCAGCTAATTTTAAGTTATTTTTAGGTTCTTTGTGTATCATGTGTGTATTTTCTTAGGGTGTATAATTTTATTGTGTGTGCTTTTCTACCGATGTATTCTTTCACCTGTGTATTTTTCTGCTAGTGTATTTTTGTAAGAGTGTATTCCTGTCCTGATGTAAAATTTTTTTTGGCACTTCCTTTCATGTTAGGGAGATAGTCTTGCAAAGTGCTACTGTGGTTATATTTTTTTGTATGCTGCGATCAGCATAGAGTTTTTTGTATGTATATTGCAAGACTAATATTTGTTAAAGTTTTGCAACGGATTAGGAACCATAATACACTTCTGTGGTTAGCGACCAGCTGTTGAAACTTATAACAGTTTAATTTTATTTACGAGTCCTCTCGTACACGCACACACACACCCTCACACACACACACAAACCTGGGATTTTCGAAACTTTTGAGGGGTAAACATTAGATTATTTTTTGGGGAGGTAGGGTTAGGCGTTTGGAACTTAAAATTTTTTTTTTTTGCCTTGACCTACATTCTACTGTTTACCTTGGGTATAGAGTTAATTTTTTTGTTAGCGTTATTGTGAGTTTTTTTTGGAAGAATTGCTTTCACGTTTGATGGTTATAGCACATTTTTTATTTAAGGAGGCTCGTTTCAAAAGTTTTTTTTTACATCGTTTGCTTCTGGTAGTTTTTCCATTTGTCTTTGGGTACCGTGGTTTTATTATAGGTAGACAAGATGACAGATCCGGCGATCCACGTGCACAGTTTGTCGAAGGACCCAGTTCAAGACCCAGTACAAGCGGCAGGTCCCAACGAGGTGTTGCCAGCAGTGAAGGATAGCACCCATCAACGAGTTGTCGTAGAATGCGCGGGTCCTAAGGTTCCGATTGCGAAGTGGGGTGTCAAGTTTGATGGAGTAGGAGATGTCAGGTCATTTTTGGAGAGGTTGCAGGAACTTAGTGCAGCGAACGGTACCAGAGAGGGAAAACTATTTGAGTCAGCTTCTGAGCTTTTTACTGACCAGGGTTTGCTTTGGTTCAGGGGCATCAAAGACCAAGTTTCTTCATGGAGCGAGCTGTCGTCATTGTTGATAGAGGAGTTTAGTCCGATAGACTACGATTATAGGTTATTAGGAGAAATAAGGGCGAGGACACAAGGAGTGGAGGAGCCCAGTCATATTTACTTCTCGATTATGAACTGCTTGGTGGCTAGGTTGAAGAATCCACTGCCAGAACAAGAGTTATTAGAGATTCTGCTCCACAATATTAGGCCATCTTTTACAGAACAACTAGCGTTAGTAGACATAACATCAATTGAGTCGCTAAAGGATAAGTGTAGGAGGCTAGAGGCAGCAAAGCAGCGATCAGATTTTTTCATAGAACCATCTAGAATATCGACTAGGACGTTGAACCCAACACTGGCGTACAAGGGCTCCAAGCCGCGATCACAGCTGGCGGCGGTGGCCACTCAGCAGGAATCAGATGGAACACCACAATCTAATTGTTTTAGGTGTGGCGGCATGGGACATTGGTCTAAGGATTGCAGGAAGGGAAGATTTAATCAGCAGGTCAAGTGCTATAACTGTGGTGAATTAGGCTACACAGTCAGGAGTTGCCCTAAGTGTAGGGGAAGGACGGAGACCAGGCCTCGGCAACAACTGGAAGATTCTAACAATTAAGTAGGTAGAACCGTCCGTTTTTGGTGTTGTCGGTAGATTTGGTATATTTTTTTGTATAGATTTTGTATATATTTTGTGGATATTTTTGAAGTCACCTGTTGTTTCGCAAAATGTCAGCCTGGAATACCAAGGGAAAAGTTTGCAGGAGAATTAGGTCTCCTGGCAGATAATACTCAAGGCACACCAGGCGAACACGAGAACGTACAATCTCAGGAGAAGAGAAGCGACAGTGAAAGTAGGGGACATCGTCTGGAAAAGAACCCATCCGCTCAGCGACGCGGCAAAGTTCAAGATGGCGAAGTTATGTCCTAAGTACGAGAAATGCAGGGTGAAAGTAGTACTGTCACCACTGGTCTTCGAGTTAGAGGACATGGACGGGAAGATTTTAGGGTCTTGGCACATGAAAGACCTAAAGGTTTAGGGTTTCACAACACCACAGTAGGTGTTGTGAACTGTAGGTAAATATTTGGTTTGGTTTTGTTTTGTAAGGCAGCAGGAATAAATGATAACTCATTTTTCTTGTAGATTTTGGTTTGTTTTTTTTGGAAAATGTTTCGTTGTATGTCTAAAGGGCAGACGGGTGAAAGGACTACATAGGACCAGGCGTGAGATGGAGTTAGGTTTCTTGCAGGGAGGAGCAGAATGGATGAGCAGAGCGTACCCACCACGAGGGGTAGGGTACGTACGGGCGAGAGGACGCGTACCCACGGTTCCACGTAGGGTATCGCTAGGCGTGAATGGTGATGTTTGCAAAGAAGGGTATGTAGATTAGACATGTGCATAATGAGAGATGAAGCATGCAAGATTGATGGATGTATGGCGATAAGAAAGGGGAGGCAAGAGGAACAGATAACGACGTCGCCGCAGATGGGTCCACTCCGATAGCCGGTCTCCCGCGACAAGACGTGCCAGTTTTGTTTGTATTTTTCGGTTCAAGGACGAACCGATTGTTTCAGCTGTACAAGTGACGACTTGAGAAGACCGCTAATTTTATGAGGCCACGCCATGGTAGAAGGGATCTCCGGGCGTGGAGGGATGTACAAGGATTGTATAAAGTTTTTTTTACAGGAGAATTTGTTTTAGGCTAGTTTAGTAGATAAGGAATTGTACGAATTTTTTTTACAGTGATAAGGAGTTTGGTTTGTTCTTATATTTTTAGTTTTTGTTCAACAAGTTTATTTTGAGTTGTAAAGGGTATTATGGTAATAGATATAAGGCTTTTCATTTCAGTACCAGCGCTGAGGGCAGCGCAGTTTCACTAAGTGTAGTGAAACTTTTAACGGCCGGGGGGGTATTGTAGCATTTCATTTATTTTGGCAGAATAGTTTTTCGTATCAGTCGAAAGCTAATGGAGAGCTATTTAAATTTACGCGCCAAGACGCAAGTTGGTGAGTGAGTTGTTGAAACGTTGTAAGGGCGACCTCTGGTAACGAATAGAAACACTATAAATGGCTAGGCAGATGGCTGGCGAAGAGCGCCATCTGTTAAGTAGTAGCCGCAAAATACAGGATTTGACAGATGTCAACACTTTTGTGGGTAGCGATGTTCGTATCGAACGGTGTCTACTAGTGACATCTGTTACGAAGTAGTCGCATGTCGATAGGGTCGGAGAAGGAGAGAAATAGGGTTTAGCTTGTGTTGGAAAAGGACAACGTTTTCACCATCAGCAAGACGCGAGTGCCTCCATTGGCGAGTAGTGTAACTAACTAAGAAATAAACTATATTAGCGGGTGAATAGAAATAATTTGGTTGGGTCGATGTGTGAAGCGAGCTCGCAATTACAGACATTAAAAATGCTTGTCGGAGAGACGTAAATGCCGTGGATTATTGGAGCAAGTGTTCTGGAATATTCTGGGCGGAAGTTTGTGGCTCGAGGTGCGGGGATGTGGTAGCAAAGGTGATAAAAGGCGCGTGCGGAGCCGCCGGGGGCATTCCACGGAAAAGACGCCGAGCCTAGAAGAATCGCCGGTACGTACGAAAGCTGCACCCTGGCACCGTTGGGTTTGTGGAGGAGTCCTCGCTAACCAGATTTGGGTATTACAGACGAAGCTGCGCCAGCCAATACCATCCCCGCGTGCCCAGAGACGAGCCCCAGCACACGAAGCCAGCATTCTCGCTGCCGATACGAGCCGACTGCAAGCTGGGCGAGCGCCCATTTCTGGTACGTAGGGGATCTGAGAAGCATCACACAGCATGGGGCATATACGGGAGGGTCAGTTGTATTTTTAGGGACGCAGCATCCTGCGGGCTGTGTCCGCACGTTGCCAAGATTAACCTGTTGTCTTGTATTTTTCAGTTTGCTGACACCGTCTGCGTGGCGCCTCCTTTTTCTTTCGCCTGTGCGGGGGCGCGAGACACGTGGCGGGGGCAGTCGGCGACTGCACGGCAGGGCACGTGGCGGCAGGGCACGTGGGTGACGTCGCACGTGAACGATAAGCGCCCGTCGGCGATTCTGAGGTGGGCCAGTGCCAATTTATTTTTATGCGGAAGGAGTAGGCGCGTCAGGACAGTTCTCCGTGGAGTCCTGGTCTGTTGTTTGTTGCCAAGAGATTGTTTGCTGCCGTAGAGAGTGCTATTTTTGTTGCCAAAAAATTGTTTGTTGCCAAAGGGTTGTTTGTTGCCAAGAGATTGTTTGCTGCCGTAGAGAGTGCTATTTTTGTTGTCAATAGGTAGGGTTTCGTTGACGTGGTAATTGCCATCGTTTTTGTCGTGCGTTTTACTATCTTACCATCCTGTCGGTCAGAATACGGTCGCTTGGGTTATTTTAGAGGCGGACGCCAGGGGTGACTCACAAGTTAGTTTTCTGTGGGTTTCATTTAATTGGGTCATCCGGGGCCTTGGGATTGGTAAATTCAAATATCCACATCTCCGACACACTAAGCAGTAACCTCTCCCTGAATAAATTTGTGCTCGCTTGAGAGCTATGGTTTGGATAAAGTTTGAACATATGGTCACTAAACATCCCGTGTAAATAATATAAGCATTATTGATTTTTATGTATTCCACGAGGTCATTGAACCTCTCATGTATCCATGATAGCCATTGCTTACATTTTATGTAAAGGAATATATTGTTGTCCCGTGAGGTCATTAAACCTCTCATATGTATAAGGTGTCCCTTTAAATTTCTTTGTTCAATCCCATGTCAGAGAACGTAGCGTTCAATGTATTTGTAACTTGTTGATTAGTAGTAGGTTCATTTGTAAGAAAGATAGTCTGGCATGTGGATAACCTCTATTCTGGTTAATAGCTGAGCATATAAATTTGTAGTTAAGTAGCTATTTGAGCTCACTTTAAGGTCATGTAAATGAAGGATCACTTTAGGATTATATAGTATATAAGATAGCATAGCTGTGCAGTTTCAATTTTTCATTCCTAAGCTAATGTACATGTCATGTAAGAGGTATGTGTTCTTTAAATAAAACGCTGTAACTGATTTCTAACATTTATTTTATTTTAGAATAAAAATCTTTTGTGCGGTAGGAACATCGAACCCCAACTGAGCTAGTCAGGGCCAACGCAGCCGAAATAGTCGGTCTGCCTGTCTGCACCCAGTTTTCCACCGTTACAACACTACAAATAAGTGTGCATTAAATTGAAAAATTGATGAAATGGATATAACAATGATGAAATTATAACTTTTGATCACACTACAAATGAGTGTGCATTTGTTGATACATTCAATTACACTTTCTGTCGACTAGCTTAGCTTAGCTTAGCTTAGATTAGCTTAGATTAGCTAGATAAACAATTGAATAAATAATTATTAAACGCAAGTTATTACATGATGTCTTAGTTTCAAGTCAATTATTAGTATTGTTTAAACGATTAACATTGTGTTAACGATTATTTTATTTAAAGAAAAAAGTTTTTAATCATCTATCTAGCTACCATAGCACGAATTCTACTTAATTTGGGGCTAGATAGTGTTGTGTGGATGGTCCACAATAATTATTTATTCAGTATGGTCAGTATAGTCAGTATGGTCAGTATGGTTAGTATGGTTAGTATGGTCAGTATGGTTAGTATGGTCAGTATGGTCAGTATGGTTAGTATTGTAGTATTGTAGTATTGTAGTATTGTAGTATTTTAATTTTGATTTTGATTTTATTTTGATTTTGATTTTGATTTTGATTTTGATTTTGATTTTGATTTTGATTTTGATTTTGATTTTGATTTTGATTTTGATTTTTTACTTTTGTCACTCATGTTTCTCGTGTTACTCATGTTGCTCATGTTACTCATGTGGCTGATGTTACTGACGTTGTAGATGTTACTGAAGTAACTAATTTTAATGATGTTACTGATGTGACTGATTTAAATGAAGTTACTGATGTTACTGATGCTACTGATGTGACCGATGTGTCTGATGTGACTGATGTGACTGATGCTACTGATGTGACTGATGTGACTGATGTGACTGATGTGACTGATGTGACTGATGTGACTGATGTGACTAATGTTGATAATGGTGATAATGTTGATAATGCTGATAATGTTAATAATGTTGATAATGTTGATAATGTTGATAATGTTGATAATGTTGATAATGTTGATAATGTTCATAATGTTGATAATGTTGATAATGTTGATAATGTTGATAATGTTGATAGTATTGTAGTATTTTGATTTTGATTTTGATTTTTTTTACTTTTGTTACTCATGTTTCTCGTGTTACTCATGTTGCTCATGTTACTCATGTTGCTCATGTTACTCATGTGGCTGATGTTACTTATGATACTGATGTTACTCATGAGGCTGATGTTACTGACGTTGTAGATGTTACTGAAGTGACTGATTTTAATGATGTTACTGATGTGACTGATTTAAATGAAGTTACTGATGTTACTGATGCTACTGATGTGACCGATGTGTCTGATGTGACTGATGTGACTGATGTGACTGATGCTACTGATGTGACTGATGTGACTGATGTGACTGATGTGACTGATGTGACTGATGTGACTGATGTGACAGATGTTGATAATGTTGATAATGTTGATAATGTTGATAATGTTGATAATGTTGATAATGTTGATAATGTTGATAATGTTGATAATGTTGATAATGTTGATAATGTTGATAATGTTGATAATGTTGATAATGTTGATAATGTTGATAATGTTGATAATGTTGATAATGTTGATAATGTTGATAGTGTTGATAATGTTGATAATGTTGATAGCGTTGATAGCGTTGATAGCGTTGATAATGTTGATAGCGTTGATAATGTTGATAATGTTGATAGCGTTGATAGCGTTGATAGCGTTGATAGCGTTGATAGCGTTGATAGCGTTGATAATGTTGATAATGTTGATAGCGTTGATAACGTTGATAACGTTATTAACGTTGTTGATAATGTTTAGAATACTGATAATGATTGTTAATAATTAAAGATATTGATAATAAGAGGTTGATAAAGTTCATGATAATGTTCGTTGATTATGTTCATTGATAATATTCGTGGTTTGTTGATAATTTTCTTTGCATGTTGTTAAGTATTGTTGAATTGATAAAGTTGAATAGTTAATAATATAAAGGTATATAATATATTGATATTGTTAGTATATTGTTCGTATTGGTACCTAGTTGATACAAATGTTTGAAAAAAAATGTGGATGTTTAACAAAATGGTCACTTTGTTTATTGTTTTGATGAATCATTACAAACGTGTTATTTCATAAACTATGTACCTATCACGAGGTCGTGACTGTTTATCAGGATGGACGAACTTGTAAGCTTCTGTTATTATTCCATGAGTTTTAGATGTTATTTGAAACCTTGTGGTACCTTAATTGACAGGAAGTGTGGACTTTGTTACTAAATTGTTAATAGAAGGTATTATTAATTAATATTAAGATGATTAGGTTCATAAAAATATTATTTGTTTTGTTACCGTTACAAAATACAGAATTATTCAGGGATCAATAAATCAATATGGTAATTGAATTTCCATCGGTTGCTTGAGCTCCAACCTTCAAGCTTCAAGCTTCAAGCTATAAAAATAAAGAGTAGGGATGGTTTGGGTCTGCAAGCAAGCGAATGGTAATTCAAGGAGGCATTCGGTTTTGAACCGTCGACAAGACAAGTCCACTTAGTTCGTCTCGGCGATAGCCATGTACAAGTTTAGCTTAATGTATCTAGATCCATAAAGTACTCAAGTTGTTAATAAAACTGAAGAAAAGGCTATAAAGTGGTTTGAATTCTACATCCTCGGTCTTCTCTGTTAGTGGATCTTTCAATACCGAGGTTTCAGAGAGGTACTTTTTTGCAATAAGACCTTAATGTGCGGGTAGATCGGTGCCGTTGCTCGGTCCAAACGATGCCAGTTCTTGTAATAAGATAATGATTGCAGAGAGCAGAAGTTCGCGGAGCCACTGCTGACGACGTCGCTGCGCCTGCTGCCGGGCGGCGTGCTGCGCCAGGCGGCCGCGCCCGCGCCCGCCCCCCCCTCCCCCTCCCCCTCCCCCTCCCCGCTGCACCACGCCGCCACCGCGCTCTACGCGCACATGTTCCCCGCGCTGCCGCCGCTGCACGTCTACGGTCAGTCACACGCTCACGCTCCTGGCTCGACCAGATCCGAAGCATGGAACTATTTAAATAACACTGATCCCGATCAAACCGGTAGCTACCGTTCACGCTCAATATAATGACCCGAAAACCAACTTGAATGGGATCGAAAGCCATCCTTGAAAATATATAAGGTGTAAGATGTGTGTTGCAGATTGGTGCGGCGCGGAAGTAGTGGCGGCGTGCGCGTGCGCATGCGTGTCGGCCTGCGTGCGCGGCGCGGGCGCGGCCGCCGTGCGGGGGTGGCGCGGCGCCGCGCACCACCTGCACGCGCGCGCGCTCGACCACATCACCACCAGGTACTGCAGCAGGCGTGCGGGGGCGGGGCGAGGGGAGGGGGGCGCGGCCGCCGTGCGGGGGTGCACCACCTGCACGCGCGCGCGCTCGACCACATCACCACCAGGTACTGCAGCAGGCGTGCGGGGGCGGGGCGAGGGGAGGGGGGCGCGGCCGCCGTGCGGGGGTGCACCACCTGCACGCGCGCGCGCTCGACCACATCACCACCAGGTACTGCAGCAGGCGTGCGGGGGCGGGGCGAGGGGAGGGGGGCGCGGCCGCCGTGCGGGGGTGCACCACCTGCACGCGCGCGCGCTCGACCACATCACCACCAGGTACTGCAGCAGGCGTGCGGGGGCGGGGCGAGGGGAGGGGGGCGCGGCCGCCGTGCGGGGGTGCACCACCTGCACGCGCGCGCGCTCGACCACATCACCACCAGGTACTGCAGCAGGCGTGCGGGGGCGGGGCGAGGGGAGGGGGGCGCGGCCGCCGTGCGGGGGTGCACCACCTGCACGCGCGCGCGCTCGACCACATCACCACCAGGTACTGCAGCAGGCGTGCGGGGGCGGGGCGAGGGGAGGGGGGCGCGGCCGCCGTGCGGGGGTGCACCACCTGCACGCGCGCGCGCTCGACCACATCACCACCAGGTACTGCAGCAGGCGTGCGGGGGCGGGGCGAGGGGAGGGGGGCGCGGCCGCCGTGCGGGGGTGCACCACCTGCACGCGCGCGCGCTCGACCACATCACCACCAGGTACTGCAGCAGGCGTGCGGGGGCGGGGCGAGGGGAGGGGGGGCGCGGCCGCCGTGCGGGGGTGCACCACCTGCACGCGCGCGCGCTCGACCACATCACCACCAGGTACTGCAGCAGGCGTGCGGGGGCGGGGCGAGGGGAGGGGGGCGCGGCCGCCGTGCGGGGGTGCACCACCTGCACGCGCGCGCGCTCGACCACATCACCACCAGGTACTGCAGCAGGCGTGCGGGGGCGGGGCGAGGGGAGGGGGGCGCGGCCGCCGTGCGGGGGTGCACCACCTGCACGCGCGCGCGCTCGACCACATCACCACCAGGTACTGCAGCAGGCGTGCGGGGGCGGGGCGAGGGGAGGGGGGCGCGGCCGCCGTGCGGGGGTGCAGCACCTGCACGCGCGCGCGCTCGACCACATCACCACCAGGTACTGCAGCTGGCGTGCGGGGGCGGGGCGAGGGGAGGGGGGCGCGGCCGCCGTGCGGGGGTGCACCACCTGCACGCGCGCGCGCTCGACCACATCACCACCAGGTATAAGAAAAATGTGAGGAGTAAAATCTACTGAACGAATGACCTCGTTACGTTTTTGGTGCTCATCTTTCTAATTTGGTGTGAGCAGGGCAGCTAGATCGTGGGTAGTGTGTATTCTTACTTTGCCTATACTTTATAATGCTTTCTCTCACTTTTACTGATGGCAAAACATCTTATAGTGGGGGTACGTTCTACGCACGATCTGGCTGCACTGGTATAGAGTATGCTGCAAAGCGACTATATCCATATGTTATTGTGCTTGTTGCGTCTGTTTTGACAATCGTACTTAAGGAGTAAACTCCAGTCGTGCGTTGGAGCTGACACACACTATTTTTTTTCTTTTAGATACATAACGCCTCACGTTGTGAAGGAGGAGTTTGCACTTCTACAAAAAAGAAGCTCCGAAATTGAAGACACCGAGGTGAGCGCTTTGAAACTCAATAATTTGAAGAGACTTTGACAGACGTTAGCCAGTATAGTTTATTTTTCCATTGTGGATGTGTCACACACGTCGGTCGGTAGTGCCCTATCTAAGGATGTTGTCCTCGTGTGCAGGTGACGATAAACCGTTCGTCGTGGGAGGTGCGCTGCGTGCTGACGGTGGACGACAAGGGCATCGAGCTGGTGGTGGCGCTGGCGCCGCAGCACCCGCTCGTGCTGCCGCGGCTCTCGGCGCCGCACGCCGCCGCGGGGAACCTCAACTGGATCCTGCTGTACCTCGGATACCAGGTCTGGCGTACCACGCAACTAGCAGGTGAACAGGTCTATTCATCTTATGGAGGGTTTTCTAAAGAATGTGATGTTGTCCCCAGAACGGCACAATCCTGAACGCGTTGAAGATGTGGACGGTCGGCGTCAACAACAAGATGGAGCGCGCGCCGCAATGTTACATCTGCTACTGTCGCCTGCACCACGCCACGGGCCGGCTGCCCGGCGTGCACTGCCGCACGTGCCGGAACAAGTTCCACAACGTGTGCCTGGTGAGTGTGCCACCTGCTACTGGCGCCTGCACCACGCCACTCCACGCCACGCCACGCCACGCTGCTGGATGGAAAGAGCTCACAATCTTTCTTTCTGGAAATGTACAGAGGAGGATTGTGTCGAGCAGTGAACTTCTGAACTATGATGATCGAATTTAAACGACAGAACGAAACGAGCAAAGACCTATGTCGACTCGGCCATTTTAGCAATGCTAAAACGGCCAATGTAAGGCAAGGCTAGGCAAGGTAATGTTGTAACATTGTTTGTATGTAAGTAATATGTTGCCCAACACCGTTGTTATCACGCCTACGAAATCTTGGCCATTCAATAAAGTTTATTGTTTCAGAGGAAATGGTTCTTGTCCAGTGGCAAGATGACTTGTCCGTTGTGCCGCGCTAACTTCTAAGGAGAACGCGCTATCCTAGAGATTATATTATTATCTATTTGAAAATGCATCGGATGTGCGATTCGAAACCTAGAGGTTTTTGAATCTAGTTAAATGTAAAGTTTCGACTGCATTACGCGATAGTACAAATGGCTTCTATTATGTGACAGCAGCTGGCTGGCTGGCTGGCTGGCTGGCTGGCTACTCGTGTGTTCACTTTGTGCAATAACACATTTTTAAGGAATGCCGTCTACTTCAATTTAAGTAACTACTTCACAACTTTGTAAATCGTTTAATGCTATCATTTGCTCACCTTGTTTTCTAAAATAAAACTATTCGTATTTCATTATTGTTAGTTTTTATTTACATACATATGGAACTAAGTATTATACCTACACTTAACGTAAACAGTTCTTCCCTTACAAACTGGGTTTGTAAGGGAAGAACACCATTAATCCTAAGCTTATTTAATTAGAACCTATTTTAGGAAGTTAACCTGACACACTTATAATATATGAATCTAACATAACATGACTTAAGTTATATCTTAGTACCTAACGACATTCTGAATCCGGTAAGAACAGCCAGGGTCCGTTGGGTTTTCATTGCGGGCCACACACCTTCAGTCAACACAGGCGAGTCTGACGTCAGACTCGCTCAGTTTCAACTGAAGGTGTGTGGCCCGCTTAACTTTTAGGAAATTTAGCAGAAATGAGAGTCATCTCAGTTAAATTTTCTAAAAGGCCGGGTTAAGTTAAAAACAAAGCAATAAAGTGTTGAGAATGCGAAACAGCATCAATGTGCTTGCATCTGCCGGTTGATCCAGTCGACGTCCTCGTAGAAGCGCGGGTCGCTCACGCGGAGCGCCGCGCGCTTGTACACGAAGTAGTACCACGGAGACACTGCAACACAACACAACACAACACAACACAAGGACACTAAGTATAGTTGTGCAGGTGTTAGGATGGCTATGGGTATAGGTATAGGCATGTAGTTACAGCAGCGATGCACGGTGAAGAGGAACAGCAGCGCGGGCGTGGAGGCGTGCGGGAGCTGCCAGCGCTGCAGCAGCCAAGTGGCGTGCAGCGTCACGGCGCTCAGCAAGTACGCGCCCCAGGACAGCGCCAGCAGACGGAACTTGCGGACCACCACCTCCAATAACCCAGCCTGCACACAACGTTTGTTCTTGCATTAAAACGCCTATAAACCATTGAAACAGTTTTTCGCGCGCTTTTGAAAGATAAAATGAGCAACTATTTTGTCTAGATAGATTGCACACTTATTTTAGCAAAAAATATATTTTGATCCTTACAAGATTTCTTACTGAAAAGCTTACTCAGTAGGCACGAAAACCTATAAGACTTAGTGCCATGAGGTCATGTAATGTTGTTTAAAATACCACCGAAATTACACAACAGAATTTAAAATGACACTAGATAAACAAATGAAATGAAAAAGGAAAAATCTGTTCTGCTTCCCAAAGGCTGAGGCCAAACGAGCGTAATTTTGTGAGTCGTGAGTCGCGTATTTTCGGTCGCAGAAATTCTGCCTGGCAGAAATTCTGTTGGGATGCCAGACGAGCGCATTTTATTCAGTTACTATCGAACGTTTATAGCGGATGTTTGCGTCGTGCAATGGAACCGATGAAAATTTTGTGTATTTACGAAGCATATTTAGAAGACGAAGAAGTAGATAACACCCTAACACCAGAAAAACAATTAAAATCAAAAAGCTATGTGCCTTCCCGAAACCCTATTTTTCTATTTTTTGATTCGCTAGAGGGCGCTGTTAAGTCAACATCGAGCTGTATTAGCTGTAAACTTTAAAATATCCAAATAAATACACGATCAGAGTTTCTTAGTATAAAAAATAGCTAAGTGTGTTCTACTATAGTCAAACCTATCGTGACATTGTTATCTAAGCCTACATCAAACTGTGTATCCTAAAAAAACAACAGTGAAAAATGTGAATGACAACAACAATAAATGGAAGTTTGAAAAGAAATATAACACAATCATTGATCAAAACCGTGAGTAAAGTGATATCAGTGTTAAATGGATAACTTTGAGACAAGTTTTTAAGCAAATACTGTGCTAAGATAAGAAATATTCATATCGACAATTGTTGAAGTTTAAACTACCCACACGATTTTATCAACAAATTGAAATGACTAAAGCAAAACTCAAGTAATCCATTAATTCGATTGACCGAATACGAGCCGTGTGGCACATTGACAAGAGTAGTCGACTTACACGCCGGAGTCTGAAGTTCAATTCCTGTCAACTGATGAAAACTTTTTGGAATAAAAATTGTTTTGTTTATAAATTTTGATTGAACAAAAAATAAAAAAAGTTGAAATACTTTAGTTTTCGAATTTTTGAACCATGGATTTGGATAGTAACGTGACAATAAGACGAGTACGCCGCTATAATTCAGAAAATGACCTATCACACATAGACAGTATGCAGGCAAACCGCTCTGTAGCAATTTTCGATGAATCAGTTCGAAGTCTTCCTGATGTCTCTCTGGGAAACAACTCGCGTATCATTGATCTAGAGATGCAAGTGGAGCAAATTTCGCAAACTCTGTATGTCGCAAACCAAGAAGTGGATATCTTAACGCATGAAAATATCCTTCTGAAGAAGGAAATTGAACATAACACTTTGATAATAAAATCACTTAAAACAATGCAAAGTCCTCTGGCTGATAGACAACGCTGCCTATCACCTAGAACTACTCACTCACCTAGAAGTAATCATCGCGAGTTCAAGCAGAATCGACAATTATTTTCAACACAAAAACCAATACGTGAGGCCGCAGTACAAACTGAAACTTGGATTCCTAAACAACATAATAGAAAAAGTGGGAAAAAAGTTAAGCTCTCTATTAAACCCAAAAATAAATACACAAACAAAAATCTGTTTAGAAAATTGAAAATACAAAATAAGAAAGTAAAAAGGCTGCAAAAGGAATTGGGTCAGATCAAGAATGACAGAAACAGGATACAACATAAAATATTAGAATGCAAAGCTAAAAACGAAATAGAAAGAAAAAATAACGATACCTCTAGCAAAAAGACATTACACGCAAACGTACAGAAGAAAAGAGTAAACATATTCTCTGATAATTTAGGAAGTGGACTAGCAATTAAATTGGTTAACCAATCAACATCGATCGAGGTTATTAACCATTGCAAACCTGGAGCTTCAAGCCTACAAATAATGAGCAACTTTTCTAAAAATACAGAAAATCTACAAGAAAATGATTTGGCAGTTATAATGATTGGAAGTTATTTTGAAAATACAACGGAAGTACCTTTTTTTGAAATTGTTAGAAATATTTTGAAAAGTGACTCAAGAAAATTTAATATCCTCTTAGGAAGTGTTCTCTACGACGGAAGAAATGACTCTCAAATTTATAAGCTAAACACAGAACTTGCTCGTCTAGCTACAGTGACAGAAAATGTAAAATACCTGGAGCTAAATAACGTTAATAGAAAATTTATTAAAAGTTGTGTGTCTGGAGAAATCATAAGAGCAGGCAAATGTTTTAATAGTTCTTCAAGCTTACAGTTTATTAAAACATACTCTGATATTTCTTCAAATTTTCTGAAAGCTACCAAAATAACGACAAATGGTTAAATATAGTGCATGCAAACATACAGAGCATAGGTAATAAGTATTTAGAGATTGAACTATTGACTGAAAACACAAATTGTGACATACTCTGTCTTTCGGAGACATGGGCGAATGAATTTAATTTAGAAGTTATGTCTTTAGAAGGTTTCACTTTAGCATCATTTTATAGTCGTAAAATGTTTGAACACGGAGGTACAGCCATTTTTATAAAAAATGGAATAGAATTTAAGCCTAGACATGATATTACCAAACTCAGTTTTGAGATGAATTGTGAAGTAGCTGCGATAGAAGTTAAACTCTATAAATTGATAATAGTATGCGTATATAGACCTGATTATGATTATATAATATTTGAAGACATATTGACAAAAATACTAGAAAAGGCAAGTAGGGAGGAAAAAAGAATTGTGATAGCAGGAGATTTTAATTTAAATGTAATGCAAAATAACAAACACAACAAAAAAGAGGTTCAAAAATTTATTAAGTTACTAGGGGAATTTAAATGTAAGGTTATATTAAATGAACCCACGCGATCGAAAAAAAATTCGGCTACATGTATTGATAATTTTATTCTTAATGATGAAACAGATTTTATGAATCACATCGGAAAAGTTTTAAATATAAAACTATCCGATCATAATGTTATTTTACTAAATTATAAACTAAAGAGTAGGAGCATTAAAAAACAGAACGATAAAATTACAACAAGAAATATGTCTCAAAGCAACGTTAATTATTTTCATTGTTTATTCTGTAGAGATTTTGAAGAGATAGACCATGCTGTAGACGCAACAGAAAATGCAAATGAGAAAATGAACATCTTAATGGATCACATTAAATATTGTTATTATACTGCTTTTCCTTTGAAAACCAAACTAATTCAAAACAACATGAAAAAGTATCTGTCCACTAAAGGTATTATTATATCAAGAAATAATATTCAAAAACTAGAAATATTACAAAATCATTATCCCTGCCCTTCCAGAAAAAATAAGCTAAAAATTTACAAGAAAACTTTCAAAAAAGTCTTGGCAACCAGAAAAAAACTGAGCAATGCAACAAGAATACAGAAATCGGTAAATAAAATAAAAATGACATGGAAAATTGTAAAAGAACAACAAAATAATAAACAAAAAAATCATAACAAAATAAATAAAATACGGGATAAAAATGGTCAATTAATAACAGATTGTAAGAAAATAGCTGATAATTTCAATTATTTCTTTAACAACATAGCAAGTAATCTGACAAAAAACTTTGATATTCAAGTAAATAACTGTGATAAATATTTAGGAAAATCTACTACAAATAAGATAAGGTTCGGAGAATTGACAAATACTGAATTAATACAAATAATCTATAACATTAAAAGTAAGCCATCTAAAGACATTTATGACATGAACACCAAAACTATAAAGGAATTAATTTTATGTAATAAATTCTTCTTTGACATTATTTTGAAAATTTTTAATGAATGTATTATACAAGGTATATTCCCAAATAGTCTGAAAATAGGCAAAATAGTACCTTTATACAAGAAAGGAGAAGTTAATGATATCGGTAATTATAGACCAGTATGCATCTTACCTGTCCTATCTAAAATTTTAGAGAGCGCTATCAAATCAAGAATGGTAACTTATTTTGAATCTTACAAACTATTCACCGAATGTCAATTTGGTTTCAGAAAAAATAAGTCAACTGAAATGGCCATTAGGAAAACAGTATACTTCATATTAGAAGCTATGGACTCATTGCAAAAGGTTTCCAGTATTTTTTGCGACTTGTCTAAAGCATTCGACTGTTTACGACACGACATTTTAATGCACAAACTTAGTTTTTATGGGTTTGAAGGAATGGAACTTTGTATATTGCGATCTTATCTTAGTGACAGAGTTCAAATTGTAAAGTTAGATAATATAAAATCAAATGCGGAACATAGTAACATAGGCGTACCACAAGGTTCCATATTAGGACCACTACTATTTTTGATCTACATCAATGACCTGGGCAACTGCCTACCAGACTGGGCAATGATAAGTTTGTTTGCGGATGACACGCACATAGGAATAAAAAATAAAAACTTAGACATTGTTGATGAACAAAAAAATATCGTGTTACAAAAATTAAAAGTTTGGTTTGAAACAAATGGGATTATACTAAATGCTGACAAAAGTTCTGTTTTAAATTACTCTTGTAAAAGAAAAAGTAAAAATGACACTATTGAAGAAGTGAAATTTTTGGGATGTACTTTAGACTCCACCTTATGTTTTGATAGCCATATAGACAAAATATGCAAGAGATTAGCCAGTGCAAATTATGCACTGTTTAAACTGAAACCCACAGTTGATAGAAAAACTCTCATAGCTGTCTACTATGCCTACTGCCATTCAACTATGAATTATGCTTTAACAGTATGGGGAAATGCTACCCAAATTGAAAAAGTTCTCATTTGTCAAAAGAGATCTATTAGAATAATATATGGCCTACATAGATTAACTTCAGTCAGGGCTTATTTTAAAAAATCGAAGATCTTAACAGTTATATCTCTTTTCATAATTAACTCGCTCATAGAAGTACATTTACAAAAACATAATTTGCCCATGAAAATGGATAAACACCAATATAACACTCGGAATAAAGAAAAATTGCATGTCCCAAGAACCAGACTTGTTAAGACGTATAAACAAGGTCTCTGTCTAAAACTTGCTATGTATAATAAGTTACCTTTAGAAGTGACAAAACTGTCTATAAACGAATTTAAAAACAAACTTAGAACATTTTTCGAATGTCACCCGTTTTACCATTTAAATGAATATTTGAGCTGCTCATTCTCTGATTTGCAAACGTAACGTAATAGATATTAAGTTAGGGTGTATTGAAATTATAATATTAATATTAATATTAAGACTTATTTGTGAAAATTGACTTACCAATGTTATATTACTGTAACGCAATGGTTCAATAAATAAATATCAAATATCAAACCCGAAATGACAGAAAACGAATCCCCCCCGCAAACTCAATTCGGTCCGAATAACGCGTGTGAATCGGCAAACAACTCATTTTGCGTCGCCGTGTGAATGAAACAGGACTTTTGTATGAAACCGAATGCAGCAGAATTTCTGCGACCGAAAATACGCGACTCACAACTCAAAAAATTACGCTCGTTTGGCTCCACCCAAAATGTCAGAAAACGAGTCCATCCTTGTGATGCTATAAATACTTACTAAAATGATGTTTCGTTGATGTCGGTTGGGTTCCTTTCCTAGGTTTTTTTTACTCTAAATTGTAACGAAAAAAATTCCTTACTTATTCTACATAGGTACATTGAATAGGTTTTTCAAGCAGGTAGCACTAGAATGTTGCTGAGGTACCAATGTACTGACTCATTTGTACACCACTTCATAATAAAATGTTAATAAATGGATGGAATGTTTTTACACCAAACAAATAAACACTACTTATGTTACTTACTTACGCTGAAAGTAGGTACCTACCTATAGTTAAAGCATCTACTTACTTGAAATAAATATGTAGAAAAAAGGCTCATCAGCATAGATGTGATGGAAAGCACCAAGAATAAATCCTGGAAACTGGAAAAAATCAATAATCATTCATTCATAATTATTTATTTCGGTCAACATGGATCATTTTGTTAGTAAAACTTAAATCTATTGTTAGTAGATAATAATAATTAATTTTTGTTAGTAATAATGATTAAGTATCTCTCAAGTCAAGTCAAGTAGGAAAGAATGTACCTAGGTACCAAAAAATGTTTGTACCTATTATTCACTCGAATCGGTACCTTCCAAGAATATTATAAATTAGGTACCTACTGACTACAGGTACTGATTTGGATCAGTTAAGCTATCTCTAGATCGTTTTAACTCTGCCGATTGCTCAACTGTTTCTTGTGTATTTTATTTAAGTAGGTAGGTATATATTACATATTAATGTGTATTGTTGTGTTATAATGTTTAAGGTGGTAAGTACCTACTTTAGAATATTAATGGAATGTACCGATTATAATAAGCATGTACTTACATGAATAAAACAAGGAGTCCATCTCGACTTCGGGGAAATAAGCTTACACAATTAAAAATGATATCACATAAAATGAATGTGAGTTGAAAAAATAAACAAAAAGAATAGCGAGGAGTGGACAACTTCATCTCAAATAAAAGTAAAGCCTATGTGACATAATGCTCAGGAAAATAAAATTACGGGATGACTCGCGGAAAACCTGAAACCAAAAGAAGGGCAAAACTTAAAATGGGCGCTCAAAATCAATACAGGAAGCGACGTAGATAGTACCCTGTAACGGAAATAGAAATGCAAAGGTGTTGCCTTTATTAACTAACTTTCACGGCAGGCAAGGCAGCCCAACCTCAACCAACCAGTGTTGCCAGTGCCAGTTAGTCAAATACAACATGAGACAGCTCAAAAAGTTACATTTTCGCGAGAAAAGTAACATTACATTACCTAACATTACCGATCATGTGGAAAACGACTTTTAGGGCACTTTAAAACACAAAAAACTAAAATAAGTATCCTGTCCCCTAAACTCGTATTAATCGTTCACATATTTTTTGTTTGATGGATAATATTTTTAAAGATTACAATAATTATATAGTCTTGTAACATCGAGGTTACATGAGAGGGTCAAAAAGTCAAAAATAACGTAAAATGTAACAAAAGTAACATTCTGGCAACGCATCAACCAACCGGTCCGCTTTAGAGGACTTGGCGGAAGGACTTTGAATCTTAGCCAGCACAAAATTAAAAAAAAAAAAAAACCGGCCCGCTTGCTTTTTTGTCACTGCCTCATGTATTAGCGATGGGCGATTGCTTCAAAAAAAACAATCGAATGAATCGAAAATTGCGCTACTGCGCATTCGATTGTCGATTTAGTAGTTCCTCCCCATGATTATTCGAATAACAATCGACAAACTACTAACTACTATACATGTAAGTATGCGTGCGGTGCGGTGAACTGCGCTGCAGAAGGCCACGCGGGGCGGTGCATGCAACATAATATTAAAATATACTACCTACGTGTTAACATTAAATGCAACCGAAGTATTATTACTTAGAAACAATCGACGCAACACCGTCCCGCCCGGGCGGGACGTTAACACGTAGGTAGTATATTTTAATATTATGGAAATACATATTTTTATAGAAATGTAAAATTGACCTTGTCAAGTAAAAAGTATAGTTAAATTATGTTAGAAGGTAGATTTCTAGCTATAAGTTGATTTTCTGTAAGAAAATATATTTCAAATAAGTATCTATAAGTACCTTTTTTACTTAATTTTTATTCTAGTCTGTGTTTTCCTTAGTTAGAAACTCTTTACCTACCCTTCTATTCGTAATTTGTTATACTTTAAAACAAATTAATTAATGTAATAACTTAAATCGCATAATAACTGCATTAAGTAGCGGCGCACGGACTTAATCTATAGATTTGTAGCGCAGCGCACACCCGACGCACCATCTTTTGTAACTACTGATTCAGTAGTACGCACGAAAATAGTAGTTAGGTGCGTTGCGTGAATGCGTGACCGCGCGGCAAAAATAGTAGTTATGTGCGTTGCATGGTTGCGTGGCGTGACCGCGCGGCAAATAGTAGTTAAAGTTGGTGCTAGTCGTTGTCACCGCGCACCGCACGCCGCACGCGCCGTCAGTCGATAACAATCGACTAGTTTCAATTGTTATTGACTGAACCGAACAATCGACTAACTCGATAAAATATAGTAGTAATCGCCCATCGCTATCATGTATTAAAGTACTCTGTGACTGCCTCTGCCAGTTTTGCCTCGAGGTTCGTAACATCTTCGTACCAAAAAAAAAAAAAAAAAAAAAAACATCTTCGTAGCTCTCGTGTTCGAGGTGTATCAATAACAATTATCAACGTAGCACAACTTCCCTGAGGTGTATTGTATCGTGTGCACTAGCGATGGGCGATTGCTTCAAAAAAAACAATCGAATGAATCGAAAATTGCGCTACTGCGCATTCGATTGTCGATTTAGTAGTTCCTCCCCATGATTATTCGAATAACAATCGACAAACTACTAACTACTATACATGTAAGTATGCGTGCGGTGCGGTGAACTGCGCTGCGGAAGGCCACGCGGGGCGGTGCATGCGGGGGCGGGACGGTGTTGCGTCGATTGTTTCTTTGTAATAATACTTCGGTTGCATTTAATGTTAACACGTAGGTAGTATATTTTAATATTTATGAATATACATTTTATAGAAATGTAAAATTGACCTTGTCTTGACAAGTAAAAAGTGTAGTTACCAAAATTATGTTAGAAGGTAGATTTCTAGCTATAAGTTGATTTTCTGTAAGAAAATATATTTCAAATAAGTATCTATAAGTACCGTACCGTAAGTTTTTTACTTCATTTTTATTCTAGTCTGTGTTTTCCTTAGTTAGAAACTCTTTACCTACCCTTCTATTCGTAATTTGTAATACTTCAAAACAAATTAATTATTGTAATAACTTAAATCACATAATAACTGCATTAAGTAGCGGCGCACGGACTTAATCTATAAATTTGTAGCGCAGCGCACGCCCGACGCACCATCTTTTGTAACTACTGATTCAGTAGTACGCACGAAAATAGTAGTTAGGTGCGTTGCGTGAATGCGTGACCGCGCGGCACAAATAGTAGTTAGGTGCGTTGCGTGGTTGCGTGGCGAGACCGCGCGGCAAATAGTAGTTAAAATTGGTGCCAGTCATTGTCGCCGCGCGCTGCACGCCGCACGCACCGTCAGTCGATAACAATCGACTAGTTTCAATTGTTATCGACTTTTATCGACTGAACCGAACAATCGACTAATTCGATAAAATATAGTAGTAATCGCCCATCGCTAGTGTGCACAGACAGAGTACTATAGCGTGTGATTCGTGTGTGTTTGTGGTTTGCTTTTGGTTGTTTCTTTTCTTTGAGCTGACTTTGGCTGCACTAAATACTACTTTGTGTTGTGTGTATGGTTGTTGTTTACGAAAATACGAATAAACCAATTATTAAACAGTTTTACGGAAAGTTGGGAGAGAAAATGTAAATTAGATGAGATTTAACCCAGCTAATTACGTGAGCCGACGTGCCATACGTGAATGATGACCACCGGCAAACACTGCGTCTGCTGATGGTGTCTGTTGTTTGTTTATTACCAAAACAAGATATAAAGCAAAGCAAAGCATGGGTTCTGATCGCGACCGTAGCCCTGAGAGACATCGCAGTCGGAGTCGGGAGAGGCGCAGGAGTCGAGAGCGAGCTAATAGCAGGGAATGGCACAAGGAAAATGATAGAAGCAAGCCTCGACGCAGGGGCTATAGTAGAGACACGAGTAAAGAACGGGATAAAATAAGGGATGTCAAAAAGCGAGATAGTAGACGGAGTGGAGACCGTGATAGACGCAGTAGAGAAAATGATGAGCGGGGCAGCATAGAGCGCGAGAGAGATGACGGTCGCAGCAAGGAACCGGAGAGAAACAGGAACCGTAGTTTTGATAGAGCACACAACCGCGAGCGCGGCCAGAGCGCATACCCGGCCTTCAGCGGAGGGGGGCTCGGTGGAGGTTAGTGGCTCTGCTCTCTTGTTTATTCAAACTATCTATCCAAGTCCATCCTTTAGATTGCTTTTTGAAAAGTGATTGAAACAGTAATATGAAATCAACATTATATCCTATTTGTTAAAAATAATTAAATTGTTAGTAAATATTTTAAATCTAGCGGCCACCTAAAGTTACTTTTTCGGGATATAGACAAAGTATCCTGTGTCTGTCTCCTAGTTCTAAGCTACCTCTCCACCAATTTTAAGCCAATTCGGTCCTGCTGTTATAGCGTGACCAAAACAAACAGGGATTCATTTGATATATAGATTAAATAATTAAATAGTGTCTCTTAGGTTTGGGCAGTGGCAGCGGCAGTTCAGGGCCGCGGGGGCGCTACAAGCCACAGGAAGAGGAATTCTTTGATGCAAGAAGAGAAGAACGTGAAAGGATTGGGGAGATTCTCATGTCGTCCGTGTGGGGCAAGTCCCCCTTGAGAGCGGAGTAAGTAATTACATTCATATAATCACATAAATTGTAGGCCTTCTCTACAAATACTTGCAGGTAAACAATATAAATCCAATAAAACATGAGGTTCCTTATCAATTTCAGATCTGATGAAGAGATGGAACAGCAAGAGATAGCAAACAATAGCAAAGAGAAAAAAAAGACCAAAAAGAAAGATAAAGGAGACTCTAAAAAGAAGCTAAAAAAATTAAAGAAGAAGCTAAAAAAAGCCAAGAAAGAGCGGAAGAAAGCCAAGAAGAAAGCAAGGAGCTGTTCTAGCAGCAGCGGGAGTAGCAGTCAGGGAGATGAAGAAATCTGGGTGGAGAAAGGAAGTAAGTTGTTTAGAGATTTAGATTATTTCTTCTGCTCGTCTGTCTTCAATGACAAGACTGCCAAAACATGGTTCTGAACAACAAAAGCTGGAGCCATAAGGTTGGGAACAATTGACTTATCTTGTAGTAGACAACACAATGTTCAATTGAAGAGGTTCATCTTTTTTATGTGGTCTAATGCCACGGTTATTCCAAGTTCTAGCGGTAAATCACAAGCATTCATATTTATAATTTGCCATAATCAATAACGCCACCTAGCAATTGCCTTCCAGCTATGATGATGAGTGAGCTCCTTCTGTTCACTCGCTGGGGGCTGCGGCTACCTCTTCGGTTTCACTTTCACCTCAGTGGAACCCTCTCATCATGACATCACATCAAGTAATGACAGGCCTTCCTAGGGCGGATGCCTAATCAGAAATTGATGAGTTTACTCCATAAACTATTTTTTCCTGGGCAGTTGGTTTTCGCTCAAACCACGGAATAAATCTGTTAACCAGGAAGAGAGATCACACAAAGCTAATTCTCTCACAAATAACCAATCTAACATCTAACCGCAGTTCTGGTGGTTTTACAAAATGTAAAATGCTGGAACATTTATTGAACCTTTAACCTTCAGAGCATGAAGCTGTGGAGAGGGAGCCGCGGGACTCTGCGTACGGGCCGGAGCCCTGCGGGGGCGAGGGGGGCGAGGGGGGCGAGGCGGGCGCGGGCGCGGGGGGCGGGCTGCTGGCGCGCGCCGACTTCGGGCGCGCGCTGCTGCCGGGCGAGGGCGCCGCCATGGCCGCGTTCGTGGCGGACGGCAAGCGCATCCCGCGCCGCGGGGAGATCGGCCTCACGTCCGACGAGATCGCCTCCTACGAGTCCGTCGGATACGTTATGAGCGGCAGCCGGTACACACGCACTCGCTACTTACTATTTGTTGCCATTACTTTACGACCACCATCTTTCTGTTGACATTATGTTGAGCTTTGATTGCAATAAATTTTAACGAATCAATTTTAAATCCAGCAATGTCCCGATGAGGATGTACAAAAGGTAAAGGAAAACATCTTGCGGAAACAGTCGTGATCGAACCTAATGAATTCGAAAAAAATAGTGTCAAGTGCACGAAAGATATGCGTGTTTGAGCGAATTTCCATCGTTTCCTTCCCTTGCTTCAGACATCGGCGCATGGAGGCGGTGCGCATCCGCAAGGAGAACCAGATCTACTCGGCGGACGAGAAGCGCGCGCTCGCCGCCTTCAGCAAGGAGGAGCGAGCCAAGCGAGAGAACGCTATCCTCTCGCAGTTCCGCGAACAGCTCACCGCCAGGAAGCAGCGCAGGGACCACACCTAGCCTAGTCTAGACCAGCCTAGCGCTGCATAACTTAACTAATTCACGGACATGAAGTGGCCTCCGCTGCTTGAAGTTTTTATGCTGGGATTGATTTCATCAATCATTATTATCTTCTCAATCTGGGGCAGGGTGTATAGATTTTGTATAGAAAGACGCGAAGGTAGATTTCGTAGTGCATTATTTATTTTTTGCTAGATCATTGTTGAACTATTTACGTTATAAAATACAACCGAATTGAAACTTCCTCCTTTTTAGGGTTCCGTAGCCAAATGGCAAAAACGGAACTCTTATAGATTCGTCATGTCTGTCTGTCTGTCTGTCTGTCTGTCTGTCTGTCCGTCCGTATGTCACAGCCATTTTTCTCCGAAACCGTAAGAGCTAGACTGATGAAACTTGGCGAGTAGATGTATTCTGTGAACTGCATTAAGATTTTAACATAAAAATAAAAAAAAACTAAATTTCGGGGGTCCCCATACTCGAAACTGAAACTCAAAAATTATTTTTTCATCGAACCCATACGTGTGGGGTATCTATGAATAGGTCTTTAAAAATGATGTTGAGGTTTCTAATATCGTTTTTTTCTAAACTGAATAGTTTGCGCGAGAGACACTTCCAAAGTGGAAAAAAGTTGGTCCCCCCCCTCTAACTTCTAAAGTAAGAGAATGATAATACTAAAAAAATATATGTTGTACATTACTATGTAAACTTCCAACGATTTTTGGTTTGAACGAGATCTAGTCAGTAGTTTTTTTTTTATACGTCATAAACCGTAAACCGCAATTTACCTTTCGACGAACTACAAGAACTTTATTATGTTACATCAAGTAACATAATATACAGGTTCTTGTAGTTCGTCGTGCTACGGAACCCTTCATGGGCGAGTCCGACTCGCACTTGGCTGCTTTTTTTATTTGAAGTCTGTTAATAAAAGTGATTTTGTATGACTATGGAACTTCATCTATTATGTATTTTAAGAAAGACGGGGTACCTGGGGGCTAATTCTCGGGCCGATCTCGATCATTTTGCAATTTTATTTTATTGCTTCTTTTCACAACCCCGCACTTCTTCTACGTTTTCCGTATATCATAGCTGTCGAGGCTTTTACGATGAGGTCGTTGATGAATTACTCAAGGACATCATCCATTCTCTCTTCGAAAACAAGCAATAAAATAAAATTGCAAAATGATCGAGATCGTCCCGAGAATTAGCCCCCAGCATACTTGTTGTTTTAAATTGTAATAAAAACATATTTTGAAAATCAAAGTATCTTTATTCCTTTACGAATCAACAAGGTGCCTGCACATAACATTTCTAATATTTACAAATAGCACGCTAAATAGTTTTAAGTATATAAAAGTAAAACAACATCATCAATCGGGTCGTCTGCACTTCATCGACCATCCGCTGGGAAGTGCGGGTAAGAATCGAACCTCTCGTTCTTTTCTGACCTCAATTTCGCGCGCTACAACTCGCGAGGCTTTGCCCCGAATGCCTTCCATGTAGACGGCGTTTCGGTGGCTTGTTGGCCTAACTATGAAGGCTTGTAGCATGTGATCTAATATAGCGGACTCTTACATTGTGTGGGTCACGAACGGTGGCGCCGGATGAGCCCTACAGGGCGCGGGCCAGCGGCCGCCGGAGCCGGCATGTCCGGCTGGCGGTGTGTGGTAGCGCTGGCACACACACACACACACAGTCGTCGCGCCGCCATGCGCCATGGCCATGCGCCATTACCCTAATGCACACTCTTCAACGCTAGCTATTTGCACATCACGAGTGATGACGTCATGCCTGACGTATCTTCCCGGTCCTGTGCACATTCGTAGAGCGATATTTTGTTGTGCTTCGAGTCTGTTGGAATTGGAAGCCGCCGGCATTCTATATAGCGGATGTAGCTTTTGTAGACTCAACTCAAAAAAACATTGAAAAGTCGTCATTACTTGTTTTTAATACTTATTTTAACAATACATCCTTGATACATTTAGCATTTACCATAATTATATTTAGTTTGAGAGAAATTTGCCAACTTAGAAATTCTAACTCAGACATTTTATTTTTTAAATCACATTAGTTCCTCATTGATGAGTTCACACTTTTCGATCGTCACATTCACATCAGCAAATAAACATCCACCAGTGTCATAAGGGCGGCGATGGTGCGATGCGCCGCCAGCAGTAGCGCGGGCAGGCAGGCGGCAGGCGGCAGGCGGCAGGCGGCAGGGAGTGGTAGAGTGCGCTACAGCTCCTCCAGGCGTGCGAGCCGTGCCTTGCAGTGCGCGAGCTGCGCGGAGAGCGCGGCGATGGTGCGATGCGCCGCCAGCAGTAGCGCGGGCAGGCAGGCGGCAGGCGGCAGGCGGCAGGCGGCAGGGAGTGGTAGAGTGCGCTACAGCTCCTCCAGGCGTGCGAGCCGTGCCTTGCAGTGCGCGAGCTGCGCGGAGAGCGCGGCGATGGTGCGATGCGCCGCCAGCAGTAGCGCGGGCAGGCAGGCGGCAGGCGGCAGGCGGCAGGCGGCAGGGAGTGGTAGAGTGCGCTACAGCTCCTCCAGGCGTGCGAGCCGTGCCTTGCAGTGCGCGAGCTGCGCGGAGAGCGCGGCGATGGTGCGATGCGCCGCCAGCAGTAGCGCGGGCAGGCAGGCGGCAGGCGGCAGGCGGCAGGCGGCAGGGAGTGGTAGAGTGCGCTACAGCTCCTCCAGGCGTGCGAGCCGTGCCTTGCAGTGCGCGAGCTGCGCGGAGAGCGCGGCGATGGTGCGATGCGCCGCCAGCAGTAGCGCGGGCAGGCAGGCGGCAGGCGGCAGGCGGCAGGCGGCAGGGAGTGGTAGAGTGCGCTACAGCTCCTCCAGGCGTGCGAGCCGTGCCTTGCAGTGCGCGAGCTGCGCGGAGAGCGCGGCGATGGTGCGATGCGCCGCCAGCAGTAGCGCGGGCAGGCAGGCGGCAGGCGGCAGGCGGCAGGCGGCAGGGAGTGGTAGAGTGCGCTACAGCTCCTCCAGGCGTGCGAGCCGTGCCTTGCAGTGCGCGAGCTGCGCGGAGAGCGCGGCGATGGTGCGATGCGCCGCCAGCAGTAGCGCGGGCAGGCAGGCGGCAGGCGGCAGGCGGCAGGCGGCAGGGAGTGGTAGAGTGCGCTACAGCTCCTCCAGGCGTGCGAGCCGTGCCTTGCAGTGCGCGAGCTGCGCGGAGAGCGCGGCGATGGTGCGATGCGCCGCCAGCAGCTGCGCGCGCAGGTAGCGCGGGGACGAGTTCGTGAGGAACTGCTCCGGCACCAGCACCACGTCCCGCCCTCCCCCCGTCGCCGCAGCCGCCGAGCTCTAAGGACCAACAATCACGGCACATCAGGTCCTGGTGATCTAGTGGTAGCGGCCCCGTGACCCGGTATACTGTCCGAAAAATAATAATCACTATGCCAGTACTCTCGAACGATGAAGGAAAACATCTTGAAGAAGCCGGCATGTCGTAGGATCTAAGATGTTCCAGAACGGTGTCAAACGTCAAGCAAAAAACCACCAGCGGCCTACTTGCGGAAACATGCAGCCCACGCGCCGACTGTGGTTATGAGAATTAGCCGAATTTCAGCGTAATGGTAAGTACGAGTACGGCACTCACCTCCTCGGGCTCGGGCTCGGCGGGGGAGGGGGCGGGGGAGGGGGCGGGAGAGGGGGAGGGGGCGAGGGCCGGCACCAGCTTGTTGTAGTTGTACAGCCCCTTGTGCGCGCCCCCGCTGAGCCGGACGCAGGCGGGGGCGGGGGCGGGGGAGGGGGCGGCCGCGCGGGGGGCCTGCCTGTGCTTGCCCTTCATGGAGATCGAGCGGGAGGTGATCTTCGCGTCCGATGCTAGTTTGATGTATTGAACCTGGAAGAGAAGTAGAATGTGTGTGAAGTGAACACACAATAAATGACTAAGGCGTTGGAATCCCATTACAATGAGGATGATATGTCATTGGTTTGACCACATGCAAGTCAGATTACATTTTTTTTTTTTTTTTTGTTTATTATAAGGTCCACAAATTGCAACATGCGCATGTCTTACATCTAAATAATATGCTGACAATAAAATTCGGCACAGTACATAATGAATTATACCCTTTCCGTCGAGCTGTTTACCTGCATGCTATCGTGGGGGTTGATAACTTTCTTGATCGGCGCTTTATTCTCTTTCGGCATAGCCAGTAACTTGTTATTGAGTGTGAATATCTTGACGCCAGCCCTGGGGGTCGACTTGACGGGGGTGGCGGTGAGGACGACCCCCTTGCTGACGGGGGCGGGGGCGGGAGAGGGACTGCTCTTCACGACCACGTGAGGGAGGTCGCTACTCTCCTTTAGCATCAGCTTACCCGCGTCTGAAACATTTGTAATTTATACAGTGTTACTTAGGTACTATCGACCGACTGGCAGGACGAAGTAGAGAAGTAGTAATGCACGCGCGGCAGTAATGCGATGCCGTGACGTCTCAACATGGCCGCCACCGCGTGACGTGTCAGCATGGCGGCTGGTGGCGCGTGCTTACCGCGTGACGTGTCAGCATGGCGGCTGGTGGCGCGTGCTTACCGCGTGACGTGTCAGCATGGCGGCTGGTGGCGCGTGCTTACCGCGTGACGTGTCAGCATGGCGGCTGGTGGCGCGTGCTTACCGCGTGACGTGTCAGCATGGCGGCTGGTGGCGCGTGCTTACCGCGTGACGTGTCAGCATGGCGGCTGGTGGCGCGTGCTTACCGCGTGACGTGTCAGCATGGCGGCTGGTGGCGCGTGCTTACCGCGTGACGTGTCAGCATGGCGGCTGGTGGCGCGTGCTTACCGCGTGACGTGTCAGCATGGCGGCTGGTGGCGCGTGCTTACCGCGTGACGTGTCAGCATGGCGGCTGGTGGCGCGTGCTTACCGCGTGACGTGTCAGCATGGCGGCTGGTGGCGCGTGCTTACCGCGTGACGTGTCAGCATGGCGGCTGGTGGCGCGTGCTTACCGCGTGACGTGTCAGCATGGCGGCTGGTGGCGCGTGCTTACCGGACAGCACCACGCTGCGTCCGCTCTGCAGCGCGCTGAGCACGGTGCTGCCCTCGTCGCGCGGCAGTAATGCGATGCCGTGCCGTCGCAACATGGCCGCCGCCGCCGCCGCCGCCGCCGCCGCCGCCGCACCGCCGCCTGACGGTCCTGGAGACTAATCAATTAACACGTTTCCAGACAACAGATTTTATTCCATTCGTACACACCCTATACAATAGTCATGATTAATTCAACCCGCGAAATGTAGCTGTCAAACACTGGAGGAGAAGAGCCGAAGACCGGGCTCAGTGGCGCGTCTTGGGAGAGACCCTACGTCCAGCAGTGGACTGATATATTAATTTGATGAAGATGAATTTAACCCGCCAACCGAACCGTACGCTTACCTACCTCGAGGGGTCTTTCGATGCTTATTTTAACAGGATCTGATTGTGGCTGAGGCTGCTTGATCATCTGTTTGGCCGCCTCCTGGAGCCCTGAAACGCATTCTTACATTGGAGACCGTCGGCGCGCATTGTCACCATTGTCGGGTTTTAGTTTTACTATATACACAGTCCTTATAGGTTAGCAGCACGCACATAAGCATTTCATGATAGCTGGGATCAGGGATATAAAACAAAAATTTTGAAAAGAAAATAATAGTGTAACTTACTTTCTAAAGGGTCAATCGTCGGTTGCGGTTCTGTAGTTTCAGAGTCTGTAATCAGAACACGTTTAGGCACGTTGTTATCATTAAATTCATCTAGCCAGGGATTCCCAAAGTGGTCGATATCGACCCCTTGGGGTCGATATCGACCCCTTGGGGTCGATATTGGTTTCCTAGGGGTCGACATAAACGAAAACTAATTTTGGGGGTCGATGAGGTCTATAAATCGCCCCTATTATTACACAAGTTCTTATTTCAAACTTTCAAGTTAGGTAAGTAGGTACTGTATTGTTTATGTTGTGTTTCGTGCACAAAAATTATTAATCTTTTTGTAGGAAATAGCATTGTTGAAGTAATGTAAAGTCTAAAGTGCGTACAACGTACGTTTATTTTGATAATTATTATGCGAAAATGAAGATAACTTAATCACCTAACCAAGTGCAAAGTTTTCCAATTGGTACCTTAGTACCTAGGTATTTTGTATCAATAGGAAAAAACTAAAGATAAGCCCCCTTAATCATAATAGTCTGCTAACTTAAAGCATTGCTAATTCTCAGTCTGTATTCTTCTATTGACCCAAATCGAGAAAGACCTATGAAAAATAACACTCTATAGCAGCTGTTTTAAGTTAGCGGACCATTGCGAATAAGGGGGTTGATCTTAAAAGTAGGTAATTTGGCCATGGGGGTCTAAGGTAACTGTTTATTTTGGAAAAGGGGTCACTTGACCAAAAAGTTTGGGGATCCCTAATTCTAGACCATGGAACCGGTTAAGATGAACTCGGGCAGTGGATCGTGCCTCACCGTGCGCGCTGGCCGGCGCCGGCGCTGGCGCCGCGGCCGCCCGGCGCTCCGCCAGCGCCTCGTCGATGAGGCGCAGCACGTGCTGGTGGTTCCGCTCGGCGGCCAGCGCGCGCGGCGTCTTCTTGAACTTGGACTCGAGCGCGGGGTCCGCGCCGTGCCGCAGCAGCAGCGCCGCCACCGCGCCGTGCCCGCGCGCGGCCGCCCAGTGCAGCGGCGTCATCTGCAGCATGTCCCTGCGGCACCCCGGGCGTGCGGTTAGCGCGGGTGCGGGGCGGAGGGGAAGGGGAGGGGAGGCTGCAGGTACCTGGGGTCGGGGCGCGCGCGGTGCTGCAGCAGCAGGTCGGCGACGCGCGCGTGTCCCGCGTAGGCCGCCAGGTGCAGCGGCGTGCGCTCCACCTTGGTGCGCGCGTCCCGCGACACGCCGGCGCGCAGCAGCACGCCGCACGTGGCCGCGTGCGCGCCCGCCGCCGCCAGGTGCAGCGCCGACGTGCCCAGCTGCAACATGCCGCGCCAGGCGTTAGCTCCCGCCACACCTGCCATCCCGCACCCCCCCTCCCCCCGCACTCACCCAGTCGGTGGTGAAGGGCGCGCCCTTGGCCATGAGGTCGAGCACGAGCTGCGTGTCGCCGTGCCGCGCCGCCAGCAGCAGGCGCCGCCCCAGCTCCGCCGACCCGAGCCCCCCGCCCGCAACCCCGCCCCCTCCCCCGCCCGCACCCGCACCCGCACTCTCCGACTGAAATGATACATACATACTAGAGTATAATACAACACCCAGACCGAGAACGTAAATCTATGTTCACCACACAAATATTAATTCTCTTAGTGGGGATGGATCCCACCCTCTGATGGAGCAGGCAGAGCTGCTACCTACTGAGCTGTGAGGGCTCTCGTAACTATTCACAGATAAGGTACTAACCGATAGGATGGATGAAGGAGTCATCTGATATACCATCATCTCATCGGGATTAAGATCTTCGGATATATCCATCCTGGTTTACTGAAATATAATACAAAAGGTAAGTAGGTTAACTAAGAACACCAGTATGTACATACAAGCTTGATTTAATTTGTATTAAAATGCTATTATACATTCACTGCTATAATTATTAGGTATGGTTGATTTGTAAAAGGATCATAATAAAAAAATGGTAGCAACAAAGCCATTGTTCCTGTTCTGTTGCCTGTTCTCCTAGGCTTGGTCGCGTGGAACTGGCACCTAGCTTTAAGACGTTTCAAAGTGATACTTGCAATTTTACTGAATAAATACATTTTGGTTATGATTTTGAATGTGTGTAAGTTTAACATCAGATATAAGATATAAGATCATAGGACTCAGGGTGTTGCAATAGAATAGAAGCCTATTCTTGTACAATACTACAAGTAAGGTTGATCTTTTATTAGAGTAGTTCATTACTAGATGAATCTAATCCATAACTATTGAAAGTAAATGGTACCTAGAGTACCTAGCTATAATAAAATTTGTAATATACTTTCAATAGTCTAAGAAAGAAGCATCTAAAATGTCCACATACATTATTTATGTTCCTTTTTGATAGTATACCTAGCTATGTGGGTACATAAAAAGTTGAGAATCAAGATAAACAGCTTAGTATTCTTATTTCGCGCTTTTCATAATTATCTTATCTGTACGTCGTTGATTAACAGGATGAGGATGTAGGTTTACGAGTGCATGCCGCGCCTCTCCGCCATAACTTTACACTTCCTTTTCCTGTTTCAAACGGAAATGGTAATTTTCATGTGCTACTTTTGTTCAATTTTATTTAAAAGCAAGATAATATAAATCAACTTACCAAGTAAATGCCTAATAAATGTCAGAGCTCACTGTTTTTACAACATTTTATTGTTAAAGCTCGTGAAAACTGCAATGTAAACGTCAACACACTGCATTTGTGAGAAAAAAAAATACCAACATACATCTGCCGCGAAAACGAACTGTCAAAGTCTAATTTCTTTTTTTATTGTTCAATTAAATCAACAACACTGAAACATGATAATTTTCCTTGAATCTGTAAAAAATTAAATCTTTGTGCGTACAAAGTTTGTGATCGCACAAAACAATAATAAACTTGTGTGTGGCAAGTATTATTTCGTGGTAGAGTTGGTTTTCAAATGTTGGCAAATCCAATCGTACGCTTGCGCATGTGCACAGGTGCTTAGCTTATTTTAATTCAGGCTAAAATCTTTTCAGTCATACATCATCTTCCGTTGATAACTGTGACAGTATAGTGACAGTTGTGTAGTCCTCGAGCTCAGTGTATGTAAGTTTCATTACTCCTAGTCCCATCCCGTCCTGTTGGTTGTGTTCTTTCCTTCGTTCCATTATAAAGCTGATTTTTCATCTCTGTTTGTCTCTTATTAAATGAGAGGAATAGCTGGCGGACGAGGCAACCTCTGTGTTGCCTACACACTATTACACACTACAGCTAGGGTTTCACTTCTACACTTACAGTAATGAAACTAGCTTTTGCCCTACAGGGCACTCGGTGCCATTGCGCCAATTTGTTCCCACAGCTTTCTAGTAGCGACATCTTATGGTTTGCGGGGTATGCAACGCGAATACATTAATCATTATAGTACAAGTGATTGCGTATAGATGGCACTACTGTACTGAGCTAGTCGTGGTCAGTGAATACTGGAATTTGGTGAAAGTTGCAAGTTTGCTTTTATTTTAACGTGAATTGAAAAATGTATAATTATCTAAACAAGAGTGCAAAGCTGCTTTTGCTCAACCGCGTGGTCTATTTTGATGACCGAGCAAGCGAAGGATTCTAAAATTTTACCACGAGCATAGCGAGTGGTCTAAAAGCTAGAATCCTAAGCGTTGGCGAAGGAATCAAAAGAGCACAAGGTGAAAAATCTTTGCACTCGAGTGCAACACGTAACTTTTCATCCCACCTCAGCAAGGAAATGACTAGGTAAATGCAAAAATAACATGGCACTGTAGCATTTCATTTATTTTGGCAGAATAGTTTTTCGTATCAGTCGAAAGCTAATGGAGAGCTATTTAAATTTACGCGCCAAGACGCAAGTTGGTGAGTGAGTTGTTGAAACGTTGTAAGGGCGACCTCTGGTAACGAATAGAAACACTATAAATGGCTAGGCAGATGGCTGGCGAAGAGCGCCATCTGTTAAGTAGTAGCCGCAAAATACAGGATTTGACAGATGTCAACACTTTTGTGGGTAGCGATGTTCGTATCGAACGGTGTCTACTAGTGACATCTGTTACGAAGTAGTCGCATGTCGATAGGGTCGGAGAAGGAGAGAAATAGGGTTTAGCTTGTGTTGGAAAAGGACAACGTTTTCACCATCAGTAAGACGCGAGGGCCTCCATTGGCGAGTAGTGTAACTAACTAAGAAATAATCGATATTAGCGGGTGAATAGAAATATTGTGGTTGGGTCGATGTGTGAAGCGAGCTCGCAATTACAGACATTAAATGGGCGAGCGCCCATTTCTGGTACGTAGGGGATCTGAGAAGCATCACACAGCATGGGGCATACAGGGGAGGATCAGTTGTATTTTTAGGGACGCAGCATCCTGCGGGCTGTGTCCGCACGTTGCCAAGATTAACCTGTTGTCTTGTATTTTTCAGTTTGCTGACACCGTCTGCGTGGCGCCTCCCTTTTCTTTCGCCTGTGCGGGGGCGCGAGACACGTGGCGGGGGCAGTCGGCGACTGCACGGCAGGGCACGTGGCGGCAGGGCACGTGGGTGACGTCGCACGTGAACGATAAGCGCCCGTCGGCGATTCTGAGGTGGGCCAGTGCCAATTTATTTTTATGCGGAAGGAGTAGGCGCGTCAGGACAGTTCTCCGTGGAGTCCTGGTCTGTTGTTTGTTGCCAAAGGGTTGTTTGTTTCCAAGAGATTGTTTGCTGCCGTAGAGAGTGCTATTTTTGTTGTCAATAGGTAGGGTTTCGTTGACGTGGTAATTGCCATCGTCTTTGTCGTGCGTCTTACTATCTTACCATCCTGTCGGTCAGAATACGGTCGCTTGGCTTATTTTAGAGGCGGACGCCAGGGGTGACTCACAAGTTAGTTTTCTGTGGGTTTCATTTAATTGGGTCATCCGGGGCCTTGGGATTGGTAAATTCAAATATCCACATCTCCGACACACTAAGCAGTAACCTCTCCCTGAATAAATTTGTGCTCGCTTGAGAGCTATGGTTTGGATAAAGTTTGAACATATGGTCACTAAACATCCCGTGTAAATAATATAAGCATTATTGATTTTTATGTATTCCACGAGGTCATTGAACCTCTCATGTATCCATGATAGCCATTGCTTACATTTTATGTAAAGGAATATATTGTTGTCCCGTGAGGTCATTAAACCTCTCATATGTATAAGGTGTCCCTTTAAATTTCTTTGTTCAATCCCATGTCAGAGAACGTAGCGTTCAATGTATTTGTAACTTGTTGATTAGTAGTAGGTTCATTTGTAAGAAAGATAGTCTGGCATGTGGATAACCTCTATTCTGGTTAATAGCTGAGCATATAAATTTGTAGTTAAGTAGCTATTTGAGCTCACTTTAAGGTCATGTAAATGAAGGATCACTTTAGGATTATATAGTATATAAGATAGCATAGCTATGCAGTTTCAATTTTTCATTCCTAAGCTAATGTACATGTCATGTAAGAGGTATGTGTTCTTTAAATAAAACGCTGTAACTGATTTCTAACATTTATTTTATTTTAGAATAAAAATCTTTTGTGCGGTAGGAACATCGAACCCCAACTGAGCTAGTCAGGGCCAACGCAGCCGAAATAGTCGGTCTGCCTGTCTGCACCCAGTTTTCCACCGTTACAAAATGGCGCCCCACGTTGGGCGCCATTTTGTAACGGTGGAAAACTGGGTCGTTTGTCTTCTAGTTTTATTTTTTTTGTAACGGTGGAAAACTGGGTGCAGACAGGCAGACCGACTATTTCGGCTGCGTTGGCCCTGACTAGCTCAGTTGGGGTTCGATGTTCCTACCGCACAAAAGATTTTTATTCTAAAATAAAATAAATGTTAGAAATCAGTTACAGCGTTTTATTTAAAGAACACATACCTCTTACATGACATGTACATTAGCTTAGGAATGAAAAATTGAAACTGCATAGCTATGCTATCTTATATACTATATAATCCTAAAGTGATCCTTCATTTACATGACCTTAAAGTGAGCTCAAATAGCTACTTAACTACAAATTTATATGCTCAGCTATTAACCAGAATAGAGGTTATCCACATGCCAGACTATCTTTCTTACAAATGAACCTACTACTAATCAACAAGTTACAAATACATTGAACGCTACGTTCTCTGACATGGGATTGAACAAAGAAATTTAAAGGGACACCTTATACATATGAGAGGTTTAATGACCTCACGGGACAACAATATATTCCTTTACATAAAATGTAAGCAATGGCTATCATGGATACATGAGAGGTTCAATGACCTCGTGGAATACATAAAAATCAATAATGCTTATATTATTTACACGGGATGTTTAGTGACCATATGTTCAAACTTTATCCAAACCATAGCTCTCAAGCGAGCACAAATTTATTCAGGGAGATATTACTGCTTAGTGTGTCGGAGATGTGGATATTTGAATTTACCAATCCCAAGGCCCCGGATGACCCAATTAAATGAAACCCACAGAAAACTAACTTGTGAGTCACCCCTGGCGTCCGCCTCTAAAATAAGCCAAGCGACCGTATTCTGACCGACAGGATGGTAAGATAGTAAGACGCACGACAAAGACGATGGCAATTACCACGTCAACGAAACCCTACCTATTGACAACAAAAATAGCACTCTCTACGGCAGCAAACAATCTCTTGGAAACAAACAACCCTTTGGCAACAAACAACAGACCAGGACTCCACGGAGAACTGTCCTGACGCGCCTACTCCTTCCGCATAAAAATAAATTGGCACTGGCCCACCTCAGAATCGCCGACGGGCGCTTATCGTTCACGTGCGACGTCACCCACGTGCCCTGCCGCCACGTGCCCTGCCGTGCAGTCGCCGACTGCCCCCGCCACGTGTCTCGCGCCCCCGCACAGGCGAAAGAAAAGGGAGGCGCCACGCAGACGGTGTCAGCAAACTGAAAAATACAAGACAACAGGTTAATCTTGGCAACGTGCGGACACAGCCCGCAGGATGCTGCGTCCCTAAAAATACAACTGATCCTCCCCTGTATGCCCCATGCTGTGTGATGCTTCTCAGATCCCCTACGTACCAGAAATGGGCGCTCGCCCATTTAATGTCTGTAATTGCGAGCTCGCTTCACACATCGACCCAACCACAATATTTCTATTCACCCGCTAATATCGATTATTTCTTAGTTAGTTACACTACTCGCCAATGGAGGCCCTCGCGTCTTACTGATGGTGAAAACGTTGTCCTTTTCCAACACAAGCTAAACCCTATTTCTCTCCTTCTCCGACCCTATCGACATGCGACTACTTCGTAACAGATGTCACTAGTAGACACCGTTCGATACGAACATCGCTACCCACAAAAGTGTTGACATCTGTCAAATCCTGTATTTTGCGGCTACTACTTAACAGATGGCGCTCTTCGCCAGCCATCTGCCTAGCCATTTATAGTGTTTCTATTCGTTACCAGAGGTCGCCCTTACAACGTTTCAACAACTCACTCACCAACTTGCGTCTTGGCGCGTAAATTTAAATAGCTCTCCATTAGCTTTCGACTGATACGAAAAACTATTCTGCCAAAATAAATGAAATGCTACAATACCCCCCCGGCCGTTAAAAGTTTCACTACACTTAGTGAAACTGCGCTGCCCTCAGCGCTGGTACTGAAATGAAAAGCCTTATATCTATTACCATAATACCCTTTACAACTCAAAATAAACTTGTTGAACAAAAACTAAAAATATAAGAACAAACCAAACTCCTTATCACTGTAAAAAAAATTCGTACAATTCCTTATCTACTAAACTAGCCTAAAACAAATTCTCCTGTAAAAAAAACTTTATACAATCCTTGTACATCCCTCCACGCCCGGAGATCCCTTCTACCATGGCGTGGCCTCATAAAATTAGCGGTCTTCTCAAGTCGTCACTTGTACAGCTGAAACAATCGGTTCGTCCTTGAACCGAAAAATACAAACAAAACTGGCACGTCTTGTCGCGGGAGACCGGCTATCGGAGTGGACCCATCTGCGGCGACGTCGTTATCTGTTCCTCTTGCCTCCCCTTTCTTATCGCCATACATCCATCAATCTTGCATGCTTCATCTCTCATTATGCACATGTCTAATCTACATACCCTTCTTTGCAAACATCACCATTCACGCCTAGCGATACCCTACGTGGAACCGTGGGTACGCGTCCTCTCGCCCGTACGTACCCTACCCCTCGTGGTGGGTACGCTCTGCTCATCCATTCTGCTCCTCCCTGCAAGAAACCTAACTCCATCTCACGCCTGGTCCTATGTAGTCCTTTCACCCGTCTGCCCTTTAGACATACAACGAAACATTTTCCAAAAAAAACAAACCAAAATCTACAAGAAAAATGAGTTATCATTTATTCCTGCTGCCTTACAAAACAAAACCAAACCAAATATTTACCTACAGTTCACAACACCTACTGTGGTGTTGTGAAACCCTAAACCTTTAGGTCTTTCATGTGCCAAGACCCTAAAATCTTCCCGTCCATGTCCTCTAACTCGAAGACCAGTGGTGACAGTACTACTTTCACCCTGCATTTCTCGTACTTAGGACATAACTTCGCCATCTTGAACTTTGCCGCGTCGCTGAGCGGATGAGTTCTTTTCCAGACGATGTCCCCTACTTTCACTGTCGCTTCTCTTCTCCTGAGATTGTACGTTCTCGTGTTCGCCTGGTGTGCCTTGAGTATTATCTGCCAGGAGACCTAATTCTCCTGCAAACTTTTCCCTTGGTATTCCAGGCTGACATTTTGCGAAACAACAGGTGACTTCAAAAATATCCACAAAATATATACAAAATCTATACAAAAAAATATACCAAATCTACCGACAACACCAAAAACGGACGGTTCTACCTACTTAATTGTTAGAATCTTCCAGTTGTTGCCGAGGCCTGGTCTCCGTCCTTCCCCTACACTTAGGGCAACTCCTGACTGTGTAGCCTCATTCACCACAGTTATAGCACTTGACCTGCTGATTAAATCTTCCCTTCCTGCAATCCTTAGACCAATGTCCCCTGCCGCCACACCTAAAACAACCAGATTGTGGTGTTCTATCTGAATCCTGCTGAGTGGACACCGCCGCCAGCTGTGATCGCGGCTTGGAGCCTTTATACGCCAGTGTTGGGTTTAATGTCCTAGTCGATATTCTAGATGGTTCTATGAAAAAACCTGATCGCTGCTTTGCTGCCTCTAGCCTCCTACACTTACCCTTTAGCGACTCAATTGATGTTATGTCTACTAACGCTAGTTGTTCTGTAAAAGATGGCCTAATATTGTGGAGCAGAATCTCTAACAACTCTTGTTCTGGCAGTGGATTCTTCAGCCTAGCAACCAAGCAGTTCATAATCGAGAAGTAAATATGACTGGGCTCCTCCACTCCTTGTGTCCTCGCCCTTATTTCTCCTAATAACCTATAATCGTAGTCTATCGGGCTAAACTCCTCTATCAACAATGACGACAGCTCGCTCCACGAAGAAACTTGGTCTTTGATGCCCCTGAACCAAAGCAAACCCTGGTCAGTAAAAAGCTCAGAAGCTGACTCAAATAGTTTTCCCTCTCTGGTATCGTTCGCTGCACTAAGTTCCTGCAACCTCTCTAAAAATGACCTGACATCTCCTACTCCATCAAACTTGACACCCCACTTCGCAATCGGAACCTTAGGACCCGCGCATTCTACGACAACTCGTTGATGGGTGCTATCCTTCACTGCTGGCAACACCTCGTTGGGACCTGCCGCTTGTACTGGGTCTTGAACTGGGTCCTTCGACAAACTGTGCACGTGGATCGCCGGATCTGTCATCTTGTCTACCTATAATAAAACCACGGTACCCAAAGACAAATGGAAAAACTACCAGAAGCAAACGATGTAAAAAAAAACTTTTGAAACGAGCCTCCTTAAATAAAAAATGTGCTATAACCATCAAACGTGAAAGCAATTCTTCCAAAAAAAACTCACAATAACGCTAACAAAAAAATTAACTCTATACCCAAGGTAAACAGTAGAATGTAGGTCAAGGCAAAAAAAAAAAAATTTTAAGTTCCAAACGCCTAACCCTACCTCCCCAAAAAATAATCTAATGTTTACCCCTCAAAAGTTTCGAAAATCCCAGGTTTGTGTGTGTGTGTGAGGGTGTGTGTGTGCGTGTACGAGAGGACTCGTAAATAAAATTAAACTGTTATAAGTTTCAACAGCTGGTCGCTAACCACAGAAGTGTATTATGGTTCCTAATCCGTTGCAAAACTTTAACAAATATTAGTCTTGCAATATACATACAAAAAACTCTATGCTGATCGCAGCATACAAAAAAATATAACCACAGTAGCACTTTGCAAGACTATCTCCCTAACATGAAAGGAAGTGCCAAAAAAAATTTTACATCAGGACAGGAATACACTCTTACAAAAATACACTAGCAGAAAAATACACAGGTGAAAGAATACATCGGTAGAAAAGCACACACAATAAAATTATACACCCTAAGAAAATACACACATGATACACAAAGAACCTAAAAATAACTTAAAATTAGCTGGACTGTTGTCTGTTGCCTTGTCTGTTGCTCTAAAATGTTAAACCCAATAAAATAAAACGTATTAAACTATACTAAACGTAGAGAGTGCTATTTTTGTTGTCAACAATTGTCAGTAATTGTTTGTTGACAAGAGATTGTTTGCTGCCGTAGAGAGTGCTATTTTTGTTGTCAATAATTGTCAGTAATTGTTTGTTGCCAAGAGATTGTTTGCTGCCGTAGAGAGTGCTATTTTTGTTGTCAATAGGTAGGGTTTCGTTGACGTGGTAATTGCCATCGTCTTTGTCGTGCGTTTTACTATCTTACCATCCTGTCGGTCAGAATACGGTCGCTTGGGTTATTTTAGAGGCGGACGCCAGGGGTGACTCACAAGTTAGTTTTCTGTGGGTTTCATTTAATTGGGTCATCCGGGGCCTTGGGATTGGTAAATTCAAATATCCACATCTCCGACACACTAAGCAGTAACCTCTCCCTGAATAAATTTGTGCTCGCTTGAGAGCTATGGTTTGGATAAAGTTTGAACATATGGTCACTAAACATCCCGTGTAAATAATATAAGCATTATTGATTTTTATGTATTCCACGAGGTCATTGAACCTCTCATGTATCCATGATAGCCATTGCTTACATTTTATGTAAAGGAATATATTGTTGTCCCGTGAGGTCATTAAACCTCTCATATGTATAAGGTGTCCCTTTAAATTTCTTTGTTCAATCCCATGTCAGAGAACGTAGCGTTCAATGTATTTGTAACTTGTTGATTAGTAGTAGGTTCATTTGTAAGAAAGATAGTCTGGCATGTGGATAACCTCTATTCTGGTTAATAGCTGAGCATATAAATTTGTAGTTAAGTAGCTATTTGAGCTCACTTTAAGGTCATGTAAATGAAGGATCACTTTAGGATTATATAGTATATAAGATAGCATAGCTGTGCAGTTTCAATTTTTCATTCCTAAGCTAATGTACATGTCATGTAAGAGGTATGTGTTCTTTAAATAAAACGCTGTAACTGATTTCTAACATTTATTTTATTTTAGAATAAAAATCTTTTGTGCGGTAGGAACATCGAACCCCAACTGAGCTAGTCAGGGCCAACGCAGCCGAAATAGTCGGTCTGCCTGTCTGCACACAGTTTTCCACCGTTAGATATAGTAAACGTATAGAATAAAAGTAGGTAACACACCAAGAAGGTTCCAAGTATGATATGATAAATTCGAATTAGTTTCATCTGCCGCCACTTTTCGCCCCCGAATTTGAAAAGTGGCGGCAGATGACACTACATATGTCCATTCACCCCCACGTTTCAAAAATGGGGGCAGATGGTACTATTTTAGTACCAACTGCCACCGAATTTTATCATAGCCAATTCCTTTTTAATAATAATGTACCTATTAGGTGTAGGTAATTTTATGAAATAAAACACGAATGAATACAGATTAAATAATATGTATTTTCCACAACTTATACAACAAAATATCTTTTTTTTTTTATTTAGCTCAACAAGTCAAAATAGAATAATTAAAAACAATAGGATGACTTAAACAGTAAATACGGTGAAATCAGCAAGAGTATTTTTCAAAAACTTTTGAAACTTTCACTTAATTACTCACACATAGTTTTTTAAAATAATTTTCGCATCCATACTATCAAAGTTTCATCAAAATATTCATCATAATAATCATTTTTAAGTTAGATCAACCAGCAGCTACATTACCTTAATCAAAATATAAAAAAACATAAATATATATCTACTACTTGCCTACACTAACACATTAATCATATTACACCATGCAGGTAGAAGTATACTTCATAGGGAGGTTTAACTATGTTTTTAATTCACAAATAGGTAGGTACACCAGGAAGGTGACTACGAGATTAAAAAAAAAAAAAGTTGTATGATAAATTCGGCACCATGGAGGTAAATAGGTTCTGTATTCACAAACTTAGTGAACACGATATTCTAAATTCGAATTTACTTTATCCTATAGCGGATAAAAACGGATTTTGCAGTCAGATATTGAACAGCAAAAACACACTTTCCGAGCTGGTGGGATGAAAACATGATTTTCACTACAGCAGATCCGTGTGTTGCGACGCCCGCCGACTGTCTCTCTAATTTAGTATGGGGCAGATAGAGATGCGGCTATAATGCGTAGACCCGCGCGTTCTGCCATAATGTGATCACTTCCATCATACCCATACAATAATTGGAGGACGAGGATACATGGGTCGTCAATAGTTACACTCCTCTGCCATCCTAGTACTTATACCTACATTCGTGGCAAGCTATAATGAAGCCGCGTGCAAACATTGGGGTAGGTATTTGTACAGTCTCATTTCAAATGTTATTAAACAGCGTACAAAGGATTTGTTTCTTCGCAAACAACACAGCTGTTGACTGAAACGACTAGGTAAGGTAATTACCTACCTACCTCAACACCATCATCATCCACAGCTCTACTATACCCACTGCTGGGCTGGGTGCTGCTGCCTCTCTTTGTAGGTGCCACTGTTGACGGTCCTGTGCTAATCTAATCTCATCGTAGTCTGCTCATCTTACCGCAGGACCTACGCTTTTACGTCCAGTTCTTGGACGCAATTCAGTTAGCGCTTTTCTCCTTCCTCATCTACTTCGGTAATAGTTACCTAGAACTGCATTATGAGGCCGATAGATTGCTTTTTTGGGCGAATGACGTTACAATAGTGTGCCAACACAGGCGGTCGTAGGTACCTACCGTACGTAACATTAAGACGTGTGTCTGACTGCCTCCGCCGCTCCCTGCCTCGTGTTTACTAACGTGTAGAATGTTATGCATGCTAGCTTTAATGCAGAAATAAAGATAAAGATATACATAGAAGTCTGAAGCTCTCCACGTATAAAGCCCTCTATTAGTTATCACGTAGTCTCGCCGTCGAACGCTACGCTAATGGCACTTGCGAGGCGAGCGAGGCTTATAGTAGGTACTACGGTATGGCTGCTCGGCGGCGGCGGAATGTTCGATACGATCGTGTATCGGTATGTCGGTATCGGCAAGCGGCGCGGTATCGCCCTCCTTTACGAGCGTCTGAAGGTTCCAATCACGTTCTAATGAAGTTTTGATGAGTTCGCCCACTGTCACACTGCAACATCGTGCGTAGGGTACTTTCAGATAGGTAGCCACTTTATTGTTACTTCGTTCTGTAGGTACTAGGTATATAGACCTCGCGAGCACACTAAAAGTGAGTAATTTACTGCTTTTTGAGGAGCTATTCTGCTCATCAAACCGAAGCTCCTCTGAGCTCCTATCAGATCTTCTTCACCAACTGAAAGTTCCTTTCAACTAACAAAAGAATCATCGAAATCAATTATTATACGGTGGAGATATTTAGTAGCCACCCTTTTCCCCCTTTTTTGGCAGAACTAATCCTCCAATTGCTTTAGTCTTCATTCTGAGCCTCCAATCAAAAACCCCATCCAGATAAAAAATCTACTTAGCCTTTTATCCTGTTTACCAAGTTTTGTCAGATCGCTTGAAATAGGCGAGAACAGACGTACAGCCGGCCGGACGGACAGACAGACAACCAGACAAAAGCATATTTGCCTATCGTGTGGTGACCGATACGATACGCCTACCTATCTGTGATATCAGTCAAACAACTTTTTGAATCGTTATATCTCAAAAACATTTAGAAGTAAGTAAATGAAATGTATCAATACATTTCATAAAGGTAATTTTACGATCTGCAGCTTTTGTCTTGGGTACTTGGGTAGGTACTTTTATTATAATTATGATAACTGCATTAGTGTAACGAGTATACTATAGGTAATGCAGTTATCATCGTTTCCTGTACCACTGTAAATCTGTTCCAAAATAAAAATTATTGATTATTTATGATAAAACTTTCCGTTTTGCTGAAAATCGCAAAAAACTATATTTATTTCGACTTCATTATTTTTTTTCCATACACGTGAATGATGGGGAACTTTCAAATTGTATTTATAACTAGCCTGTCCTGGCTTCGCACGGGTGGACATTAAATTTTTTAACAGAGAAATATCCTATTTTACTCAGGGTGAATGTAACTTTCCAATGGTAAAAGATTTTTTGAAATCGGCACGGTAGTATTTGAGTTTTTTCATTACAAACACACAAAAATACGAATTTTTCCTCTTTTTATTGTTATAGTACCTGCTTATAGATTATGTTTTCAACACAATTTTACTGATTTTCAGCTTGTTGAGATTTTATGCCCCTTGGAATGTCTAGATTGACCGGAGTAGGTATATCATTTGTGGTAGCGAAATAAGCGTAGATTTATTTGTAGGTATGTACCTACCTACCTACTTGCCTTCGTATAGTATAGTGAATCCCGCTTGCGTTGACACAAATCGAAGCTCTTTCCTATTTTGTATAAGCAATGAGGGACTTCCCTTATCAAACAGGCCGTGTCGTAGCCTTCCCGAGAGAACAACTAACGGCCCGTTCCCAATAATCAATCTACCCTTTGTTTTGCCCTTGTGACATTTTATTCAGCAGTAAAATGTCAGATTGTCCGACTTTTCCATTTTCTATCCTTAGATAGATTTTTTTATTTTGCTGTAAGTCACATAAAAATAGGACTTAGATTGGTTTCTACAAGAAAGTATTATTTAATTTCATCAATGTTTCCTAAATAATGCAGCGGCACGAAGTCGGTGAGGAAATTAGTTTTAGAGTGTTATCGCTCCACCATTTCCTTCAGCTTATGAAATTCTTTGCCGCGCTGAAACTAGTCTCATTTACCTTCTCAGTTTGTAACTTGCCACATAAGAGGGCTATTGCCGTAGCACATAATATACTACGTTATTATTCAGGCAAACAAACATCTCGTGTCTTGCGGGAATTTCAAAAGCGACGTGCTGATTAGCTATGCACCGAACACCACCACCCGGCTAGTACCTACTCGACTGAGTACCTAGTCTACGGGTAGTTTGTATGCAGGTACTTAGGTGTGGAAGTAGCAAATAGATGCACTGTGAATACACAAGTCCTGCCGACACAACGCCAACGGTCTCCGAGCACTCCTCAAACATCTAATCCTGAATGTAACCATAGACACGTACCACGTACAGAAACCTTGCTATCTGCTGAATGTGTGCAGCAAAGCCGCAGCATTCGATCGGGAATGAGACTTTTTTGAACATTAAATTCCTTGAAAATAATATGAGTTTTACTCGTTCTAAGCGCTTTGAATAGTTTTATGAGCGTAGTTTTTATAGTCACTTTATGTAGTCGTCATTCACCCAAGCACAAGTTCGCAACTATTTACAATAAGTCGGTTAGAGGCAGGGTACAAGTTGGGGCTCAGCACAACTTGTACCCTGCCTCTAACCGACTTATCCATCCATAATGCACTTGTATTGGAAGTGGAGTAGCTCGGCTGGAGGCTAGGGACTAGGGCCCTCGATATTATTCTCTCCGACTCGAAAGCTATTCACAATTCGAGTGAAGTTCGCTTCTCAACCGATTGAGGAGAGAAGAGATGAGTGCCATCATAATTCGGTGTGGAAATCTGCATATTAATAGTAAGTCGATGAGCAAACTGAGAGGACGAAGTTTCGGATGCAAATGCAATATCCCGCGAGCACCCATCCCGTCCGGAGTCTGTCACCGTACCGTACCCACTCTACCTACCTAGACCTATGCCGGTTGCCGATACCCATCGGAGCCGTAGTCTGTCACCGTACCGTACCCACTCTACCTACCTAGACCTATGCCGGTTGCCGATACCCATCGGAGCCGTAGTCTGTCACCGTACCGTACCCACTCTACCTACCTAGACCTATGCCGGTTGCCGATACCCATCGGAGCCGTAGTCTGTCACCGTACCGTACCCACTCTACCTACCTAGACCTATGCCGGTTGCCGATAACCATCGGAGCCGTAGTCTGTCACCGTACCGTACCCACTCTACCTACCTAGACCTATGCCGGTTGCCGATACCCATCGGAGCCGTAGTCTGTCACCGTACCGTACCCACTCTACCTACCTAGACCTATGCCGGTTGCCGATACCCATCGGAGCCGTAGTCTGTCACCGTACCGTACCCACTCTACCTACCTAGACCTATGCCGGTTGCCGATACCCATCGGAGCCGTAGTCTGTCACCGTACCGTACCCACTCTACCTACCTAGACCTATGCCGGTTGCCGATACCAAACATGTTCCTGATATTTTACTATTTAACGAGCTTGCACTTAGGTTGAAACTGTTGAAAGTTCATTTGCGTTTTGAAATTCGTTGGAGCTTGAACGATAATAACTGAAACATAATTTATCATATCATATAAGTACTGAAACAGAATTTACGAAATGCTGAGCGAGTTTAAGTAAAAGAAAAAATTACAGGGTGAGTACCAAACAGTTTTTATCCGGCCCGGCGCATTTTTTTTTACTACTAGCTGATGGAACAAGCATATGGCCCACCTGATGTTAAGCGGTAACCATTGCCTATAACAAAGCATTGCCTCGTAGGTCACGCACGTCAGGAACGTGCCCTACAATTCATTGCCCTGCGTCCATCAACTTTAGGCTTACAGATGTTTCGCCTCACGTGCCTGTAATTACACCAGCACCCACACCCTTCAAACCGAAACACTTCGGTAGCGATGCTGCTTCACGGCAGAAATAGGCATGGTGGTAGTACTTCCCTGGACGAGCCCTTCATAAGGAGCTCTACTACTACTAAAATGCCCTGTAAAATGATGCGACCTGGAATGATTGAAGAGGTTTATTGGGTATAAAGAGTAAGGAGTGACAAGTATGCGTCGGTCGGTGATTCCGAGCAGAAAGAGGGCGGGGTGGCCTCGTGACAACTATTTATGCCGCGTGCGCTGGTGTCACACGCGGATATGGACGGAACTAATTAATTCTTGACGTTTATATATTAGTTTCGATGTTAAACATTAGATGGCGTTTAACATGCTGCCAGCGAAAAAGGTTAAGTTAATTAAGGTTGTCCAGGAGCGACCCCTTACAAACTTGGTAATATTTAACTAGGTATCTAAGACTACATAGGAACGTCCCAGATTCTGGGTTACATATGTACTACCTGTCTAGTGCTTAATTTAGGTTTTTATAAAGAATACTATCGGTTCTGGGACTTAGTGTTTCCAGATAAAACATATCTACCTATACATAGATCTGTGTTTTATTCTACCTACCTACTACCTATTTCTTGTAACATAGGTTCCAAGGCAAGATAATCTATCTACTAGGTAGGGTACCTATTAGGGTATGTTTGCCTATCCAATGATTAGACATGAAATGACAATTTATTTATTGCGTATCTACTATCTAGGGTTACAATAATAATTAAGGTATTTTATAGCTAGGTTTATGATTAATAGATTTAAGCTAAGTTATAATAGGTTTAACTAAATATTTGTTATAAGTACTAGGTATACATTTAGGTGTTTATAGGTAATGGGCATATGTTATTGAAACTTCGCTTGATGATCTTCTTTTCGGTTTGGATTGATGCTACTCGTCTCTGATGGTCTTCTCCGTCATGAGTTTTGACAATTCGCCCGAGCCTCCAACGACAGGATGGAAGATGGTCGTCCTTCACCAACACCATGGTCCCGACGGCGAGCCCGGGTCCTTTGGAGCTTCGCCACTTGGTGCGCTGCTGGAGCGTCCCGATGTAGTCCATGGACCATCTCCTCCAAAAGTCTTGTTGAATTTGTTGTAGTTGTTGGAAGTGGGTCAATCTGTGAATAGGTACATCCTTGTATTCGTAGTCTGGCAACGAAGTTATCGATCTACCAATCAAGAAATGAGCAGGCGTTAAAATAGAATAATCCGTGTCATTATTAGATAATGGACACAAAGGCCGTGAGTTTAAAATTCCCTCTATTTGGACTAAAACAGTTAAAAATTCCTCGTAGGTTAACAAAGCTTGTCCTAATACTCTCTTTAGGTGAAATTTACAACTTTTAACAGCAGCTTCGTGTAATCCACCCATGTGGGGTGTAAGAGGGGGTAGAAACTTAAAAGTAATATTCTCATCTGAACAATTTGATATAAGTTCATCAGAGTGATTGCAAAGAAAGTCATGAAGTTCAATTAATTCATTATTAGCTCCATGAAAAGTAGTAGCGTTATCACTCACCATTTCACGCGGTTTACCTCTCCGGGATATGAACCTGCGAAGCGCCCCCAAGAATGTTTGTGACTCTAAACCTGTAACCAACTCAATGTGAACCGCCTTCGTCGCGAAACAAACAAAAATTGCAATGTAACATTTTGAAGTCTTGTAACCACGTCCTCTCCCGTTCCTTACTAGGAAGGGGCCAGCGTAGTCGATGCCCGTATGTAGAAAAGGGGGAGACGGGGTCACTCTTGCTGTAGGTAAGTTGCCCATGATAGGGCGGAAAGTGGTTGGTTTTACTCTAAAACAGGTAACACACTTGTGTACTATTTTAGAGGCGAGAGACTTACCATGAGTTGGCCAGAATCGTTCTCTTACCGAAGATAAGAGTAACTGAGGACCAGCGTGTAATAGTTTTATGTGTTCGGTTTGCATGATGAGTTTTGTGAATGAATGTTTATGATGAAGTATCATCGGGTGTTTTTTATCTAAACAATAGGTAGAATGAGATAGTCTGCCACCTACTCGAATTATTTGGTTTTGAAAAAAAGGAGCTAGACATAAAATGTTTGACGATTGTTTTAATGGTTTTCCATTTTTTAACAAATCATATTCTACGGGAAAAGACTCAATTTGAGCATGTTTTACAAGAATTTGTAAAGAATTATTTATTTCGATTATACTTAGAGGTTCCGTGTTGATTGGACCCTTTAGGTTATTTATAAATCTGCGGATGAATGCAAAAACTCGAATGAGTTTATTTGCATTGGACCATCTTTGAAATAATTTTGTGTAAAAATCATTTATTGGTATGTTACTAGAACAATGACAGTTCAAATCAGTGTTTGATTCTAAGTAATTAGTGTTAATGACTTTAGGTATTGGCCATTCACCTTTCGGTTGTGAAAGCCACGGTGGTCCTAGCCACCATAAACTGGTGTGTGTTATTTTGTTTGCTTGAATGCCCCGGGTAATTAAATCCGCGGGATTTTCCCCCGAAGCAACCCAATGCCAAGAATTTATTTTAGATAAATTTCTTATCTCTTTTACTCGATTATTCACAAATGGTATTAATTTATCGGTTGAAGAAGTTTTTATCCATGACAGTACCACATTAGAATCAGACCAAAGATAATAATCATTTATTTTACATGATAATGCATTTTTTGTGTCATTGTACAAGTTAGATAACAAAGTGGCTGCCCTAAGCTCGAGTCTGGGAATAGTCTCCTTCCTTGTTACGCGTGATTTAGCGCAGAGCAAGCGTATTAGAACAGTACCTGCCTTATCAATCGAGCGTAGGTATATTACAGCGCCATAGGCGTTCATTGAACTATCTGCAAACCCATGCAACTCGATGTTTACGTAATCGCAAATGACAACATGCCTAGGTATGGCTATAGAATTTAAATGAATTAAGTTACTGTGGAATTCTTTCCACTGCTCGCATAGAGAAATAGGTATGTTCACATCCCAATCAGACTTTATTTTCCATAGTGATTGGATGATTATTTTTGCTAAAATGATGACCGGTGCTAACAAGCCTAATGGGTCAAAGATTTCGGATGCAATGGATAAAACCTTCCTTTTTGTTATGATACTTGGCAATGGATTGATTTTAATTGAATAGGCAATATAGTCATTATGACTGTTCCACACAAGACCCAGTATTTTTACGGGTTCCTGTGTAGGTAGGGATGTGTTATGTATTGTGTCGGTGTTGGAAGTACTTACTGCATTTAGGATCGTACTGGAATTCGACTTCCATTTTCGTAGATTGAAGTTTGCGGTGCGTAGAATGTTTTTAACCTGCAGAGCTGTCTGTATTACCTTCGACTGATCGTTCCCCGTATGTAACATGTCGTCCATGTAAAAGGAAGAACATATAACGGCGGCCGCTCCTGGAAACTTATCCTTGTTCTCGTCTGCTAGTTGTTGTAAACATCTCGTCGCTAGGTGGGGAGCACTTTTGAGACCGAAGCTCAAAGTGGTGAGAGTGTAGGTATGTAGTATATCGGTAGGCGATTCGCGCCAGAGTATGCATTGTAGGTTTTGTTGGTTAGGATTTAGGTATATAAACCTGTATAATTTTTCTACGTCTGCATTTATAACGAATTTATTTTCGCGAAATCTTAGTAGAATGTTAATGAGTTTGTCTTGGCTGATTGTACCTGTATACTGAATATCATTCAAGGATATACCCGAGCTCGTTTTAGACGAAGCATCGAAGACTACCCTGAGAGGGGTAGTGGTTTTTTCTAAATTGACTATGGCATGATGCGGTAGATAGTTGCAGGACTCAGAAACATTTTTTTGTTTAATCATATGTCCCGCTTGGTTGAATTCGCGCATGAAATTAACATATTGTTGTTTAAAAATAGGATTTTTTTGAAACTTTGATTCTAATGATGTAAATCTTTTGTAGACAATATGTTTAGACTGTCCGAGAACAGTTGGTGAAGCTTTCAGAGGGATACTAACTACGAAGTTACCATCAGACGTACGAGTGTGGCTTTGAAATGCCTTTTCACACTCTGTGATCTCATCATGTGGAAGTTTCGTATTATTTGTCTCCCCCCAAAAACTACGAAGCTCGTTTGTTTGTTGAATGAAATTACAACGAGTTTCGTTAGTAGGTATGGATGAGTTTAATGCGCCGGACACTACCCATCCGAATTGAGTGTTTTGTAAAATGGGTAGGCCCTTTCCTATTTTGTATTGACCTGTACAAAGTAATTCATAGAATAACTCCGCGCCTAGTAAAAGATCGATTTCGCTAGCTTCAAAAAAGGTTGGGTCTGCTAACGGGTATCGTTTTGGTATTTTAATTTTTTCAACATTTGCATGAGGTATCAAATTACAAATTGTAGGTACAATGAGACAAGACACGTTGGTAGTGAATGTAGAAGTTTGTGATAAAATTGTTAAGTTACTGGAATGTGTGATATGCGTTATTTTTTCGTTAAAACCTAACACTTGCATATTTATCGGTATTTGTGACAACTTTAGTTTATCAAAGGCTCTTTGTGAAATGTAATTAGATTGCGAGCCTGAGTCGAGCATGGCCTTTAGAGTGTGTGATCGATTATCGATATCCATCACACTCACTAGCGCGGTAGATAAAATAACTACCTTATTTTGCACTAGGTTAAAATCATCGGTATTTTTGGTTAATTGTTTGTTAGTGTGTAGACTAACTGAATGGCTCGGCTCGGAAATTACTGGTTGTGGATTTAGAGTTGATGGTTGTGTACTGGTTGACGATGATGTACTGGTAGGTGTGGCACTGGCTATGTGTAAAAGTGTGTGATGCTTACCTTTACACGTTCTGCAGTGGCTCGCTCGACAATTAGGTAAAATATGACCTGACCTTAGGCAGTTGTTGCAGAGACGTAGGTTTCTTATCACTTGGATGCGAGACCTAACGTTCAATGCTAGGAACTTTAAACATTGGTTGATGTAATGTGAGTTTCCACAATACGGGCATCGGCTAAAACTGGTAGATGAATCTGGTACCTTATTGTTCTGGATTGGGTTGGACGTGGTTACCATGGCCTTCCCAGTTGACTGTTGCTTCGCTTGTCCTTGATCACTCGACTGGTCGGAGGAGCTTAGAGACTCCAGCAGATCGGCCCGTGAACGCAGGAAGGTTTTGAAATCCTGTAACGAAGGCGTTTCCATTGAATTGGATTTTTCCTCCCATTTACGCAGTGTTTGTGGATCTAATTTGGGAGCTAAAAAAAATATGATAAGTGTGTCCCAGCTTTCAATAGGTATGTTTAAGTTTTTCAGCACCCTCAAGTGCTTCGATATATTGTCATTTAAGCCTCGAAGGGCACTTGAGGTAGCGGGCATCTGGGTAATTTGAAATAGTGCCTTGAGATGGTGAGTGACGAGCTTTTTAGGATTATTAAACCGCTCGCAGATTAACCTCCATGCCACCTCATGGCTTTCCTCGCAATAATCTAAAGAACTAATTACATTGAGCGCACCTTCTTTCAAACATCCTTTCAAATATTTAAATTTTTGTATAGGTTTTAAATTGCTTTGATTTATTAGCGCGTCAAAGGTGTCTCTGAATTCAAGCCATTTGGTTACTTCGCCGTCAAATGACGGTAACGCTATATCGGGAAATTTTATGTTTTCGTTATTATTTACTTTTTGATTAGATGTTTGAGGTTCAGGTGACGGTTTGTTCGATTTCATTGATGCCGCTAAATAAGTTTTGGCTAGTGCCATGTTTTCAAAAAAAATATTTTGCGTTAACTCCCTTTCTGCTAATTGTGGCTCCACATCGGAACACAATGTTTCGATTCGGTCCTGGATTTGATCGTATTCTTGGAAAACTTTATTTATTATTTCTAACCGTAGTTGTAAATCTAAACAACTTTCGGTGGATAACGGCAACACAAGTGAGGTTACAAATTTTTTGAATAGGGTTATTTTTGATTTTAAACTTCCCCGTTTTTTATTTTTCTCTTTTAATTCTTGTGTGTCTGTGCTTACTTGCTGAGAGAAGGAAGGATTAGCTTTAGATTCAGTCGACATTTCCAGAACCGAACACGTGGCCACGTTTTCAAAAAAAAATGCTAATTAATTGGCCTTGAACTATAAATTACAGGTAAATAGGCACAATTAAATTAATCTAATGTTAGACAGAATTGTCGTTAAAGGTAGGTAAAAAGAATATGCACGTGGTCGTGCCTAATTGCTATACAAAAAATGCCGATTAGAGGGAATTTTAACACTTTTAGGTAGGTAACGTAGAATGAATTTAAATTTTAATAGCTTGCACTCACTTACTTGAAAGGTAATCGATACTTAGGTAGGTAGGTATGCCTTGATGCCGACGCTCGGGTCCTTGCAAAGGCTCGGTATGGTCCGGATCTCGGTCTCGGAGCTTGAAAATAGGAATCCTCTTCTTCCAGATCTTCTCAATTATTGAAGATTGCGTTTGTTGTCCGTCCCCCCACAGCCGCGTAATTAGCCACGCGCCGCGCCGTGCACAGGTACACGCGGTGCCGCCAAAAATGCCACGCGCCGCGCCGTGTGCCTGGTTGTGCCGTGTTTTCGGTGGATCTGGACTCGTTCCCGGTTTCGACTTCTGGACCGGCGTTTCGGGGTCACCACATGTAAAATGATGCGACCTGGAATGATTGAAGAGGTTTATTGGGTATAAAGAGTAAGGAGTGACAAGTATGCGTCGGTCGGTGATTCCGAGCAGAAAGAGGGCGGGGTGGCCTCGTGACAACTATTTATGCCGCGTGCGCTGGTGTCGCACGCGGATATGGACGGAACTAATTAATTCTTGACGTTTATATATTAGTTTCGATGTTAAACATTAGATGGCGTTTAACATGCCCCACTGTGTGATAGTGATCAGTTGAGCTATCTGTAGATTGTTTGCAACAGTTTCCAGTTGCCTCAGTTGTTTCAATTAAAAATTTACCAGTAAATTTAAAAGTTTGTTAAGGTAGTTTCTTATATTTTTATTTGCAGGATTACTGAGAGTTTTATGACGGCAGACACGAAAAAATAACGCAGACAATACAGTTTGGACTACTTGAAGTTCGGATTTATTGCATCTCCATCAAATCAGCTCATGCCGATGTGTCTCATATATCTAGATTGGTAGATAGTCACCAGGTTCATCCATCACACTGAATGTTTTATTTTTGCGAATTAGTACCTTTTAAATATAATTTCCTACTTACTTAAGATTCTTTTAGTACTAAACTTGTAATAATAATTATAAATTAAACTTTACATTTACTGAATTGTGTCTTTTTATTTTGTTAAATTTGGATGAGAAAATGATTTCAACTTTACTCATTTAACCAAGTGCAAAGTTTTCCAATTTGTACCTTAGCACCTAGGTATTTTATATCAATAGAAAGAAAACTAAAGATAGTCCCCTTATTTATAATAGTCTGCTAACTTAAAGCATTGCTAATTCTCACTCTGTCTTCTTCTATTGACCTAATTCAGAATGAAAAATAATTATAAGTTTAAAAAACTAGAGAAACCGACTTCATTGCCAAACGGCTAAACCGATTTTAATGAAATTTGTTTGGGACAATCTGGACATAAGAATAACCTTCCAAATAAAAAAATAATTTTCTAAATCGGTTCATAAATAAATGAAGGAGGCATGCAGTAACAAACATTAAAAAAAATATTTAAAAAAAAAAATGCCAACACCGATTTTAATAAAATTAAAAAGAGACCATCCAATCTTGAAGCAGTGCCTTTCAGATAAAAAAATAGTTTTCTAAATCGGTTCATCAATTACGGAGGCATGCAGTTACAAACATTAAAAAAAATATTTTAAAAAAATGGCAACACCGATTTTAATAAAATTAAAATGAAACCAATCTGGAAGCAGTGCCTTTCAGATAAAAAAATAATTTTCTAAATCGGTTCATAAATGACGGAGGCATGCAGTTACAAACATTAAAAAAATTATTTAAAAAAAAATGCCAACACCGATTTTAATGAAAATAAAATGGGCCCAATCTGGAAGCAGTACCTTTCAGATAAAAAAAAAATTTTTCAAATTGGCTTACAAATGCCGAAGTTATGCGGTAACAAATATAAAAAAAAAAACAACCGAATTGAGAACCTCCTTTTTGATTGGAAGTCGGTTAATAACACTGTAGGCAGCCGTTTTAAGTTAGCCGACCATTATGAATAAGGGGGTTGATCTTAAAAGTAGGTAATTTGGCCATGGGGGTCTGAGGTAACGTTTCATTTTGGAAAAGGGGTCACTTGTCCAAAATAGTTTGGGAACCCCTGGTCTAGCTAGAGGACACCTATTCACTTTGGCCTTGAAGAGGGCCAGAGAGATGGTGGTATGAGATCATGCAATTCCTGACTACATTTTCCAAAATGCAACCTGAGCTAATGCAAATGAGCCTGTTTGGAACAAATATAGATTGTGCCCTGGAGTGACATAAGGCTTGAGATTACCCTTTTCCGAGTGATACTAATAGAACTCCATCGCGGTGACGTCAAGTTGATGCTACCACAAAAGTTAGATCCTCAATGATACACTTCGAGCCGAAGGGAGCCAGCGCTGGCGGGCGCCGGACTATTAATGCACAGATTAAACCTATTAAACTTTACGGCCGAGCATTTTTATTTCTTCTTATTTAAGGCCCCTTCCCTCTCTTGAGGTACCCATAAATCAGTTTAATAAGGAGTGAATGAGCCCCGCAAAATGAATAGATGGGCACCGGAAGGGCCCGGTGGGGGGGAGGGGGGAGGCACTAGGTGGATTAAGAGGGGGGTGTTCGGGGATGTTTGAAGTAGTTAATTCAGCAGCGGTTCCGAAGCCACAAGCCGCGACCTAGCGAGTTATTGCGCCCCCTCCCCCCCTCCCCCCCGCCTGCCCGCGCTTGCCCCTCCGGTCAGATGCGCGGGCCGGGACGCACTGCAAGCGATACCTTACAGGATTCATGAATAAGTTAGTAAATACCAACGTAAGAAAACACAAAGAAGAAGAATTGCATTCTCTTATTTCATTTCGCGATGAGAATTGTTAGCTCAAAGACATAAATGGATGCGTGCGCATCTTTTAACTTATAACCATACCACCTGCTGCCTGCTGTTAGGAGTCAGTATATCCCACGCTGCATGGGGTCGGCAGTCGGCACAACAGGATTTGTTAATCCACTCACCTCGACCATTCGTCATCTCAGTGCTCACTCCCTTCTTGCTCATGTCATCTTTGACACAGTCCATTCCTCTTTTCTTTGGTCTACCTCTCCTATTATAAATACCATCCACATCCATATCTAAATACTTGATAAATTTTCTTATTTTTATTTTGTGAATGAACAGTGAGAATAATAGAAATAAAGAGTTATAAGTAGGAATCGTCATCCTACACTGAGCGTGTTAGTTTGGCCCTTAGTCCCGCCATCACAGCTAATGCCATCAAACAAAACCACAAACCCCGAGCTTGGAGCCTGCGCTTGCTAAGCGGCATCTCGAATACAACAAAAAGCGGCCATGTGCGAATCGGACTCATCCATGAAAGGTTCCTTAGCAACAAGTAACTTAATATAAAAATTCTTGTAGTTCGTCGAAAGGTAAATTGCGGTTTACGATATCCCTAGATACCCCACCCATACGTATGGGTTTGATGAAAAAACATTTTTTGAGTTTCAGTTTCAAGTATAGGGACCCCCAAAATGTATTGTTTTTTTTTATTTGCGTTAAAATCTTAATGCGGTTAACAGAATACATCTACTCGCCAAGTTTAATCAGTCTAGCTCTTACAGTTTCGGAGAAAAATGGCTGTGACAGACAGACATGACGAATCAATAAGGGTTCCGTTTTAGCCATTTGGCTACGGAACTCTAAAAACGACCCGTTCATTCGAAGCCTCATTCATCGGAGTTCAATGCTAACGAAGGTAATCATGTGGTGATAGAGGCCTCAATAGTACCCAACTAATAATAGTACCAATACAAGTATAACAGTCGGCAGCACTTGAATGTATTTTATAGAATGAACCACTCGTACATTATAAGTTTAGTATCGCAGCATTACTTTAGTACTAATCTTAAGTATAAGGTGAAGGACTCTTGTCTGAGCAAATAGTAAACTTAGTGGCTCTGTGAGCAGTAGACCGCGCGAGCAACTTACTGAACTTTGAGGAGATATTCAGATCATCGCCAAATTTGAATGAAACCAATTTAAAGTTACTTTCCTGTCAAATTAAAAAAAGCGGCCAAGTGCGAGTCAGACTTGCCCATGAAGGGTTCCGTAGCAACAAGTAACATAATATAAAAGTTCTTGTATAGATAGTGCAATCCACGAATTTTTGATTTTCACCAAATTTTTTGTTTTTTTCTACTTTTGTGTAAAAATATTAATGCGTTTCACAGAATACTTCTACTCGCCAAGTTTTATCAGTCTAGCTTTTAAAGTTTCGGAGAAAAATGGCTGTGACATACACGGACAGACAGACAGACAGATATGACGAATCTATAAGGCTTCCGTTTTGGCCATTTGGCTATGGAACCCTAAAAACCATCAAAACCAACAAAAAATGATATATGCTTCAGCATTTATCATTTTTTGTTGGTTTTGATGGGTTTGAATGATTTTCGGTTTCATACCTTAGCCGAAAATCATCCTATATCAAGTATTCGCAATTAAAAAGTGCTCATTTTGATATAAGATTTATTTATTAAGCAAATAAGTTAAAATAACTATCTCTACGGCCAGGAAAAAAATAGGCACGTGTAACATGCAGGCAGCATGAGAACCCTCTCATGCTGCTGCTCTCAATCTAAATAAACTTTAACAATATTTTGTGTAAGTAATATCATTCGGTAATATACTTAATCGATTTTAATGACCAAGAGTTAAATAAATGGGACTGGAATCTATTGAAGTTTTTGACGACTCGAAAGTAACGTAAAATGTTACGAAAGTAACATTCTGGCAACACTGACAGGGCGTCCCACGGGCATGCCACATGGAGGGAAAGTACTTCGAATAAGATGGAACATTTTACTGAAAGAAATCATTTTTTTCTGGTGTTATTTGTATGTATACCAATGATTAAATACCTATAAAATTATTAGTAGGTATGTATGTATACTACTGTAGGTATGCATAAAATTATGCCTATTATAATTATTTTAACGAGAAAGAAAACTTTGACGGCGGCAGCAGCTCTTTGTTGACTTTGGTTCATAAAATCACGAAACCTAATCAAATCCAGTTGGTCAGTGAGTGAGGGGGGGGGGGGCGCTGGGGTGTAATTACTGTCATTTCAGTTCGTGAAAGGCTTTCAGGGCAGGGGTCAAACTGTTGCTTTTTTACGCCAGCCTGTGTTGTTTTGCGTTTGACTTTTTACCAAAACGACATCAAGTCGAGGTAATAAATGAGCCAACGCCATCTTAACGTTCTACATCGAAATAATGTCGACTGGCCTCTAGCTCAGTTGGTAGTAGCTCTGCCTTCTGCGCCGTAGGTCGTGGGTTCGATCCCCACCGAGAACAAATATTTGTGTGGTGAACATAAATGTTTGTTCTCTGTCTGGGTGTTATATTGTATTCTAAGTATGTATTTACAAAAAAAATGTATTCAAGTATTATATCAGCTATCTGGTTCCCATATTACAAGCTCTGCTTAGTTTGGGGCTGGGTAGTGTTGTGTGAATTGTCCACAATATTTGTTGTTTGTTGTTTGTTAATGTACTTAGATTCCAGGAAATGTAACCGAAATACTAAGACATGGCCGAGAATATCAATAATTGATGTCCTCCCAAAATAATGAGTAAGGAAGGGGCGAGGAGGGTGTGGCAGTCGTTGCGGGGTCAGCGCGCGCTGGTTCAGACTCGTTTCATTTGCATTTGCAAGGGAATAGGCACCCGCCTGTAATGCCTTTATAATGTGCAGTGCTGGCTGTCTGACTGTCTGGCTGTCTGTATACTATTGACATAATTAGCTTATTTTCTAGTCGGTACCAAACTACCGAGAGGCGGATTAACCAAAAGGGCTCAGCCTAGTCTGGGCTGTGGCCTGGCAATGTTCATAATATTTTTCTTTAATTACATGCTCGTCGAGTTAGGTAGGTAGGTTATGAATAGCAGCAGTAGCAGAATATAAAGTTTGATTTAAAAAACATCTAAATGACTACTTACACCATGTTTAGACATAGGATGTAGGTCTCTCACGTAGCATGTAAATGTAATTGATTCTTCGAACCCGTTTTTTCATAATACCTACTGGAGGAAAATGCTACACTACTAACCAGATAGGTGTGTGTAAAACCAACTACCTACCTGTACGTGAAACAGACTGTAGGGTAGGACCTACTACTGATACATACCGACTAGGTACGTACCGTCCATACATAATTTGTTTGGTGGGCTCCCTAACAGGTAAGATACGGCATCTAAAAGGCAATTTTCGCAGGACCGCAAAAGAGAATAAGAAATCATGCAATTACGGTATCAGAAGCGTAGAGAAAGGTACTTATATGTATAAGTATACCTACTATAGGCAGAGTAGGGAGAGGTTGGGATGTCAGAGCCGTGAGGGTGACCCTATCCCACCAAGTACCAACCATGTATCCAACGTATCCAACTTAGTAGCTACGTATAATGGATAGTGGCGTCACTCGGCGTCGGCGGGGTGAGGTGCCTGGAAGAAATTTCTGTATGCTGTATGCTGTTATGATGTAGAATGTGATGATGATATCATCATCATCTACACATTATCTTACGGATATCCGTAGAAAACCTTTGACCAATTGTCTTTAATTTGGCTTACACAAACCTAAATTCTTTGCAAATTTTTCAAAAAAGTCCTAAACGTAGGTACTTTTTATACTATGTTCAAAATTGCCTGGTAGATAAGTTTTTTGGTTTTTATTTAGATTATTTTTCCTATGTGTCAAACATGCGTTACTTCTGGATGTATAATTTTGCTTCAAACACAATTTTATAAAATATTATTGTAGTTTGGCTTCGTAACTATTGCCTTTCAAGCGTCGACATTTTATTTAAATCTTACATCGCTCGTATTTGAGTGGCTATAATTATATAAAAAGTTGCAACATTGACAGAAAATTTATCAGCTGTCAATTGAAAGCAATTCCCTAGGGCTGAAAAGTATTACTTTCAACCCGCTCCTCAGGCAACTTCAAACCTACTTTGCGAGTGTGAGTACTGATAAAGCTGGCTTCGGCTCTCCGTGATCTACACGCTAAAGTGTTTCAGTTTGACAAGTTGTGTCAGAATGCTCTTTGAATCCGTCGCTGTCCGTTATTCCCGAATCCCGCCAGCTCCTCTCTCAGCGAACGGAGTGTCGGCATGACAGCCTGACAGCCTGACAGCGTCACGGCCGCGAGATAAAAGCCTTTGAGACAATCTCAAGGTCACTCCACTCCACTCCACTCGGAACTTTAAACTGAATTTGCGCTCGGAACGGAAATAACTTTGTCTGGAGAAGATAAGGCGCTGCGGGAGCATAATCCGTAATATAGGCATCGACATTTTATTGGTTTGTTTCTTTAAAGTTAAACATTATCGTTCAATGTAGGAACAAAGTATTGTTTAAAATTAACTTTTACGCGTATAGGAAACAAAAAAACAAACATACTAAATTAAAGTCGTTTATAAAAAGCACAAAGTGCACGAATCACTGAGTAGTTTTCATTTATTTTCTGAGTAAAATTAATTAAATTGAATCCACTCTTAACCCTAATGAAGTTCAAAATACTCATACCTAATTCCACAATTCAGCTCACAAATATAATTGAAATATTTGGGCCTTTCATTCGGGTTTAATTAATAATGGAGCCGGGAATGAATGTGCCAGCACTTATATCCGCGGCGGCGGCGGCCGTGTCGGTTCGATCCGTCCAGCGCGACGGTCGCGCCACCCCCAGCGCGACGGTCGCGCCACCTCCAGAACGGCCCTTTCTCTTCTCTTTAACATTTCATTGCAACTTTCGGGACGGGACGGGACGGTTCAAATTAATTCTTTTCATGTTTATCTTCTACCCTACCTGGCGGTAGGGTAAAGTTCTGGAAGTCGTTTTAGTTTTATTATAATCTTGTAGGGTTGTGTTGTGGCTGCCAAGCGTCGCCTTTTTTAGAACAAGAAATAATCTGATCATGAAAGGGACTTTTAGAATTCAAAGTTTCTTTGGTTTTAAAAACAAAAGGATGAATGAATTAACATCATTGCAGAATATATATTTAGGAAATATAAAGGGGACGGGAAAGTTTGTGAGTGAGTACGCTAGTTCCCATTCATCTCCAAAACAGATTTGGATTAATTTTGTAAACACCGCGATCTTGGTGTTGGCCTCAGGAAGCTCTTACTTTATCATAATTATCATACTACTTATAATATGCCTCAGCGATGTTGGCATAATTGGTCCAACTTTATATTTTTTTTTGTAATGTTTTTTGTTTTATTTAAATTACAAACGTGTCGTCGCTATACAGGGTTATTCATTATTACCTGCAAATACTCAGGAATTAGGTTCAACAAATAAATTAAAAAATCCCGAGAAAATCGATAAAAAAATATCCTTTGGAATCACAGAGCACCAAACACGCTTTTGCTTACGCAAAATAGAGGGAGCATGATGACTTATTACTAAGAGAACCAGTGTCGCCAAACTCATACACGTAAAAACAAACACACATAGAAATAAAAGTTATGATTGGTCGAAAAAAACGTTAAAAAGGACCTAAAACCAAAAAAATAATTTAATTGATAATAAACCTTAAAGCTATCGCAACATGGTTCTAAACTTAATAAAATAAACAGTGCTAAAATGAAATTCTACTTACCAAGAGATGGCAGCTTTCATTCAGTATTTTTTTCTTTTAGTCTCTATTTAATTGTAATAAGATTGATAATACAATGGCTGTTACTTGATTGACAACAAAACAAAGCTACTTGACGCTAGATGGCGTTATAGAAAACAATTCTGTTAGTCTTTATCCACAAGGTATAAGATTCATAATACAATGGCTATTACTTGACATAGCCACTCACTTAGTGATGTACCAATGCGGATACAAGACAAATGTATCGACATCGATGACTACCTACCTTCTTCTTCTTATCGTGTCACTGGTTTTTTCGAACCAAGTGAGGTGAAAGGATTTTAAGTGCGCCTCAAAGAGGCTCCTTTCGTGCACTTATTTTACACATATTTTCGAACTATTTAAGTTCTATGGCATGCCCGGTTTCCCCACGATGTTTTTCTTCACCGTTTAAGAGCACTGGCATTGTGTAAATAAATTTTTGGGCAGAAAACCTCGTTGGTACACGACTGGATTTGAGCCCACGACCTAGATCGGAAGGTGGGGCCGCTACCACTAGCCCACCAGCGCTCTCACCTACCTACTGATGTATAACGATCGGTAGCACGTCAGGTTATATTTATGGTGGTCAAAATAAAAGCTTTTCTTATCTATCTTTCTTTATTTACCCAATCAAATGTTTACAACTCGTAAAATTGTTTAATTAACTGTTTCAAATATTGTTTCTTTTTCTTCTTGTGTTTTCTTTTTCCTGTTGCATCGATACATTTATTTTGAATATCGGAAAACTGAAACCAGAATTATTATGTTATTTCTTCAAAATATTTCTGTAATTTTCATCTTACCCAGTCACTGTGGGCTATAAGAATAAGAAAAGAATCAGAATAATAACAGAATAATACATTCAGAATAAAATCATCACTAAAGCAAGAAAAAAAGTCAGCTCCCTAAACCTAACTATTTATATGATCAGAACTAATAAAGTATTCGATAGCACATTCATCACTTTATTGGGGTACAGCCCTAATTGAGTAGCGAAAGTTGAGATTTATAGAAACGCGACCTTAACGAATATCATTCACAGTCTATTTTTGTTTGATGGTTTTGCATTCTAAACAAAACCAATTTAAGCAATAAAATAATACTAACCTGTGATACGATATGCCCCCTTTTGTTAAATTATTGGTTCGGCTATCGTTTTAGCACTGCAAAACAGCACAATACAGCATTTTTATATTTTTTCGTGTTTTTCTCAGTTACGTTTCTTCTGACAGACTTCAAACACGACTAAACAAAGGAGGGCTTGAAGTCGTGGTACTGCGCGTATTTGAAGCGTGAGAAGGTCGTCTACATACTAGTTCCATTTGGAATCATTGGCGCCTGACCTATTTTGACCTTTGATCCGCGCCCGCGCGCCGTGAGTGACACTCTGCGTTCAGTCACCGCCTGGGTAGGTCATCGTCCTGTTCTCCATGGCAATCATTAAGCAATAGCCATAAAGAAATTAATAAAAATAAAATTATGATACAAAAACTTAAATCAAAATTTAAAAAAAATCATTTCATAAATATTTTTTATTTTATTTGTTGAACCTAATTCCTGAGTATTTGCAGCTAATAATGAATAACCCTGTATACGATAACGCTTTATTTCCGGGAAGAACGATTCTGAGATCTTACTGACTTCCCGCGATCTTAACAATGTCGTCGGTCCATGCATCGGGCCATCCTACGTTTTCGTTTTCCGGATCGTCGTTGCCATTCTAGAACCTTTATTCCCCAACTGTTGTTGGTTCGACGAGGTCTACGAACTGCCCATTGCCATAATCAATTATCTACTAATATTTAATTAATAATTAATTAATGGCATAGATTTAATAGTTAAACAAACAGTCAATGAAGTGTAACCAATTGTATTCACATCAGCAGATACGGCATCGGTAATTGGGAAAATTCAGTGATATATCGTATTGTAAAGTGTGCAAATTATGAAAGAATCAATGCTACAATGATAATTAAACACGTGCATAGGGTATCTAGCATGTATAAGTTTATATTCCCGTGGAGAGCGAACTAACCGGAAATAAAGAAAAATGGGATAAGTTTTAAATAAGCAGGATGTGCTCGTTAAAATAATAAATGCATCATAAATGAGGTCGTTTTGGCAACGTGCTCCAAGAAATACTAAGAGCAAATGGATGGCTAGTTCAAGATAATAATGCACTAAACTTGAGAATGGATGATGTCGCCAAGCCGCGCCTTCACTCACAATCACTAGTACCACTTATAGATACGCAGCTGTAGGTAGGTACCGCCGCATTTGAGCTAGGTAATGTACTTGCCTCAAACGTGTACTAAGTACGAGAGTACGGAGGAGACGGCTTATTATAGTTTTCCCTGGAAATGTGGGCATGCAGTATTTTATTTATTATTTATCTCCGTGTTTTGTTACAACAAGAACAGCTTATGTATTTTGTATCCTGATAGTATCTAGGTACTATTCAAGACACCTTACCCACGTAATTACTATCATAGCTCACATTGTGTAATTAAATAATTTTCCAACAGCATTTAAAAGTTGCCAAATCTAGCAAACCCCGGCAGAGTTGGCAGCAATACCTTGCGCCGAATAAATCCTTGCAGCCGATCCTATAAAGTCAGCGCTTTATATTGGAAGCCACGCGATGAAATCGAGTGTAAAGCAAACCTACGCGGCCGCCCCCCACGCCTTCACGAGAGGGGGGAGGGGGGGGAGGGGGGGGCTCTTCGAGGGCGGAAGAAGGCTTTAGCTTTCGTTTATCATTGTATGAGATCGTAGTTCGTGAACAATATGCGTCAAAAAAAAACTTCGATTGGTATAGATTGTAATTAGGACAATAATTAATAGATCCTTAAACAAAAGAACAAAGTCAAATGTTTTTCTTCAAAAGCTTTCTTAAATCTTGAGCTAAGTGGATGCGAAGGATTCAATAGTCTAGTTTAGGGTACTGACACCGAGTGGAAAATTGTCACAGTAGGTTTTCTTTGTACTAAGTTTTAAAATGAAGTGGACGAGTGAAGTTTTATTTTCATTCTTCATAGGAATTAAAAATGAGTTGTTTCCGAGTGGAAGACTTGAAAACATGTTTTCCTTCATTTTACTATTTCACCCGTGGCCACATTTTTGTCACAAACTGCGTAGTAAACTGTCGTTTTCATGTATTGGTTTAGTACGACGAGTATCAACAAGAGGTAAAGCTGTAAAGTGTTTGTTTTATTTTGTATTTTTTATCCGGTAAATATAGCATGCAAAAGGGCCGTTAGACCGGTGTCACCTGCCGGCCGCGGAGTGAGGCTAACAGCGGGCCCACTCCCGCATCAGCGCCGCGTCTAGCGCCCCGGGCCCGGAGTCCGCACCGCCGCCGCCGCCGCCGCCGCCCGCGACACTCACTCAGTACCGGTGGGTATCGGCCCTAAGGCTGTTCCATCGTGACGTCACGTGACGGAACACTCACTCAATTCAGTTGATCTCATCCTGCCTCACTTCATTTTCGACTGATCGCGCCCCATCTTTTCTTGCCATGTCGTGTCGAATTTTGTCTTTCACGTAGAAAATCTCTCATCTCGAAAGATCTATGCTTCTTCACAAACCGTAATAATTATATAGGTATAAAGTTGGCTCGGAATACGAATTACTTATAATGATAATCAAAACAACGCGAACCAGTTACACAACCGATTATCACAGTAAATATTAAGGGCTGTATTATCATATAAACTCGATTTGATTGTTTGTTTGTTTGCACTGAATAGGCTCTGAGTCTAAAAATTACATACCTATACTACTAAACCGATTTGAAAAAATCTTTCACCGTTGGCAAAGTACACCATCCCCGGGTGACAACGGTTATTTTCAAAAAAAAATCTTCCATCGCGTGCTATGCTGAAACTATAAAAAAATGATTAGAATATTAAAAAACATTATCAATATCCAAACAAACTAAGCGATACCATCTGTCCAACTATTGTAGTAATGACTATCTTTTATCTTATAAAAGTTGATAGAAATGCCGACGTTCTACCGCTTGAGGAGGTATAGCCCGGTCGCGTCGTGACGTGAGACACGTTCTTTTTAGTCCATAGTTAATTTCCTTTTCTAGGTCATTATTGGGTTGGATTTGTGGTTTCCTTTGGATAAACACAATCCCAAACTCATGAGAAGGTCTGATTGAACCAAAAGTTAGAGCAGTGCCAAATTAATAGGTAAGTAGCAGGAGCCTAATTCTCGGTCCTACCGAGATTTTCAATGTCCTAAAATACACATTGGCATTGCACAACCCCGCACTTTTTCTACGTTTTCCGTATATCATAGCCGTCGAGGTTTCTACGATGAGGTCGTCGATGAATTACTCAAGGAAATCTGCTATTCTCTCTTCGAAAAGAAGCAATAAAATAAAATGGCAAAAAGATCCGAGATGAGCCGAGAACTAGGCTCCAGGAGCGGAAGGTTTGTAATGCTAGTCGGAGCACAAGTTGAGATACAGGGAATTATAATCAATCTTAGTTGATCATGTATCTCGTAGTAAACTCACTCATTACTTTTGAACTATAAACAAATAAAGGAATCGAAACAAGAAACATAGATCACTGCTGATTCTTTATTTTTGTAAAGCAAAATTAATATCAGAGCGCTATACCTACCTACTAGGAGGCGACCTATGTCAATATTCAGTTTTCAATAACTTAACAAGGGAGCCTAAAATCACAGCACAAATTGTTTCAGTTAAGTATTGCGTCCCCTAAAAATTGGGTCAAGCTGGTTTAAAGCCGGCTGCCCTGCTTGTTTTGACAATGGCTGTTATATATTTTACCAGCTGCGACAAATAATTAGGTCAACCTATGGTGACTCCTATACAGTTTTGGCAATGTTCTACAGTGGTAATACCGTCAGGTTCCACTGAAGCCACGAATTTAATTACATTAAAAGTCGCACCGAAGGAGATACAGTACGAGACGTTTTTTGAAGTTGTAAGTGGCCATGGACAGGCACTCTAGACAAAAAAGAAAGATTAAAATTAGCCAAGTAGGTCGGTATACTATTTCTGGGACCCACACGATGACGATTCGTTATTTCAAAACAAGAGCGAGCGAATAAATCTAATTAATAAACAGTTTGCAAATTATTGGAGCTGTTAATATTGGGATTACTTCTGGATAAATTAGTTGATGGCCGCGATTGCAGAATAATTCCATCTCCCAGGCAGGTCCGTGTGCAGGTTGGCAGACAGGCAGACAGGCAGGCAGGCAGGCAGGCAGGCAGGCAGGCAGGCAGGCAGGCAGGCAGGCAGGCAGGCAGGCAGGCAGGCAGGCAGGCAGGCAGGCAGGCAGGCAGACAGGCAGACTGGGCCACTCTCACGGCACGAACTACATTATGAAAGCTTACACTATTCATTTCATAATTACGGTTTATTAGTAGAGCCACAGAGACAATATTTGTGGCTATTAAACTTTTTATTCACCGTTTTATAGTTTGATTGTTTTTAAATACTTTGGCAGATTTGACTGTTATTAATTTATTTTATTTTATTATATTTTCTTGGAAAACAAACAGCTTAATTAACTAGAAACATAATGGTAGTATAAAACAATTTAAGCCAAAAAAGTTTTCGCTAGTAAAACACTTATAGATAATACAAATAATTATATAAATGAAAATAATTATAAAAATCAACCTAGTTTCTAATATAACATAATTTACTCATGATGGAAAATTAAAAGGTTTTGGTAGATATTCTAGATATTACGCATTAATTTATGTAATTAAATAGACCCTCAACTAATAGCATGCTCTCCCTAACAGCTGGAGCCCTGAATCCAGCCCTGGCGAGGGAGGCATTGTGCTGAGTAATGGCGCGTTTTATTGTGTCCACTCGTGTCGGGGATTTAAGTGAATTATTGAATGCACATGCATTCATCTAATGGGACCACAAACGGTTAACTAGTTTAGTTTATTTCATTAAAAACCTGGATATCCTTTTTGGATTGCATTTTAATTGAGTTTCAGATTGATGACTGTTGTTTCAAAAAATATCTTATAATTTGTCTAGATGATTATTTTATGATACTTAGATATTTTATAATAATGGTTATAAAGTATGTTACTCTTGTAAGCATCATCATTATTATTTTGGTACATGCATGAATTTCGATTCCAGTCATACAAGATTCACCGTAGGTAAGTTACGAGACTGCAGATAGTTCTAATGTCGCATCCCTCAAGATCGTTTTGTAATTATCAATCTAGAATATAATCGGTGATCGTCCCATACGTATGCCTAAGGCATTAGCACAGCACTAGGCACACTTACCTTCAGCGTGTTCAGTGTACAATAGATTAGTGTGCTGCCAAGTGCGTGTTAGTGAGCGGCAGTAGGTTACCGAGCCAGTGGCACAGAGGGCGCGGTATCGACCGCGGGCGCGGGGTGCGGGGGAGAGGGGCGCGGGGCGAGGGGGGAGGGGCGCGCGCTCGCCGCGCTCGGATCCGTCGACTCATCCACGGCTCCGCGATATGGTAATGACGACACGAACCACGATGCCAACTGTAGCGAGCTCTCGCACCGATAACAATGAACCTACAGATTACATTCACTCGCTCAAGGTTCTTTTGTACAACTTGCTGATGGAACAAGCATCACCCACCCGATGGTAAGATCCACGTGAACTTGCCTTGGTGGTGTTCCGACTGAAAGAACCAGTGCGGTGTTCCGATTCCAAATCTAGACTGGAATGATTGAGAGAACTACAATTGAGCATGCCCGACGCATGATGACCTGCAGAACGCCTGGTAATATTCGTCTTATAGTGCAGGAGCCAACAGTCAGATTGCTTGTCGACGTAATACGAAGATGAAACCCATGGCAGCTCGACCGCGAGTGATGCTGATTCCGAATCGTTGAGAAAAAAAATAGTCTATGTTTACAGAAAGTACCAGAAACTTTCATTTTCCGGTGAAAAATAAGGGGCATTTACATCGACTTTTGGATAAAATAAGAATATATTCACAATAAAATACACGCTTATTCGGCCAACAAACTCAATCTGCCATATTGTACCTTAGTTATTTCCCATAAGGGCTATGGATCAATACATTATCCTTCGGCAGCGAGTCCTTCCCCCGGGAGTTCGTCAACAGTGCGCGATGCGCGATGCTTGCGATGCGATATCCTCTAAGCTGATGGCAGCCATCCTACTTTGCCATAAACTCTTAGCTTTACGACAAGTGCATTAACATTTTATACTTCCGCTAGCTGTGTTCTCATGTACGTCGCTTTCTTTTCTGGAGGCTTGGTGGCGGAGATTTTTGGCCACTCTATATTGGATTAGCGAAAAGAACATTGGGATGTTCTTAGAACAAAATGGCTCAGCGTCGTCCATCATTTAAACGTTTCATAACTTGATGGATTAGCAAACACAAAGAATGAGTTTCGAGCTCTTCGCTTTGATCTCATAGATCCTTCATTTTAAAGATATTGCAAGTTTGCCAAGTGGAAGGAGAAATGATATGATTTTTTGTTTCCATCGGAAATTGCTGTCCTAATGATGAATCTCAATTAGTGTATGTATACATATATTATGTTCATCTCCAGGCAGTGTCGTTGCGGTAGGTACCTACTGCACACAGCACGGCACAGCACGGCACAGCACGGCACAGCACGGGGCGCGAACTCCATACGAACATCTCTATGATGGCGCGACCATTCAGCTCTGCCTCTGTTCTTACAATACTGCAAGGTTTAGGGACCGAACAAATAGTAAGTATAGTTATTCTGTGGCAGCGTTGTATACTTATACAAACAATCGATCAAGACCAACACGACTTTTGAGAGGTCGACAATCATGAAGTTTTAGTTACAATAATATACTTTTCAACCACTTTATTATTAAAATACAACCACAACAAATAAGCTGTCAGGATTTTTTTATTTTTAAGTTCAAAAGTTGTTCCAGAAACAGCAGCTCTAATAAATAATGAGGACAAGACAAGTATTCACAAAGTAGAGAGTGTGCGCTATGGTGCCTCTATTGTACAGATGAAGCTGCGTTGCGACGAACACGAACAATCGCACAGCTTACTTACAAACGGCAGTCATCATTCATAGCCATTCCTATAAAGATTTGGCATCGAACATCGAATCTGGATCCAAAAGTTACGAGGAAGTTATCAAAACAGCAGAATGCTTTACAATTTAATTTCGCTAAGTTCAGTTCCAATCGACTCTACAGGGACGGGTCGGTAATTACTCCATTGAACAACTCAAATTGCTAATGCACTGATGTTGTGCTACAGTCACGTTAGGATAATGGACTCAATGGCTGAGAGGTAGCCCTCATAATGGCTTGCGAGTTGCGAGCGCGGGGCCCAAATCTCATTTATGATGTACACGAGTGTTTACAACGCGCCGCGGCGTGGGGCGAGCTCGTTTGGAGCTGCAGCCAATGTGCACATCAAGCGGATGCAAACCGACATTACTCAAATGTCTTCATAGCAACTCGCCTCTTGAAATTCATGAGTGTGCGGTACGATACATAGTTGAAATTGCGAGTCCGCTGCATGTGTCCACCGCAGCAGCAGCTCGGTATGGTGTCGGTGCCGGCGCGCGCTGACGCGATACGCGCTATGTTATGTACATATGCCTACTTACATGTACGCGGGTGAGAGGGTTCTAATTGAATTGTTAATCTCGGCAACTCCCCGAAGCTCGATCGCAGCTTTCGGCTCGCGTTAAAAATTCACACCCATTTAGAAGATCATTTGTGCATGATGAGTGGAACGAATAGAATCAGCTATAGGTACCTATATAGTTCCTCGAGGGAAATATGTACGAGGTGATGCCGAGTGGTTTTACAAATAAATGTTATAAATCTTAGAGGATCCGCGCAGATCCCGCGAGCTCGCGTCAGCGTGATCTGTGGCGCTACTCCGCGAGGGTCGGCTGCGGCTCTGGACACGCACCTGAACAAACAAACTACATTTAATTTTATACAACAACATTAAAACATTTAGGAATGTGCGCCGCGCTCGGTGTCTAAACATAACTACAAAACCGCAAACCTCATTTTTGTTTCAGTACTTACATATAACTTTAAAAATATAGCAGTTGGTCGTGCAATGTTTGTAGGGCGTAATTAAACTGTTTTATATTGTTTTGTCACGCTTCCCAGACTCCAGTGAAACAACAAACCGAATAATATATTTCAATAAATTCGTTTGAAAGATTTCAGAATATTCCATTTATGTAAATTGGAGAAGTATTCGCGCGTGAGTACAATTATTGGATCGGTTGGAAAGCTCCGAGCGAGGCGCTCTCTCGTCCCCAGTGATACAAGTGATGAGCGCCGCTTACACGCTACAGGCTGGTTCAAACTTAATTAAATGCCTAGCAACAAAACAAGCATTGTCATCACCCCAGATGAAACCAAAACCGATTTAAAATCACATAAGGGCGAGCATTAAAAATCTAATGCAAAAGTCCAACCATTTAAAAAAATATTTCGTGAAAATAAACGCAGTTGATAATAATTCATTTCATTGAGGAGTTTTGATTTATCATTTTTGATTCTAAAAACATGCAACATGGAACAACCTGTACAAAGACATTTTGTACCCGAACACGCATCGGTGCTCAGTGACGCGGAATCCGTATAACTCCCGGACCCTTCCCTAATACTTATTCTCTCCTAATAGCCGAAGACAATTGGGAACGGTCGGCGGCGGCGGCGGCGGCGGCGGTGGGAATGGTCGGCAGCGCATGTGTAATCCAGCGCGACCCTACGCGCGCTGGATTACAGCCTCTGGGACGGCGGGATAAGGATCGCTAGCGACATGCCGACCGAACGACCTACGCCGAACGAACCTTACACATGGTGTTATAACGCGGGCGACAGGTGAGTTGAGGGCGTCGAGAGAGGACGGTCGCGGGCGGGTCGCTATCGCTATCGCTATCGCTGCGCTGTGCTGTGATGAATGGCAAGGCACCGCCGCGCGCCTTTCCATCTAATATTAATACAAACAACTTGCTTCACGCCGGATATTAGCCGTTCGGATTAATAATTAGGGTAATCTCCTCTGGAATCTTAAATGAGTAACGCTAATGGACGCTATCGTCTGCGCCGAGTTCGTCTACAGTTTATGTATATAGCGTGATCCGAACTTTACCGCTTAGCTATCTACGGATACTTCCGTTGATATCGGGATCGCGACTAATAATGATCTAAAGTTGGCAGAATATATTTGAAATCAAGTTGGTGAGTAAGATGCGACGGAAGAGGTGCTGGTTCGGTGGTTTGTGTCCTACGAGACAAATGTTTGAACAAGGTGCAAATATTGGTTCTAGATCTGTCTCATGTGGTACTTGTGATAGCTACAGTAACGAACAGGATTCAAAGCTAAGCGGAAGAAAGTCCATTACTGATAGCTTATTTCCCAGGACTTGCTTGAGTAACAAACAACAAAATCTTACGTCTATAGCATTGCGCACATCTATGCGCTCTGCGGTGGCGATCAGTGAAACACTGACAGCATGTTGTCATAATATTTGATAGCGTTTCGATATGATTGTGTGTTATGTATGGTTTTACTTATTTGAATAAAGATATTTTAGAAAAATCTAACAGCCAATGAATGATCTATGAACAAAGACTATGTGTATGTATAGCTTCCACTCCGAGCTCTTCTCTTGAAACGCCGACATTCAAGGATTTATTTATTTATTATTTATTATTTATTTAATTAGAACGGTCTTGAGACCAATAACACTAATTAATTTACATTTCCATAATTTAACAATAGGTAATATACAATCATAATACATAATTAATTAAACATTAAAGAAAATTATTACAAAAAAAAACGTTTAGCATGTCAAATTAGGTACATTAGGTCAAAATCTATCTTTCGTTGAATAAAATAATAATAACAAAAACAAAAAAACAAAAATTAAGTAGTCATAAAACAGTCACAAATAACATGGATAACAACAAGATAATATTAAGGATAATGTCAAGTTATAATAACAAAAAATTAAATTCTGTCTGTCTCACAGTACTTGAGGCATTCAGCCAAGATTTCCCTCCAGCTGTCTATAAATAAGTCACAGTTTGGGTTGGCTTTTATTAGGATAGCTCTCATTCATCTGTTCAGGATTGGAATCCATCTCATGAGGCCCATCATTCACACGCGAGCCCTTGAGCCCTGGAGAACTACTACATTATAAAGTTTTTAGATGTTTTTATTACGGTTTATCTCAAATAAAGGTTTTTTTATTTTAATAAATTGATACACTATTATATTTGCCTGCAGAGGATGTTGATGAGTCACTACAATATCTAAAACTTAAAAAGAAAAATAACAAAACAATAGGTATTATGTTTTTGTAATAATCATCAAAATTCTATTAAATATGCTAAAGACAACGAGGATTGACATATTTTCAATTACCCATAACGATGTTGCAAACGAAATAACGCTGAACAAAGAACAACGAAACTCTTCATTGAACTGCTTCATGGAACTTGAAGTGGGGGAACCGGGAACGGGGAACAAACAAGCAGTTTAATGAAAAGTTTCCGCCACTCCGTTAATGGATGGTAAATAAAATGGTGACATTTCCCAGCAGGATGGATACAAGTTCATGGCGAAGTGAGCCGCGGGAGTTGTGCACAAGTGTTGAGCTCAACTTTACTGTAGTCGTACTCGACGCGTAGGCACGAGGGTACGAGGGTACGAGGGTACGAGGGTACGAGGCGGTGGTTGCGGCGAGCGCGAACAATGGACGTGGGAACTCATTGTAGTTGAGCAGGCTGGTCGGCCCTGATAATGCAGCAGATGTTGCCGCTTTACCAAAACTTTAGATCAGATATACAGTGAAGCGAGCAGAACGACTTACACGAGTGTCGGCCACTTTGAGCCGTGGAACAACAGCCGCCCTGTGCCCCGTGTCCCTCGCTACGAGTACCGCGCGCTCGAGCCGCGGGGACGGGCGGCCGGGGCGGCCGGGGCGGCCGGGGCAGCCGGGGCGGCTCAGCCGTCTCCGAGCTCTCGCCATCTGCATACCGTGATTAAATGTGCTGTTTTATGACACTGTAATTGGCCATTATATCAGTCAGCGCCTGACTGCGGTCCTGGGCAAGCGTGTGTGCGGTGGGTCAGTGGCCCTTTTTTTGTACGAAGTAAAAATGTCAAGTTCGAAAACTTTGAAATGTGCTAGCTGTAATGTGGTTATTAGCGAGTTACTGGCCTATTTACAAAATAAGGTTGATGTAATGGACAATGAAAGTATGGTGCGCATATGTGCATCTGCATATACAGTTGCAGAAGTTGAAGAAGGAAAATCATTGTTGTTCGATACGATTAAAACGAAAAAACGAAACATCTCAAGAAGGAAGGATGGAAAAATCCAAAGGGATCTAGAGGATATTATTGCCGTTCTAAAGGAAACTGACCCGGATGTGGTTCCGGTTTTTGTGGCCAGAAATTTGAATAAAATCCCAGTTTTTTGCTATGACCACTTGGATCCATCTGTATTGCTGAAAGATATTGTACGACTAAAAGCGGATATACAAGAGATAAAACAAACCTATGCTACTGTGAGCCAAATTGAGGACTTGCAAAGTAAATGGAGTAACTATCGACCTACCTCTATAGAAAGTAGTACGGAATGCAGGGTAAATAACATACGAGGTGCTTATTTACTTGACAGTGGGCCGATGGGATTTTTAACACCTAGAAATGAAGCATTTGCAGAGAAAACTGTATTTAAATGTGCTAGTAATACCCAGCAGCCAATGACTCAGACGCCGAATATTCTACTACCCTCATCTGATTCTGAGCAGCGCGTAACTGTTGTTCCTAGTAGAAGCGAGACCGAGGCTCAAGCTAATCGGCTCCGCTCGGTACGAGTAACCCCTCCTAAGCAGAGCGTGGCGCAGGCGCACTCACCCGACCGTGCGAATACTTGCGCGCCCTCTCGCTCTCATACTGTGGATGCACGCGCAAGTGAGACGAAACGCGCTCCGGCGCTTGCAGTACGTAATAGTGATAACGGGATTACCTCAGCTGAGTTATGTTTACAAAACTCGTCTGCTACAACAGCTAGAAAGTTGTCGTTTGCAGATTTGGCGGGAAATGGAGACGAATGGATAAAACCTAAGGAGGATGAAAAATGGATTCAAGTTCAGAGAAAGCGATTGAGGAACCGTTTTGTTGGAAACTTGGGAAAAGCTGAAGCGAGCTCCACCAGTAAATTTAAAGCTGCCGATATGAAAGTACCGTTATTTGTATCAAATGTTCACAAAGCTGTATTAGAATCAGATATAGTAGATTATATTTATGAAAAAAACAAAGGAACGTGTGTCTCTTTTAAAGATTGACATGAAGCGACAAAGAGATTATAACTCGTATAAGATGTTTGTGAACAAGCATATGATTGATATGTTCTTAGATGACAAACTTTGGCCATCCGGTATAAGTTTTAGACGCTTTGTTAGTCTGAGAGACTGGCAAGGAGATCGAGAGAAAAGCATACAACAACACAATCATTATGGATAGTACAACCTCATTATCAACTTTTGTAAGCTTTAACTGTAAAGGTTTTAAGAGGTCCATCGATGGTGTGAGAGACCTGTGCGCCACGGCGGACATAGTAGCACTGCAAGAGACATGGCTCCTTCCGCACGACGTGCCGCTCCTGGGCACCACCCACCCGGACTTCGCGTACTATGGCAAGTCAGCGGTGGACACGTCGGCCGGTATCCTGCGAGGAAGACCACACGGCGGTGTGGCGATCTTGTGGCGCAAGCAAGTGTTCAGTGATGTGTCGGTAATTGAGTGTAGAAATCCTCGTATCAGTGCCGTAAAGGTAAAGAACGGTGGCCGTTCTTTTCTAGTGTTTAGTGTCTACATGCCGAATGACTCAATGGATAATTTGCCGGATTTTACTCAATGCTTAAGCGAGGTATGTGCCATTGTTGATAACAGTTCAGTGGAGGCTATCTACATGCTAGGAGACTTTAATGCAAATCCTCATAAACGTTTTGGCAAGGAGTTACTTAGTATGTGTTCTGATCAGCAATGGTCGTGTGCTGACGTAGAAATGTTGGGTATTAACTCGGATACCTACACTTTTATTTGTGATGCGACAGGTTCGACTTCATGGCTCGATCACTGTGTTGTTAGTCATTCGGCCCTACAAACACTTCATAGCATTAAAGTAAAATACGACACATTTTGGTCTGATCACTTGCCGCTTATCGTGGAATGTAAACTAAATCAAATTGTATGTAAATCGAATTTTAATGAAAATATAATTAAATATAATAATAATGTGACATGGGGTAATCGGACAAATTCTCAGATAAATAAATATAGGGATTATTGTAATAGTAAATTTAAATTAATTGATTTTCCAGTTGAGTTTAGACATTGTAGTTATAATATTTGTAATAATCAGGGTCATAAAACCATATTGGACTTGCTTTATTTGGACATAATTAAGATATTGAGTGACGCAGCTATATATAGTAAAGGTAAAGATTGCAAAAGTAGTAGTTGTAATTTTCGTAATTCTCGTGTGATAGGTTGGAATATTCATGTACGTGAAGCACACAGGGTGGCCAGGCTTCAGTTTCAAAATTGGGTATGGCATAATAGGCCAAAATCTGGTAATATATATAAGGAAATGTGCCAAGCTAGAAAGGCTTTCAAAAGTAAATTAAAATGGTGTCAAAATCATGAGGATCAAATACGAATGGATATTATAGCAGAGCATCGCGCCAATAATAATTTTAGGGAATTTTGGAAAGCGACAAATAAATTAAATTCGAAGCCTGGTCTGCCTGTGAGCGTGGAAGGTGTGAGCGATAGTGGCCAGATTGCTGACCTCTTCAGGCAGCACTTTAAAGTGAGCTCTTCGTTAGAAAAACCAGACGTGGTGATCGATGCTGAGCCTGTCCAGAGTGGTGAACTTTATCGTGTATCGGCCAAGCAAATATCAACTATTATTGGAGGTATGGTAAGAGGCAAATCACCGGGTCACGATGGCCTCAGCATCGAGCACTTAAAGTTTGCTGGAATTCACTTGCCCCGTGTACTCGCAATGTTTTTCAACCTATGTTTTATTCACTCACACCTGCCACAAGATCTAATGAAAACTATTGTTGTGCCAATTGTAAAAAACAAAACGGGTGACCTCTCAGACAAATGTAATTACCGGCCAATATCGCTTGCTACAGTGGTGGCTAAGGTGTTGGACAGTGTGCTTGACTCTGAACTAGACAAACATCTGAACATCCATGATGCACAATTTGGTTTTAGGCAGCAACTTTCCACTGAGACTGCAATTCTGAGCTTGAAGCACACTGTGCAATACTATACACAGAGGCGAACTCCTGTGTACGCATGCTTCCTTGACCTTTCGAAGGCGTTTGACCTTGTGTCATATGATAAGTTGTGGAAAAAGGTAGCAGGTACAGGCGTGCATACACAGGTGCTGCGACTTTTCCAGTACTGGTATGCCAACCAGGTGAACAGTGTGAGGTGGGCCGGTAGTCTTTCTGGTGAGTACAGGTTGGAGTGTGGGGTGAGGCAGGGGGGTTTGAGCTCTCCAAAGCTTTTCAACCTGTACGTCAATGAACTGATCGAGGGGCTCAGCGGTGAGTGTGTCGGCTGCTCAGTTGATGGTGTTCGCATAAACAACATCAGCTACGCAGACGACATGGTGCTGCTGTGCCCATCGGTCAGTGCTCTCAGAAAGCTGCTGGGCATCTGTGAGAAGTACGCCACTGAATACGGGCTGGTATATAATAGCAAAAAAAGTGAGTTCATGGTGTTCAAGGCCGCCGGTAAAGTACCCGAGTCTGTGCCCGAAATCAAGTTGGAAGGTAACGACCTCAAACGCGTTAACAGTTTTAAATATCTTGGGCAGTACATTACAGACGACCTTGATGACCAAGCTGATATTGAGAGGGAACGTAGGGCATTGGCGATCAGAAGTAATATGTTGGCACGCAGGTTTGCTCGATGCAGTAGGCAAGTTAAAATATCACTCTTTAAAGCCTACTGCCAATCATTTTACGCGAGCAGCCTGTGGTTCAATTTTACTAAAAAGTCGCTTAATGCCCTACGCGTCCAATACAACAACGGGTTCAGGATGCTGATGGGGCTGCCTCGCTTCTGCAGTGCATCCACAATGTTTGCGGAGGCACGAGTTGATGGTTTCCATGCCATCCTTCGCAAAAGAACAGCCTCACTGCTCGGCGGACTGCGGAGCAGCGCCAACAGCATCCTGCAGGTCATACCTGATAGATATGACCTGCCCGTAATGAAGTCCTTCATTCGGCTCCTGATCCAATAGTCTCAAGAGAGACTGGGGGGTCAGGTACCGAATGAAAGACTCTTAATCTGTATACATACCTACCTACCTACTAAAGCTGTGTTTTTTGTGTTGCGTTTATATACTAACATAGCTTAAGATAGACTGTAAGTTTTACTAACACAAATGGACCACATAGTTGTCTGATAAATAAATAAATAATAAAAATAATAATTATTCATGAAGGCTCTTCAGTTGCTCTGTGGACGTCGCGCGGAAATGGGTCATTTTAGTCCCTTGATACCGTTGTGTCACGAGCTCTGATAGCTTTGAGATGCCTTTTTGTTTTAAAACTAGGGTTGCTGCACATTAAATAAATAGGTAATACCTATTAAAATATTCTTATGTCTAACAAACATTTTCTTGTCTAATTTGAAAGGACAAACAGGGCAAATATCTGTGAAACCTCACTTGGGTCGTGAGTAACAGATAAAGCTGAGTTAGTCAAAGTAAAATGTGTCACTTTACCAAAGTTTTCATTAAAGTTAGAAACAACAACAAAACTCCTTCCACGTCAGCGAGGGCGACTTTCTTAGTACTTGTTTACTCGCAGTTATTGTTTAGGCAATGTACGCGATACATTGCGCGTGTGTCGCGTACATTGCGCGTCGTTCAGCTCATGTTATATGTACAATACAACAGACGATCATGCTGTCGAGTCCACATTATATTAGTCAAAGTGTCAGCGCATTTATTAGTCTATTTATTTTTAGCTCAAGAGAAAAAATACTATAACTGTCAGTCTTAGATTATATAAATAAACATTAAAAAAGCACATTAATGAGCTAATAAGTTTTAGTAGTGGCAGCTCAATTCAGGTTAACTCCGTGCCTTTGATTTCAATATTTCGTCAGCAAGTACATTATTATAAATGTAACGATTGCATCGGCAAGTACTGTATAAGAAAGTGCGCCGGTGCACCTGTGGTCGCGACATCCATTGCGCGGCGCCATCTGTCGCGCGCACCTAGTCCCGGCGCATTGTTCGGCAAGTATCTGCGACTCGCTATCTGCAGCCGACACAACAATCTCTTTGTCTCAATGTTTACGACTTGTCTTATTCTTGAGATAACTTGTTCAGAGTTACGTTAGTTTTCATTTTATCACAGCTACTTAGACCAGCGGTCGAAACATGTTTTCGGCTAAGAGCCATACCCCTACCGGGCCTTGTTTCTCCGAGGTGCAAGCCCTGGCGTATTTGAAATATAAATAAGTCAGGTTATTGTGAAATTTAGAAGATTCAGTGGTTTTGAAAGTTAGTTTTAGATCAGCTACTTTTGATGTTGACTGTACGTTGACGGCTCTCACAGAAGGGAGATCGTGCCTGCCACTGACACGAGTTACGTTCCACCGCCTTCTGGAACTGTTAAGCACCATTTGGGGGCTTTACATTTACCTAACTATATAATATTTTAAATCTTTTTGATTCTGAATTTAAAGCAAAGAAAAATACTTGAGCTGCGAATAGTAGGTATCGAACGACTAATATCTGTTGAATCGTAAATAAATAGAAGCTCTATCACAAAAACTAGCACACACCAGAGCTCGGTTCAGTGGTCGATAAATAATTCTCAACCGACGTATGCTATTTTTTTACGCCAAAAAAGCTTTGGTAAAACCATGCCAAAACTAAAAACTACTTTTATGAAAAATATGGTCGGCGCGTGTCGTCCTCGCGACGATCGAAGCGGTGCGTGAACTCGCCAATACAACGACACACAAGCCGTCCGCCCCCCGCTCCGCTCGCTTTCATTATACCCATAGGAGCTGACACCCCAACTACCAGAAGATACTTTTCCTCTAAGCATCGATATCGATATTATTATGTAACATAGCCACAAAGGATTCTCGTAGCCTCGTAGCGCGGCGTAGCGCGGCGTAGCTCCGTAGCACGTAGCACGTAGTCGCAGCGGAACAGTATCGAATTACAGAGTGCTCAGTCAACGAATACAATAATGACTGTGTGTCGTTTATTTAGAAAAATTGTAAAGGAAAACCGTTAATTTAATAATTTAAGTTTAAATAATTATAAGTTTAAAAAACTTGAGAAACCGACTTCATTGCCAAACGGCTAAACCGATTTTAATGAAATTTGTTTGGGACAATCTGGACATAAGAATAACCTTCCAAATAAAAAAATAATTTTCTAAATCGGTTCATAAATGACGGAGGCATGCAGTTACAAACATTAAAAAAATTATTTAAAAAAAAATGGCAACACCGATTTTAATAAAATTAAAATGGGACCAATCTGGAAGCAGTACCTTTCAGATAAAAAAATAATTTTTCAAATCGGCTCACAAATGAAGAAGTTATGCGGTAACAAACATTAAAAAAAAAAATAAAAAAAAAAATAAAAAAAAAAATAAAAAAAAAAAAAAAAAAAAAAAAAAAAATACAACCGAATTGAGAACCTCCTCCTTTTTGATTGGAAGTCGGTTAAAAACTTGAGAAACCGACTTCATTGTCAAACGGCTAAACAGATTTTAATCAAATTTGTTTGGGACAATCTGGACGTAAAAATAACCTTCCAAATAAAAAAATAATTTTCTAAATCGGTTCATAAATGACGGAGGCATGCAGTTACAAACATTAAAAAAAATATTTAAAAAAAAATGGCAACACCGATTTTAATAAAATTAAAATGGGACCAATCTGGAAGCAGTACCTTTCAGATAAAAAAATAATTTTTCAAATCGGCTCACAAATGACGAAGTTATGCGGTAACAAACATAAAAAAAAAAAAAAAAAAAAAAAAAAAAAAAATATATACAACCGAATTGAGAACCTCCTCCTTTTTGATTGGAAGTCGGTTAAAAATGCACAGATTGTTTTGTGAGCATCGTAAGCTTTGATTTCTTGTGCAGTGAGTGGTCTGCATGAACTACAGCATGCGAGAGTGTTTCCTGCAGGCGATGTCTTCCGGCGGAGAGTTCTCTCGCGCATTCATCACTCTATGCCACCTCAGTAGCGTGCATTTAGCGTGATCTCGCCACCTTCTGCATATGTATGGGCTCCTGGTAGTTCGGGCTATGTTTCCGACGGAGTGATCCCGTGCGTGTATCCTACAGGCGGCTCCAACACAAGCGCGGGTATATAGTTACTAGGCGCGTGCGGCACGGTAGACACCGCTGCGCCAGAAAGTTTGTGAGGAAGTGAGGCGGTGAGTTACTGACTCTTCGCATTGATTACTTTTGTACTGCTCCTGATAACGAAATGTTCGCGCCAACTTTTTATGGGTTTCTGAAACGCAATTGAGCGTTGCTTCGACTAATGTCCCCTCCCCTCCCCTCCCCTCCCCACCCCTCCCCTCCCCTCCCCGCCGGAGCGCCGCCGGCGATGCTGTGAGGTGATACAGCCTTCCTCCGCGTCTCTAACGATGTTCGCGATATTGAGTTACATATGCGACATCATTTGAATAAAATCGCGCACGTTCCCCTCTAATGTTATTGTCAACGTATGCTACTCACAGTAGCTACCGTGCACTGCCTGTACGCGAACATAGGTCACGTGGTACATGCGCATTACAATACAATTACAAAGTTCGATGTAAAACTCAATATATATTATCAGATCAAGCGGCCATTACAACGAGCATCTAATTAACGCGTAAAATAATATATGCCTGAAACTTCACGGGAAATTGACATAGGAAAGTTCAAAATAAACATTTTGAACTAACCATTTTTGATCCTAGTAGAAATAATACTAACAACAATTTATAGAAAAGTAGGTATTATTGATAACACTTAAATTTATTTAAAATTATGTTTTCAAGTGCACCCAGCCAATCTTCCATAGTTTTTAATTCCTCTCCATCCAAAGGTTGTCTGGAAGAAATCGCTTTATAGCGATAAGACCGCCCATTGTACATTTAGATAATAGTATTTATGTGTTATATTCTCTTTTGTTAGTTTGTAAGGTGTACAATAAAGAATTTTCTATCTATCTATCTAACAATAATTCTCGTTACTTTTATAAAACTTCATCAACCTGAAAACTAAATGGAAGTAAAAAACATAGATGGATTCTGTCAGAAGCAGGTGTAATCAAGTTGTCTCCGTCCCATCAGAGCTGTGGTCAGCGCACCTTGTTCCTTCCCACACTCGTACTATAATGTACATTACACACACGCGCGGATATACGGTTCATACATAGATGCCGTAGTTCATGGTGTCAGTAGGACAGTGTCTAGTCAGTGCATGGCTGATACTTATGAAAAAGGCACGTTTTTTTAAATTGAAAATTGGATACAGTTATGCACAGTGAGTCCAAGCGCCATTTTCAGTTTTTTGGGAAATTACATAAACGCGTTTATACTGGTAGAAGATTTGCATTTGCATCGTCAGAAAGTAAATCTATGTACATGAAGCTTATATTTGTAATTTAACATGTTACAAGAAAAAAACACAAAAAAAGGTTTTATTTTGGAATATATCGTTAAAAATGCACTTGGACTCCTAATAAATATGATGTTCTCATTTTGCAAAACGAGTCCAAGAGACAAAATAATTATTTATTCTGGAAGATTAGCTTTAAGTGCACGTGGAAACGAATTAATATGATGTACTCATTTTGCAAAATGAGTATAAGTATAACATAAAAATGTTTCCTGGACTATTTTCCTATCGTTTAATAAAAACCCCTTGAATTTCCGTATTTACTCAGCATCTTATATTAGATGTTACAGAGGATTGATAAAAATAAATAAAACAACTATTAAAATGGCACTGATAGTATGTCCAGAAAATAAAACAATATAATTATCATAATTTAATAAACAATAATAATTTAAAACAAATAAGGACTATCTCAGATATTATCTTCAGCTTTCAGACAGACAGAATAAGTGATTGATGATATTATTGGTACCAACCCCAAACCCAGAACATATCGGGTAGGATGTAGGATGGAGTAGGTAAATAATATATAAATCTACTCTTCTTCAATATGTTCCGGATCAAAAATCTAAATGGCCATCAACACCTTCAACAACAATATCATCTTCAATCGTGTCATCAAAAATCAAATCTTTGTCAAATGCTATAGCGTCGTTTGGGATACTATGCACTGTTTCATAATTTAATTTTAAATCTTTTAGTTTTTTCTCTGAAACATTTTGTCCTTTCCTACCCTTTCTTCTCTTTACATCAATTTCTAAGCTTTCTTCCTCTTCTACTGCTCCTGCCTTGGCAATGGATGATTTTAGGTTTCCTTTATCTGGTTTATTCTTAACCAATTATTATTGACCTTCTCGCCCACTGTTATCTTTTTTCTGTTGACAATAGCTTTTTCCTTTTCTTCAGTATTTGTGATTCTTTGTTCTGCAGCTTGCCATAACTTTCTTGTAGTCTTGTGGAGTATAAAGTATTAATTGCAGTTTCAGAAATATAGGGTGCTTTTCGAGGAGAGATCATCAGGTCAATTTTTATACTTTTTTGCTATATTGTACGCCCGAAATAGGTAAGCTGTTGGAACATAATTACTTTTAAGATGTTTTATACACAGTTTTACAATAAAATATTTTTATCTTTATCTTTATACGTGTATTCTGGCCTTTGTTTTTTTTATTCTGTTCTCGGCAACAATTAAGTTGACCAAAGAATTAAGTTTTTGACTTTGGTAAACTAGTATAATATGTGCTTCCTTAAACATGACTTGGGTTCTTCTGCCAGCCTCTCCTTCCCAAACAAAGATTACGTTCAGAAGTTACAAACAACTGTCGCGTAGACTACTGATGCGTAACACTACGTCGTTTGGACTAGTAATGTATAATGGAAATGTGCTTTTTCATCATAAAATTTGGTTGTTAGTTTTAAATTGGTTGTTGGACTTGTATTGCATTTCAAAATACTTAGTTTGCTATAGAAGGCGCTTGGACTGGGTATCAAAAAATACCACTTAGAGTGAAGCTGGCTGCAAGAGTGTTTTTTCTATGGCTTAATTATGCCCTAGTGATTACGAAAATGCGAAAAAATCAAAAAATGAAATTTGGCGCTTGGACTCCTTATGCATAACTGTATCCAATTATAAAAATGTGAATAAGTTAGGTGGTGCCAGTTCCTCGAGAGCAGGCCTTGCAGGGTAGACTTCACTCAATGTACCCAGTGCGGAGTCATTGCAGGCCATCAATACTAAAGTTATTTATTGAGAGCAAGTTCAGCGGCCACAGCTCGCCATGATGGAGCGTCATCGGCTCCCTCACTCCAAACAAAATCATTTTGAAATTATTTCTACATTTGTATCGCGGTGAGTTATGTTTGGGAGCGTTGCCTTTCACCAGCTAAATTAATGTTTACGGCATAAAATACGATTTATTTCAACTATTTTTTACTCAAAAAAGCAGATAAACATTTTTTATAGCACATTCAATTTTGAGGCCTCACCGAGCGCGGCGTGGCTGCGGTTTTCCTACGCTATGTTATACATACGAGTAAGTATTGCAATACAGCATTATAAACACAACACCATACTTTACGTGAATCTACATTTCATTTCATCGTTCTAACCATGTTTGACCGTGATATGGCTGAATAAAGCGAGACATAAAGCCGATTGTGGCATCTATTTGATAGCTGTACATTGGGTACGTTCATTTTCCGTTTCCAGAGGTTGGTATTATTACGCAGGGTGTAAAATAATTGGCAACATTAGGTAGCAGCTCATCGTTTCATGATTATGTAAATCCGTCTCATAAATAAGTTAAAGTCTGCGGAGCCTTCAAATATTCCGTGTTAGTCCGGAGGCCGCTGAGTCACGACTCGCGGCCCGCTGGCGCATGGCGCTGGCGAGTGATGGCGCGTGCACTGCGGCCCGCCCGATGGCCATCGCGGGACTAATGGCCCGCACGCTACTGTTCTGCAGACTACCGCGGCTAATGGAAATCTATCAGATTCTATCTTGCCAGAGCTTTTTGGAAATAAAGCCTTTGAATTTTATCAGTTTTGAAGCTGCTGGGGCTGGTCAACCACTTACTCCCCCCAACTCTACTCCCTTGTCGTCACATTATAATAAAATACTATTATTCGGATCGCACTAAACTATTCGGAGCTATGTTAGGTTGCGAGGCTGATGGAATATCAGCCTCGCAACCTAACACAATACATCTTTAAATAGCATAAAAGTGTCTGCCTGGGTCTACGTTCAGTTTGTCCGCTTTATTGTGAAATTGTTCCGTTAGAAAATAGGTAGAGAGCAGATGCAGGTAAGTAGATAAATATATTGTGGTCCGTTGGTTAGTGGAGCTCGCTGTAATGGAATCCGGCGCCATGTAACAGTGCCGCCGCGCTCGCTCTGCGCCGCTATTCCGGGACGCACACCGTGCAACACAATGCAGTATTGCATTACATATAAGTGAATAAACTTATATAAGTGAATTTTACTTTTACTTTTACCGCAGATAAAATAATACTATACCTACCTACTTTTTACATTGTATTATCTAAAGTGTTCTATTAGCGAAAACTGTTTGGCTTTTATTGTACTATGTTGCCTACCATTATGTTTCTTTGTAAAGCTGTTTGTTTTCCTTGAAAATAAAATAAAATAAAATAAAATATTTCAACGAAATTTAATTCACCACTAAGTTTTTACTGTGTCACTATAAACATTTGTATCGTATTGTAATGGGTAAAACTATTAAATGTAACAAAAAATCTCGATAATATCGATGATCGCTCACGGCTGCCAGACAAAAAAATAACTTTTTAGTAAATTAGATTTTGTTTTACCTTCCGAGAACGCTAAGGTAACATAATGCTCCCAGATTAATAATATTGTTCGGCAAAATTCATCATCATCATCAGCCTGGAGAAGTCCACTGCTGGACAAGGCCTCCCCTACACATTTCCAGGAAGAACGATTCTGAGCTTTTTCCGTCCATCTACTTTCCATTTCATCATTTTCATCATTTCAGATTTTGTCATTTCTGCTTACTATATTTTTTTCAAGTTCAAAATGTTTGCTTTATTCATCGTTTCAAGTAATGGTATGCAGTAGGTAAGTATACTCCCGTTGCCTGCGTGGAGTTGTTCTTCTGTGGCGCCGCCGCTATGTATCCCCGCGGCTGGTCGCGCGGCCTTTGCTATTTCTTCCAGCCCGTCTCGTATCGAGGTGAGGCTATTTCAATTTGCGGTATTCTGGTACTTTGTCCCAATTTATTGCTCCTCTGCGCTGCTGGCGTGCCCTCGATCTCTTTCGCTTTATGTTGAGGAATTCTCGCGGAGCCTCCCAAATTATAGCGTCGTAAATACACCCTTCATCCTGTCGTGTTGGTTTTATCGCGACGTAATATAAAACCGACGTGTTACAATATTCAAATATTAATAGTAATACCCTACTTACTCGTGTGCCTACTACGAGATTGGTATTTTATATTTGTGTAATGTAGTGACGGCTAGATGCGAGCTGGTGACCGTCGTGGACCGTCGCCGTCGCGTCGGCTCGCGACGGTCTCCGGCTCGACGGAACCCAATCCAATCCAGCGACCGGACGTTTGGCATTTCAATGGCAATAAGACCCCCACTATATAATACATTCAAATTGGGGATCAAAATCAAATACAAAAATGTCGTTCAGTACGGAGGCAGTGCGCGCCGGGTTGGGGGGAGGGAGGGGGGGGGGGGGGAAGAGTTATTGTTGGGAGCTGTCGTCTTTGGCAATTTATTGTTTGTTCTCGAACGCGCCCGTGAACAGGTCTTCTATTGGAAATTAAATTCAGTTTTCCTTTTGTCAGCGCCGAGATGTTTGTGTTCGTCAGTTCGGTGGCTGCCTTGTTGTTCTCTGCGGCGCCTTCCTCTTCGCTCCACAGAACCGTCTTGCGACTCGCGAATAATAAAGCTAATAATGTTAAACAGCTTTGAATAGGGACGAAATACGATAAAAGGTTTGTTATTTTTGCTATTTCCGTTGAATGTAACTCAATAATGTAGGTACTTACGCGAAGAAAAGTGCTTTGAAAAAAAAACGTAGTTAACCAGCTAAATATTTTCTATTGAAATATATTTATTTGAAGTTAGAATGCATTGAACTGTACCGAGCATTTCTCAAAAAACGGTCATTTCTACATTTTCCACTGGAACAAAGCTCATTCCGACATGGCGCATGGCGGGCGAATACTTTCCAAATAAACATTGACTCGCTGAGAAGCCAATTTTTAAATTAAACATTTGCTAAAGTTAAAATAAAATAAATAAATAAATTTGTGCATTAAAGTGGAAATAAGAAGAGGTTAGGTTAGTACAAAAATGTAGGAGAGGAAAGCCAAGTGCTCACATTGCCAATCCTCTGATCAGCTAATCTTGTTTCTCAAAGCTTTCCCAATCCCCGAGGACACACATCACGTACGTGTGTGTGTGTGTGTATGTGCGTGCTGTGCTCCATCACACACGGATTATCTGTGGATCACGCGCGGGGAGCGGCAAGGGGCAAGGGGCAAGGGGCGGGGGGCAGGGGGGCAGGGGGGCAGGGGGGGGCATTCAATATTTCATTTGCCGATAGTACCGCTTAAACGATTTAAGCTCAGACTAAAAAGAGGGGTGTAAGTTTGAGGTATGTTTGTCTGTCAATGACCTCGGAGTTCTAAAGGCCTGCGCACATCTAGGCGATCAGTGAAACGCTGTCAAATATTGCTATCAATATGCGACAGCGTTTCACTGATCGCCATCGCAGATCGCTTAAATGTGCGCAAGGCTTGAAGCAAATGTTCCAATTGCAGTCGGGTTTTTGTGACAAAATTTTGGGAAGATTTTTTGTACTGTTTTATAAAAACTGGTTCATCATTATATTAATTCAGTTTTAGAAAATTAGAACCAACAATCTTACTGAGGTCTGCTGAACTGAACCGGATCGTCAAACATTAAATTTCCAAATTCACTGTTTGTCCAAAAAAATCACAGCAAACATTGACAAAAAACCACTCACTAGTTTCTAGTATATTAATATTATTAAGTTATTATAAGCTGTTGGTTTTCCAATCAATAAATAAATAAATAAGAGCAATATTTGATTAGCAAGCCTCCTGACATTCACCGCAGGCAGGCGAGGCAGTGCACACGAGGCATGCTCCAGCAGGCCGGTACAGGAGGCCTAACACATGCTCGGCTCTGGTTTTGAGTCTGTGTTATTGTTGACTAAATAAATCCCACGTCGAAACGTGACACACCCAGAATAATAGACCGGTGAGCCACACAGACTGAGCCAGAGCCCGAACCAGACCGAGCTAGGGTACCTAGGCCGAGAGCTAGGGTGTGCTCGAGCACAAGCAGAGCAGCAAGTGAATAAATGATGAGATTTATTCACGCGCGACTAAACACCACCATTACATGGAAAACGATAAATGCGTTTAGACCTGACTCGGCTCAGCTTTTATATTCGCTTCACTTAGTCTGGCTTTAAAGCTCGAAGAGCCGACAATCGCTGGGGAATAAAGGTTCTCGAATGGCGACCACAAACCGGAAGACGAAAAGTAGGGCGCCCACCCACCAGATGGACCGACGACATTGTTAAGATCGCGAGAAGTCGGTGGATGGAAAGAGCCTGGAAATGTGTAGGGGAGGCCTATGTTCAGCAGTGGACTTCTTCAGGCTGATGATGATGATGATGATGAGTCTGGCTTTAAAGCTCAGCCCATATAGCTGTCTGCGCTATGGATGTAGGTAGATATGGTGTGTTGAGGGTGTGTACTCCACTGTGGACAAGCGTTTTTCTATGATGGACATAGTCGTAGCAGCTTGATCTGGGGTATACCTATCTAAATGGTTTTCTCCAAAAAGTGGTTTATTTAGACAACCTTCTTCAAAATAAATCGAATTTGCTGTATTGGCCAAATACATGCGAGCAGCGACCGCCAAAAGTCGGGTTGAGCGAGTGATACTTGTTGTGGGCGCGTCACTAGCTCTAACTTTAATACAGTTTATACCAATGAAATGCACTAAAAATATTCGTTTCAGCGCGGCCGGATAAATTACAATAAACTCTTCTTCTTCTACTTCTTAATGAATGGCATCTGTCCTTTTCGGATCAATTTTGCCAGTGTCGAGTAGCTTAATGAGAATGATACGGCCGCTGGCAGCCGCTTTTAATTACTATAAATCTTTTACCAAATCTTGATTTGCAGGCAAAAATTAGTTGATAGCATTAATAAAATCTTCAGCTATAAAGCGCAGCATAAAATGTGGATTCCCGCGATGCGAGTCATCGGCCATTGAACGTTCTACACCAAATAAAATAGCACGAGCGCATTCTAACAGCAAACAGGGGAATATTTATTGCTCCAATCATTGTACTGCATTTAAACTTTGTCATGTTTTTAGGCTTTTCGATCCACTGCTATTCCGAATGGGTCGACTATTACTTATTATAATCGCTGAAAAGCAATGCTAATGCGCTGCGTCAGATACCCACCAGCCCGCGGGTCACGCGTCGCATAGATCAGTCGCCTAGAAAAAAAATTGTAGACCTGCAAGGCCTCGGTTCCCCAGCACGGAGCCAGAGTCTCAAACCCAAGAGGAGCAAATAAGAAGGCTCTGTCGAGACCTGCATATTTGCGCCTCTTGAGCTCCTCGGCCTGACGAGAACGCGCGAGTGTGTCGACACACGCTGTAGTTAGTTATTGTGGCCTCGAGTAGAACAATCTAGATGTCCATGTGCGAGGCTCTTACAGCGACGGTCCTCCACAAGCCGCCGCCCCGCCGACCGCACCGAGCCTGCTATTATAATAATATACCTAACCTTTTCACGCTATTATTGTATTGGGGATAAAAAGATATTCCTTTTATTCGATACAATAACATTACTAGCCTTTTTCCTTCAAATGAAGTGGGACGCTCGGCATAAGGGTCGGAAAGCGGTTACAATATAAATAAGTAAGTAGGTGCCTATATGTATAGCAACAGAGCCTGTTCCTGTCCTACCAGGCATTAGAAAATTTGTGAAATATGTCAATTACAGGCGTACTGGGACGTGACTGTGAAGTGTTCCGAACTTCCTTTAGTTGAATGTCGAAAACTTCGCGGGCGTGCCAGTTTATCGATAATTACTCACCTAACTTACGTCGTACATTGTACATTATAGCTATCTAGCAAACGGTGCATATTATTGTTCAAAATCTAGAAATGTATATACCACTTTCAGCTGCAGATCAGAGTGATATCATAAACTAAAAGAGAAAAACATTTTCGAAGGAAACGAAGTTAATTCAATCTCAATAGAGTAATGAATAGTCCGCCGCCGTCGCCGCCGCCGTCGGTTCGCTGTGCGCGATGCAAATGCCGCTCGCCTCATAATTGCACAAATAAAGCAGACGACAGTAAACATTTAGATCGGATAACCGAGAGCCTCCGATTGTATTCATTCGTCGCGCCTTCCACGCCATCTGTAGCTACTTGTCATTGTGTTTGGGGCTTCTGCACTTTATTTATTGTGGAGCGGTAGGCCGGCGCCGGCGGTAGGTCCGCGCCCACAGATATAACTGAGACAAGGACGATTACTTATTGCATCAATCATAGCAGAAGCAATGCTTCATTTTTAGGGCAAATTACGAGTGTTCTATAATACTGCGCCTTCCGTCGGACATTCTGACATCTCAGGGAATTTAAAGATATAAATCCAAAAAAAAAACATGTTGTAGACAATTCACTCGACACTATATCGGCCCAAGTTAAACAGAGCTTGTACTATGGGAACCCGACAGCTGATATAATACTGAATAATAATAATAATGACGGATGCTTCGGTTGTTTGTACTACATTATAAAGACCCTCTCACTATAAGAATTAGTTAGTATTAGAGAAAAACGCTGTCTTGAAAATACAAAGCCAACAATAATCACAAAAAAATTGCTATTTCCCGACAGAAAGGCTAGCAAAGGGTTTATTTGATAGAATTAGGCGATAAGGCTCGCTCGCAGATACCTTTAAATATCGGCTCGAGATCACGACGCGACGCGCCGACAACAGCACCCCTCACCCCTCACCCCTCACGCCTCACCCCTCACCCCTCACGCCGCGCTGACCGTACTTATCGACTATATCTCCAACTATAGTCTTGATACTTTGAAAAATGACGGACAGCTCGTATGGTCTAGGCTACATCACCTCTATAGTTTAGCCTAGCCCATACGAGCTGTCCGTCATTTTTCAAGCTCTGATGACAAAACTACTAGCCTCACCCTTCTCCCGTTATGGGTAAAAAAAATAACCCTCAAGTACTTACCGACCAGTAAATACATATTACCAAAATTATGTTTATTTACCGTACTAAAATATAAATGGAATTCCATGGCATTAAATACAAACGTCATTACAACGAGATTTGACTCAAATCCTGTATTGTTTGAAGTTGCATCCGTCAGCATGCAATTCCATCCCGTGTACCTACACTAGACATGCCGCCGCCGGCACATCCCCGTTCGAGAGGAGCGCGGCCCCGGCCTGGCCCGGCCTGGCCCGGCCTGGCCCAGCCCGGCCTGGCCCGGCCCGGCTCGGTCGCGGTCACTTTGAGAGGAAAATTGCATTTTATTGTGTCAACGCTCGCGTAGTAGCTGTCGTCCCCGAACACTATTATACTGGCAATGGTCGCGCACTGACCTGAATACCTAGATTTGAGCGTCTCCGCAGCCGAGTCTAGATAGGGATGTGCCTTGTTCGGGCTCACCGGGCACGGCGCACGGTTTGCGACGATAGCGTTTGAACGTTGCTTGTCCCATTACTCACGTTCGTGCTAAACCTGGCAAAAAGTAGCGTCGGATATCCCGCGGGATTAGCATTCGCCTCGTTATCTATCAACTGCCTGTTTCCCGGGACGGTGCTATAGAAAGCGCTGCATCATGCTACATTAAGGAAAGCTAAAATCTATTAACTACTACTGAATACCGAAATGAGGTGTCATTAACCTCAGTGCAATAAACAGTCGAACGATAGTGCTCACCGATGTGATAGTTGGCGCTTTCTTATAATATTATACAAGAAGAGAAGGTTGTCTATGAGTGCAGCCAGTTTGCAGTGGGTTTCAGGTTTAGCATCAACTTCATCTGGCTCATGATGAAGCCTTGCTGACGGTGAATAAAAAAAATAAGGCGCATTATATCACTCAACATATATTTGGTTTTGATCTGCAACCTTTGAATTTAATGCAGTAATGTAAGGTTTTATTATAAGGGTGGATTAAAGGATCGGCAGTTAAGTAAGGCTGTAATACTTATTCTTGAGAGTTTTTGTTGAAGGCAAGGTTTACTGCAGAGCATTGCTCTCAGCGATAACATCTCATATTGCTCTCATAGTGCTCTCATAGTGCTCTCATAGCAAGCTGTTTGATTTTTATCTTTTAATTTGTTGTTGTACCCGAGACACGATAGCTAAACAAAGCTAGCGCGGCATGAATGCGCCTTCACTCAAACTCGTTTTAATAAACGTCACGCGACGTCACATGACGTCACAGAACAGCCTCGCGAATAGAACCGCCCGCTACACCGTGATATTATTATTTTGAGCCAATTCATTTTATCGTTCAGATATATGTTGCGACAAAATATGTTTGAAAACAATAATATTGAGCTAAACAAGCGAACGCCGATACAACATAAGTAGGTTCATTAGTACACACATCGAATCCCACCGAGTGGAGTATATCAGCTCTATTTAGAGAACACAAACACTATGCACTGTGTACAATCAATGTGGAGTGTAACAGCAAGTGCAGTGCAGTGTAATGTGCGGTGCCAACGAATGATAAAAGCGTCTCAGAACTAAAGAACATGAAGGAAGCCAAAAACATTCAAATGTTATTTGGCCATGACACATTTAGGAGAAGATCCCGAAACTGGGTTAGCTACTGGAATTCGTACGATTTGTTCCGGGGTGAGGGTGAGAGGGGAAGGGGGGGGGGATGTATGTGAGCCGGGGGAGGGGGAGGGTCGTCAATCACACGGGGCTGGACGATTACGGAGATGACCGTATTACATATGAAGAAATCTATCGGAGGAATTGATGAGCCCTCGCTCGATTAACCGTTTTTGTGAAAACACATTTTGTGGAAAAGTCTCCCTTGTCGGAGAACATTGAATTACACTTTGGTGACGAAGGAGTTGCAATGTTCGGAAATTTTCGCAAAGTAATACGGATGAAGTTTATCTAGAACTGGCAGCCTGCCCCGGCTTCGCACGGGTGGACTTTTATTTTAAACACATAAATATAGCTTATGTTACTCAGAGGGTGAATGTAGCTTTTCAATGGTGAAAAAATTTTTGAAATCAGCACAGTAGTTTTTGAGTTTATTCATTACAAACGTACACACAAAAATTAAAATCTTTCTTCTTTTAAGTATTAGTATAGAAGTATAGATACCTGGTGCCAGCCATTGCATATTACTATGACTAAGATACATAAAGTCAAAATCAAGGATAAATAAACACCCTCACATCTACGCGCTACCACAGCAAGTCTACGCATTACTCTACCACCATGTGGCATGTGGCGAATCACTTGCTACGGTCATTCGTAGACTTGCTACGGTACCATGAAGTTACACGCTACCGTAGCAAGTCTACGAATTACCGTAGCCCATCTACGCACTACCGTAGCACGTATACACACTCCCCTATGTCGTTTACGAACTCGTAGTGATGGAAACGATTCTCCCGGCAAATGAAATTCCTCGGCGAGTGACTCGAGGATAACAGAGACATGTACTTGGCCGAAAGACAAGCTCTTCATGTACCAATCATAAATTGTGAGATTGCAATTGTGGTGCCAAGCACGAACTGCAAGTTGTTATAATACAAGCCACGTCTGTGTGCTCACACGTACAGCGGCCGTACTATACAGACAGACAGTCTCGTGTGACAATATATATATCGATACACTACGAGAATGCCTGCGGGTTTTAACACGTACGCTAGTGTATTTTCTTTGTTTCTGAATTCCGATTTCTAAGGTTATTTTTGGAAGGTTATGCTGAAGAAAAGTGACCTCTTAGCAATTATTTCCTCGTTAAGGACTCAACGGGCGAAAAACTCCTTTTTAGATTTTCAGATCTGAAAATAGATTTCTTTCAAAAGCAACATAAACCTTCATTCAGGTTAGCAACTCAACCTCCTCCTCTCTTAAGTAGGTTATGCTTGAGTACGCTGCCAGTGTTTTATTTAACAAAAATCTGTTCAAATAACATTCAAATGCTCACTAAGTAATGTTTCTTTGAGGAGAATTCTAAAAGAGAGCCGCAATCCGATTACATCAGTATATTTATTTAAGAACGCGCATTACATTTTTATCTTATTGGTATACAAATGAGCACTATATTTATTTTTCACTGAATTGGTACTATCGGTACATGCGTGGTTCTGCAGATCATCACGCACAGCCGACGACGACGCACGGCAACGCACACAGACAGGGCTCCTGTACTACCGCGCACCTCGGCGCACGAGACCGTTCCCATGGTGTGTCGTGCGGCTGATCCGCCTCCGTGCGCGATATCCCACACCGGTGGGAAGGGGCTATTAGAAGGATGAGGAAAGTGCAAAGAGCACATTAGACTAATTATTCGTTTGCGTCTCATGTAGGTGGTAGCAGTTGATTTGATAGTTGGTACCACCGGCAGCTTTGCCCGCTTGGTTCTAGTGATTATAGACGCAGACATTTATTTATTTGCTGCTTCAGCACACATACACTATTAAATTAAGACGAAATGTTCTCGCCGAGTATATTGCTTTCAAATGTTATTTTATGAGTACTAACTATTACTGTCATCATTAAATCGTCCGGAGATTCATCGTCATCGCCTGACGTTAAACTAACGTTGTTTAGGTCTTTCTGCCAGACATTCTACACGTGTCAACTCTGGACTAACTACACTAAAAAGACGCACGATAGGATACGGGTTGCTTACAACAATACCTTTAGGCACCTGATGGGCCTGAGGCGCTTCTGTAGCGCCTCAGAAATGTACGCTGATGCCCAGATCGACTCTTTCAATGCTATCCAACGAAAGAGGATAGCGTCTTTTATGTCCAGAGTTGACTCGTGTGGCAATGGTATTATCAGGAGTCTGGCGGAAAGGCTTATGCAGACCAAAGTGTATGAGCGTTGGGTGAATATTGCCACCTAACATTATTAGGTACCTACCTACCTATTTATAATGTTTAAGTACTTGTTTGTTGTGCTTGTTATTTTTTTTGTATTTTTGTGTTAGTTGTAAGAATAATATGGATCGTGTGTCTGAAATAAAGATATTTATTATTATTATTATTATTATTAAATGATGTGCTATACACAGTTGACAGCGTGGAAGTGTCTAAATACATTAGTGAGTGGAGAGTGGAGTGGAGAGGCATGCTGCGACTGTAGGACCTCTGTCGTCAGCGCGCACTCGTACGAACTGTCCTCGCTACCTCCAGTGTTGTACTGTGTGGATAGTGAACACTATCCAACTAACTTGTATATCTGAAACTACTTTGAAGATCGTAAATAAGATAAGCGATACGCACCTCCACAAACGCGAGACCCAAGTTTAATCGTTCTGTGTTTTAAATTGTTGCCTAAATAACAATAGTGATAGCTATTATCTTGAAAGTATCTAAAATATTGTTGTTAATGTAACTAATTGTGTTACTAAATTGCTTGATATGGAATGAAGCTTATATAGCATGTAAAAGAGCCAAAGGCTACAGATAATTTCCAGAATTTGCGAGTGCCGTCGAGTCTGCTTGCCCCATAAAAGTAAACCTTTTTTTACTTGATGTCGGTTGAGGAGAGCGGCTTGTGTGGAGTGAGTGCGCTCGTCCGTACCCGTGGCCTGCGGGCACGCCTTGTGTGGAGTGAGTGCGCTCGTCCGTACCCGTGGCCTGCGGGCACGCCTTGTGTGGAGTGAGTGCGCTCGTTCGTACCCGTGGCCTGCGGGCACGCCTTGTGTGGAGTGAGTGCGCTCGTTCGTACCCGTGGCCTGCGGGCACGCCTTGTGTGGAGTGAGTGCGCTCGTTCGTACCCGTGGCCTGCGGGCACGCCTTGTGTGGAGTGAGTGCGCTCGTTCGTACCCGTGGCCTGCGGACACGCCTTGTGTGGAGTGAGTGCGCTCGTTCGTACCCGTGGCCTGCGGACACGCCTTGTGTGGAGTGAGTGCGCTCGTTCGTACCCGTGGCCTGCGGGCACGCCTTGTGTGGAGTGAGTGCGCTCGTTCGTACCCGTGGCCTGCGGGCACGCCTTGTGTGGAGTGAGTGCGCTCGTCCGTACCCGTGGCCTGCGGGCACGCCTTGTGTGGAGTGAGTGCGCTCGTTCGTACCCGTGGCCTGCGGGCACGCCTTGTGTGGAGTGAGTGCGCTCGTTCGTACCCGTGGCCTGCGGGCACGCCTTGTGTGGAGTGAGTGCGCTCGTCCGTACCCGTGGCCTGCGGGCACGCCTTGTGTGGAGTGAGTGCGCTCGTTCGTACCCGTGGCCTGCGGGCACGCCTTGTGTGGAGTGAGTGCGCTCGTCCGTACCCGTGGCCTGCGGGCACGCCTTGTGTGGAGTGAGTGCGCTCGTTCGTACCCGTGGCCTGCGGGCACGCCTTGTGTGGAGTGAGTGCGCTCGTTCGTACCCGTGGCCTGCGGGCACGCCTTGTGTGGAGTGAGTGCGCTCGTCCGTACCCGTGGCCTGCGGGCACGCCTTGTGTGGAGTGAGTGCGCTCGTCCGTACCCGTGGCCTGCGGGCACGCCTTGTGTGGAGTGAGTGCGCTCGTTCGTACCCGTGGCCTGCGGGCACGCCTTGTGTGGAGTGAGTGCGCTCGTTCGTACCCGTGGCCTGCGGGCACGCCTTGTGTGGAGTGAGTGCGCTCGTTCGTACCCGTGGCCTGCGGGCACGCCTTGTGTGGAGTGAGTGCGCTCGTTCGTACCCGTGGCCTGCGGGCACGCCTTGTGTGGAGTGAGTGCGCTCGTTCGTACCCGTGGCCTGCGGGCACGCCTTGTGTGGAGTGAGTGCGCTCGTCCGTACCCGTGGCCTGCGGGCACGCCTTGTGTGGAGTGAGTGCGCTCGTTCGTACCCGTGGCCTGCGGGCACGCCTTGTGTGGAGTGAGTGCGCTCGTTCGTACCCGTGGCCTGCGGGCACGCCTTGTGTGGAGTGAGTGCGCTCGTTCGTACCCGTGGCCTGCGGGCACGCCTTGTGTGGAGTGAGTGCGCTCGTTCGTACCCGTGGCCTGCGGGCACGCCTTGTGTGGAGTGAGTGCGCTCGTTCGTACCCGTGGCCTGCGGGCACGCCTTGTGTGGAGTGAGTGCGCTCGTTCGTACCCGTGGCCTGCGGGCACGCGGGCACGCGGGCGTGCTGTGAGCGCACGTCCGTAAGTAACGGCGACAGGCGATGTGATGCCGCGCGCGGCCGGCTTCAGGCGCGGGGAAAGGAATCGTCTTCTCTGCTCATCGTGAGAGTCGTCTAAATAAAAAATAAAGAAAACTGTTTAAATAACGTGCCTAGGTACAATAAGTTGTATGAAATGTAAAGAATATTGAGATTCATTTCTCGTGCGGAACCACAAAGGCATGATTGCGCTTAGAAAATTAATAAAAGCTGAATGAAGAAGAAACCAATGAGCAATTTAATTCAATGAAGAAGTTCTAACAAAGTATTCAGGCTCGAGCACACCGAGCGCAGTGCACCCCCCTCCCCCCTTCCCACCCCGCGCCCCGCGCCCCGCATCACGCGCCCGCTAGCACAACGGACTTTGATTATATTATAAAACTAGCGATCTTCCCCAGCTTCGCACGGGTCGCTAGTGGAGAAAAAAAACAGAAATGAACGAACCCGTTACATAGATTATCACACTCAATAATTAATTAACTTGGTAAATAGATTTATTCTGTGAACCGCATTAAGATTATCATACAAAAATAGAAAAAAAAGCGACCAAGTGCGAGTCGGACTCGCCCATGAAGGGTTCCGTAGCAACAAGTAACATAATATATAAGAAATATAAGAAAGGTAAATTGCGGTTTACGATTTATGACGTATAAAAAAAAACTACTCACAGATCTCTTTCAAACCAAATATCGTTGAAAGTTTTCGTAGTAATGTACAACATATTTATATTTTTTTTAATTTTTTCATTCTCTTATTTTAGAAGTTAGACACATTTTACCACTTTGGAAGTGTCATTGATGAAAAAAAAATTGAGTTTCAGTTTCAAGTATTGGGGAGCCCCAAATTTTTTTTTTCTACTTTTGTTTAAAAATCACAGAATACATCTACTCGCCAAGTTTCATCAGTCTAGTTCTTATAGTTTCGGAGAAAAATGGCTATGACATAATTACGGACGGACAGACAGACAGGCAGACAGACAGACTGACATGACGAATCTATAAGGGTTCCCTTTTCGCCATTTGGCTACGGAACCCTAAAAACGATGAATTTTGGTGGTTCCCATAATTAGAACACAAACTCAACATTTTTTTTCATCAAACCCAGTGTGTGGGTGGTATCTATGGATTGGTCTTCAAATATGATATTGAGGTTTTATATTTTTTTTTCCAAACTGATTAGTTTGCGCGAGAGACACTTCCAAAGTGGTACAATGTGACACCCCCACCCCCCTGTAACTTCTAAAATAAGAGAATGTTAAAACTAAAAAAAAATACAAATAAAAAAAAAACATTGAAAAAACTACTTTCATGCAATTTTTCAACAGAAACAAAGTATCGGCCAAAGCCAATCTGAACATATCAATTAATGGACATAACATTAAAGAGTCTAGCACTCTTAATTTTTTAGGGATAACACTCGATCAACAGCCGTCATGGAAGCCTCAAATAACTAAAATTGAAAAAAAAAAACAAACAGATTCATCTACGCTCTTCATGAATTGAGACGTATAGTTGACCAAAAAACGGCCCTGTGTGCCTACCATGGGTATGTTGTCTCTGCGATGCGTTATGGTATTGTGTTATGGGGTAACTCAGTCGATATTCAAGCTTATTTATGATACAGAAAAAATGTATAAGAGCTATATGTGGCGCTAGCCCTCTGGACTCATGTAGGCCTCTTTTTAAAAAACTGAACTTATTGACGCTGACTAGGTTATATATATTTGAAATGTGTAAATTTGTGAAACATCAAGCTAATCTTTTTACGAAAAAAGGAGATCTGGAGCGCAGGTTCGAATCACGCTATCCAAATCGCCTAATACAACCAGCAGCAAGAACTGCTCTTAGGGCGCGAAACAGCTATCATAAGGCAATCAAAATATATAATCACTTACCGAACGAAATAACGGAACTGCCAGAACGAAAGTTCCAAGCAAAATTGTATAAGTGGCTAGCTAAAGGTTGTTATTATAACTTAAATGAGTTTTTCACACGCCATAACTGACAATAATAAATTTACTGTGTACTCTTAGGTTATGACATTTAATAATTTTAAGACAATCAATTTATGACTATTTGTAATTCTAAATACTTCACCTATACTTATAATTGCATGCTGAGTTCAAGCAAAATGTGCTGAATCAATAATTTAATTACTGACATTTAATCCCTTACCACATTTTAAGCAATAGATTTTCATTTCATTTCATTTCATTTCATTTCATTACTGTACGGTCCACATACCGTACAGTTTTGCTAACACTGCATTTTCATGCAAACGCGTGGAAACCGAGCGGGCGCGGTCAGTCTTTCAACAACCCGCGACTCATCAACACCTTTTGTAAAGCAATAAATAAACGTGTGTCAAATTAAACTACTTCTATTCTTGATGTCCCGTACATCAATGGTCCTTCGAGCCTCCGAAGGCGGGTCCAAAAACGTGAAAAGCATTTTGTGTTTTATGTGCCCAGTCTGGATTACCACAGGACATAGCATTGCTCTGTAGGTGAGAAAGCAGTCTTCGGTGAGTTAGTATTTCGCTACTCTCTACAAGCTATCAATACCATCGCTACAAGATGGATGATCTCATAGCAAATCAACAGCAAGTCATGGCAGGAATGGAACAGGTCCTGACCAACTTTAAAAAGGATGGTCCTGAGCGCAGGACCTCAGCGAACATCAATAGAAAGCTGAGCTCTTTAGATACTTATTGGCAAGAATTTCAGTGCAATCACAGCAAATTGTGCGAATTTGATGATAAAACTGGAGATTACTTTGTAACTGACGCATATAAGCGTACTTCAGATTTTTACGTTGATACACGTTCATATTTACAAAAGTATTTGTCATCTGACGCAAAAGCAGACGATAAACACCTTCTGCGTCCGGCTACACCTCTAGCAACAGGAGGGCAATCCAGGGCCGAGACACCAGAAGCAAGGCAGCAGCCTCTGGAGTCCAGTTTCCAAATGCCACGCAGCAGCAGCGGGCAGGGAACGCTTCAGCGTCCGGCTACCCCTCTAGCAACAGGAGGGCAATCTAGGGCCGAGACACCAGAAGCAAGGCAACAGCCTCCGGAGTCCGGCTTCCAAATGCCACGCAGCAGCAGCGGGCAAGGAACATTCCGGCGTCCGGCTACACCTCTAGCAACAGGAGGGCAAACGAGAGCCGAGACGCAAGATGCAAGGCAGCAACCGCATCAACAAGAGTCCAGTTTCCAAGTTCCACGCAGCAGCAGTGGGCAAGGAACTAGCAGCAAGCTAGATGAAATGCTAAGGAAGCAGCAAAGTAACTTCAAGGCATTCATCAGGACGTTACATTCAGTAAACATCGAAAATCTCTCTAGCAAATGGGAGTTCGAGGATACATTAAAGTCAGTACAGAACCGTTGGTCAGTTATTGACTCCCTGCATTGGGAAATTGATGGAGAGCTCTACGAGGATAATTTCGAGTATGAGCAAACCTATAATAGGTATGAACGACAGTTTAATAACATCAAAAAGTCGCTCAATGAAAAAATGTGGTCTCAGCATCATAGAGAAACATCAACGCCACAGATGGATATACCTACCTTCAGCGGGAACTATCAACATTGGGTGTCCTTCAAGGATTTATTCGTAGAGGCGGTGCACAATAATATGTCTTTATCGAACGCCCAAAAAATGCAGTTCCTCAAGAGCAAGCTCAAAGGCGAAGCAGAAAAATTGGTACAGCATTTACTAATTACCTCTGATAACTATGAAGTCAGTTGGAATATACTCCTACGTCGCTACAATAATTTAAAGTTAATATTCAACAGCCATATGAATACCTTAACTAACTTACCTACATTGCAGCAGCAATCGGCAGCAGCCATTAAGAAGATCTATGATACCACTAACGAGTAAGGAGCACTGGTGGTCTAGTGGTAGTGGCCCCGCCTTCCGATCCAAATGTCGTGGGTTCAAATCCACTCGTGTACCAATGAGTTTTTCTGTCGAAAAATTTATGTGCACTATGCCAGTACTCTCAAAACGGTGAAGGAAAACATCGTGAGGAAACCGGCGTTGTTGTAGAACCTAAAAAAGTTCGAGCAACACGTGTCAAGGGTCACGCAAAAAGGGCCCACCAGCGGCCTACTTGCGGAAAAACCTGCTCGCACATCAAGTGCGCATGATAAAACTTGCCAACCACTAACGAGTGCCTTAACGCAATAAAGGCCCTAGGAATCGACACAAGTACCTGGGACCCAATCGTCGTATACATCATTTCCAACAAATTGGATGCGGACACGCATATAGATTACGTCGAGTCATTAAAAAATCCAAAAGAGCTACCTACTCTTTCAGATCTATTAGATTTTCTTGAACTAAAATTTTCTTCGCTAGAAACTTCTAGGCGCAAGCCCGAAGCAAAAACTCAGCAGCAGGAGTCGTCGACAAACAAGAAAACTCATTTTTTCAAATCTTTTACCAGTCATAAATTCAATCAAGATCAAGGTTATCAAAACTCAAACGATAATTTCCAGAACAAAGTTACGAAATGCGCAGTTTGTAACATGAACGATCATAACAGGCTATATCATTGCGAAACATTCCTTGAAATGCCACCCTACATGAGACAGAAGACTGTCGAAAAATTATCCTTTTGCAAAAACTGCCTTATGTCACATAGCAATAAGAAATGTTTCTCTAAAAAAAGATGCCAAGAGTGCGAAGGAGAACACAATACCCTATTGCACAACGCATCGACAAGCAGAGTTCAAATTTCATCGCGAACACAATATGAAGCCGACAATTCCCAGCAAAGTCAGCAGAGGGGTAATGCTCATGTTTTACAGGGAGAGGCAGGGGAAATCCTTCTAGCAACAGCGTTGGTGAACGTCACCAAGGCTGACGGCACCCATCTTACTTTACGAGCGTTGATCGATCAAGGATCACAAACATCCTTGATCACCGAAAATGCAGCACAAATTTTAGGTATGAAACGCAAAAAATGCCAAGGAATAATATTTGGAGTAGGAGCCAAAGAAATGATCTGCAAAGGGATCATTGGGATTTCTCTATCATCGCTATACATTGATTACCAAATCAACACGGAGGTATTTGTCATGAAACATGTAGTCAACAATTTACCTAATCAAACATTCGCACAACCAACATGGCCTCATTTGGAGAATATTCAGTTAGCAGATCCGGAGTTCTTCAAAAGCCGATCCGTAGACCTTCTACTAGGTGCAGACGTCTACGCGGAAATAATTTTAGGTGGCGTCATCAGAAAAAACCCATCCATGCCAATAGCTCAACAGACGCGTTTTGGCTGGATCTTATGCGGCAGTGCTTACGTCACAAAATCGTATCACTGCAACGTGGTTTTGACCGAGCAAAATGACCTACACAGATTTTGGTCAATCGAAGATATTGCCGATCAAACCAAAATGTCTACAGAAGACTTGGAATGCTTACAGCTGTTCAAACAGACAACAGAACAAGAAGCAGATGGTAGAGACATCGTTCAACTACCATTACATTCCGACGCAGATGACAAGTTAGGAAAGTCAAGGCCAAAAGCATTGGCACAGTTCTATCAAATTAAAAATTGCGAAAATGTTTCAAATGCATATAAATCATTTATGCATGAATACCAAGAATTAGGTCACATGCGCACATCAACAGGTGACGGTAACAAGACACCCGGTTACAACATGCCGCATCATAGTGTGCACCGCGCTGACTCGACTACAACTGCGTTGAAAGTTGTATCTAATGCATCAGGATTGACGTCACGTGGGTACAGTTTGAATGATGTTATGTACAAGGGCCCGAACTTGCAGAAGGACCTACTTTCTTTGGTACTCAAATGGAGACAGTACAAATATGCATACGTTGCAGACATTGAAAAAATGTTTCGTCAAATTCAGGTTCACAAGGACCACCAGCGATACCAGAAGGTGGTTTGGCGTGGCTCTGAAAGCCAAGCAGTTCAGGATTTTGGTCTTCAAACCGCAACATATGGTACAAAGGCAGCTCCTTTTCAAGCCATGATGACTCTTAAGCAGCTAGCAAGCGACGAGGGTCATAAATTCCCTGCAGCAGCAAGAGTCCTGGAAGAGCAGTTCTACATAGACGACCTGATCAGTGGAAGCCACCAAATTCAATCAGCACAGGAACTGAAGTTTCAACTTACTGCACTTTTAAAGCTAGGTGGATTCAATTTACGCAAATGGTGCTCCAATGAGCTATCTTTGATAAGCAATGATAACGCAGTCTCAAAACCTCACGACACCTTCGATTTTCGTCATCGAGAGTCTACTACAACATTGGGACTCCTCTGGAAAGCTAAGGAAGATGTTGTCTCATACAAATGCAAAATGCATCGACCTACCTGGTTAAAGTCATTCAAAAAAGATGATAAAAGCGTAAAAATCGATACTGACTTAGAAATAAAGACATCAAAACAATCAGTCAACACAGCACAAGTTGAAAGTAAACACATAAGTACTAATCTAAGTATAGTTGAATGTTTGCTAAGCAAGCACAGCAGTTTGATACGAGTGACGCGCGTCCTTGGCTGGATTATGCGAGCAATAACGCATCCAAAGGAAGTGAGCAGCTCAGCAGAGCAAACACGTAAGAAGAATACAGTCACTTCGTCATGCGTCAATTTAATGACTATGATCTTCATGTTGATAATGTTATGTTCTACTACTGCAGTCCAAAGCACATACAACATCACAGCAATGCAAAGTAACAACAGCATTTACTTTGACAAGGTTTCAGACATGCGAATAATTCAAGACAACTGGAAACTCGTCGTCTACTATAACATGAAACCATACTGGAAAGGCACTAATTTACTAACTGCATACAAAAAGCACTTAGAAGGATTGTGCTCAAAGTTCGAAGGAAGGGAATCCCACTGCGACATCATGCTACTGCAATTACGTCACGGATTCTCAGAACTACAGTACTATAACGATATACTACAGCAAAGCAATAAGCACGCGCGAAAGAGACGAGGAATTATAGACGGCGTGGGAAATATTGCAAACAGTCTGTTCGGTGTTTTAGACAGCCGCTTTGCGGAGCAATACGAGGCCGATATTACCAAAGTTAGACAAGACCAGAAACATCTAGTAACGTTGTGGAAAAATCAGACCTCGGTAATTGAAGCGGAGAATAATCTACTTAAAAGAGTTGAAGCATCAATGGAAGAACAGCATAAGGTATTTAGCAAGCACTTGAATGAATTGGAGCAGACAACAGTCAAGCTGAACGATGCCATCGTCAAGATAGACAACATCAACGAGTTCATAATGTCTAGTATGATCGCCAATAACATACTAAACAGCCTCAAAAACATTCAAGACACTTTGTTAGAGACCATCACGAACTATAAAGAGTTCAACGTCCATCTACTTACACCAATGCAGCTTCGTGTCGAACTCAACAACATTTCTGGACAATTATCTAAGGACTTATCGTTGCCTATAAATAACATCCAGACAGATCTAGCAAAGATCTACAAAGTTCTGAAGGTTAGAGCCAGAATGTCTTCGCAATACTTTATCTTTGAAATACAGATACCTTTAGTCAATAGGGATAATTACGAATTGTATAAAACGTATCCAGTCCCTCAGCGAACACAAAACGCCATCGTAAGCATAACACCGATCGCAACGTTTTTAGCAATCAACATTGAAAAGGATACCTACATACCGATTTCAGATATCGAATTATTGCAGAGATGTTATAAGCTGGAGAAAACTTTACACATATGCGAGTTACAGAAGCCGGTGTACCAGAAAGCATCTGGAGAAAATCTTTGCGTCAGAGGTTATAACAACACTCAATGTATAACTACCGTAAGCACGTGTCAACCTACCTGGACAGAGCTTATAAACGTTAACAATTTCATGATCACCTGTTGCGGTCAATGCACTGCAAGATTTATCTGTGGATATCACGTTACACAGGAACAACTAACAGGTGTCAACATTATCGCACTAGGAAATGACTGCGTCATCAAGGGCGAGTCATTCACTATAACGCCACATAAGCAACACGCTAGCACTTTGAATATAGAGCCAGACATACTTTCTATAGAGATTGCACCCATCAACAACATCATAAATATTACGATACCGGTCACCCACTTTAATGAGAGCAACAACGACATTAAAGGCTCGATCGAGAGTATCAACAAACGAATCGCCGAGATCAAAGAAGCAGCAGATCACTTTGAACAAAACGACGAGATGTCCCCTCACGACGTTCATCAATACGTCGTTATCTACGCAGTGGCAGCAGCAGCGTTGGTGTGCGCCGCGATCGTCTGGTGGCGAGCGCGCGGTGCCCCCGCCACTCCGGGCAGCAGCACGGTGCGGGCCACGTCCAGGACGTGCGCTCCGCCCGTGCCGCCGGTGGGCACGCAGCCCATACCCTCGAATCGTGCGGCGGTCTCATCGGTAGTCGGTAATAGTGTTGTGTGTGATGAAAGTGAAAGTGCGTGTAATGTACAATCTTACAGTGTGAAGTGCGAAAGGTCCAGCAAGGACTCAGCTACATCGCCGACTTTCAGTAAAATAAGGTTTATAAGTGATCGCGATTAATGTCGGTATCATGCTGCGTTTACTAACATAATATTGTTTCATCCTCTTGTATCATGATACCATAATCGCATACTAACCAAACCATCTCACTTCATACTCATTCTCTCGCGCCCCCCGGAACATGTACGGTCCACATACCGTACAGTTTTGCTAACACTGCATTTTCATGCAAACGCGTGGAAACCGAGCGGGCGCGGTCAGTCTTTCAACAACCCGCGACTCATCAACACCTTTTGTAAAGCAATAAATAAACGTGTGTCAAATTAAACTACTTCTATTCTTGATGTCCCGTACAATTACACTGTTATTAAAACATCGATCAAAGTTACAAACAAACTACAAGAACTTTTATATTACGTAACTTGCTGCTACGGAACCCTTCATAGGCGAGTCCAACTCGCACTTGGCAGCTCTTATATAGATAGCTTTTCTTAAATGGCAAACAGCATTAGGAGATATCATTATGTCGTTTATAGAACAACGGTTAGATCTGCAGACAGAGCGCGGCCCAGCGAGCCCGCACTATTTGTTATTGGCTCACCGGCCGAGGGTACGCCGGCGAGGTATTTACTCCCGACATACCATTTGTTAATTTCGCTTCAGCTGGCGGTTTTCCAAGAAATAAAATCTTGTCGTTTTTCCGCGCAAATTATAGGACGAGAGTTTTCCTTTTAGTGCCTTATGAGAACCCGCAGTCGGGGAGGAGCGGAGTTTATGACCGTCGCAGCCTGCCAGGGTTGTTACTGGCGAGTGCCGACCGTACCCGCGTACCCGCTCCTACCTGCGGACGATGTCATAAAGCAGGTCGAGTCGCGGCGTTCATCCTATTAATAACTGCGGCACCGGAGGGGGCCTACTCTCGGCTTCGCTAATCTCAGTGTGGATGTCCCACGCAGGCTGTATGTAGTGAGCGCGTGTCCGCTCCAGGCAGCCACAGATTAGCCGGCAGTAGGCGCGGCTCGGTCGCGTTCTACGTTCGCGCCGGATACTCCATTAAAGTCGTCGCTCGTGATTAGTATTTAGATCGGTCGGATGCTGTGGATGCAGCCAACCTCCTGCCGCCTGATCTGTCTCCGGCGCCGGCTCCGGTTCCATGGATAAATACCGATGGGCGATACTTCATTTGAATCTAGCTTTATTTCATTATGTATCCTACCTTTAGCGAGTTATGAGAATAATGTTTTTTTATGAATAATATTCTTATTAAATAACAATAGTATATTATTTATACTCAATACTCAATACTCAATACATTTATTGCATAAACATGGTTTAGTTTAGGTACATACATAGTTCTTAGGTGTAAGTCAGTATCACATGGACCCTGTGAATAGGGTAAAGCAACATGGAGGTAGGTCGAGGCTTATACACAGTAGTCGGTACGTATATATTATAATAGATTGAGAAATTCCAGGAATTATAATGTAGATAGTTTGTTACTTTATTTATATGTCACTAATTAATAAGCTTGGTAAAACAGTTTAAACGATAATGTCAAGGTCTTAAAAGTAGTCAAAGTTAGGTTTAGTGCGTAGTTATACATTTTTATTTTATTTATTTAGTCATTAGTTATGTCAAATATTCTTTAATGTCATAGTAGTATTTAATAACAATAATACCTATTATATTTTATTTCAGACAACTTGACATGTTTATTCAAACATTAAACATCACCTAAAACGATCATGTATAATCATATTATAATAAATTTTACTTCACATTAAGAATCAAGGCACAAGAATTGGTATTTTGGAGCAAAGGGTGGCTTCCCTTTACATTAATTCTTAGTTGATAAATATGATAAGGAAATTCACGTTTAAATATCTAAGGCACCATCTGGTATTACTAAATATTAGGAGAGCTTAGGGCGATGTTTCACATGTGCATGTGTGTGTGTGATCTAGAAGGCCGTACACTCGCCTATGTCTTTTCTAGCCACGAACCATAATATTACTGTACCCATAGTGTAACGTCCAGTTTTGAGAACCTAAATAAAAAAATGTGATCGAACTCGATACAGAAATAGCCTCACAACTGTAATCGAAGGCACGGTAGATATCCCTTCAGACCTCGTAGGACCGAGCATTGGTACTCGTGGTTCTTTGAGGACCATAATAGGATGATCGGACATTTAAATATATACATATAAGCTTGATGTAGCGAGTCACATCCGGGCTTACCCTGCATTGCTTACAAATAAGTAGCCATAATGATTTAGAGTCGTAGTAAGAGAGAGAGAGGGCGTCCTCAAAAGCGATGAGGATTACAGTAGTTATTCCGTGTTGCAGTGACGAGTGATATTGGTGCGGCTGCTCCCGATCCGATCATCGATTGCTCTATTTAGGAACGTGAATAGTGCCGTCGCCAATCCTTGCACCGCCACCATTCTATACGACTATATGTGACTCGAATGCTGTGTAGCTTGCTCTCCCATACAACACTCTATGTTTCCAAGTATTTCTGGAATATATTCGGAAAAAATAAACATAAAATTAGCGTGCTGGAAGTACTTGAGTAAAGTTTCAAAGAAATTGGATATTACAAGAGTAGCAAAGGAGTGTGAAGTAAAAACACTGTGTTTTATTAAAATGCGAATGCAGCGAGCGAATGGCTAATGCATGTAATAGTAACAAACCTAGCAGAAGAGGTGAATGTTTTAAATATTAAATAACATCCACACTATCCGGAAAGTATTTTAGCTTTAATATCGGATGAGATTGATGGCGCCGCCTGATACTGTTACCGTTCGCTCGTCCGTTATTTTAGGCTAAAACCCAACCCGAGTTATTTTAAATTTTGTGGAAATGCCGCTGTAAAAACCATCGCAAAAATAATAAAACAGGAAAGGTTCGCTGGGATTTTCAGGCGCTTTTAGTTGTGTTGGTTTATATTTAACACCTTGTTCTATACCCGAGGTTCGTGAGCTCGCAACATTAATTCACCATTTTTTACTTTTCTGCAAAACTCTTTTTTGAGCTTCTTTTGTGATTTTAATAATTACGACTCATCGGACGGAGAGAGCAGAAACACTCACCACTACAATACAACGGAGCTATTTATAACACTGGCGGGTGGAGCAGTTCAAGGTAGTCAAAGTCAAAATCAAAAATGTATATCAGTAGGATCACAAGGGTCACTTTGAAAGCTAGTTGAGTTGGCGGCTCGCAGTCGGAATGCGATGGAGATCATATCCCACGACGCTCAAAGTAATCGGCGATAAATGTCGCTGCGAGCCACTTTCTAATGAATGAATCCTTATTTGAGTGAGTTTGTTTGCTGTAGTACAATGCGTCGTCGTAACTCGTTGTTCCTGCAGATCCGAGGAGGCGTGAAGCGGCTGACATCGACATCGGTACATGTTTGATGTGCACTGAAAAAAACTGTTAATACTCTTAGTTTCGCTTCGTACTATTTCCACGCAGGAGATGAACCTATAAAGTGTTTACGACATCTATTGCAGAGTCGATAGCCTGTAGCCGCGCGAAGGGTCTCCACTGCCGGCGTTAACGGCCTCTTCTACAGAAACATTGCTAATAAAATACAAGTGCTGTTTGAGCTAAAAGCTTGATAGTTATACTCAGGTATAGTTAACCTGAACTTAAAGTCCACACCGGCTTATTGATTGGTATACCCTTTGTTATAATAACGTACGTCCGTCCGTACCTACAATATGTTCTGATAGCACTCCTCTTTTAACGTCGACACCTTGTTTAATATTGCCTGAAATCTTATTTAGTTACGTACGCCTATTAATAGTCCTATGATGTATCCTTGTGTGTGTGTTGTGTACAGTGTTATTTATCTTTAAATTATTTGTGATTAGAACTAATATTATTTGCATCAAATCAATTGCCGACCGTAAACAGAATCAGATTCATCTGCAAAATAATGAGTACATACGAGCTGTGCTGTAGTACAATATGTTCTACCAAAAGATGAAAGCTAAAGCAACGTTGCTGCAAAGTTTCCCAGAAAATCGTAGGCTTTTTTTGCATTCAAATAGCGATCGTGCTAATTGCAGCGCTTTCAAAGAGAACGTTACCGCCGCGCGCCGTCTCGAGCGCGAGCTTTACGTTTCCTCCTTCTTTAAGTTTTAACCTCTCAGCAACAGACGCAGGAAAACTTACATAATAGGCAAAAATAAATTAACTCGGATCATAACTCATGCGAACTGGCGATAAACAGGTGTAGGTACTTACCCATTCAAAGGGTCATCCGTCGTGGTATCATTTGGATACATAACATCTATAATACATTTTGTTGTACGCAAGGATACTTTTTTCCAGGCAATCTCATCATATAAAGTTATATCTTGGAATAAAACAGCTTGTAACTAATTCACAGAGAGGTGTGAAATCCAGTGTTAGGTAGAGTGAGGCGCGGACTGACAGCTGTTCCCGGTAACGAAGCCATAACTACATTATGAGTCCCGCGGCGGCATCGCTTGCGAGCCGCTCCACTAATGGCTTATTAAGCTATTTCGCGGACTTTAACACAACAGTAACAACATAACTCAATTCTATGTATTACTAAATAGTATTGAGTTCAGTCAGCTTTCCATCAAGTTATTGATACACGTGTAAAACTAAAAGGGTATTACGTTACAAATATTATAAACATAGAACAAAGGATAACAAAACAAATTATAAGCAATATTCTCGACTTCTTAGAGCTTGTATAGACAGATCAATAAAATCAACTAAAGAAAAAACTCTTAAAAACTCAAAAAACAAGTGTAAAACAGCTTGGCAGCTCATCAAACAGGAGTCTGAAAATAATAAGCCAATGGACTTCATAACAGAAATAATCAATGGAGATGTAAGCGTGTATAGCCCCAATAAAATTGCTAACGAATTTAATAACTACTGGGTTAATCTGACAAGTAAAACAAACGACAATCTCCAAATTACACATAAAAATCACATTAGCAGCAGCATATTTCTAAAACCCTATGGATATGCTGACGTACAAAAAATAATACTATCCCTTAGGAATACCAAGGCTGTAGGCTATGACAACATTGCCACCAATGTCCTAAAGATGTGCTCTAATGTATTAGTACCGGTCCTAACTCATCTAATAAATTTATCTTTTACAGCAGGATGCTTTCCTGACGCCTTAAAATATGCGACTGTAAAGCCCCTTTTTAAGAAAGGAGATAGAAAAAATCTCGGGAACTATAGACCAATAACTTTGATACCTGTAATATCAAAGGTATTTGAACGTGCTATGCAAAATCGTGTATTAAATTTTATTGAAAAACATAATATTTTTAAAAATGAACAATATGGTTTCCAAAAAGGTAAATCGACAACATTAGCCTGCTTTAACCTAATGAAAGACATAACTCATAACTTAGACTCGGGAAATTTAGTGACTGTGGTATTTTTTGACATGTCTCGCGCATTCGACTTTGTTTCGCATAGGTTACTTCTTGACAAAATTGAAAAATATGGTATTCGAGGTCCAGCTCTCAAATGGTTCGAAACGTACTTAACAAACAGAATGCAATGTGTAGAAATTCCTAACATAGATAGAAACAAAGACCTAAAACCAGCACTGTCAAGTTATTTGCACAATGGTAGCGGCGTGCCACAGGGTAGTGTTTTGGGACCTCTTTTATTCTTACTGTATATAAATGACCTTCCGGACGTCACTGACATGCGATGTACACTATTTGCAGATGACATATCAATAATTATTCCAGCTAATAGAAATTCAGACATTTCTAATTATACAAATGACATACATAATACTATTGACTCCGTAATATCATGGTTAGATAAAAATAATTTACATGTTAATGTTACAAAGACCAATTTCATCCAATTTAGTACGTATGGTAGGAAACATGAAAATCTCTGTTTAAGCCATGAAGGTCACAGCATAGACGAAGTCAATGAAACTAAATTTTTGGGTATCATGTTGGATCGTAACTGCAACTGGAAAGCACACGTCGATCAAGTATGCCAAAAGCTTAATAAGTTTGTGTATGTCCTTTACAAACTTCGAAAAACTGCAAATCATAGCACAATACTAACGGCTTATCACGGATATGTAGCCTCAGTACTAAAATATGGCATTATACTATGGGGAAACTCCACTGACGTAAATAAAGCTTTATTAGCCCAGAAAAAATGTGTTCGAGCAATTGTTGGCATACCGCCTTGGGAGTCTTGTAAGCCAATATTTGTTAACCTCAAGTTATTAACACTGCCTAGTATGTATGTTTTGGAAGCGGCTAAATTTGTCAGGGAACACATCCATCTTTTTACGAAAGCTCGAGATATCTACCCGAGGACTGTGAGTGACCCAGATAGAATTGTTTTGTCTAAAGTGCCAAGAACGACACTGTATCATAAAAACAGTTTTGTAATGTGTGGACATATTTATAATAAAATCCCAAAAGACATAGTTGAGCTTCCAATGAGAATGTTCCTAAGAAAACTTAAACAGTTTTTAACTGAAAACTCTTTTTATAGTGTCAAAGAGTTTTTAGACTATAAGTAATTTTTGTATTCTTTGTGATATGTTATTATTATTTTTTCATGTTTAATTTTTACTCACAATTTTTTGAACTTAGCTTTACTTTGACATATATCAACATAATACTTGATTATTTTTTGACATTGCCATCCAATTATTTCTTTTTTAATTTTGTTATGTACTTACCAAATTATGTTATTTTTATTTTTGCATGCCGAGTTAAGCGGCGAGGAGTGTGAACACAATTAGTTTAAGACCTGTACACAACCATTCTTCAAGCAATCAATAAATCATTTCATTTCATTTCAATTTCAATTTCAATTTCAATTTCAAAGCTTTAGAGATGTCAAGGAGTGGTGAAAGAGGAAGAATTTTGGTGAAAGTGGAGGCTTATTATCCTTATTCCAAATAAAGTATTAACTCAAGTTGTATGGTACGTGTACCTAACATTAAAAAGGAACCCGTTAATAACGCCTAAATGTATAAAAAGGGATTTTACTTTCAGCGTGGTTTGCAGGGAGGCTCTTTTTAAAACGACTTGTTCGAGAAACCAAGTCCCCGTCCGGAGGGTGTGGACTGTCCTGCGCCGCGCCGTGCGGTGAATCCCCGCACCGCACCGCACCGCACCGCACCGCGCAGGTTGTCGTGCCGCGATAGGGGAAGAGGGGGGGAGGGCGCTAATCGCCGCATTATCGTTACATTCCCCGGAATGGAGCTCCTCTACAGGAGCTTGATACGCCATCCTATTACACTGGATTGTATACTTAAGGGGGTACGATTTCCATACAAACTTAATTTACACAACTATGGGCGAATAAAGTATTAATGTACACTGAAATAGCTGTAATAGGCTTTTACAGTGGTCCTTATTACCGGCCAGTTATATAAAGTTGAAGTGTCAGCCGTTGGTCGTGGCAGTCGGGGCTTCAGAAAAAGAACTAACAGACTTTTAAGACTATTTTGAGACATATGTTTTAAGCTCATTCACGTATTCAATGCCGAGTACCCGTTAGAAAGAATGACGAAAAAATTACTTTTTTGGTTTTTTTTTAATATTTCTGTTATCCTACAGTTTTCTCCAACTTTATATAACAGGCCGGCAATAAAGACCACTGTAAAATTCTATTACAGCTATTTCAGTGTACATTTATACTTTGTTCGCCCATAGTTGTGTAAATTCAGTTTGTATCGGAATCGAACAACCTTAAGCATAATAATATGGTTTAATTTGTGTACTTCAAAAATAAATGTTATAAGAGCATCGACGGAAAGTTATTGTTAATGCACGTAAATGCGTTTGCGTCTATCATAAAAAAGTGTTCATGTATTGTCACAGCCACTACGTTTGGTAAATAAAACTTTTATCAGCTGTAAAGTTTCACTATTAGACAGTATTGTTATCTCTTCATTATACCGAAGTATAAACATTATGGTACAGCTTTTATTATAAGCCGCTGTTGTCCATGCTGAGGTCCATCAATATTTATCGAGCGTTCATAATTATTAGAAACTTTACGACCGGAAGACATGGTACCTTTATTACACTTATGATTTTAAACAATTTATTAGTATAAGACAAAGATTTTTTTTATGTGTGGTGAAAGGATATAAGTGTGTCTCAAAGAGGGTCCTTTCGTGCGCTTGACATATACTATCTCAGTGAATAGAACTCAAAAATATAATATTGGTTCCAAATTTTGTTGCAGAAAATCAGTAGGTAATACCACAGAAAATCAGAATTAGCCGCACAACACGTCAGGGTTAGGACATAAATATGGTGGAATACCTATAGCTTATAGCACTATCAAGCACGAGCAAAAGTACCTAGGTGCACCTAGATATTAATAGTATTTTCTTAAACATGCGCGGAAATATTGCCATTACTTTTGAATATAGAACACGCGAAGTATCATATTTACGTAGACTGAAAAACCAAAATCACTTCCCGGCGCGTTCTCGCTCCGGCAATGTTGTATGAAACGGTGTGCTGTTTGAATTTAGAACTCTTTCATCTATCGTACACATTGCGTTCTCGTGGCTGTATAGCCACTGATGCGTTTACCTTTCGGCACAAACTGTAAAATTTAAAAAAAAAAATTGGCTGTAAAGCGGAGTTCGTTGTTATTTAGTTATTTAAAAATAAATTTATTATGTAAAAGACCCTGTTTTATTTCCTTGCATTTTTTTAAGAAAAGCACTATATATGCCTCGGCCGAAATGGCAATTGCCTGTCTCGTATCATTGAAGTCCTCGCCTGCGGCTCGGCCTTCAAACTCATACTCGACCTGCAATTGCCTATTTCGCTGCCTTTGCAATAATGTACTATTGTTCTAGGACGCAAGTGATACGTAGCGTAGCGTTCTTTATTGTACCACCGGCGCTGTCTAATAACCTGACGCTGGCCATGTTAGTAAAACATATAAATGAACATTTAAGGTGCAGTCACTCAAGCGAAGGTCACAATAATAATATGCTCATTTTCCAGATGTTCTCGAGGGGCACTCTCAAATAAAGCATGTTACCTTAACATGAGTAGTGTGCTAGTGCGCTAGTGTGCTAGGCCCCCCGTCGGCCGAGTATATACAAGCCGAGCCTACATTATAATTCAGGAGCGCGGCTGTGGTACCTCGTAAAGGCCATTTATCTCAGTTGTACCGCAATCACTTCGGCCGACATCCGTCCACTTATCCTCTCAAAAAGAAACAAAAAGTTGCAGAGTATACGTTACGCACGGCAGTCGGCTCCCTCGCGGGATGCTTCGCGGTTATAAAGCTCATTGGGATTCAAAGCGTGCTGCTGCGGACGGGAGCCTAGCCATCATCATCATCAACATCCTCACGACTCGCTTGACTAGCGACCCACGACCACGACCCACCACCTACACTCTCTATTTCGGAAATGAGAGTCGTTATAGCGTGAGTGCACTTGATCGCTGCAACGCGCCCTCATCTGTGACCTGCTCCCCCCCCCACTGCCCCCCCCCCCTCTTCCTCCTCCCCCCTCGCGCCGCCATACGCTCCAAGTAATTGATATAATAGACTTGTAGAAAGTTTGTGTATTCATTTGTGGAGTTTTATTACTTGTTCGGTGTTCGTAATTTATACTTGGAATCGGTGTGAGACTTACACTTCCGAGTAACTTCTTGATTTATTGGTTAAACAGCCGCGTTACCCAAAGTATTCAAATCTTTGAAAATAAGTTTTATCTGCCAAAAGTTTGTTCCAACGAAGCACTTAGTTCAATATTTGCTTTGTTCATGTTTTTATGGAGTTGGACAGAGAGTAATGATCTCGCGGTGCAGTGGAGGGGCGCGGGGGGGGGGGGGGGGGAGGGGTGACGTCACGTGTCGGGGCGCCACGGCTCGGTCTCAGCCCTCACGCGAGGGACCTCTTCCGATATAGTCTTATGTTTTCATCAGAAAAGTGAGTGCAGCTGTTGCTCTTCCAGAGTGCACTGTATTTATCTGTAGTGTTCATAACTTTGCATATCTTTACGATTCACGATATCCTGAGAAAAGGTATTGGAGACGTGCGCGGGGTGAGGGGGGGAGGGGGGGGGGGGGGCCCGCGACACGAGTTTCACATTAGCCCTCCATGTCGTCTCTCTCCACATAGCTTTACCGCGAGCCTTATACTTACTACCCAGTGCGAGTAATGCGGTTCACAACGGACCAGGTTTTCTCGGTTCCGTCCTCATCCCAAACGTATCGGAACTAAATATTTGTACAAAAAATACAAAAACTGACGTTTTCGATTCAAATCGCTTTCGAACAATTTTGAAATTGATTAGGATGAGTGTTCGGGGGTTGATTGAAAAGATGCTGCTACCCCTAACTTCATGATCTATACTTTCTGGAATTGTGATGCAAGAACAAACTCATGTATCAATTAATTGTTTATTCACTTCAGAGCTACAGTTTCATACAGTGTGAGCGGGGACGACTCTGATGGCGATGAGACACCGATATGCAACGCGTCAGCACGACTTCAGTGGCGGAGTATCTCCCTAGCCGCCACAATGCAATTTAGGCAAAACTGTTTGTATTGTGATAATACAATATTACCTTCGAGCACGACGGTGTGGAAGGCGCCGCCGCCGTCTCATATCATTTTGCAAACTTACATAATAGCTTAACATTAGATGATAGTGGCGTAGGACGTCGCATAGCGCGGTGCTAGTACACGCTTACATCACCTCGCAAGCTGTGGCTTTCGATACCGGCCAAGCGCGAGCGCGTATAAACACCTATCAAACTTTGAATCCTGCGGGTAATTCATTCTAAAAGTGTACAAGAACTTAGTTCGCAAGCTGAAGCATTTAATGAACATTAAAGGAAGCTCATTAAGCGTCCGCTGTGGATTGGCGGCGCCATCGCGACTCTCCTGACGAACCGCGCCGCACCGACCCGAATATAAATGCTATCAGTAATGAAGGCTCCTTAGCACGCGCCCTCGGCCGCGGCCACTAGGCACTGGGGACCCATGGACCCATGGACCCATGGACCCATGGAGCAGTGGACCGGCAGCAGCTGGAGTGCCGCCATCACCTGACATCAGTCGGTGACGCGAGAGGTGAGGTCATAAGCTCGTCAGCCTTCGGCGAGGGCTGTCGACCTTTTAAAATCAAATTATATTTATACTCGCTACGAATTGATCAGTTTTGCGTTTCGAAGACGGATCTGTTGATCGATAGGATTCGTCTCCTGTCACCTGTCAGCGGCACGGTTTGCATCATTCATTACTTACAAACACTGTAGTCGGCACTCAATATATTTGACGCACTGAATGTGATACTGAATAATTAATCGTTTGTATGGTGGAACCATTCAGATTACCTCATTTAACTTTTAAAATAAAATCAAATAAAATAAACATAACTTTATTAATTATTCTAAAATAATATTTCAACTGCTTATAGGGTATAACCTACAAGCATGGTATAATTCGGCCGTTCAGAGAATGCGTTCCTGACACGTCGCGATTGAACTGACGACGTAACTTTGTAATGGCATTGCAGTTACGATAAAAATATTTTTGCTGGTTGTTTACCGTTTTAACAATTGATGAGCATTAAAACAACATTATTATATCAATAATCAATGAATTTTATAATTTTGTGCCAAACTGAATGTCAAATAACTTGTTATACAATATTTTTCTAAATCTATACTGCGCTATTACAAGGTTATGTCAGCGCTTTATATTTGTAGTGTTGTAATAACTATGTGACTAACTGTGACTAACTGATCAAACTGTCAAACGCATTCTCTGAACGGCCGAACTATAGTAGCATGGCACTCGAACGTGGAACAAACAATCAAAGATCACGCAAACATTTTGTCCCTCACATTCGTAAGATTTAGATAATAGTGATATCCTCTTTACTAAACAAACGGCATTGTGGTTTCACGCGAGCGATAGCGCTTTCATATCGATGAAGAAGGCGGAAGAGGTGTCTCCGAGACCTGCGCCGCCGCCGCGACTTGACAAATAGCGCCGCGATAACGTCATGTGCCCCCCCGTGCGCTCCTGTAGGTCACGCACCGTGCGACAAGGTGATAGCGACGAGCGGAAACGAACAATCCCTGCTGGCGGACGCCGCCTCATGTGCACTGATAGCACGCGTGCCATACACACCCCCAGGGGTGGGCTTCTCTCTGTGCTAACCAGACTCCTATGACACTGGGAGAGTCATGGACCCACGATACACATTCACACACCCTTTCAGTAACTCACAAACACTATTATTCGGTCGTTTCCGTTGTTTGGTATCTGTTCAACTCGTCTGTTCATATGGTAATGGCTGAAAATCAATCAATCAATCAATCAATCAATCAAATTATTTATTTTATGCCAGAAAATTACACATATATTACACAAGGATCAGCCAAAATCAGCGTTTTGCTCTCGAGCAAAGCTTATGCGCTGAGCTATTCCCATTTTGTTTTAGTTTATATTGTACTTAGTTGTATGTTTGGTTTTAATTATGCTTTTGATTTTCTATTTTCCTTGTTATTTGTTTTGTGTGTATTTATTTACTAGTCAAATAAATTCTTTATCTATCTATCTGATAGCAATGATTCTCCATGTAGCGACGCACACCGTGAGCCGGCGCGGCACGGCCCGGCGCGAGCCACATGACACGAGGTGTGACTCGAGCCGGCCTGGCCCGGCGCGAACCACATGACACGAGGTGTGACTCGAGCCGGCCTGGCCCGGCGCGAACCACATGACACGAGGTGTGACTCGAGCCGGCCTGGCCCGGCGCGAGCCACATGACACGAGGTGTGACTCGAGCCGGCCTGGCCCGGCGCGAGCCACATGACACGAGGTGTGACTCGAGCCGGCCTGGCCCGGCGCGAGCCACATGACACGAGGTGTGACTCGAGCCGGCCTGGCCCGGCGCGAGCCACATGACACGAGGTGTGACTCGAGCCGGCCTGGCCCGGCGCGAGCCACATGACACGAGGTGTGACTCGAGCCGGCCTGGCCCGGCGCGAGCCACATGACACGAGGTGTGACTCGAAAGCCTTCACCCTCATTCATAACCGTTTAACAATACAATTATGTTCATTCCGACCGCTTTATGAAATATAAAGCAATTCGTATCACACATCGCCTTGTTCATGAACTGAATGATTGTGGGTTCAGCTGAGCTTCCGTGCGGTGCGTGTTCGATGTCCGGCCCTGGTTGCCGGTGGAATGCCGACCTGTCCGACCGGTCTCACCCTACGCCATGGATACCGACATTGTTTGATATGAAATGCAACGTGTCTGAAGTGTTCGGCTCTGCAATCTTACCCTGAAACCATATCAAATTAATGAGGAATTGTAACTTGTGTAGTGGAACTTTTCATAGTTATTAGCAGAATCTAAATCCCTTGTAATTCCAGTAGAAGATAATTTAGATTTTTCAATGTTCAAAATGGAACAATTGCCGATAGTTCAATGTTATTCATCACACAGAACGTGTTTTGTTTTGCCTTAGTCAACACTTGTTTGGCCGCGCCGTGGAACACCAGCTTTAGCACCAGGAGCAGGTGTCCCGGGGGAGGCGGGTAAGGAAAGGTACTTTTATCACCCCCCCCCCCCCCCTCCCCCTCTGCCCCTTCCCTCAGACACGTTTATTTTCGTAGATAATTCTCTCGGAACACCTACTGTCGTAAGTCACCCGCGTGCTAACATCGAATGCATAATGTTCATGTCTTGTAAACTTACATACACGTTTTTGAATTATTTCATCTCCTGTTTTACTCATACGATGGTTGTATGTATGTATATTATATTCTATTCACGTTGTGTTGGATATATTTCGTATGAGATGTTCCGCCGTGATCCCATTAGAACGAGTGAAGCATGCGACCATAAACAATTCTTCAAAAGCTCAAGAGATGGAAATAAGTTGTTTTAAACTTAAATGTTGGAAGAACTGTGTGTGATGCTCTCGGCGAGAGGCGCTCTTCACGTTTGAGCGGGAATCTCTGAAAGGGAAGTTATTTTAGCTCAAAGTGGAAACAAATTCCATTCGACGTACATATGCGACTCACTCGACGGGAAACTCACCGAGTTCCAACAAATTGGATGCCTCACTTCAAACTGCCTCTCACATTCACGACGTCGTGCTTCGTAGGCACATCCTTACTAATCTTATACAAAACGCTTTCAAATAGCGCATTCTGTTCGCAGGATGAGCGGCTAGTAGTGTTAGTGCCACAGCCACTCCACCGCAATGTACATCTCCAGCTAAACACTCTGAGCTCGGCATTTGATGACGTTTGAATATTTGCACTCGCATCATTACATGCTGCGACACTATCATGAAAGTAACTGACTTGTAATTACTCGTACACTATAGTCTCCATTCTTTTATCGTAGTGGATAGTAGATAGGAGTATGTCTAGTGCGTCGATACCGTCACGCACCCGCGCCACGGCACCACAGCATCACGGCACCACGGCACCACGGCACACAAACACAGAAACGTGCCGACGTAACATATGGACGTCTAGGGAGCATATCATTCATCCGCTCAACACAATAATACAGTGGGCGCCGTTATTAGTTTCCCGATCTCTGTCACAAATATAATGCTTCGTAAGTTATCTCGAGTACCTACCGGTATGGAATCCACAAGCTTTGACCATACTTAAGTGAATACAAAGTTGACGTAACAAAATAAAACTGAGCGCTACATAATATTGTACTGTACTCGTAGATATTATACCGTAGCAGTGCAGAAGCTCTACGCGTCATAGCAGCGTAGAGGCTCTACGCCTCGTAGCAGCATAGATTGAATGTAGCAACCAACAATCCATGCTTGTGATGAATCCAAGGATTTTTGATGAATCATTATTATTATCATAATATAATATATTTTATCTCAAATAGGTAAGCTATGTTTCTAGAAATGAATAGTCCTAGCTTTCGGCTGCAACTCCTGACTCGGAGCAACGTTCAGCGCGCGGTCACCCGCCCCGCCAGCCAGCGCGAGGTCACGTGACCTACAATTATCCCTCCCATGCTTTTGAGAAAATAGCTACGATCAACTACGATGCCATTCAAGGCAAAATTAACTGCTTAAAGTATTTTACTACATAGTGGAATTGTATTGTGAATTACATAACGAAATAACAGAAACATAGCAACGATCCCTCGGGATCAGGACCCGTCTTTATCTCGCAATAAATTGCCATTACCCGCGCGATATGAATATTTATTGCGGATAATATCCCACTCGATGTTCCGCCGCCCCTACGCTACCGTTCCGTCGGCATCGGACTCCATGCATTATATTATTACTAATGTAAATGTACCATCTGAGGTCGCGACAGTTAGCTTGTAGCTTGTAGCGTGTAGTGTGTAGTGCGGCGTCATGAGTGAACAATACTCACTCGCTCGGGTGATGTCTCCGTTAGCGTACAATCATTAGGCGGAAGCATGAATCAAGCGCATTAGCGGATAAAGGAGGCACCGCTATAACGGCGCTATTCATTTAAATCCCTAATTGGATACGTACCTTCTCGGAAATGAAAAAAGTTGGCGCGCGCCTTCAGCGGGCCGCGGCCACATCCCTCCCCCTCCCCCTCCCGCTACCCGCTACCCGCTACCCCGGACCGCTTCATGCAACGATATTAATTTGATTTGATTACATCACGTTCAATTTCGCGGAAGAGCTCGAGGATTCTAGTTTAAAACATTTAAATTGATAAAAGCTGGAGAAAGTTTTATCAAATTGTACGGCGCTCGCACTAGCGGCTCCGCGCGGCTTCACTCGCGCTCGCGCCGACTGCCGCGGCGGCGACTTGTGCCCGGTATAATGAGCGTCGCTTCGTTAAGTAACCTGTTTAAAAATGATTTTATTCTCACTTTCACCGGAAGCTTCACAAGCTTTCAAACACAAAGTTAAAACGAGTGCAACTTTGGTATACCTACATAAAATAAATAGATTTACATAAACTTTAAAGTTTCCAAAGCAAAGCTTAGCGGAGTCGCTGCATCACTCCAACATTAAGGATGTGTGTGTGAATGTGGCGGCTTTCAAAGGTAATTTTGAGTTAAAGATTTTTGAGACTTTTAAACTAGGTACAACTTATTACAAACTACTTGTTGTTAATGCAGTCTGCTTCCGCATAGCTAAGAGAACAATAGTGTAAGTGAAGTGGTGATCCCCCCCCTCCCCCCTCTAGGCACGCCGTCGCACTTTGTGTTTCAACCTTGATTAATGACAGCCGCCGCCATTCGCCATTCGCCTTGCTATCTCCATGAGGTCATTAGAGTAGCGCCGACTCATGCTAGATATATACATTGCGGTGCCTGCTCGGACACTCGGCACCCGGCCCCGGGGTCTGCGACGCCCGCCGCACGCGCCGTGCTCGGACACTCGGCACCCAGCCCCGGGGTCTGTGACGCCCGCCGCACGCGCCGTGCTCGGACACTCGGCACCCAGCCCCGGGGTCTGTGACGCCCGCCGCACGCGCCGTGCTCGGACACTCGGCACCCGGCCCCGGGGTCTGCGACGCCCGCCGCACGCGCCGTGCTCGGACACTCGGCACCCGGCCCCGGGGTCTGCGACGCCCGCCGCACGCGCCGTGCTCGGACACTCGGCACCCGGCCCCGGGGTCTGCGACGCCCGCCGCACGCGCCGTGCTCGGACACTCGGCACCCGGCCCCGGGGTCTGCGACGCCCGCCGCACGCGCCGTGCTCGGACACTCGGCACCCGGCCCCGGGGTCTGCGACGCCCGCCGCACGCGCCGTGCTCGGACACTCGGCACCCGGCCCCGGGGTCTGCGACGCCCGCCGCACGCGCCGTGCTCGGACACTCGGCACCCGGCCCCGGGGTCTGCGACGCCCGCCGCACGCGCCGTGCTCGGACACTCGGCACCCGGCCCCGGGGTCTGCGACGCCCGCCGCACGCGCCGTGCTCGGACACTCGGCACCCGGCCCCGGGGTCTGCGACGCCCGCCGCACGTGCCGTGCTCGGACACTCGGCACCCGGCCCCGGGGTCTGCGACGCCCGCCACGCACCGCACTAATATACACTTTAGTATATATTTGAGAGACAACGTGTTTGTTCCATTCACTTGATTTTGTTAGTAAATACTAACAGTAGTATTTGATTTTTCATTACTCATACTCTGAAACTAGGTCTGAAGTTGCCTGAGGGGCCTAATTGAAAGTAAAACTTTCAGCCCTAGGGAGAATCGCTTTCTACTGACAGCTGTCAAATTATAAAAAAAACAAGTTCTATTTTATTCAACCATGTTCCAACTTTCTAAAGTCTTTCTAACTGCAAGGAGGTCGTTGAACCAAATTCCAACTTTTTATTCAGCAAGTAGGTTGGAAACTCATTACAACGGTAAGAAGTTTAAAAAGTCTAATAAGATAGCGCAATGTAAAATTTAAATAACATAAAGAAAGTATTAAATAAATAATATATCTTCTAAATTACTTGATTAATATATAGCTTCAACTATTTATTTAAAATAACATAGAATTGACATTTACCATTTTTTAAATTATGAGAATGAAAATAATGGCTGAATAATTCTGGCGAGCCGAAGCCGAAGGCCCGCCAGAGAAAAAGAAAAAAAAAACCGGGAAGGCGGCAATTCAATCTTCATTTTCACAAATTTTTCTTTCATGTTTTTATTTTTACTTTCCTTGTATTCGTAATGAAAAGCACAGTGTTTACCTCGGGTGAAAGTCTTTTAAGTCCCTCAAGCTCCATTGGCGCCCTCGCTAACGCTCTGGCTTCAAACCCGTCTCGGGACTCAAAAAACGTGACTTTCAACACTCAGGTAACAATGTACTATTTCTTAAACATGCGCAGAAATATTGTCATTACTTTTGAATATAGAACACGCGAAGTATCATATTTACGTAGACTGAAAAACCAAAATCACTTCCTGGCGCGTTCTCGCTCCGGCAATGTTGTATGAAACGGTGTGCTGTTTGAATTTAGAACTCTTTCATCTATCGTACACATTGCGTTCTCGTGGCTGTATAGCCACAGAAACGTTTACCTTTCGGCACAAACGGTAAAAAAAAATAAAAAAATGGCGGTAAAGCGGAGTTCGTTGTTATTTGGTTAATAAAAAATAAATTTATTACTTAAATTTATTTTTTATTTCCTTGCATTTTTTTAAGAAAAGCATTATATATGCCTCGGCCGAAATGGCAATTGCCTGTCTCGTATCATTGAAGTCCTCGCCTGCGGCTCGGCCTTCAAACTCATACTCGACCTGCAATTGCCTATTTCGCTGCCTTTGCAATAATGTACTATTGTTAGTATTTGGTGCAGCACAAAATTAATAAAAACTTTTCCAAAGGAATAGCATCTACATAAAAATACAATATTAATGCGAGCAAGTTGGTTGAAATTCAAGTGAAAAGTGTAGAAGCGTTAAGTTAGAACATCATTAAAGTTTAAAAGTGGTTGTGTTGTTGCCTTACCGCTTGAAGGTCCGCCCAACCTCTACCTCACGACTCCGCCCGCGCCCGTTGCCAGCTCCGTGGAACGACTCGCTTAATACTTTAGATAACGGACGACACCTCTCCAGGCAACTTGCACAAACTAATTCCTGTACACAGTGCCACCATTATTGTATGACAGAGATCTTGTTACGACGAGTAGCTATTATCACAGTCTATCTGCTGTCTGTGAGGGTGTGTGGGTGTGGGTGGGTGTGCGTGGGTGTGGGTGTGTACAGGGATTTCTCAGAATGTAGAAGACAATGCGAGTAAACGCGCCACGCCACGCCGCGCGCTGGGGAAGGGACGGGATGCCAGATGTGCTGAGAGCAGAACAGATGAAGAGATGAGGGAAAGTTAACATGTTACGCGGTAACCATCGCCTATAACAAAGCTTTGCCTCGTAGGTCATACACTGTCGGATATTATTATGTTTAACTGTAAGGGGCTCAATCAAACAACTTCACGCTCGCAACTCTTTTAAAATGTTTAATGATTGCAATAACAAAGTTTCGGAGAATAACATTAACAACTTTTCCTAAGCAAAAGCTTGTTTAGGTACGAAAACAAATAAACATACTGAAAACTAGTAAAACGGAGTTCAAAAGTTGGCTGCGCCTTAACCCTCGACGACGTTGTTTAAAGGCTGTGTGTAAAGGCTTCCGCGGGCGCGTGGAGCCAGGGGGGGGGAACCTCGTCATATTACTCGGTGCGCTCTCGCTCCAAATATGTTACACGAGAAATCCTTTCAGCATCGCTTTCACAAAAGAAATAATATCTCTTTATGATGAAATGCTTTCGGAAGTTTCAGAATGGAAGCTGATGCCATAATATATGATTGTGCGTTAGAATGTTACCTTTACAATATGCTCATTCACTTAGCGCCTGAAGAACCAAGAATATGAACTACATGGTGACTAAATAGACTTAAAAATGCTTTAAAATTAGTACAAAGTAACTTTTCATAGTTGAGATGAGGCGATGAAGAATATGTTTTTTTAGCGTGTAATGGTAATGACACATAACCTATGTATAACCATTCAGATGCTTTCATCGATACCTCATTTGTCAAATTCTGATGAGCCACTTTACAAATTATAACGGAACAGATGAACATACATACATAGCGGTCAAAATCATAAGGCTCCGTTTTTCTTTGTCGGGTAAAAAACTAAACTCAGCCTAGGCTCCTTTAAAGTAGCAAGTGCATAGGTCCCCCCCCGTGCCCCCTTCGCGCCATGCTGCGTCACACGCGGTGCTGTGCTGTGCTGTGCTGTGCTGTGCTGTGCTGTGCTGTGCTGTGCTCGCCCGACGGAGCCATCAACTGGTGTAGAGGGATGCCTCGCTCGTTATTACTCTCAGTCCAAACAAATTACACTTCGATAACAAAACTATTTCGCACGACATGCAGAAGGGTACGCGAGCAGGTGAGGCGCGGGGGAGGGGAGGGGAGGGGCAGGTGAGATGAGACCGCAATTGGAACGACATTCCCGCGCGGTGGCGGTGGCGGTGGCGGGACCACATTCCGCGCGTGACATCATCTCCATTCCAACTGGTTCCGCACCTCATCTCGCACACTGTATGTACATTACCTCTCCGCACTTGTGACGCATGCCTGCTGGTAATGACGTCACACGGCCCCACCAGCGCCAGCGCCTGGAGCTGGCCTGGAGCCTACTCTTATAATTATTAGCTGCAACTGCCTACTGCTGCCTGTTTATTATTTATATGAGTAAGCTAGTGATATATTTGCAATAACCGTATTGTCCGTAGAAGCCTGCGCGTATCCGAGATGCTTGTCAAGTCAACAGGTGAAGGCGCACTGGACGCGTCGTTGGCTACAGCAGGTAGGTACACTAGTCGTGACTGAATGCGCACTTCTAAGTGTTCTGATATAGTGATCAGTGAAATGTTGTTATATTTGACAGTGATAATCTATATACATAAAAGAAAGTCGTGTTAGTTACTCCACTTATAACTCAAGAACGGCTGAACCGATTTGGCTGAAAATTGGTTGGGACTGCTTAGAACCAGGAGAAGGACATAGGATACTTTTTATCCCGAAAAAGTAACGGAACGGGGTGTTACGGGAACGGGCGAGCGAAGCCGCGGGCGGCCACTAGTTATTTATATTTCCTTGATGCGAATTTTTTATTCATATATTTCTTTTCTGTTAGTATGTCCAGCCGTGTACATCACAGGTTGATGATGATGATGGTTGTGTGTAGCGCGGATGTCTCCCGTGTGCCAGGGCACGCGCGTGGCCTGCAGGGCACGCTGCACGCTGCTGGTCGTGCACTGCCGACATGCTCTACAACACTGTCCACACACATTAGGCACAGACACTCGGCTGTCGCTATGAGTAACTTGTACCTAACGCTCACAGATATGTACCTACTATGTTAGGTAGATAAGATAGGTACCTAACTCGTAGTAAGTTATCAACTTGTACGAAAACTCGCATGCATTAGCAGTTCGGTGCGAGTTGGGCGCTGACTGGGGACAGTTAGAGGAAGGCTGTGCTGTGCGCCAACATCGCACTAACTGGAGACAGCTTCCGGTAACTCGGTTAGGCAGGTACCGACCTACCTATCGGCACACTGTCGCGGCGGCATGTGACAACCACACCACCTAGCTGTTGCACCCTATATCCTACTTATCTTACTAACATTTAATCGTACTAACATTTAATAAAACATTTTCTATTGATTCAAACCATTTCCAGAAAAATGTAACGATTCGATTGGTGGTGTATGAGAGATAGCGTCTAGCGAGTTGTTGGATGCAGCTCATATAACCCCCCTGCCCCCTGCCCCCTGGCTGGCGGCTGGCGTCATGGATTTCATTTGATCTCTTATTATCCGACTTCATCTATACCTATTGGCAAATTGCATTTATCTACAAGTCTCACGTGACACACGTTATATTTCTACATCACACTCCAGCCGCAGCCCTTCTCTTTGATATGTACCTACAAGGAAATGAAGGAGGAGTGTCTTTGCTTTATTGCAAAAAGGTAAAAACATAAAAAAACATAGGTACATTTACTTTAACAGGTAGGTCGTTGCGGGGCACTGCTACGGTATGATCCTATAAAAATTTGAACAAGTCCCGCCACTGCTGTCTGTCGAGCGGGACCACCATCGCCAACACCGCGTTTGAGCCGCGTCACGTAACGACACGCGAGACACTACGGAAACTATAGCTAATATGACAATATAGAGGAGCCAGCTCATGCCCTCGCAATGTATCCCAACCTAGTTTAATGACGGGTCTAATGACAGCAAGGAGGTCAGACGTGGTCCACGGGACCGTTGTGTCTCGACGTGGATCGGTGCATGCAGTAGCTGGGTGGCTCTCGGACACCGCTCGATACGCACGCCGATGGCATCGATCGAGGCGCCCCTCGCCGGCGTGCGAGCGAGGCGGCGGCGGGGGCTCGCTCCGAGAGACTCCGCTCCTGCTCGGCTGAAGAGGGCGCGCGAGGCTCCTCGACGCGCCACTGGCTACTAGTGCCCTCTCCACGCGCTCGTCGCCTGCTAAACCGTTCCCGATATAGAGCCGTACACTCGCATCTAACAACACGGTGAGTATTGCCTTACATTTCTTTATACAATAGCTATTACCTATGCATCATCTCGGAACATTACATTAGTTTGTTTTACATGTGATGTAGGCAACGGCGGCCGAGGATTCAAACTTAAACAAAATTAAATGTTGTCCACATTCGCTTTCATGAGCACTGTAAGGACGCGCCGGCTACACACACACACACACACACACACACACCTCCGCCGACGATGTATTGCCTACAGGATCACTATGATGTATCTACTTATTAAGAAATAATCTGTTCATTCGAGCACAAAGGAACTGCGAGTTGGGTTTGCTGCTAGCTGTATTTTTGTTTTTTAAATTGTTGATAGTGAACTCAGAACGGCTATTGTTTTGTGTAATATTGTCTAGCTAGACGGAACCTCGCACCGTTACCTAGCCGTTATAACTGTAGGCAATGTGCCACGACCTAGATTAAATAAACTGAGATTAGTCCGTGTATAAGGTAAGACAAGTGGTCTATGAAGTGAGGTGTGAAGAGACCGCTTCACTCAGTGGTGGTGCTTCAATCAGCGGCGCTCAATGCGTAGTTAGTGTCGGCGGCCGCAGAGAGGCCCTCACCGGGAGCTCCGAGGCTCCGGGAGTGCGCGGCTCGTGAGCCTTCCCGCGCCCTCGCCACTCGCCGCCGTGAATGCCTCCAAATCACTGGAGAGCATCGGGACCGGCTTTGAGCGCGTGCCAAGACGCTGAAGCCGGAACGCAACGCACAATTTATTACACCCGCTGAATGATGTACTTACTGCGATCATTATTAGAAACGTACATGAGAGCCATGCAAGCAAGCTAGGAAGGTACTCGTAAGTTCCGCCTCGTTACATGTAACGAAACGCACGAATACAAAGGAGAGTGAATGGAAAATATTTTTTGAATGGTCTACTCAACTGGTCAACTAGTATAATGTTCGCCCCTATAGGGCACGCTAGTGCATGGGGTTGCGTCGTCGACCCCGCCGGCGGGTGTCGTTGTGTATATCAAGTACCTATAGTATACGTACCTCTGTCCAGATTGGATGACACGATCGCTACCGCGTTAGCGACGGTCATTTTGTCGTCCGTATTATTATAATATTGTTATCGCATCACGACGAGTTGTTCAGAGCGAGGCGGCCATATTATTGCGCACACGATAACTCATATCGTTGTAATGGAGGGGACGCTGCCGCCGACCAGCTTTTATTTAAGTGCGAATATTCGATCACTTATGGAACTTTGTCGTTTGATATTAAATGTCGTGTCGAAGGACGCGAATATATTTTATCGGTGATACGCTATGAATGGATGCTCGAGTGAAGGGCCCTCTGCGCGCCTCCGAGAGAGGCATTGCCCCCCCCCCCCCCCCCCCCCCCCCCTCAACCCCCCCTGCCTTGTCGGCTCGCGGTGACCGACCGACGGACGGACAAGGAACAAATCATTTTGAAATGGACCTACAGCTAAGGTGAAATTAGTTTACAATAACAAATTAAATTTTTAGAATTACATGAAAACTTAATAGACCAACTTACAAAATAGCAACACTATAAACTGTGAAGAGTTTGTTGATTATTGGCTTCGTCGTTTGCAGTGTAGGTAGTGTAGGTAGTGCAGGCGAGCGAGCTTCACTTGCTTCATAATTGTAAGCATGCTATCCGAACAAAATATATTTTTCTGTGGTTTGGTCAGCCGTAAGTCCGTAACAATATCAGTGTTGCATTATAAGTGATTAGCATTATAAGTTATTTTCTTTGGATTCTATTGAATGGGGCAAAGTGAGCCAAAGTTAAACGAGCGGGTTTTTCGACAAATGGGGCATATTTTGTCAATCTAGCGATGCACTTTAGAATACCTAAGTGAATCTGTGACAAAAGACAGACATCTATTTAAAAAAAAACAATTCAATTCAGCGCAGTTTCTAAAAGCAGTGAATAAAACCTGCTTATAAATGCTGCAGAGTAAAGTGCGAAACTATTTTAAAAGTAAATAAAAGTAAAAGGTAATGCAAAAGGTACAAGAATTTAAAGTTTAACATAATTGGTGCATATTTATATTTATACATACATACTATTAGAGTCAACGTGGATTCTATTATGTTTATTGTAATTGATTCAAAATCAAAGTGACACCATGCCGTAGTATTGTTTTATGTTCTTTGACCACATCAAACCCACCGTGGTCCTGCACGGCACCACGGCACCACGGCACCACGTCACCACGGCACCACGGCACCACGGCACCACGGCACCACGGCACCACGGCACCACGGCACCACGGCACCACGGCACCACGGCACCACGGCACCACGGCACCACGGCACCACGGCACCACGGCACCACGGCACCACGGCACCACGGCACCACGGCACCACGGCACCACGGCACCACGGCACCACGGCACCACAGCACCACGGCACCACGGCACCACGGCACCACGGCACCACGGGGCGGGGCGATCATAGTTATAGAAGCATCATCCGTGACGCGTGTCGCGCGACATGACGCCAGTCGTTAGTTGTAGTTTTTATATCGCTACATCGGAGCCCCGCTATATCCAGCCCGTCGGCCGCGCTTACATATTCCGGGTTCACAAATGCCATGCATAATATAACGAGCCCTTATAGCCTTTACCTCGCTCTTATTTGGTATTCTTGGCGTTGCCGCGCCCGCAGCGGCCGACACGCTCCTGACATCTTTATAAATTATCTAAATATTGGTACTCGGCGGCCTCTGCGCCTCTGCCTCTTACCGGCGCGGCGGTGCCTATTGAACATGCACTCCAAATCAAACGCCAATTTCCCATAAAAGCTTCTGTAAGGAATAGCGATATTGTATGTATGAACGACGCGAGCCACTGTTCCTGCGGATATGTGAATTAGCTACCTGCCGGCTATCGCATCCGCCGCCGGTGGCGGGGCAGGCGCGAGGGCGGAAGGGATTTGCTGTTACTTTCAATTATTATCCAGCATTCTATTCACAGAAGACATATGATTATATTTAAGGTGTAGTGTAATGTCGGGGACCGCGGGGGCATGAAGGTTCTCGAATGGCGAGCACGAACCGGAACACCTAGGACGCGCAGCCACCTGTCGATGGACCGACGGTATCGTTAGGATCACGTGAGCACTGCGCTTGGAGAGGGTTCAGAATCGTTTTTGTACAACGTTCGTTGATTGAGCATGGTTGTATGTATGTGCGGTGCTTCGGGCATGCACCTAATGCCTTATCTCCTGAATCTATTCGCGGCACCGACCAGATCGTGTCGTGCGAACACGTGTCGTGTTGGGGTTTCTTTTATTCATTGAACGCATCAAACCCTTATCGCTTCCATATTGGAGGTGTGTCGAGTCAACATAAAAACATTTACAAGCACGCGGCGACTCATAAAAACCCACCACGTTATCAGCAGCCGTCGAAACCTTACAAATTCATGTTTGTGTTTTACTCCACATGTTAACAAGCGATTGTGTATGTGTGCGTGCTGGTGGATAACAGCCCCCCCCCCTCTCCCCTCCTCAGATAATCAGAGGCACGTCACATACCTACTCAGATAAGTATATATGTTGGTGTAGTAGGCTCATTTATGCTGCTAGAATACAAATAAACTATTTCTTCACGATGGAATTCCATCGATGCACGGCTGGGTCCGAACCCACGGTTTTAGGAAAATAAGGTGGGGTCACCCCACTAGACATAGACAACCATTACACAGAAGAATATACTTGGATAAATCGAACCTCTTATAAAACGTTCCACGTTATCGTATCCTCTTTGTTTGGTTATGGCCACCAGCTTTCAGATAAGCTTAACGACGGATCGTGTCCTGAATGTATCGCACAACGTCTCCGCCACGCAGATGCTTGCGGGGAGAGGGGAGGGTAATCTCCGGGAGTGCCTTTGAAAGTGACTTCGTACCTAAGTGAGCAGAGACACGAGATACGACCTACGTACATACTATCATATCACCAACACCATTTATGAGGTCGATCACATCCCCGCTCCACAGCTTGCTCGTCGTACGATCACACCGCATTATTATGTACCGAGTAGTTGTACTATACGTACACATCAATCCATGCACTAACACTTGACTCCTTAGCGAAATGTTCTCAGCTGAGTGACGTCATGGGCCCACCACCCTGTTGACAACGACCTCGCACAGCTAGCGTCATGTCTGCTGATGGCCGCGCTGGGTTCAAGACCAACATGTGGGTTGCTCGAGCAGATCTTCTGTAGTTGCACAACACATTTATTGTTGACGGACGAGAGGTATCGAATGGCGAATCAGTTTTGTTGAATAAATTATGAGATCGCTCGGTAAGTTTATTGTCAATTTATAGAACCGGAAAGGTCACAGAGGAGCGGGCCAGGCGGGCACGTGACCCCTGCTTCCCGCGCGGCGCTTACATCCGGACACAACCCCCGTGACCTCTTGTCGTAGTGTGGTGTAGAGTCGACTCCTGGCGCCTACCCACTGCATCTCGTGCAATACTTGAGTTCGTGTCCATACACTGTCGATGCGCATTCCTGGACTCCCTTTTTTATCAACCATCATAGTAATTAGACAAACTTATGGTTGCCAAGTCCTTGCTAACCGCGCCGCACCGCACCGCACCGCACCGCACCGCACCGCACCGCACCGCACCGCACCGCACCGCGCCACTGGAGGAGGCGACGCGACGCGAGTGAAAGTTAAATAAAATAACAGGCAATAAGTGAAAGCGGTGCTCGATCTGCTTACTTGAGTATTATAGGAGACGGCGGCGGCACTGCCTTCACTTCACCCTCGCACGCTCTAACAATATGTACTTCCATAAGTACGCGCTCAACATCCCTCCTTTATTAAGAAAGTTGATCAACTAACAGGAGCTCGAACCAAGTGTATACAAATACTGTGAAGTGCGAGTCGGCACACACATCGAGGGATAGCACGATGACAGAAGGCACTACGTTAAAAGCTGGTTAAAAAGCTTTTATAATTAAAGATGGTCGTTTAAACGAAAAGCTTTTAATTAGACAACCTTTTTTATTTAAGCATTTAAACAAACTTATAATGGCAACTACTAGATAACGATATTCATATTTCACTTGATCTAGTAACTAGTTTTATATCAACTCGTCCTTCTTTCCTCGACTCGGCGGCTCGCGGGCGGAAGCAAGTAAACAAGGGAGGCTCGCTCGCTTTTATTAAAGCGTGAAATTTCTCATTTGGTGGGCTCTCGTCACGTCGAGCGAAACAAAAATATATAAGCAAAGTGTCAGTAGCACGGCTCTCGCCGCAGCCGCCGCCGCCGGAGTCCCGCGCGGCTATAGGCACCCCCTGCGGCACTATACTATTCTGGAGGAGTACAAGGTGTCGCCGCACCGAAACAAAACCCATTCATTCGTGCTTTACCGACTGTATCTACCCAACTTTCAACCCGTGACAATATTCTGGGCTTCATCCATGATTTCCGTCCGGAACACAGCCCACAACGAAGTAGCTCGTAGCTAGCGCTACGGCGCGTAGCTAGTGCTATGACGCGTAGCTGGCTCTACGCCGCAAACAAGCGCTACGAGGTCCTACGGTGCAAATTACTATATTCACTTCAAAGCTTTCGCAACAATAAATAATGTATCTGACCGGCCTTCATATTACTATCATTACGTATTACACGCCCTATTATCAACTGGAAAACAAAAAAGGAAAAAATACCGTTCAAAAGATGGAACGAAGAAATGATCATATCATGTGGCTGGAAGAGTTTGGCTAAAAAGAGAATGCGATAGAGACGATTGGCGATCCTTGGACGAGGCTTATGCTAAAATCTTTAATACGTATATATAGTAAACAATCTAGTTTTGCAAGATATTTTTTTAGTGTGGAAACAAAGCTTTTTTTTATTTATTTACCGAGAACTCCCTATGGTTATGGTTAAGGCTATTCAAACTGACACCTTCAAACGAATGTAATTCAAAATAATTTAAGTTTAAAAAACTTGAGAAACCGACTTCATTGTCAAACGGCTAAACCGATTTTAATCAAATTTGTTTGGGACAATCTGGACGTAAGAATAACCTTCCAAATAAAAAAATAATTTTCTAAATCGGTTCATAAATGACGGAGGCATGCAGTTACAAACATTAAAAAAATTATTAAAAAAAAAATGGCAATACCGATTTTAATAAAATTAAAATGGGACCAATCTGGAAGCAGTACCTTTCAGATAAAAAAATAATTTTTCAAATCGGCTCACAAATGACGAAGTTATGCGGTAACAAACATTAAAAAAAAAAAAAAAAAAAAAAAAAAAAAAAACATACAACCGAATTGAGAACCTCCTCCTTTTTGATTGGAAGTCGGTTAAAAATGTAAGCGTGCGTCATAGGTATATGATATCAGCCATTGAATTAAGACAGCCATAACCACTATGGAGGTCCTGTATGTATCTGTGGTATGAAGTTTCACTTATAGTAATAGTGTTGGAGTCTTTCAATAAGGTACCTATTTGTTGCTCACGATACGCATGTTATTATTGCCGGTTGATGGACGTGATCGGATAAGGCTCCGACCTCAATTAATATCCGGCGAGCGGAGGTCAGCCGGAGCTATCGGTTAGTTAGCCTCCTCGAGCGGAGGAGGAAAACAATCTGCCTCCCATCATACTTTAATAGCGGGTTCTAATACTATTTATGTGGTTATAAAACATTACAGTTACAATAAGTACCTTCCTACATACACTTTCTGCACCCTGGTAATCTCGCCGACACGCATTGTAGGTACTTATTTAACAGGACCAGAAACGTACGTATTGTATCGCTACGTAGACAGTCCGAGACCGTCCGCGTCCGTCGAAACAGCTCTAGGGCGGACCTAGTGGCGAACTATCTAGGCCGCCCATTTTTAAACGCCGACCGCAACGAGGGGCGTCCCACGTCCGAGACCTCGGGGTGAATCGGCCCGTCAGCGTCGGGCCGGTCGGTGCTGCGATACGAATGGGTTTTCTATAGAAAGCTGATCGCTTTGAGATCGTCGATGGAGAAATCCATGGAGCCGGTTCCACGTTCCGAGGATATCCATCGCTTCGGTGGAAGGTTCTGTTCTGATAGTATAGGGGTGGCGAGGCGAGGCGGCGCGAGGCGGCGGCGGCGGCAGTGTGCCATGCGCGTCGTGCCGTCCGCCCGCTCGCGCAGCATGCCGCCGCCGCCGCCGCCGGCCGCGCGCCCCGCTCTGTGACGCCGCGCCCTCTGCACGCTACTCGCACTATACACTGCACACTGACGAGTGACCAGTGCCCAGTGCCCAGTGCCCAGTGCCCAGTGCCCAGTGCCGAGAGCCTTCGGTAATTTATAATAGAGCGGCTCAAGTGTGCGTGATGTTGTGAGCCGCGGTGAAGGGAGCCGGATCGGTGATGTGATGAGTGATGGTGTGCGGCGCTGAGGGCTCGCGACGGACCGACCTCTAGAAGGAACCCAGCGCTTGTTGCGAGCGCCGTTTGTTATCTGGGAGTCCTCGAACGCCCTAGGATAGATAAGACCTATCATCATAGGTAGGATAGAGGTGTCTGGGTGGTGGTAGGCCAACGGTGATCCAACTTAGCTCCACCGAACGAAACCAACGTAAAGTACTAAGTATAAAGAATAAACATTTACGTAGGTCTAAGTACCTACTTATTTTTTATTTCAAAATGAAGTAAGATTCTACAAAAAAAGCCAGTTGAATAAATACGCTTAGGTTTGAGTCAAAATTTATTTCCATCACAGAAAATCTAATTTTGCTTTTTGATGTCTGAGCGTTAACAGCCGCTAGACTCTAGCTAGAGGATCAATTAGAATTGAATTTAGAACATCTTGCAAAATATCATTAACTCTTAAATGCATAGTAACTTTTTTTTTATCGGAAAAAATATATTTAGTAAAGGAAAGGGTCAAGATGACACAAAAACAAAAATATTATACTTAGTCATCATAATTATTTTATAAAAAAACATTTTTTTTAATACAACAAAGTAGACAAATAAGCATACGGCTCACCTGATGGGAAGCGGATACCGTTACCTATGGACGCCTTTAAAACTTTACATTTACCTACTTGGTACATATTTGTTACTACATGCACTTAAGGGTTAAACCTATTGTTGATAAAAACTCAAGAGTCGGAACCTTTTTGGTGTAAGTATTACTTTTTTTTTATTTATTGTAAGCGCGCCATTTCATTTTTTCGTTTTAGTTATTTCCTCGCTGAGGTGGGATGAAAAGTTAAATGTTGCACTCGAGTGCAATGTCTTTTCACTTCATGCTTTCTTGATTCCATCGCTAACGCTCAGGTTCTAATTTTTGGACCACTCGCTACGCTCGTGATTCAATTTTAGAATGCTTACCTTGCTCGATCATCAAAGTTGAGCACGCGGCTTTAAAGCAACTTTGCACTCTTGTCTAAAAAAGTTATTTTGGCTACTTTTCAGTTCTATTAGCAGTAGGTAGGTACCGATAGCGTGTGTGCGAGCGGGACAACATGGTCACGACTTTAAAGCTTTTTATTATCTACCAAACGGACTAGGTACTGAATTAAATAATTAAAAATTATCATAAAAAAATAAAAAAATGACTGGGCATCCATAGCACAGGACCGGGAGGAGTGGACGGGGGGTTAGGGAGGTCTTTGCCCAGCAGTGGGACGATGCAGGCTAAAAATAATAAATAATAATGAAATAATATTTTTTATAACGCTTTTATTAGCTTCACCTGTATGTTTGTAAGCTTGTATGTAACCGACCCCTTTGAGCTCGATTTTGTCCTACTTTGAACGATCAGATTTGATTCAAACCTTGCACACCTGTCAAAGGTTAATGACAATGCAATAATATGAAAAAAAACATGAAAAAAAAACTAAAAAGTAAAAAAAAAATTATAGTTCAACTAAAAAATAATAATTTAAGTTTAAAAAACTTGAGAAACCGACTTCATTGTCAAACGGCTAAACCGATTTTAATCAAATTTGTTTGGGACAATCTGGACGTAAGAATAACCTTCCAAATAAAAAAATAATTTTCTAAATCGGTTCATAAATGACGGAGGCATGCAGTTACAAACATTAAAAAAATTATTAAAAAACAATGGCAGCACCGATTTTAATAAAATTAAAATGGGACCAATCTGGAAGCAGTACCTTTCAGATAAAAAAATAATTTTTCAAATCGGCTCACAAATGACGAAGTTATGCGGTAAAACACATTTAAAAAAAAAAAAAAAAAAAAAAACATACAACCGAATTGAGAACCTCCTCCTTTTTGATTGGAAGTCAGTTAAAAAAGGTTTTATGATCAATTGAAAAAATTATATTTTTAATTTTATAACAACAAAACAAAAATTCATAATATTAACAAAAAAAAACTAAATCTAATTAAACTAAACCTTAAAAATTATATTAGGTATGCTTGATTTTGATTGTTGTAAATATTTTATCAATAGTTTATTAGGTATGTCTCAAGTTATTATAGCACCCCACGCTTTTTTGTACAATAATATAAATTTTTCAATTGATTATCAGTTTTATTTTTAACTTTTTATTTCAATTAGTTATTTATTTATCATATCGTGTGGATACCGAATAGTTGAAATATTATATTGAACGGCACTCCACACGATACGGTCAAAAAACTATGGGTACTTAGAGAGATAAATAAACCCCTTACTCATACTCTCATATTATTTATTGCAATTAACAGCATTTTTTCTCAATAAGTCCCTTAATTTACATTCAAATGTCTTATCTTTTTCTACTTGAACCAAATACTTAGCACGCAAAACTACTAATAGACCATCTAATTATTTGACCACTGTGCTACCCAATGTTCCCCTTGTCAAATCAATAAACAACAGTTAACGATTTTATTGGTCGATTGGTAATCCGTGGAACCAGCCCTCAGTTTATTTGTGTGATACTTTCCAGCCGCGCCACAAGCTCTAATTTCAATGCAAGTTATACCAATGGAAGGTACAACAATTGTTCGTTTTTGTACGTTGATTAAAAAAAAATGTACTACGAAGGTTCAAGAGAAATTTGACGAAGTTGGTGACGCGGCCAGAAAGTGCTACTCCCCAGCCGCGCCACGCTGTACGCAGTGTTAGACTGATTATTACTAATCTAACTGATTGCTAAGAATTTGTACGATAACTGTTCGTTCTAATAACGATAAGATATAACTGCGAAAACGGTTTTTTCCAACTAAAATATTAAAAAGAAAATTTTGTACTGCGACAGAAAAACGCCTGATTAAACACTCAAGACATTTGCTATCAAATTAATTTCAGGTGTTTGTATTATTATGCGTAAAAACTTCACAGCTCCAGATGCATAAGGTCTGATGTACGTTTTCTTGATTTTCCAAGATAGCCAAAAAAATTACACATTAATCTAGTATAACTCAGAAGTGCAATCAAAGTCGTGAGGCTGCCTCTATTTTTTTCTTTCTTGAAGATTATCTACAAAACTAAAAATTCAAAAACTATATAGGGTGTAATAAAATCACAACAGATTTGTATGTATTTCGCATGTTTGATTTTTGTGTAATACATGTATACAGGGTGTCCCATAAGTCAACGTCCAGCTGAAAACGGGCGATGGGCCAAGTCATGACAGCTATCAGAAAAATATAAAAAAAATATTTGTCATAAAACTTTCGAGTTATGAGTATTTTAATAAACCAGGAAAAACTGACACCCTGTGATGATTTTTTAAGTCCTGTGACTACAAATGTTAACTTTTCTTTAAAAAAAATTCTGCAATGTAAGCATGAATAGCCCCCTTCTGTAAATTACAGTTCAAAAATAAGCCATAACTGCCTCAATTTTCAATGAAATCGTGGAGTTTTGGCCAACATTTCATTTCAGATAATTACATCACCCAACTTTAACCGTCTGTACTGCAAAAAAATTGTACTACACTATCATATAGTGGCAGATAGTCTATCATTTTTACAGCGGTAATGAGCACGGAGGCATTCCATGCTTAGTCAGGAGAAAAAACGGAAATCAGGAAATTGCTTCAAAAGGCACGTTCCTACGGTTCGTGACCTGCAAAGTAATGCTTTTATACAATGATTTGCTATGGCAATGGTTAACACTTAACATCAGGTGTCATAATAATTATGACCCACCTGATGTTAAGTGGTAACCATTGTATAAAAAAAAATAGTTCATTTTATCGACTAAAAACACATGATAAGTAGAACAATATGTTCATCACTCATGGCCACTCATGGCCATGTGTAATACCTTTTCAAAATCCCTATTAAATGCGCCAAATCTTGTAATACAGGGTCACTTTTCAGAAGAGTATTTTTTTTTCACAGTGGGGTCCGAAGTAAATAAAAAGTTATAATTTGAGAAAAAAGAAAATCGTAAAACTTATTTATTATCTTCAACACTCCCAATAAACAACCATAAATAACATGTCTAACGCAAGGACTCATCAGTACCAATCAACTGAAAATAACAAAAAAATACAGGATGTAGTTTTTTTTTAATTTTAATAAGAATTAGTTAAAAAAATTCAATTTTCTTATAAAACATAAAATAAATTATAACTCTGAAGGGGTTGACCTTAAGGACCTCTCGTAGAACAACTTTTTGAAGCTGATGACCCCATCTAACCTCTAGTTGTGTTTGATCCACGACTTTTGGGCCACCTTGTATACGTATAATAGAGAAGACTACCAACTGATCTGGGAGGCCTGCCAATGTTGAATATTTTACCTCCTGAAGTTTTTGGAAGTAATTTTATTACACCCTTTTTTTCACCAATATTATTAATTAAATATTTTATTTTCAATATTTATTTGATGTTTTTGGCTAAATATGCTATTCTCCTCGCAGTCCGTAACCTACTTTGTGTAAAATTTTGAACGCGGCGCGTAATATCAAAAACACCTGAAATTAATTTGATAGCAAATGTCTTGAGTGTTTAATCAGGCGTTTTTACGTCGCAGTACAAAATTTTCTTATTATTATTTTAGTCGGAAAAAACCGTTTTCGTAGTTATATCTTATCGTTATTAGAACGAACAGTTATCGTACAAATTCTAAGCAATCAGTTAGATTAGTAATAATCAGTCTAACACTGCGTACAGCGTGGCGCGGCTGGGGAGTAGCACTTTCTGGCCGCGCCACCAACTTCGTCAAATTTCTCTTGAACCTTCGTAGTACAATTTTTTTTAATCAACGTACAAAAACGAACAATTGTTGTACCTTCCATTGGTATAACTTGCATTGAAATTAGAGCTTGTGGCGCGGCTGGAAAGTATCACACGTTTATTTGTTGCCGTTTCACAACTACACGCCTTTTCAGGATCGTGATGACATTTGACACGGAAACAACGAAGGAGATAAGTAGATCCATTATAATAATCATCAATAATCCTGAGATTTATGTCCTTTCCCAGGATGATCTATTTGATCTATCTTTCATCTCGAAAATAATCTCCAAGGGGGTGAAATAAGCAGTGAAACATTGCATGAATTTAATTCCTCTAGTAGGGATCTGAAATTCAGACACAGGCATTTGGTAAGAAATAAAGATGTGCGTAGGTTATGTATGTTTTTTTTATAATCCCGAAATGGGTAAGGTCTGGGGAGGCTATTGCAACTAAAATACCTATATCATTAAATTCAACTGATATACCATCGTCTTTATATAATGAACCATGGAGTTAAAACAATCGATTTAGTAAGTAAAATATATTATATCAATGAATACTCTTGTTATGGAGTACCTACCTATTGTTATAATGTGTTTGGCCAAGAAAATCTCTGTGTACAACCAAACGAAGTAGAATTTAAGAAAAATAACTTTTAAAAGCGAATTCTACATTTACCTATACATGTAGGGTGTACATACAGGGTGGCCGGAACATTGACGTCCATAAAAAAAATTTGGTCCCTCGTGTTGTGGGTTATCCGAATCACCCCCACGTATGTTCCGCGTTTTTGTATAGTTTTCGAGTTATGAATTTTTTTCTGAATTTTCAGGAAATTTCGACCTGACCAACTTAAAAATGTATAAAAAAAATAATTGAAGTTGTTTTCGTATATTTTTATTGCAACTGAATCCTCATGACTTTTACTTTTATAACTAAAATAATAAACTTTGTTACTTTGATGAAAGTTATGAAAATGATGATCCAAAGTGAAAAATTTAGGTACGTTCGATGAATTATGACTTAAATTTTCAATTTTAAATAAAAAATCTAAACAGGTGATTTCAAGGTTCCTAAGCGGCTTCAAAAAAATACTAAGCTTCCATAATCATCAAATAAAAATAGTAGCTAAGGGGCTACTTTTGCTAAAATCGGGCTTCAAAGACAGCAAGATGGAACATTCTTAGGAAAGGCTAATTTGATTTAAACATTGGTAGAGAAAACTGGAAACTAACCAACAAATAGCTTCAGAGGTTTGGTAAGAAAAGTTTTGAGTAAGAAGCGGTATTGGTAATAAAGCATAAATGATAATGACGGCGTTTTACCTACCAATAAAACGCCTATTTAGCGAAGTAACTTATTTGAAGAATAATTTATAATTTGAGAGATGGCAACCCTGTTTTCCCCATCGCGTAGTGCATTTCTGGCCTCTGATTGGTCAAATTTCCCACTCCTTTATTTCTCCTTCCTAACACCAGAGGGCGCGCGTGTCAACCTAGCGCGCTCCGCAGATTATACTCTCATTGGATCTCAAATGAAAGTACCGATGATACGATGATGCCACTCACATTTTTTTAATTCTATCAGACTAATTTAATAGTCCGATAGAGTAAAACATAAAATAAATCGTTTCATACAGGATTTCTACAATGTAGGCTAGACTTTATATCACGCCTTTGCCGCGGTGGAATGCTAGTTTTTCTAATCCTGCTAGTTTATATAAACTTTTAGTCTATGGTATGGAACGGGTGAATTATCTATACTTTGTCCACGAAGGTTTTGATGGTAAAATGTGAGTGAGTCACCGGCATTCGTTGTTTGTTGTCTGTGGAGTGAATGAATGAAAATTCACAAAAACAAACAAAACATCGATCATCTTCGTTTATGTCAACCGTATGTCAACATTATAATAAAATAAAAATGGAATGTTTATTGTATTATCACCAGGCAGAAATAAAATGTATTCTTCAAATAAGTTACTTCGCTTAATAGGCGTTTTATTGGTAGGTAAAACGCCGTCATTAAGCTTCTTAGCCTTATTTGAAGAATAATTTATAATTTGAGATTAGTTTGTTATCGCGGTGGTAGGAAGGAAGAGGCGCCAATGTGATTTGATTCTTTCTAAGGCCTTATAAGGTATCTAAATGAAAGATACTTATTAATAAGATTTCTAACATGAGGCAATGTATATGAAAGCTACCTATTTTATTTGCTTTGTAACCTATGTTCTATACCTATCAGGTAAGTTTTGCAGGTTATTTCAGTAAAAAGTTTTTTGAGGAAAAGGTATTTTATTCAAATAAACCCATAATTAGTTAATCAGCGGTGGCTAGCTATATAGACTACACATTACACATTTTTACTAATGGACTTAATCCAAGAAATCAACAAATTAAATTTCTAGCAATTATTAGAAACAGATACACTTAATTAAAATTGATATTAATTATATCTAAAACTATCTAAGTAGGTAAGCAAGATAAAGCTACATATTACATTTAACTAAACAGTTAATCAATTGGGACAAAACAGCTACTTGTCTTTGAGAGAGGATCTGTAGGCTTGATGACCCGACAGTAGTATTTTCTGAAAGTCTCCAGTGATCTCCAATTTCCTCGAGCTAGGATTTCTTCGAGAGGGCAATCCTGGATCCAGTTTTTAGACGCTACGGCTGGGCGAACACTTCCAGGGCTGGCTTTGATCCCTGCTTCCATCAGAACTTTCTTCACCCAGTTTGCAATGATAGTCGGAGTGGCTGCCTTGGGTGGTCCGCAAGCTGTCAAGAATAAATTGTTTGATTTACACACCTTGCGTCTTTCAGCTGATAAAGATATCACCTTTTTAAGCCATAAAGTAGGATCCAATGCTTTACTATCCTTATTTGTAAAAAGTTTCCAGCCGGACTGGCGATGAGTACAGGAATCTGTTTTAGATCCGAATTTAGGCCAAAAGGTTATTGAGTTTTCAGAGACAATACAACTATTGGGATCAACTGATAGTAGAGACAAATCATGAACACGTCGACCTGAGCACAGTAAAAGCAGTATTGCAGCTCTTTTTGAACATTCAAAAAGGCTATTTTCATTAACCGGGGTGTTTTGTAACCACCCTTTTAAACAATCAGTATTCCATATGGGAGCTTTATCTACGCTAGGGTTCTTATTTCTGATAGCTTTTAGTGCATGCTTGACAAGGACATGGGAGCTTAACCTGTGGTCTGAATTAGGGTCACAAAGTGTAGAAATTGCTGATTTGTACACTGATATAGTAGAATAAGAAAGATTTTGATTTTGAAATAAAAATATTAAAAATCTAGCTAAATCAGCACCTGATGGTTTAAAGGTATTGACAGTGTTACCTCTGGACCATGCAGTCCACTTCTCCCACGCTGGTTTATATGTTTTTAGGGATGATTTTCTCCAGCTGGAGAAAAGAAAATCTCTCTGTTCTTGGGACCAGCGTTCTAAGCTCTCCGACCACCCCCACATTTCCATATTTCCAGCGTTAGCTCCTGTACTTGTGGCGGAGGCCTGCCTGCCATTGTGTCTATTAGAACTTCCGCAAGATTGTGGATTGTGAACGGAGCTGCCAATGCGCGATTCCGTAGGTCGGGCCTCCAAAACACTTTCGGCCACCGCGGGACTACCAGCATGTAAATTCCTGTAGCTGTATTGAGATGTGTCAGTACCCGTGGTACAAGATATGGAGGAGGGAATACCCACGCTAGGCTGTAGTTCCAAGCTTGGCTGAAAGCATCGTGTAGATGGGCTCTTGAGTCTGTCACATCCAGAGACGCGTAGGTCGGCACCACGTGTGCTGTCGCCGATGCAAAAAGATCGATCTGTGGTGTTCCCCACTTGTGGAATACAATCTTTGTTGCCTGAGGTAGTAGGTGCCATTCCGGTAGAGGAGATAATCGAGACAAATGGTCTGCTTCTGGGTTGAATCGTCCTGGGAGATAGTGAGTCTCTATATGAATATTGTGAAGATCCAATATTTGAAAAATCTTGTAGCATATGTTCAACAGCGGAAGCGATCTCGTGCCTCCTTCGTTTCTCAAGAAGGCTACTACAGTCTTGTTGTCGCTCTGAATCAGGAGTGACGAATTTGTCAGGAAGGGACAGCGATCTTTTAGGGCGTACAACACTGCCAACAATTCTCGCTGATTTGAGTGAAGAGCAGATTGATTTTGGTGCCACCGTCCCCAAACTCTCGTATTGTCCAGTTGCGCCCCCCATGCTAATTCTGATGCATCTGTTACTAGATAATGAGACACGGGCGGGTAGTGTATTAGAGACTTGTTTGTAATGTTTACCCGCCACCAACTTAGCTCCTCTAGTGCCCCTTGGGGAATTGGAAACTGTAGATTTGGATGATAATGGAGGAGGCTCTGACAGTGTCGTTGAAGGGCTCGATGATTGAGTCGACCCCGCGTTACGGGAAAACTGGCAAAATTTAGGGAACCCACTATGCTTTGAATTTGTTTTAAATTTGCTCTTTTTCTCAATAATAACTTTTTTATTTTCTGTTTTACATTTTTGCACTTTTCGATCGGTAAAAATTTTCTGTTGGCATGTGGGTCCCAACCTATTCCCAGAAACTCGATTGCTTTTTGTGGTATCAGAATCGATTTTTCTAAATTCACTTGCCAACCTAATTTCTGTAGGAGTTGAACGGCTTCTTGACTTTGATTTTGTAAAAGGTACGGGTCCTGATTGACTATGCAAAAGTCGTCCAAATAGACTATAACACGGAAACCTCTGTCCCTCATTACTTGCGCAACCCAGTTGGTGAGAGAGGCAAATACTTTTGGGGCACACGCAATTCCGAAAGGTAGGCAGGACATTTGAAGGACTTGATCCTTGAAAATCAAACGCAGAAATCGCCTGTGTGTTTTTGCGATTGGCACATGAAAGTACGCATTTGACAGGTCTATTTTTATTAGCCAATCGCGTGGTTGCAGAAACGCTGGAATTTTTTGTATATTTATCAGCCGAAATTTGGAAACTAGTAGGTATTTGTTTAGTCGTTTTAAGTTGAAAATAGGCCGAGTTGTGCCGTTTTTCTTTGGGGTCAGAAATATTGGGGACGTAAACCCGGGACCCGGACCCGCGGGTTCCAAAACATTCAGTTCTATCAGGGATTGAATGGCTATTTCCATGTCTTTTGAAAAGGGGGTTTGAAAATTCAGATTCGGGACTCCGAGCGGAGGTTTTTTGTAAAATGGTATTCGTAATCCTTGAATTATTTTTAAAATAGTAGGAGGGGCGTGCAACGCTCGCCATTGGGTCACAAACTTTGCCAGACAGCCCGCTTGAAAACCCATGCAGTCATGATTTTCTTTTTTTGATTTTGATGATAGTCCCTGCGCGGGTAGTTTTGGCCAGAGGCTTTGTTCTGACTTCGTGCATTATTTTGGCGGGAGCCATCTGGAAATTGAGCACGTGTTCCTCTCTGACGAGGGGGATAGGCTTGAAAATGTGCCTGTCTTGCTTGAGGCCGATGCATATTGTCACGCCACCTCATAGGATTAAAATACGGTTGGTTGCCTTGCGCAGGCAAACCTATCCTAGGCATATTTTGATGAAAATTCATGGGCTCAAAAATACCTTGCGCAGGTATTTTATAATTATTCTGGCTTGACCCTGCTTGCGCAGCAGGTTTGTTTTGGGTTGGTTGGCGTACAGGCCAAAAAGTTTTGGAACTACCTCCATTTTTTTCGACTGCAGAGGAAAAAACTTCTTTTTGAAAAAGACTTTCTGAACTCGGAGGGATCTTACGGAGAGTCGCCTTAAAATACTTGTCTTTTACAGAGCGAAGTATGCTATCTCTGCGTTGCTGAATAAGATCAGCGCGGTGCCCGCAAGCCAGCTGTAGAGCATCATTCGAAATTTTTTGAAAATCTCCATCAACAAATAGTTCCTTAATTTTATCGACTAGTGATTGAGAGGAAAGCTCTGCTGATGACTCAGACCACGTGGTTAATAAATCGAAAGCATTTTGTGCAGCCTCTTGCTGCTTAATCAGAGCCTGTGTAATTGCTGCGAACCCACGTTCTGTGAGGCTTAAATTAGTAAATCTATCATAGGGTTTTATCTCCTCGTTAGTTTCGAGTTCCACAAACCCTGGACGAGAGCAGTAATTCTTTTGGACATCTGCATACCTCAAATTAGACCAATCTTCGGAATCGAAATGCTGAATAGACTGAATGGTATCGAAATGAGCCTTCGTAGATTTAGGAATAGAGGGTTCTTTCAAAACTGTGTTGAGCGATAGTTTAAGGGCACTAGGTGGCTCTGTTAGAACTGCAGGTTCTTGATCCCCATCTGAATACATTTCTCGACTCACATCAGCATTGAAATCGTCCCCATTCACGCTAGAGCTGCATATGGGCTGGCAGAAATTGCCGAGAAAATTGGTTATCTCACTGACCTTATCCGTAAGTTGCTGCAGTGCAACGCTAGTTCGCTGCCGCTTTTGGCTAGGTTCACGAGTAGGCTTACCAGCCCTTCACTTCGCAGGCTTGGGGGGTGGCTGCGGCGGCGGCGATGGCGGAGTGGGAAGACTACCCTCATCAGCGTCGGAGGACGAGCGTGAGCTCGAGTCCTCCATTATCTAGAAACAAAAAACTATTAGTTTCAAAAATAAATTAATACGAACGGAACACTCCGTTAAAGATAAAATAAAAAATATTTAAACCAGATTATAAAGTGTGCACTGAAGATTTTCTATGATCTTCCTGCACATGCAAACGCGACGAAAAACAAAACGCCAATGAGAGTATAATCTGCGGAGCGCGCTAGGTTGACACGCGCGCCCTCTGGTGTTAGGAAGGAGAAATAAAGGAGTGGGAAATTTGACCAATCAGAGGCCAGAAATGCACTACGCGATGGGGAAAACAGGGTTGCCATCTCTCAAATTATAAATTATTCTTCAAATAAGGCTAAGAAGCTTAATGTGAAAAAATATTTATTTAAATTATTTTTTAATATGTGTTTTGTGATATGGTTCCTAATGTTCCGAATTTAATGTTTTGAATTTGAATTTGAATAAAATTTACAGAAGATTTTCAAAGTGGCCACCTCTAGCAGCAATACACATTCTAGGGTAAGCAGGGGGAATAGCGCTCACTGGGTAATGGCGCTCACCTCTGTAACTCTGTCAAAATGGAACGTTGCAAAATGCCCTAACGCGTGAAGTACGAGGGGAGGGAACCTCTAACAGACAGGGATGCAAACGGGTATGCAGCTCGTGTCATGTGACCGTGAAGTTCGTTTTTATGTTTTCGGCTGCGCTGAACGAATTTTTGGTTCAGTGTTTTTTGTCGGTAAGTCCAAAAATTAAACGCTTATTTATTATTAATTTTACTTTTCTAACAATAAAACTATTTAATTTTGTGATAAGGTAATCATTTTTCAACAATTGTATATGTATTTTTATTTTATTTTAAATTCTTTACAAAATGACCGTTTGGGGTTATACCGCTCATCTGAGCGCAATTACCCCTTAGTGCCTTTTTGGTGTTGTTGTAGATATGCCAAAAAATCGCAAAAGTGGCTTGAACCGATGAAAACCTATTTACTGAATAATAATAATTTCATTTCAATATTTGAAGTTGATTTGACATCGAAGTCTATACTAAACTCTTTAAATTGAAAATACTAATATTACGTATAAATGGAGATAATTGATTCTAATTTCGAATTGTAGATGATTCTTTTATGGTATAAGGTTGATCTTATTAAGATTTATTTAATGAAAATGTATCTTAATTGTTAAATTCCAAATAACAAGTTTGAGCGTCTTTACCCCGTACCCTGAGCGGCATTACCCAAAGCCAGGGGCAATGCCGCTCAAACACGTTTTTTTCATAATGTTTTCCTACAGCTAGTAGGTCAAAGATATATGCTTTTGTTGTTAATCTGTTGATTGCTCGATAATTAAAGACTATATTACGTTTCTTAATTTTGATTTATTATAAATAATTTAAAAATACACCCAGTTTTCCTTAAGTGAACGCCCCTCCTTACCCTATACCTACGTAACAACTTGACTTTCAATCGTAAAAAAAATACTTAAATGATGTAGCCGTTTAGCTATAAAGTCAGATTCTCCAGTTTTTTAAACCTAATATAGGTTTTGAGTCTAATTATCTGCGTCTAATAAATAGGTAAGGTACTCATTATATTTTTGTCGCAAAGTTTGTTATAAAACACAAATCATAGCGTTACTAATGCACCGACAAATATTTAGTGATTGGAAACGTGCTGAATGAAGGTGTTGATCGACTATCGAGGGTAAGATAGGAGCGGCAACATTTGAACAGCCTACTGTACGTGATGTACCTACCGGCGGCAAATGTGTAAATCTATCACTGGCTCTAATTTAGAGCCAACTGAGCTGTCTGGGCTGTCAGATGAAGAAGATTGTTACAGGCGTTCATTAAAAGGCACTACGCTCATCGCATCCATCCGATCGGTCAGAACTCGGGACGCTAAAGTAAAACAATGCGTGCAGGTGCGGGATCGAATCTGTATCGAACTGTAGTGTAGAGGCGCATAAAGCTCAATCGAGAGGCCCGCCGCGCGCCGCGGTCGAGTCCAGTGCACCAGTGGAGTGTGGAGAGTGGAGGCGCAGTGGAGTGTGCGTGGCGGCGGCAGCGGCAGCGGCAGAGGGTGCGCTCTGCAGCGGCGTGCGATGCGCTGACGCCATGCGTCGCGCGCGATGTCGTGCATGCCGCGCCGCGCTGCGCCCGCCCCGCGCGCCGCGCCGCGTCTGCTGCTCTCGCTCGCACTCGCCCTCTCGCTCGTCGGTGAGTGCCTAGCTATAGGATGTGTATGTGTATGTGTGTGTATATGATGTGATGTGGTTGTGTTGGTGCAGGATGCGCGGGCAACCCGGACGCCAAGCGGCTGTACGACGACCTGCTCAGCAACTACAACAAGCTGGTGCGGCCCGTGCTCAACGTCAGCGACGCGCTCACCGTGCGCATCAAGCTCAAGCTCAGCCAGCTCATCGATGTGGTCAGCTCATTATAACCTATACCGACCCTACCCTACCTACCTATAACAAGTCATCAATAACAATAACTAGATAACTAAATGTCACTTAATTATCTAGTTATGAATTTTTTTTTTTAATCTCAAATTTTCGCACGATGCGCTCTTAAATAACAATAACGAGCTGGTATGTCCGAGCTTTGCTCGGTATTTTTTTTTTTGTAAATTGTGTTTTTAGGAATTATATTTAAATACGAATTACATACTGATGAAAATGGTGAAATATGAATAATATTTTTCGATCTTTCTAACAGCGCCATCTTTTAGAATATCTAAAATAAGTTTATGTTTAAGTTGATTATTAAAAACAATAAAATAGATTTTCTAAAAAAATATCCCAGCTATATAAATCAATTTAACGCCGCCGAAACCTTCTGCATACTAATTTTCATGAAAATCTCTAGAACTTTTGTCTCCAGTGTTTACGTAGAAGTTCAATAGATGGCGTTCTTCGTGACACTAATTCGTGATTTCGACTACTCGGCAAGAGATGGCGCTAAATTTTTTTATTATTAAAATAACTTTTAACCCGAGTCTTTTCTGAAAATGAAACCTAGCTAGATCGATTTATCGCCCCCGAAACCCTCTGTATACTTAATTTCATGAAAATTGTTGGCTCAATTTCTGAGATCCTAAATATATATATATATATACAAGATTTTCTCGTTTAAAGGTATAAGATATGTAGGCAAACTTAGTGAAGGAAGACCTCGTCCTACCAACATGGAGCGACGACTTGTGTAACGTATTAATAATAATGAACTTATTTCGTTTGCAGAACCTCAAGAATCAAATAATGACGACCAACCTATGGGTAGAACAGGTGAGCAGATTTACAAATGCATAAGCATGATATGCGACAAAATATACAGGTTGTTCCATAAATCAACGTCAAGCCGAAAACGGACAATGGGCCAAGTTTTGACAGCTATCAGAAAAATATAAACAAGTAATTGTCATGTAGCTTTGAGATTATTTAAAAAAACAGGAAAAACTATTACAAATATTAACTTTTCGTGAAATTTTTTTCTGCATGAATAATAGTTTTAAATAAAATCGTGGATTTTTGGCCAACATTTCATTTCAGATAATTACATCACCCAACTTTAACCGACTGTACCGTAAAAAAAATGTATTAGGTATACACTATTTTGTCAAGTAACTTTAAAAGATGGCGCATTTAGTCAGAATTCTTTAAAGATATGATGCTCGCTAGGGTATTTCTTAGTTTTGTAAATAAAACTTACATTGTCGAAATTGTATTGTGAATTAAATAAATAAATATTGTGGACAATTCACACAACACTACCCAGCCCCAAACTAAGCAGAGCTTGTAATATGGGAACCAGATAGCTGATATAATACATGAATACATTTTTTTTTTGTAAATACATACTTAGAATACAATATAACACCCAGACAGAGAACAAACATTTATGTTCACCACACAAATATTTGTTCTCTGTGGGGATCGAACCCACGACCTACGGCGCAGAAGGCAGAGCTACTACCAACTGAGCTAGAGGCCAGTCGTGTCCAATTATTGTGAGCGACTTAAAAACGCAGCGTAGGCATTTTAAGTTCATGATTTAAAGCAGGGATCCCCAAACTTTTTGGACAAGTGACCCAATATCGACCCCAAGGGGTCGATATCGACCACTTTAGGAATCCCTGATTTAAAGGGTACAAACAATTTATCTAATGAAATAAAATTGTGTGGAAATCCGGTTTAGTTATTTATTTATTATTTTATTTTTAGCCTGCATCGTCCCACTGCAGGGCAAAGGCCTCCCTAATATCTAATCCCTTTCCACTCCTCCCGGGCCTGTCCTGTCGCGCGTCAAGATCGTCCCGCCATCTGCGTCTTGGTCTGCCGCGAGGTTGTCTTCCATTGTTGGGGGCCCATTCAGTTGTTATTTTGGCCCAAAGATCGTTTGGCATGCGGCAGACATGACCAGCCCAATTCCACTTTAGGCTAGCCGCTTTCTGGGTGACGTCAGCAATTTGCGTTTTGGAGCGCAGTATGGTGTTGCGTATTCGGTCCATGAGCTTAACTCCAAGAATACTGCGCTCCATGGCTCGCTGGCAAACCTCGAGTGCAAACCTTTGCTGAGCTGTCAAAGACCAGGTTTGTGCGCCGTACGTAAGCACGGGGAGAATGCATACGTCCATGAGCTTGCGCTTGAGTGACAATGGCAAGTTACCTTTCATAAAGTTAACCGTTGTGAACGGTTAAGTTGAAAAAACAATTTTTATTTCCAAAACTAATGAGTACTCTAGCAAGTATTATACCATTTTGGAATCCTGATTATATGCGCCATCTTTTAAAGTTACGTGCCAATATATAAATAGTGTAGCATATTTTTTTTTACGGTACCTGTCGGTTAAAGTTGGGTGTTGTACTGAAATGAAATGTTGGACAAAAATCCACGATTTTATTTAAAACTACTACTATTAAAATGATTATTCATGCTTACATTGCAGAAAAAAGTTTCAAGAAAAGTTAATTTTTGTAGTCATCACAGGGTGTCAGTTTTTCCTGTTTTTTTTATTAAATATTTTTCTGATAACTGTCATGACTTGGCCCCGTTATTTATGGGACACCCTGTATATGATGCGCCGGACAAAGGTCGTGGATGTGGCTACGCGAATCGCAAAACTGAAGTGGACATGGGCAGGGCACTTGGCAAGAAGGGACGATGGGAGATGGACGAAGGAGGCCATAGTATGGTGGTGGTGGGATGCTCAAAGACCTAGAGGCAGACCACCCGCCCGTTGGTCGAACGACATTGTTGCAAGTGCTGGGAATGAGTGGTTGACACTCGCGGAAAGAGTGGCGCAATAAAGTGGTGGCCTATACTCAGCAGTGAGTGCAAACGGGCTGATGATAATGCTTAAATAGTAATAAGTAGTAATAGTAGTGTTGTGTTGCAGAGCTGGTTCGACTACAAGTTGTCGTGGGAGCCGCGCGAGTACGGCGGCGTGGAGATGCTGCACGTGCCCTCCGACCACATCTGGCGGCCCGACATCGTGCTCTACAACAAGTCAGTCAGCGCACGCATTCCATAACCATAACCATCTACCTACATCTAGCCAAACCTAGCCCTAACATCTCGTTTAACTCACAGTTTAGGCAGGCAAATATTTGAGATAACGAGCTAAACAGATGTCAGTCTCTAAGAGGGCATCACACAGGCGACTCTCCATACAAACGTAGTCCCCTATTTCCTCCCTGGATAATGACTCTAGCTAGAGTAACCATTTTTTCTCATAAAATCCAGATCTGCTATATACGTGCTCGTATGTTTTCCTTTTTTTCAGAAACTTATTGCTAAAGAAAATATGACCCTCATAATGATTTATATTAGGAAATATAAATTGGAGGTGATATTTTCGAAAACGTATTTACCTCCAGAGGCTTCTCCCTGTTTTATGATCTCACTTTTACATTGTTGCATTTATTTCTAATCATATTCATCGTTGTGTGCTGAAGAAGTAAAGACATGGCTCTCTACGCTCATCTCATATCGACACTCGGAACGTGATTGGACATCGTTAATGAACAGCTAGTGAACGGTTGTTGGTTGTTGTGCGATATGGTGTGGATATGGTGTGGGTGTGGTTGTGGTTGCAGCGCGGACGGCAACTTCGAGGTGACGCTGGCCACCAAGGCGACGCTCAACTACACGGGCCGCGTGGAGTGGCGCCCGCCCGCCATCTACAAGTCCTCGTGCGAGATCGACGTCGAGTACTTCCCCTTCGACCAGCAGACCTGCGTCATGAAGTTCGGCTCCTGGACCTACGACGGCTTCCAGGCGAGTGTACCTACCTACCTCTCCCCTCTCCCTACCTCTGCCTCCCCCCTCCCTACACCCCCCCCTGACCGCGCCAGTGTTGCAGGTGGACCTGCGGCACATCGACGAGGCGCGCGGCACCAACGTGGTGGAGCTCGGAGTCGACCTCTCCGAGTTCTACACCTCGGTCGAGTGGGACATCCTCGAGGTGCCGGCCGTGAGGTCAGTGACCCCCCCCCTCCTCACCAGCCTCCCCCTCGGCTCGCTCGACGCTCGACGCTCAGCTCCATGGTGCTTACGTTGCAGGAACGAGAAGTTCTACACGTGCTGCGACGAGCCGTACCTGGACATCACGTTCAACATCACGATGCGCCGCAAGACTCTCTTCTACACGGTCAACCTGATCATCCCCTGCATGGGCATCTCCTTCCTCACCGTGCTCGTCTTCTACCTGCCGTCCGACAGCGGCGAGAAGGTACCGCCCTCCCTCCCGCCTCCTCCCGCTATACTATACTATAGTACAGGAGTGTAACGCTGTGCTGCGCTCTCGCCGCAGGTGTCGTTGTCCATCTCGATCCTGCTGTCGCTGACGGTGTTCTTCCTGCTGCTGGCGGAGATCATCCCGCCCACGTCGCTGGTGGTGCCGCTGCTCGGCAAGTTCGTCCTGTTCACGATGATCCTGGACACGTTCAGGTGGGTGGCGGGCTGCAGACGCCGGCGCGGCAGGTGGTACAGCGTGCGTGACGTTGCGTATGTGTGCGTGTTGCAGCATCTGCGTGACGGTGGTGGTGCTGAACGTGCACTTCCGGTCTCCGCAGACGCACTCCATGGCGCCGTGGGTGCGCCGCGTGTTCATCCACGTGCTGCCGCGCCTGCTCGTCATGCGCCGCCCGCACTACCGCCTCGACCCGCATCGCAGCCGCTTGTCAGTACAGTACCCACTACCCACTACCCACTCACTACCTACTCGCATTCTATCATCTCATACCACCCCACCGCAGGTAAGGTAGCCAGCTATCATAAATAGTTTCGATCACTTTGTGAAACTTTCTACTTCTACCTATTAGTTATACAGGGTGGATACGACTGATGAGACAAAAAATAAACTGCATATACTAGGCACCATTTTCAAGCTCTGTACCAAAAATCTTTTAATTAGGAGCAGTAGTTTAGCCGCAAATATTTTTTCAAGTTTTTTCACTTTTAGAACACGATGTATTTTTCATAGCAGATGATTATGTCTATACGCCCTACCTACCATACCTACGAAGCGTTTTTGCCACTCCGACGCAAGTAATACACACACAGACTTGCATTTTCACTACGAGAGTGACATAGAGAGAGACAATGACATAGCAAAAATCCCGCGGGTAAAAGAAATAGACATAGGTCAGTGCGCTCCTTATTGCTACCTAACTACTTTCAAGTTATCAGTGCGCGACCGCTGACCGTTCGGAACGGATGTGCCTACCTACCGGAACACGGAAGCTTACGTTTTTATTTTTACGAATTGAAAACGAAGACAGGCAATTTGTGATAGGACAGTATTTCTTTTCTCTATTATGACAGGATACGTAACTTGGGATTATTATTATTTAGTGTTAGTGTTTTTATTGTGATTGACTGTTTTTTATTGTGATGTGATGAAGACACGTTATTAAAATTTGCTTTTGTGTGTATAATTCAACAATGACTCGTGTAACTTACACGGCGTCAGAATACACTGACATGATTTTTATTTACGGCAAATGCCGTGGAAACGCATCTTTGGCTCTACGAACATACAGAGAGAGGTTTGGTGACAGCCGCAGTTGCTCTAGAAACGCCCGCACTATACAAAAGTACTATAAATTTAGTGTTTGTTGTTGTGAGCGTACCTACCTAATTCAAAGGCGGCTCAGGCCTCCACTCGCGCCGCCAAGTCATCGCCCCGGCCGCCGCGCCGCCTGCCTGGGCATGTCGCGCTCCGGCAAGCGCGCGATATGCCGTTTAACTATCAAGGGTGTTTGCGTTTTACTCGGATCGGTAAGCTATTTAGTTTGTTTGAAATAAAAAAAAACTCATTTTTGTAGCTTTTTATTTTTATACCGTATCGATTTAATACTTAACACGTATAGTGTACGTAGTAATTTAGTAATTTAATGCCCATCTGTCGTATCCACTCTGTATATTTTCAACCAACCTTACTTTTATATTAATGACGTTATTACCTAAGTTTAGAGCGATTCAGGTTTGCTTAAAATTTTATTGAATAAAATATTTTAAACGTACGATTTTATGCGATGTAGGTAATCAGAATTCAGCAGTGCGTTCGACCAGGCTGCACGGGATCACAATTAACTTATCTCGAGAACCAATGCTGGACGAGATTCGATCGAGTCCTGGATGGTTTATATAGTTACTCGTAGGTACATCTCTCAGAGCAAACCCGACGAGTAGAAGAACACAACTCAAAGCGTCTTCCGGTGTACCACAGGGCTCCCAACTTGACCTGATCTTGTTCCTTGTTTTTATATTAGTCAGTATCAGTGGACGTGTGTGTTACAGCGCGGGCCTGACGGTGGCGGGCGTGGGCGTGGGCGTGGGCGCGCCCTGGGAGGAGACGTGCGGGATGGGGGCGGCGGCGGGGGCTGAGGACGCGGGTGGGGGCGGGGGCTCGCTGTGCGAGGCGCTGCGGCGCTGGCACCGCTGCCCCGAGCTGCACAAGGCGATCGACGGCATCAACTACATCGCCGACCAGACGCGCAAGGAGGAGGAGTCCACGCGGGTGAGTGCGCCGCCTGGTGCCGCTTGGTGCCGCAGGGTAGGTACTGACGGGTTGCATGACCGGTTGGCAGGTGAAGGAGGACTGGAAGTACGTGGCGATGGTGCTGGACCGGCTGTTCCTGTGGATCTTCACGCTGGCCGTGGTGGTGGGCTCGGCCGGCATCATCCTGCAGGCGCCCACGCTGTACGACGAGCGCGCGCCCATCGACGTGCGCCTCTCCGAGATCGCGTACGCCACCGCCAAGCCGCGCCCCCCCCCGCCGCGGTAGTACCCTCCCCCTTTACATACTGTACATACTTATACATAACGATAGTTTATACGATCAACGACGAGTCGACGGGGAGTCGAATTTCTTTTGATAGAAACGAAATATAGACGGTGTTTTATAATCTTTGTTTGTTTTATGATCCACTCTCAGTCATCTCCATCCGGCTAGGAACGAGAAACCACGCTTAATAATAGATAAGAAAAAAACTAAGTGGCTAGTACCTAGGAGCTTATAATTTTTTTTTTTTTTTTTTAATTAAAAGGGTACGGATTGACCATTCGAATACAAGAGGCAAAGTTAAATTATATTCATAATTTAATGCATTTTCATAAAGATACAATAATAAGAGCATGTGTGTGATTACATTAGTCATTAATTATGAATGCTCTTCATCATCGAGATAAAAATTCTAAAAAAATATGTACTCATTTCATTATGCGCATTGCTCTTAGGAATACAAATATTTAAGAATACAATATAAATTCAACAATATTATGCTAGATGATCGAATTAAATTAGCACCAAAATGCCAACCGTCCCGGAGTGAAGGTGGCGTGCATCTACTGAAGCATCCATTGCGAGCCAGGCGTAGGAGCTGCATCCTGGACATCAGGTAGGAATGACTATCATCAGTCAGTGACGCGAGCCCTTCTCACCTTCCGACCGCGGCCTGATCCCTCCGCATCCGTCGGCAGCAGGCGTCAACCGCCGCATCTACAGGTATCCCGTGCGGCGGGTGCGGGGGGTGCAGGGGAGGGAGAGGTTACTTGTCGTAGGTGACGAGGTGGTGCAGCGCGGCGAGCGCGAGCAGCGGCGCGGCGGTGGGGGGCGCGGGCCACGCCCCCGCGCTGCCGGCCACGTCCAGGTGCGTGTACGGCAGCGCGCCCGCCTCCAGCCCCGCCGCCAGCATCAGGAACGCAGCCGGGCCCTGCATCCAACACACACGTGTATACCGTATGCCGTGCCTACATACAGTACAGTACAGCAGCCCCGCGGGACGCACCTGGTGGCCGCGCGGCACGGCGGTGGAGGGCAGGCTGTCGGCCTGGTGCAGGTCGTCGTGCGGGTGGCGCGGCGCGTGCGCCTCCAGGTCCTCGCGCCGCACCACGCTCACCTCCACCGGCTCGCCCAGCGCCTCGCCCGCGCGCGCCAGCCGCGCCGCGTGCCCGCCCGCCCTGCAAGCCGAGCCCAGCGTCATCGTCGCAGTGCGCCGCAGGTGGGGGGCGGCCGCTGCCGAACATCCGCTCACCTGGCGACGTGGTTGTCGAGCGCGGCGGTGTAGGGCCCGAGCGCGCGGTGCGCGTGCCCCGTGAGCGTGGCCACGGTGTACAGATGCGGGCGGCGCTCGGCGCGCGCGCGCCCCGCCAGCTCCGCCAGCAGATCCGCCATGGCCATGCGGCCCTCGGCGTCCGTGTTGCCGACGCGCACGCCGCGGCCCCGCCCGCTGCGCACCAGCTCGTCCGCCACGTACGCGTCCGCGCCGATGGAGTTGCGCACGCACGCCAGCGCCGCCACCACCTTCAGCGGCGCGCGCAGCACCGCGCACGCCTGCAACCAACCCACGCCGTAGGTGCCGCCACCCGCCACCCGCACCCAGTGACGTCACCCGCGCCTGCTCACCTGCACGAAGCCCAGCACGGCGGCCGCGCCGCTCTTGTCCCGGCTCATGCCGGCCATGCTGCCGCCCACCTTCACGTCGCACCCGCCCGTGTCGTACGTCACGCCCTACATCGCAACGAAACAAACATATAGGTAATACGCATCGATAAGCAGACGAAGGGTCGAATGAACCGATCGGTTCCATATTCCGACGTTCGACCACTCGTCCGAGAGCGGTTCGATTAGCTAAGGCATCAGCATCGCGGCTCACCTTGCCGACCAGCATCACGGTCTCCTCGTACGCTTCGGGCTCGTACTCCAGGAACACTATGCAGCCTGCAACACAACACGCCCGCGTCCCCATCACAACCTGCTCGCAACCGACAGCTGACTACGTCCATTACGATGTCGCGATGCATAGGTACCTCGGTGCCTCGGCACGGCGGCGGCGGCGCGGTCCACCGCCGCGAACAGCGGGTACTCGCGCTCCAGCAGCGCGCGCTCCGCCAGCACGCGCACGCGCACCGTGCCCCCCTCCCCCTCCGGGAACAGCGCGCGCGCGTGCTGCGCCAGCGCGCCCGGCGTCATGCGCTCCGGGTCCGCGCCCGCCACGTCGCGCGCCACGCCGCTGCAACACGCCACACGCCACATGTTGTACCCGCCGCGCACTCCCCGTCCCGTCTCACTCCCTCCACTCACCGTGCCGTCTCGAGTGCGGCGGCGTCCCGCAGCAGCGCGCGCGCGTCCCCCTGCAGCCCCTCCGTGTAGACGCCGAGCGCCGCGGCGCCCGCCGCCGCCGCCTTCTCGGGGAAGGACTCGCGGATCTGCAGCGGCTGAGGACAAGCACCCGGTGCGTCAGTAGGACCGTGGGACTGTAGGGCCGTAGGGCGCGCGCTCGGTGCGTTCGCTCACCACGTAGAGCGCCTCGAGCGCGTGCAGCAGCGCGACGAGCGGCGCGCGCGGGAAGCGCGGCGCGCCCGGCAGCGCCACGCACACGCGCCGCGCGCCCGTCGCCAGCGCGCGCCGCACGCCGCGCCCCATGGCCTCGCCCACGCTCCTGCAACAAACACGAGAGACGCGTCACGCAGCGCCGGCGCCGGCACCGGCACCGGGAGGGGGAGGGGGAGGCGGGGCGTACCTGACGTCGTGGTAGGGGGTGAGCGCGCCGACGGGGGCCAGCACGAGGCGCGCGCCGCACACGCGCGCGCACCGCACCACGCCCTCCGCCTGCAAGCACACGAGCGCACCGTTACCCCTGGCCTGGCTGGGCTGGCTGGGCTGGCTGGGCTGGCGGGGCTGGCGGGCGGCAGAGCGTCACCTGGTGCAGGCCGCGGTCGAGGTCGAGCGCGTCGCGGATGACGTCATCGAGCGCGTGCGGCGAGGGCCCGCCCGCGCCCGTCACCACGACGAGCGCCTCGTACGCGGGGTCGTTCACCTCCGTCACCAGCCGCACCTCCGCGCCGTGCACCCGCACCACCCCCTCCCCCGCACCCGCACCCGCAACGCCGGCGTCACCCGCACCATCACGATGCAATTCCATCCTAATCCTGAATCATCAACACAATACAATGTATTGTCATGCTAAACTTCACTCTATTTCACTCTCATTTGCGAATAAAGGGGCTGCTTACATTGTAAAGCCCATATCCCGAAACAGCGCTTGAGTCTGAGTCGAGCCTCAAGCATAGATTTATGACACTTTTCAATGGAGAACTGTCATAAAATCAATGCTTGTGGGAAGTGCTGTTTCAGAATACGGACCTAAGAACTACTTAGTACCTTCTAATTTGTTTTTATATGCGAGTGCAATTGTTTATTGTCCTAAATAAAAACTTTAAGCTATAGAACTCTATGTAGCATCCGTTACTTACTCGCCATACCCATGAACCAGACCTATACTCCAGCCAAATTAAAGGTGAGTAAATAGAAGTTTGAAACCAATTAGTTTTCTACTGAGGCTACAATCCCATATCCTAATCCGCTGCGGAACACTGTGGTCCAGTTTCGTGGGCCTGACAATTTATTGTTGGGTGGGGGGTGGATCACCTGCGCCTTTGATGCTGAGCGCAGGGGGCCCGTGAGGGAGGATGAAGAGATCCTGGTGATTGAGTGGTTTGTGACCACTGCCACAACACATCACTTTGGCTCCGATTTCACTCAAAACGGAGGGCCGACGGTAAAGCCGACCGTCGGTTGAATCAGCATAACGGTTCGCCTTCAGCGGCCGTGGCTAGGGTGGGGGGCTGATGGGGTCTGCAGTCGGCGGTGCACGCCTTAGGCGGAGCGATCTGTGGTTGACGCTCGCTCTGGTGGTGCCGTTTAGGCTCGTAGACAACTCAGCAACCCTCCCTATATCGATACGGTAACCCTGGTGTACATAGTACATTCCCAGGTGCGGACTCCATGGAGGGTGGGGAACCGTTGAGATGAAGTTTAGACAGGATACGACATGGCTTCAAATAAAAAATTTGACCACTTCGCAACCCCCTCTACAGGGGAGGCGGTAGAGGATTTGGTGGCGGCCTTCGCGGTCCCCCAACCCCCTACTGCTGCCTGGACGGTCGTTGGACCTAAAGGCAAAAAACTTAGCAAGCGACAGAAAAAGGCAGAGAAAAGGGCCAGGCTAGCAGCCGAGGCCCCGAGTACTAGTACCCAACCTCCCGTGGTGGCGACAAACGTCCCGGGGAGGGAGGAGGCCAAGCGGCTTACACTACAAAAGAAGCAGCCAGGACATGGAGCGCAGCAGGAGGTGTCAAACACCGGTGCCCCTGCCCGAAAAGGCCCCAACCCTGGCTTCTTCTTTAAGCAAAGGACGCAGACGCAAGCAAAGGGCAAGGAGAAGACCGACTCTGTACCGCATGCCCCGCCGGTGAGGCCTTCAGGCCCACAAACATCAGACGCCGGGCCCGATGGTAGCAGAGGTACAGCAGGAGGGTCTTTCAAGCACGCATGCCGTAAAAACCGTCGGAGGCGCGCAGCCGTTGCGATTGCGAAATCGGCACAGGCACCGGCTCATAATGAGCCGAGTAAGCGCACTCGGATGGACGATACGGTGTCCCCAAGAGGGGACCACAAGAAGCAGAGGCTAGATGGCACACGTCGGACCACCACCAGCTACGCAGAGATCGCTCAGACTAATAATCTCCAGGTAGCGGTGGTAAGGGTCGACGACCGGCAACTGACCGAGGAGCAGGCCACCCTAATTAAAAAGTACCTCCTGCGCCTACTGTTGGATGAATGCAAGGATTCCAGCGTAGGCTTCCAGCCAGACTTCAAGGGCAAACCTCTGTTCTTCGAGGGATCCCTTCAGTTGTGGTGCGGAGACGAGGCTACTTTGGCGTGGCTGAAGGTGGCAATGGAGAAGCTTCCTGCCGATACTTGCCCAAGACTCAAGACCGTCCGACAAAGTGAGCTCGCCAAGAAGATCAAGGCAGCCCTTTTTATTCCGGAGTGTACAAACACTCTGGAGGACACGTGTCTTATCTTGTCGAAGCAAAACAAATGGGCCGAGGTTAACTCCTGGACCGTTTACGCCCACAATCGGCAGGAAGATGACATTCTCTTCCTGACAGTGGGGATACCAGAGGGGCAGATCCCTGCTATCCTGGAGAGGGGGCGCAGACTCGCACACGGCCTAGGAAGCATCTATGTCCGGTTCTATGGGACAGATGGTAACTTCCAGGATGCGCCGCCCCCTAAGAGGACGAACAGACAGACAGACCCCCAACCTGGCCCAAGCGGCCAGAGGATCCCAGCGGATGGCCCCGTGGACAAACCCATGATGGTGCCACCACACTCGTCACCCAAACCGTCGAGCTCCAAGCCGATGGAGGAGATGATTGTGGACCTAAATCTGCTGGGGTCTGAGACTTCAGAGGAAGAGGGAAGCCTACATGATGGCGACCCAGACCTCTCTGTATAGTTTCATACAGTGCAACCTCCAGCACAGCCTCACTGCAACGGCTAACCTGCGCAGAGTGCTGGAGGCAAACGACAGGGAGACCATAGCCCTGATTCAGGAGCCGTGGATCAGGGCAGGGCGCGTGTGTGGTCTCAACCACCTAGATGGTAAGCTATATTATGACAGTATTTGCGGCAATCCACGCGCGTGCATTTATGTACCGCGGAGTGTTACAGCAGTGCCCCTCACCGAGTTCTGTTTCAGGGACCTGACAACAGTCAGGATACGGGGTGAACTCGGGGGGGAGACAGTAGACGTCACGCTTGCGTCAGCCTACATGCCCGCTGACGAAGTCATACCTTCAAAGGACGTCGCTGATCTGGTAAGACACTGCGAATCAGACAATTCTAGGCTAATCATTTCAGCAGATACGAACGCGCACCATCCAATCTGGAGCATGCCGATCTCGAATGGCAGAGGAGAAGATTTGGTGAATTTTCTTTTCACAACCTCTCTTATTATAGCAAACAGGGGCGCAGAACCGACGTTCGTAACGAGGAGAGCTCGTACGATCATAGATCTGACCCTAGTATCAGGTAACTGTCCAGACTTTGTGCGGAACTGGAGGGTATCAGATGAATCATCCAGCTCCGACCACAGGTGGATCAGATTTGAGCTAGCACTAATTACTGCAGCCCCGGTGGCAACCCGGAACCCGCGACGTACCGACAAGGTAAAGTACGCCAGTTCCCTCAAACAACTTCTGGGAGATGCTGCCCCGGAGCTAGAGCTAACAAGCCCGACAGAAATAGAGGAAGCAGTAGACCACATTACAGTAAGTATTTCCAAGAGCTTCGAGGAGGCGTGCCCGCTCACTGTCACCCGACTGAATCAAGCGGGCAACAGAGGCTGGTCCAAGGAACTGGAAAGACTAAAATGTGAAGTACGCAGATTATTTAACAGGGCAACTAACACCTTCGACGACACTGACTGGGACAAATACAAGCTGGCACAAGCCAAGTACAAAAAATGCTTACGACGCAGCAGTCGTCGAAGGTGGAGGAGCTTCTGCTCCAGAATAGAATCAGATCATACAGCAAACCGGATACGGAAAATCCTCTCTGCGGATCCTAACCGCGACATAGGGACTCTCAAAAAACCGGATGGCACTTATACTAAGAGCACTACAGACACACACACGCTGTTATTACAAACCCACTTCCCGGGCTGTCTCATAGGAGATGAAACAGTATGGCAGGCGGACGAGGTAGGTGTACCAACAGAAATAGACTGGGCCACCGCGCAGTCCGTCGTTACCGAGGAGAAAGTGAATTGGGCCATTAGCAGTTTCAAGCAATACAAGTCGCCGGGCCTGGATGGAATCTTCCCAGCCCTCCTGCAGTGGGGCAGGTACCACCTAATTGGAAGGTTAACAAGTGCCTTTAGAGCATGCTTAGCCTTCCGATATGTACCACGGCCATGGAGAGAGGTAAGGGTCCTCTTCATACCAAAGCCAGGAAAAAGCGACTACACGGAGGCAAAATCTTATAGGCCGATTAGCTTAACATCCTTCCTTCTCAAAACCCTTGAAAGATTATGCGATCGTCATATAAGAGACAATATACTCACGGCAATTCCAATACACCCGCAGCAGCATGCATATAGTGCGGGTAAATCGACAGAATCAGCGCTGCACGTGGTGGTCAGCAGGCTGGAGCGAGACATAGAAAACAAGACACTCTGTCTTGCAGCCTTCATAGATATAGAGGGCGCTTTCGATAAGACAAATTTCAATAGCATACACGCGGCACTTAGAAAACATGGGACAGAATCAGCCTTGGTTGAGTGGATCATGCGTATGCTTCAACTCAGAGCGGTCCGAGTGGACCTACAAGGTCAGACCAGAGGAGTGGTGGCAAGAGGCTGTCCGCAAGGTGGTGTCCTGTCGCCACTCCTGTGGAACCTGGTGGTCAACGACCTAATCACCAAGCTGAACGCCCAGAGATTCTTCACGGTAGGCTATGCGGACGACCTTGCGATACTCATATCAGGACATTTCGCGAGCGTGGCTTGCAATGTTATGAGTAATGCACTTAAGGTCGTTGAAACATGGTGCACAGACTATGGATTAACCGTGAATCCGACTAAGACAGAACTTGTGATGTTCACAAATAAGCGCAACCTAGGTCCCTATCAACTTCCGAAATTGTTCGGCAGTAGGCTTCACCTTTCGGAAGAAGTAAAATATCTAGGAATTACACTGGACAGCAAACTAAATTGGGCTAAGCACTTAGATAACAAAATAAAAAAGGCCACCATCTCATTTTGGCAATGTCGCAAAATGATAGGCAGGACATGGGGACTCAGTCCAAAGATAACCATGTGGTTATACAACACCGTCATTAGGCCCTCCCTCTCATACGGTGCCCTTGTCTGGTGGCCTCGTACAAAGCAGGCTACAACCACAAGCAAGCTACAAAAGTTCCAGAGACTTGCATGTGTGGCGATAACGGGGTGTATGAGAACTGCTCCTACGGCAGCTCTCGAAGCTCTTATAGGCATGACACCCCTACACTTACATGTGCAGCAGGAAGCGGCTGCGGCAGCTTATAGACTCTGGGCTTTAAACTTGTGGGTAAGAGGCATACGAGCGCACCATACTACCATAATACAAGAGTACGCGGCTAATAACCCCCTGATGCTCTCCGTTTATGATAGGATACCTAAAAAGCATGTGAATAGGAAGAGCTACACTATACAATTACACGAGGAGCCTAGTGATAGCTCTAACACAAACGAAGTCAGGATATATACAGACGGCTCAAAAATGCAGATAGGCACCGGGGCGGGCGCGTTCTCGGAAGACCTGAATATTCACATATCCGCGGCCTTGGGTGAGCACAACTCAGTCTTCCAGGCGGAGTGCGTTGGCATAATCCAGGCGGCGAGCGCGGTGCTGCGCAGGAAGGTAACTGGCAGTAAGATCAGAATACTTTCAGACAGTGCTGCAATATTACAATCCCTGAGCAGGTACGAATACAATTCTGGTCTAACTCTACAATGCCACCAGCTGCTGGAGGAGGTAAGTCAGACCAACAGCATCATCCTGCAATGGATAAAGGGGCACAGCGGATCCAGAGGCAACGACGAAGCGGATGCCCTGGCCAGGAGAGGCTCGGAAATGCAGACAGCAGGTCCAGAGCCAAGTATACCACTCCCTTTCAGCCAAATCCGCTCCTGGATCCGCAATAGAACAAACAAATTACATCAGGACTACTGGGCAGGTATTCAAGACTGTAGGCAGTCAAGGGAGGCCTTCCCGGTTCTTAATCCGAGATACTCCCGAAAGCTCCTCAGTCTGAAACGTGACAAACTCCGCCTTATCGTTGGAATTGTCACAGGGCACTGCCCGCTAAATAAGCACTTATATACGCTGGGTGTTACTGACAGTCCTCTTTGCAGAGGGTGTATTAGCACAGAGGAAACTGCCGCGCATGTACTCCTGCAGTGCAGCAGCGTGGCGCCTCAACGAGAACAACATCTTGGAGCACCAAACACGCCTAGGGAGGCCTGCGCCCGAATCCACAAGCTGCTGGCCTTCTTAGAGGACATCGGGTGGCTGAGCTAGCAACACCACCACCCGTCACGCAAAAAGGGCCCACCTGTGGCCTACTTGCGGAAAACAGTCCGCTCACCAAGTACCAAGTACCAAGTCTACTGAGGCTAACAAATTTTGTTCAACAAAATGTCATTGAACTGGCTCCATAACATCAGAGCCAGACGGCCTGACTGACTCCATCTTACATTACTGCATGATAGTGTTTGATTACGGAACTAGTCATATAATACAACACAGTATTTTTTATTTTATAAAACTTTTTCATGAATAAACTACACAGTAGGTTGATCCTATCTTTTATAGGTGTTCTAGTTGGTAGCTATGTGCTTTGAAACTAAGGCCAGTATCCAGTACTAGCGATCTGCCCCTGCTTCACACGGGTTGTTGTATAGCATGATCATTTAAATAGCCTATAGCTTTCGTTAATAAATGGACTATTTAACACAAAAAAAAACAATTTGTGCCAGTAGTTCCCGAGATTAGCACATTCAACCGAACAAAAATAACAATCAAACTCCAGCTGTAAAATATTAGTATAGAATATGACAATGAAGACTCATGGTAAGTAGAAACCTACCTACTATCAATGCAATGCAGGCCGCAGGCTGCACTCTATAATCATATCTTAGAGGCAATAGATATGTTTAAACCCAATTTAAAAGCAAGGAAGGTAAAAACACAATGACATGTTCAATCTTTAGGTACCTACTGTAGTAAGCCAAAGAAAAGTGCTAAGTACTGAAAGATCCACTAACAGAGAAGACCGAGGATGTAGAATTCAAACCACTTTATAGCCTTTTCTTCAGTTTTATTAACAACTTGAGTACTTTATGGATCTAGATACATTAAGCTAAACTTGTACATGGCTATCGCCGAGACGAACTAAGTGGACTTGTCTTATCGACGGTTCAAAACCGAATGCCTGCTTGAATAACCACTCGCTGGCTTGCAAACCCCAACCTTCCCCACCCTTGTTTTTACAGCTTGAAGCTTGATGTTTGAAGGTTGGAGTTCAAGCAACTGATGGAAATCCAACTACAGTATTGATTTATTGATCTCTGAATAATTGTGTATTTTTGTAACGGTAACAAAACAAATAATATTTTTATGAACCTAATCATCTTAATATTAATTAATAATACCTTCTATCAACAATTTAGTAACAAAGTCCACACTTCCTGTCAATTAAGGTACCAAAAGGTTTCAAATAACATTTAAAACTCATGGAATAATAACAGAAGCTTACAAGTTCGTCCATCCTGATAAACAGTCACGACCTCGTGATAGGTACATAGTTTATGAAATAACACGTTTGTAATGATTTATCAAAACAATAAACAAAGTGACCATTTTGACAAAGTTCACATCCACATTTTTTTCAAACATTTGTATCAACTAGGTACCAATACGAACAATATACTAACAATATCAATATATTATATACCTTTATATTATTAACTATTCAACTTTATCAATTCAACAATACTTAACAACATGCAAAGAAAATTATCAACAAACCTTGTCAATTTCGAATATTATCAATGAACATAATCAACGAACATTATCATGAACTTTATCAACCTCTTATTATCAATAGCTTTAATTATTAACAATCATTATCAGTATTCTAAACATTATCAACAACGTTAATAACGTTATCAACGTTATCAACGTTATCAACGCTATCAACATTATCAACGCTATCAACGCTATCAACATTATCAACATTATCAACGCTATCAACGCTATCAACGCTATCAACGCTATCAACGCTATCAACGCTATCAACGCTATCAACGCTATCAACGCTATCTACGCTATCAACATTATCAACATTATCATCATTATCAACATTATCAACATTATCAACATTATCAACATTATCAACATTATCAACATTATCAACATTATCAACATTATCAACATTATCAACATTATCAACATTATCAACATTATCAACATTATCAACATTATCAACATTATCAACATTATCAACATTATCAACATTATCAACATTATCAACATTATCAACATTATCAACATTATCAACATTATCAACATTATCAACATTATCAACATCAGTCACATCAGTCACATCAGTCACATCAGTCACATCAGTCACATCAGTCACATCAGTCACATCAGTCACATCAGTCACATCAGTCACATCAGTCACATCAGTCACATCAGTCACATCAGTCACATCAGTCACATCAGTCACATCAGTCACATCAGTCACATCAGTCACATCAGTCACATCAGTCACATCAGTAGCATCAGTCACATCAGTCACATCAATCACATCAGTCACATCAGACACATCGGTCACATCAGTAGCATCAGTAACATCAGTAACTTCATTTAAATCAGTCACATCAGTAACATCATTAAAATCAGTCACTTCAGTAACATCTACAACTTCAATAACATCAGCCTCATGAGTAACATCAGTATCATAAGTAACATCAGCCACATGAGTAACATGAGCAACATGAGTAACATGAGCAACATGAGTAACACGAGAAACATGAGTAACAAAAGTAAAAAATATCAAAATCAAAATCAAAATACTACAATACTATCAACATTATCAACATTATCAACATTATCAACATTATCAACATTATCAACATTATCAACATTATCAACATTATCAACATTATCAACATTATCAACATTATCAACATTATCAACATTATCAACATTATCAACATTAGTCACATCAGTCACATCAGTCACATCAGTCACATCAGTCACATCAGTAGCATCAGTCACATCAGACACATCGGTCACATCAGTAGCATCAGTAACATCAGTAGCATCAGTAACATCAGTAACTTCATTTAAATCAGTCACATCAGTAACATCATTAAAATTAGTTACTTCAGTAACATCTACAACGTCAGTAACATCAGCCTTATGAGTAACATCAGTATCATAAGTAACATCAGCCACATGAGTAACATGAGCAACATGAGTAACACGAGAAACATGAGTAACAAAAGTAAAAAATCAAAATCAAAATCAAAATCAAAATCAAAATCAAAATCAAAATCAAAATCAAAATCAAAATCAAAATCAAAATCAAAATCAAAATCAAAATCAAAATCAAAATACTACAATACTACAATACTACAATACTAACCATACTGACCATACTGACCATACTAACCATACTGACCATACTAACCATACTAACCATACTGACCATACTGACTATACTGACCATACTGAATAAATAATTATTGTGGACCATCCACACAACACTATCTAGCCCCAAATTAAGTAGAATTCGTGCTATGGTAGCTAGATAGATGATTAAAAACTTTTTTCTTTAAATAAAATAATCGTTAACACAATGTTAATCGTTTAAACAATACTAATAATTGACTTGAAACTAAGACATCATGTAATAACTTGCGTTTAATAATTATTTATTCAATTGTTTATCTAGCTAATCTAAGCTAATCTAAGCTAAGCTAAGCTAAGCTAGTCGACAGAAAGTGTAATTGAATGTATCAACAAATGCACACTCATTTGTAGTGTGATCAAAAGTTATAATTTCATCATTGTTATATCCATTTCATCCATTTTTCAATTTAATGCACACTTATTTGTAGTGTGATCAAAGGAAATCATTTCATCAGTGCTGTATCCATTTCATCCATTTTTCTATTGGTGGTTCACGTCTCATTTATTTTTATTTATTAATAAAGGCTTTTAATATGATTTTATTACTTACATATATAATGGATTTAATACTTATATAATGGAATCTTACTAATAATTGTCACAACATAACACATACTTGCATCGCTCACTCATTTAAAATCTTTTCAACCCTCTTTTCAACCCCTTACCATCCTTTTATTTTTAAGTAGTCTATGCCCTTTCTCAATTTCTACACTGTGTACCTAATGTCATTTAAATCAGTTCATTATTTCTGGCGTGAAAGTGCGACGGACAGACAGACTTAAAGTTTAATAAGGTCATCATTAATCTATCTTCCCAGTTCCATTTGTGTTTTAGCTAATGATTATCAACCAGTTTCTACTTAGTACTTTTTTGTTTGGCTATCCGCAATAATAATAATAAAAAGGTTTTTAATTTTGCTGTCATTAATTACTTTTATACTCTTCTAACCGTAATTAAGTAAAATCGCAACATTACTATTAAGATTAATGACTTATGCAGATCGGAAATTCTAGATCTATTCGCTTAACACAAGGGAGACCAGGACAAATTTGCAGCTATTTTCTTCTCCATCAACGATGTAAAATGGATGCGATGGAGCTCATGTCAACCAATATGATACCTCCTCACTATTTCAGCGAAAACTACCCATTTGTTTATAGCTAAGAACTCCGTATTCCTATAAAACACGCGGAACAACCATCTACTCATTTCGATGTCATCTTTTTTTTTCGATCTTGCATTCTCGACTAGTGATGTGTCTCGTCGCCGTTGATTTAAAACATTTTTACCAATAAAGACACAAAAATCCAGTTTCAAGAACCAAATTGAAACCTGGAACCTAATGCCAGAGGCAACAGCGTTGAAATAAGAAACTCATCACATTTGACAACTGAAACATAGGAGGATCTAAAACACGTTGTTTTAACAACAGCTGACGCAGTACGTGTACCTCGATGACTCACAACATAAAAGACATCTACCGTCTTAACAGACATAGCTAACGCCAGCAAGGCATATGCAAGAAACAGCTTTTTGTCGTATCTTTTTTTTTTTTCAATTATTATTTTTATACGACTAGGCATTGTTAACAAAAGCACCAGCCAGATAGGCTAGGCACTAAAAGATGGAATATTGAAAGGCCTAACAGACCTATCTACTTTCCTGAAAACCGCACGCATAAAGAAAGAGCAATTATAATATTTTCTGACCACTAGCTCGTACAAAACGACGGTTTCATCCTTTGTTGAACGTCACTGGATAGCAACTTCCTACGCACAAAAAAAATTCTACCCATAACAAAATTCACCCTGAAAAGGGTATGGATAAAATTGAAACGATGATTCATAAACTTATGTAGTAGGTAAGTTTAATTCTGTAAGGTAGTACTTTATGTACAGATTTAATAGGCATTGAACTAACGATTTATACTTAGTAACAAGCTAATAACGCTTTATTTAGTTAGGTACGCTTAGTTCCAATGAGGTATCCTTGTTTTCAATAAAGTGTTATCTATCTATCCATCTATCTATCTGAACTAGACACACTGCACTTTGGCATTATAACACCCCTTAGACAATCAATAATAAATGAACATGATTTTAACTTATTTACTTTTAACTGCTGAGGCTAATTTTTAATCCCTTCGCAGATTCTACCACTGCAGTTTACCTTTCATAATGAACGATGTTGAGTAAGTTATACTGCAATCGGATAGATCATGGTATACAAAAAATATACTGCATTAACAAAATATTTGTAGTATAAACTGTTGTTTTGTTTTCTGATAATTAATACTAACCGATTTTAGGTTGAAAACGATCCTTCATTCCTACGAAGGATTGGATAATTATGAATTTGTCCAATCGTAACCAAGAGCATGGTAGTCTTAAGTCATTCCAAACCTCAACTGAATGTCATTGTCGCCAAACCAGTATTGTGATCAGCCGAAGCAGAGATCCTTCGCGTCTACATAAAAGTTCTTATACTTAGTTAGATCGAGGAGTCAACGTCATAGACTATTAAACGTTTAGTTGCAAAGTACCCACCTTAAGATTAATTGTGCACCTAGTTTACCTTTCTAGACTTTCAAGTCAATTTTGAAAACCCTGATAACTAGTAAATAAATATTAAGTGTGTGATGTGGTTTCCTACCTATATCATTGTACCTGTCTTTATTCATTACCCCTCCTATTTATAATATCATATTCGTCAATTATTTTCATTACCCTTCCTATTTATAATACCAGTTTACCAGTTTAGTACTGAAGGCAACCTTCAGTGAGTAAGCACGAGGGAGAATATTTTGTTTGTTTGAACCTATATTTTTTTTTGTGCGTATTTTTGTGGTGATTTAAATAAACAAACAAGTAACCATCTACTATTTTTCTTAGCGCCTCTATTTCCTATTATTCTTATATTCCTGCTACTGTTCTCACGGTGGCACCTACTGGAATGATATTAATGATAAGCTTGCCCCCACCTCAGACGTCACATCATCTGTCTAATGACCCAGACAAGGTCGCTGTAATCCATTGCATATCCAAATAAATAAATAAAAGTAAAACAAAAAACTGACAACGTAGGTACCTATCTTCACCAGAAACGTATTTGAACCTTGGATCACTCCTATTTTCTTGAATAGTATTCGCCATTTGGACAAACTGTATCGAAAATTTTAAAAACCACCTTTAGGACAAATAAATCTATACTAATCACAACCGCACTTTTAGAAACAACCTCGATAAGAAACTGAGGGTAGGTACGCACCTACCAACAGGAGAAGACCAGAAGATGTCCCAGGGATACGTACATACATAGAATACCAATTAAATCCGATAGAATTCTTCCACTACACTCCGTAAATATACTCTTTGCAAAAGTGAGAAAAAAAATGCCTATCTACCGCTAAGCTCGTAAGCAACCCAAAATCATAAGAACTCCCCTTTTTTTTTATATTTCACTTCTTACCCTCTATCGTTATCATCTGAATATTAAGTTTCTGATACAACATTCACACACACACCCTCACATGATCATTACACATTCATGGTTCACACCATTAACCTAAGTCATATATTATTTAATTTAGGTATATCGTTTCAGTTTAGCATCAGTGCTGAATCTACTCTAGTACTTGATGAGCCAATATTAAAAATCTTTGGGAATTGAGACGTGAACTCACGTGTTAATTTTCTACTGAAATGTCTTGCAGTTTCGTTTACTTCATTCTGCTGGTAGCGCTTAACCAATCTTCACGATGTGAAACAGCAACGAACGGCTACAACTTGCAATCGCCCAGCTAGTCCAGTTTCGGTGTAGTGGCATTGAGTCGCGTTCCAGTGTCGAGTCCAATCTTCTTGATGCTCCATGTCCGGGTGGTCCATGTTCTATTGCGGCCATGGTCGGATGACACACGTCATTCTCCGTTGGTTTCTCCTCGCCGTCGCATGAAAAGAAATATATAAAAGGGATGATTTATTCGATAACCAACTACAGTATTTCTTTTTTATGACAATCTATGGTAGATAAAAGAAATACAAGCAGCGCTTAGTCACATTTAATGTGGTAGCATCACCCAAGGGTATCCTTGGCATGTGCGCCACGTGATAACCTATGCATGCATTTAACTTTCCTAGAATAACAACCGCTATCGTGTGGTAGCACTACCAAAGAGTAGCCTTGGCCATGTGTGCCACACAACAACGTAGGTATGTAATTAATAAACTAAAATACACTACAGCGATCGTGTGGTAGCACTACCAAAGAGTAGCCTTGGCCATGTGTGCCACACGACAACTTGTGTATGTATTTACTAAAAAAAAACTAAAATACACTACAGCTATCGTGTGGTAGCACTACCAAAGAGTAGCCCTGGCCATGTGTGCCACACGACAACTTGTGTATGTATTTACTAAAAAAAAAAACTAAAATACACTACAGCTATCGTGTGGTAGCACTACCAAAGAGTAGCCCTGGCCATGTGTGCCACACGATAACCTCTGAATGCATTTACTCAACCAAATAAATTATAGCAATCGTGTGATAACACTACCAAAGAGTAGCCTTGGCCATGTGTGTCACACGATAAACTATACATGCGTTTTTACCAGATAATTGTAAGAATTACAGCTATTACTTTGAAACAATATAAAAAATATTACGTACCTTGATTCTACCCACTTCTGACTTGAAAGATCCACTAACAGAGAAGACCGAGGATGTAGAATTCAAACCACTTTATAGCCTTTTCTTCAGTTTTATTAACAACTTGAGTACTTTATGGATCTAGATACATTAAGCTAAACTTGTACATGGCTATCGCCGAGACGAACTAAGTGGACTTGTCTTATCGACGGTTCAAAACCGAATGCCTGCTTGAATAACCACTCGCTGGCTTGCAAACCCCAACCTTCCCCACCCTTGTTTTTACAGCTTGAAGCTTGATGTTTGAAGGTTGGAGTTCAAGCAACTGATGGAAATCCAACTACAGTATTGATTTATTGATCTCTGAATAATTGTGTATTTTTGTAACGGTAACAAAACAAATAATATTTTTATGAACCTAATCATCTTAATATTAATTAATAATACCTTCTATCAACAATTTAGTAACAAAGTCCACACTTCCTGTCAATTAAGGTACCAAAAGGTTTCAAATAACATTTAAAACTCATGGAATAATAACAGAAGCTTACAGTACTTACTGTAGATAGGAGATAAACCAAACTAGTCTAGTATACTGAAATACCTATAACTAAACTAAATGAGGAACGATAGAAATGAAACTCCTAAAATTACAAATAAATAGGGGTCCGGTTAATGTAGGTACGTCCAGTTTAGAGGTGGTCGTTTTAAAAAAAACGTTTTTGATCAACGGTGCCAGTAAATGGTGCCGGCACCAGTTGCCAATATGTTGAAAAACGGATGCTCTCAGCACCGGTATGTGAGAAAGAGAAACGCGACGCGAGCAACTGAGAGTAATCGGCAACGGCGGCGGCGCCAACGTAATGAGCGCAAGCCGACTTAAAGCCGAGTGAAGCCGAGGCAAGCCGCGCCGGCACCGTTGCGCGGCACCACCTGAAACTACCGAACAGCACTCTCGCTCGCTCTCTCTCGACTAAGCCCGGTGGATGTGCGACCGAGATGGATGAGCAACCGATAAGTTGGCGGTGCGCGCGAGTGCTTGCAGAATTATCATAGAAACGACATTAAAATTTGTTATATATCTAGCGGTAGGTACTACTACAATTAATAAAAATAGATCGGTACCTAACTACAAAGTTACATAATAATATGTTATCATTCTGGCACCGTCCGCTGAACGTTGCGTTGCGCGAACTTCTGCTAGCGCTAAGCTTAACAAGTCTGTAGTCGGCCGGCACCGGTGCCGAAAGCAACGGTGCTGGCAACCGTTGACGTTTAGGCGGCAACGGTGCGCACCGATGACAAAAAATAACGAAAACGACCACCTGTAGTCCAGTTATTGTACAGCATGTTATTGTACACCATGTTAAAACGAAACCTTTTTTCGTTTTTTGGATTCGTTTTAACCTGCCGTACAATAACTGGCTGCGAATTAACTAGGTGCACAAAATTGACACGTGATGTTATTGTACAGCATGTTAATTAGATGCCATTAGGGCCCGTGCACACTGAGGCAATTCAATTATTTCTTATTTTTTGTAGGTAATGGATACTGCTCCTTAAGAGAATAATCCTTTGGGGTAAATGTAAACAAACATTTTCTGGCACTGCGGCGGCCACTACCGCGGCACGCTCGCTTTGCTCGCTCGCCTTGTGCGTTATTTATATGTTCAAACATAACCTAACCTATCCAAGTCGGATCCGCCCTATAAAGCCTCAAGAACAAGTACAAGTATCCGCTGCCAGAAAAAAACACCAAAGATCAATATTGAATTGCTACAGTGTGCACGAGGCTTAACTGGCATCGTAATAACGGGGCGTACAATAACAACACGTGACGACATTGTACATACAGCATGTTATTTCGCGACCTTTTATTGTACGCCCCGTTAATCCAAACCCTGGCATCGTAATAACGGTGTGTACATTAACCTGCTGTACATTATCCTGCTGTGCAATTAACGGGTCGTACATTATTGCCTCCCATAAATAGTAAACACAGTGCTGCCACGTGCCAAACCAAAATATCTGAATTTCAAAGTCTAAAAATCTGTCTAAATCTGTAAACGATAAATTTAAACATAAAAAAATATTATTTACTGATGCAATCTATACAGAAAAGCCACTCTTTGGGTACGGAACCCTAAATATACACAAATATTAAATTTACTTAAAAATTGAACGACTTTTTCATAGACTAAATCATATTCCAAAAATCTGTATAAAAGTAAGGTAAAATCTGTAATATATAATACTAGCCAAAGTTCTGTATAAATACAGATAAATCCGTATAATTGGCAACCAGGGAAAAGGAATCTAGGTGATGAAAATCGACATAGGTTCTTGAAAAAATCGGCAGTGCCTTCCTTATTTTCGTATAATAAAGTAAAACCAGCAAACCCTTCGGGCACAACAACGATCAGAGCGCCTGCTAGCAAGAAAAAACTTTCTTTTGAAACTGCTTCTGATGGTCCCATTCCTGGACCAAGTGGAATTGGAAATTTGAACATGTGCGAAACACAAATCAAAGAAAAACACATCATAACAGTACAAATGGAAATAGAAATAATAAAATTATAGGTATATATTATAGAAATAATATAAATAAAATTTTGTACCCCTTACATCAAAAAACTTTTTTGTGTGTCTAATGTGCTGATAATTTAGAGTGTATAATGAAATAAATACAAGTATTAATATGCATTAATTTGGTTTTATTACACAATCATAATTCTTGTACAAGTATTTGCCGTGAAGCACTGTGAAGATATGCTTACAATGTGCTTCCAAGCCACTTCCAGCTGCACATTCACAGTGGCTCTCCTCTATCATGCCACTTAGATCCATTTTCACCAGGACTTTGTAGCGTATCTCTTCTTCATTTGTGCTTTGCATTGTGCATTAAAATAGGCAAAGTTTGCTTCGAATGCAACACAAACCGTGATTAAGCACCTACTTTCATACAAAAGCCTTCCTTTTGGCGGCACTTGGAACCTGAAACGATAATAACCCTAATTAATATCGTGTTATGTATTATTTTATAAACTATCTAGAATAACACATAGGCTACTTTTAGAAACCGTGATGAGTGTATTTAGGTAGTTTAAATTATGGCTTATCGACTTGCATGGTATGGACATGTTATGAGGGGAGAAGAATGTCATATGCTAGGCATGAAAGTAGATGGATAATAAAGGTAGAGGCAGGCCTAAGAAAAGATGGATGGATTTTGTGAGAGATGATATGTCCAAAAAAAGGCATGTTGTGCCCACCCCACCTATTATAGTAGGTTAACTGCAAGAAGAAGAAATTATGCGTGAAAATAATACTTACAAGATATCATGGTGGCATGATTCCATGATTTTGTTGTAGGTATTTATATTATTTAAGCAGATATTATCTCTTACCTCTCTGCAAACTCTTGAATGTGATGTATAGACAACGGTGGCAGATTTGTGCTACCATTAACGTCCCTGAAGCTATCCATGGCAGGAAATATAGGAAACTGATCCTCCAATTCGTCCTCTATTCCAATCAGGTTATATTTGTCGTAGGCTTCCAGCCTACAACGATAAAAAGAATATTGAAAAGTTTGTGATGAAATTTACCTCTTTCTCTAAGATACGTGTCTAGTTATTTACCTTTCAATCAGAGCGCCTTTTTTACCACTGGTAGATGCTTTCCTATTCCTTAGCTCGTCTTTTAATTGGAGAACACTCCACGTTGAATACATTTCGGGATATAAAACGGAAGTGACTATTTGTACGGGTGCTGGATGAATAAATTATATTTATTCGTACGGATATTATTCAAACTCGGGGCACCCCGACTTAAGTCACAAAAGTAACAGTAGGTTGTTAGGTTTTTTTTTTTTATACCTACTTAATTTCAAGAATGGTGCATGTCAGTGCAGAGAGGACCCTTCCCCCGTCCCTCCTCCTCCCTAACAATACTAAAGGCAACCCAAATTTTAACTTTACTACGCCTTTTAAGCGACTGTAAAGTGTTTTGCACCTAGACTCACCTAGCTTTAAGACGTTTCAAAGTGATTCTTGCATCGTAATGAATAAAAAATTATTGACTTTGACTTTGACTTTTTAAAAATCCAGATTCAAACTCGGGGCACTCCGACTTAAGTCACTAAAGTAACAGTAGGTTGTTAGGTTTTTTTTTTTATACCTACTTCATTTCAAGAATGGTGCCCCCCCCTCCCCCCGCAGTACCCGTATTAATAATTATAAATTGTTCATACGGTAACCGTATTCATAATTATAAATTGTTCGTACAGTACCTGTATTAATAGACTCAGCCATATAAAACAGCAATTTTCAGTGTTGCCGTTTTTTATTTTGAGAAAATGCTAGAACTTGCTCCAAATAATGCTAAAAAATGCTATTTTTGTATTTAAAAATGCTAAAAAACATGCTAAAATCCTAATTTTGTTATTGACATTTCTGTGTACAATTTTTTGGTAGAACAGTAGCCTAACATTTGTTATTTTAGGCTCTAAAGTATCGTTACGCACCAAATGTTAGCAAAATCCATCCAAAAGCCAATCCTTAAACTCGCCTATCTTCTCCCATTCTTCGCGATAATGTTGCTCTTATTTAGGAGGCATACTTTCACTTCACATTCACAAATCACATTGAATGAATTTATTCAAGAGTCAAGTGGGGTTCGGACGCGAAACGTTCGTTACGTAAAAACAATCAGAAACTAATTTCAGGGAAGTCCCTGATCCAGAGAGTTGCCATACCTCAATGAAAACCATAGATAAATAAAAAAAATCGGTTGTCTGTAAAGTCGGTTTACTGACGATAGTTGAACGTGATAACGTCATAAGAAAATACTCGCGGACTCACGGACTCGGACTCGGACTCGGACTCAGACTCGGACTCGGACTCGGACTCGGAATCGGACTCGGACTCGAACTCTCGGACCCGGACCCGGAACCCGACCGAACCCTTACCCTTACCCTCATTTACCCTTACCCTCATTTACCTTTACCCATTACCCGACCCGGGCTTGGGCTCAGGTAAATGGAACGACGAAACGACGTAACGACGCATGAGTCATGTTTTTTCGTGCGTGCAGCCGGCTCCATCGATTTATAAGACGTTATCACGTCAAAAATAATGTATCTGGTCGGTCTCTATTAAATAATCTTTTGACATTGACTTTTGATTTGAAATGCCAAAATATGCAATATGCTAAATGCAAAATTTATATGCTAAAGAGTCATGAAATATGCTAAATTTAGCACTAAAAATGCTAAAACGGCAACAGTGGCAATTTTCTTTTGTCACAGTCACAATAAGTAAACAAAGATGCAATATGGCGGCGTGTAGGAACGATCAATATCAATAGTGGTGTGGTGCCATCTACTTTACTTTGAGCTTTCACTTTTTAACCTCATTCGAGATGGATTTTGAAGTTTGGAGTTGGAGAATTGTTGAATTGATTATGGTTGTGATTGTGGCAGACATAATGACATGACAACGACAATCAGTGATGACAATGACAACTATACTTTTTTTTCTTTTTCTTCTTAATGAATGGCATCTGTCCATTTTGGATAAATTTTGCCAGTGTTAAAAAAAAGTACTATTTAAGAAAAAAAAAATAAGTTTGTAAAATTTGAATGAGGATATTAAATTACTTACATAAAATCCTTTTTCTAATTTTGTTATGATTGATTCTTTTTGATTTTTTAGGATTCACACAGTGGTTGTGATCTTATGTTTTGTACTGAGTAGGTTTACATTGCTTATTGTGATACCTGAGTAAAATTGATCTCTGCCATTTTTTAGTAGTCAAGTTCACAGCTTCTTGCATTCAAAAAGATCTCAATTTACTTCTGTTCATAATTTTGTTATATCTGTGCCTTATTTACAAGTAAATTCATAATTTTGAAAAAGTTTTATAAACCTTAATTATTTTTCTAATACTTGTATTCATTTACACAATGAATTGGTATTTTAATGAAGGGTTTAACTTGACTTGTATCATTTAACACATCTATAAAAAGGCTAGAATTTTAGCTAACTGATACAATTCAAGTAAATTATCAAAATAAGGCACTGAGAAGTAAATCAATCTAATCTTTGGGCTAGTATTTTTATCATTTGTTTGAGCAACATTGTGTTTGAAACATATTCTGACGAGTTATTCAATTGTTTCACTTCTTGTATATCTGTTTACACAAAGACCACATTTTATTAATATTATAGGTGTAACATGATTTAACTGAACTTGTATCATTTAACACGTTATTTTCACATATATGATTAAAGGTACATCTCACAGGTTTTTAATAAATTACTTCAAAACTATAATATTTACCCCGAAAATTAAAATGCACAATGAAAGTGAATATATTTATCTACAAAAGAAAGTACTTAAGTGTAACCTAGCCTACTTAGTCAATGAACTAGAATTTTTTAAACCTTGTTTTTGCTCTCCTGTAAAATGTCAATTTTTGACTTGTATCACCTATCACAGGAGGCACAGAAATAGAAACAGATAATAGTTTATTACTTCTTCTTAACGGGTCCGCTGGTGGTCGGAGTAAGGGCTCCGGTTATGCGGAATGCGAATACTGGGAGGGCGGCGACACTCAGTGATGAGTGTCTAATCATGCTTTTTCTGAAAAAAAAAAAAGAGACAGCTGTATGTCTATTCCTTTTCGGTATCATTTTAATAGTTTTTTTTTTAAGGAAGGTCAGTTTATTTTTAAGGTTGGGGATAGGCTGGTTTTGTTTCTTTTTATTTCTCGTTTGACGAATTAAATAACATTTTTTACTTAATCATTACATTTTCATTCTAGCAACGTGTTACTAGGCTACAGTCTTATCGTACCTGGGGTCTAGGGGAGAGGGGGTTAGGTTAGGCTAGGATAGGTTAGTTTTTTTTTTAGGTTAGGTTAAGTTTTTTTTTCCTACTGGTTGCCTCGTGCCGTGTGTCGAAGTGATTAGTTAGATTAGGTTAGGTTTTTTTTTTTTTTTTATAAATTCTCGTTCCCCTAACATAGTTGGACTTTATTTTACTTTTTTAGGTTTGAGGACAGGGTACTTATTACTAATAATACTAATAATGCACAATACTAGGGTAATTATTACTAATAATGTACAATATATAACCCCTTTTTACGGTTAGGTTAGGTTAGATTATTATTATTATTATTATTATTTTTTTGTTAGGTTAGGGTTAGGTTAGGGTTAGGTTAGGGTTAGGTTAGGGTTAGGTTAGGGTTAGGTTAGGGTTAGGTTAGGGTTAGGTTAGGGTTAGGTTAGGGTTAGGTTAGGGTTAGGTTAGGGTTAGGTTAGGGTTAGGTTAGGGTTAGGTTAGGGTTAGGTTAGGGTTAGGTTAGGGTTAGGTTAGGGTTAGGTTAGGGTTAGGTTAGGGTTAGGTTAGGGTTAGGTTAGGGTTAGGTTAGGGTTAGGTTAGGGTTAGGTTAGGGTTAGGTTAGGGTTAGGTTAGGGTTAGGTTAGGGTTAGGTTAGGGTTAGGTTAGGGTTAGGTTAGGTTAGGTTAGGTTAGGTTTTTTTTTTTTTTTTTTTTTAAAGCCATCTTATAAAGATGGCACTAGGGTCCCTCTGACAAGGCCAGAGACTGTGTTTGCTGTTAGATTATATACAATACAAGAGTAACGTTTACCTAAGAAGATGAAGAGAATGACTAGAGATGTAATTACAATGTGTGTTAAATGACTAAAAAACGAACAACTTTTTATCTGAAATTTGTACACGATTTATACTACTTTTTAAAAACATGCTAAATGAATCTTGGTTTCAAATAATGCTAAATTTTGACTAGATGGTTCGAAATAAAATATCAAATTTGACTAGAATACTTACACGGCTACTTAATTTACACTAAATACAAACAATATCTTTAAATTCTAAGTTTAATTTCAGCTGGTTGTTTTATATTATCATAATATAAAATCCAACAAGTCTTATTTACGTTAGACATTTAATTGCTTGACTCAATATAATTTGCCTTTCTGAAAAAACTGTATTGCCCTGGACTTTTGCCGACCAAACAAAGTTTAGTTAACCTTTCAGGGATAAATGTCCTGAGCCATGATCATCATGGCTCAGGACGTTTATTTGGACAGCTTATTAGGCTTCTGCGGGCTAACAGTTGTAGGCTACGGTAGCCCTCGCTAGAGCGTCCCACTTCCTCCTGATCGCACACTCAGGGCTGAAGGCATTATGGTCCGCCTTTTCAGCCCCGGCGTGCTTACAATTGCAGCAGGAAGGGGACGCTCCGGCGAGCCACTCGTCGCACTCCGTCTTCATGTGGGGGCCCCCGCAGTGGCTACACTTCACGGTGTTCTCCACACAGAACCGTCGTCCGTGGCCGTAGCCGAGACACAGCGAGCACTGCACGAGTGGCGACTGGTCTGCCACTCGTACCCGCTGGAGGTCTATGGCGATGGTTTCTGCGTGGACCAGGCGCTGCCACACTCCCGGGGGCACCCTCACGACGACGTGGTGCGTTTCGGGGTTTCTCGTCTTCTTCTTGTATGCTATTTCTATTTTGCTTTCTGCTCTGTCAATATTCTCTAACACCTTTTCGTTTTGCGTCCAAATGGCTTCGATGAGGTCTTCGTCGGTGTTATACGTGAACACGTTCTTAATTATTATGAGAGGGTTTTTATTTTTCATTTCCTCGACATTCAAAAACTCTTCAGCCCTCTTTAGCCTTTCCTTCACTTCCTCTCTTTCCTTCTCAGTCCTGCACCCCACAATCACCTTCCTGTCCTTGGCTTTCCGGATCCTTTCTATGACTATTCCTCCTTCTTTCGCGTTTATGGTCTCTCTTATCCTTTTCATAACCTCATCTCCCGTATCCTTGACGTTCTTGGCAGTGACCACTACGGAGTGCAGCGCGGTCCGCTCCAGGTTACTCCTCACTGGATGCGCCGCTGCCACACTCGCGTAGGTTTGGTTTGCCATTCTCTCTCGTTGCATTTCAAGTTTCTCCTGTAGCTTTTCCATCTTTTCACTATTTTCTATAATCAGCTTCGCATGCTCCTCCATTTTCTTCACTAACGCTTTTTCAACCATCCTTTTTTCTCTATCCAGTTCTCTTTCCCTTTCAGGCTCTCTTTCTATCTCTGGTGCACATATCTCTTCCCTTTCCCGGCCTTCTTCACTTTCCATTTCTTTCACCAGCTGGTACAGCCTCTCTATTGCTAGTAAAACCTCGGCCTTAATCTCCGTTTTCATGTTCCTGGAGAGACCGAGGTTTGCTTTGGCTTTCATCAAGCAGGCCTTCGCTTCCGCCAGTCGACTGCTGTACCTAGGCTGTTCCGGCGGGCTCCCCGCGACCTCGATCGGCACTCTCACACCCACTCTGCTACCTTGTGAGAGCACCTTTTTTGGTTTTCGGGGATTCACCGCCGGCGCGGGTTTCTTCGGGGTGGTCGGGGTAATGGGATCCACTTCCTCCGTCGCAGACTCCCACTCTCCTATGCTCCTGCGGACATTACGGCTTCTCCCGCACTCCTGCATAGCTGGTGATACTTGGCTTCGAGTAGCTTCGCTTGAAGTCTTATTCTCTTTTGCAGGGGTACGGAAAACAAACATTCTGGGGTGGTTTTATCTATTAATAAGTCAGAGGGACAATCAATAATCAAATCGAATAATTAGAATACGTTTAAAATAAAAGTTTGTATAAGTTATAGGTTAGGTTAGGTTAGGTTAGGTTAGGTTAGGTTGGGGTGCGAGGTCGGGTAACCTCCACGTGGTGCACCCTGGTAACACCATGAAACACGGCCGCAGAGTACTGGGGTAGTGTTTCATGGTGGCCAATAACCCGACACGGCGGCCTCTCCGCGTGTCCCTATGGTCAGCTTAGGGCACAGCGTGATGAGGCAGGGTAGGCTTCGTTCTACCCATGGTGGGTCCGGGCGGTTTGCTGCCCGGACGATAAGCGGAGTGAGAGACCATTGTTATGGTCTCTCTTGTACATATTGTAATTAAATAATATTTTTATATGTTTATTTATTTATGTACATATTCAGCGGAGTGAGAGACTGTCTAGTATGGTCTCTCTTGTAAATAATATTTTATGAGACTTCGGTCTACCCAGGTGGGTCTGGGCGGTTTGCTGCCCGGACGAGGATGAGGCGGTCGTAGAGTGAGCACGGGAGGCCTACCCTTGTCCCAAGCCCTCTACACCGCAGGGCGGACTTCGGTCTACCCAGGCGGGTCTGGGCATTTTGTTGCCCGGGCAATCAGCGGTGTGAGAGACAGCCAACGGTCTCTCTTGTACATATTGTAATTAAATTTTATTTATGTACATATTCAGCGGAGTGAGAGACTGTCTATGGTCTCTCTTGTAAATAATATAATTTTATTTAATCTATTTATTATATAATATTTATTTATTTAATTGCCTATTTATGAGACTTCGGTCTGCCTTGGTGGGTCTGGGTGGTTTACTGCCCGGACGAGACGAGGCGGTAGAGCGAGCGTGGGAGGACGCGGAACTCTCCTGCGCCCTCTGCAAGGGTGGCGAATGGCGGAAGGGACATGGGGCACCTCTTCTGCGATCTCTCATTTGCCACCTCCGCCGGGCAGGAACGATGTGCGTAATCGTTCCTGGGCCCCCTCATCTGCAGGTTGGGGGGGCGAGCGGGGCCCTTCGGGGCATTCGTCGGCGGGGAACTGGTTGTTATGGCTCTGCCGGTTTCCCAGTTCCCCTCCATTATGACGACGCCGGATCGCCGCTGGGTTTTTAGTGGGTATGCCGGTTTTGTCGCAGCCGGTGAGTCCCACATCACCCGCCCATTCCCCGATGGTGCGATTGGTATGCGTAATGCATTTTCCCAGCGTCAAAAAAAAAAAAAAAAAAAAAAAAAAAAAAAAAAGGTTAGGTTAGGTTAGGTTGGGGTGCGAGGTCGGGTAACCTCCACGTGGTGCACCCTGGTAACACCATGAAACACTGCCGCAGAGTACTGGGGTAGTGTTTCATGGTGGCCAATAACCCGACACGGCGGCCTCTCCGCGTGTCCCTATGTTCAGCTTAGGGCACAGCGTGATGAGGCAGGGTAGGCTTCGTTCTACCCATGGTGGGTCCGGGTGGTTTGCTGCCCGGACGATAAGCGGTGAGAGACCATTGTTATGGTCTCTCTTGTACATATTGTAATTAAATAATATACTTATATGTTTATTTATTTATGTACATATTCAGCGGAGTGAGAGGCTGTCTATGGTCTCTCTTGTAAATAATTATATGCCTATTTATGAGACTTCGGTCTACCCAGGTGGGTCTGGGCGGTTTGCTGCCCGGACGAGGATGAGGCGGTCGTAGAGTGAGCACGGGAGGCCTACCCTTGTCCCAAGCCCTCTACACCGCAGGGCGGACTTCGGTCTACCCAGGCGGGTCTGGGCATTTTGTTGCCCGGGCAATCAGCGGTGTGAGAGACAGCCAACGGTCTCTCTTGTACATATTGTAATTAAATTTTATTTATGTACATATTCAGCGGAGTGAGAGACTGTCTATGGTCTCTCTTGTAAATAATATAATTTTATTTAATCTATTTATTATATAATATTTATTTATTTAATTGCCTATTTATGAGACTTCGGTCTGCCTTGGTGGGTCTGGGTGGTTTACTGCCCGGACGAGACGAGGCGGTAGAGCGAGCGTGGGAGGACGCGGAACTCTCCTGCGCCCTCTGCAAGGGTGGCGAATGGCGGAAGGGACATGGGGCACCTCTTCTGCGATCTCTCATTTGCCACCTCCGCCGGGCAGGAACGATGTGCGTAATCGTTCCTGGGCCCCCTCATCTGCAGGTTGGGGGGGCGAGCGGGGCCCTTCGGGGCATTCGTCGGCGGGGAACTGGTTGTTATGGCTCTGCCGGTTTCCCAGTTCCCCTCCATTATGACGACGCCGGATCGCCGCTGGGTTTTTAGTGGGTATGCCGGTTTTGTCGCAGCCGGTGAGTCCCACATCACCCGCCCATTCCCCGATGGTGCGATTGGTATGCGTAATGCATTTTCCCAGCGTCAAAAAAAAAAAAAAAAAAAAAAAAAAAAAAAAAAAAAAAAAAAAGGTTAGGTTAGGTTGGCAGAGGAGGGGGTGCAAGGTCGGGTAACCTCCACGTGGTGCACCCTGGTAACACCATGAAACACTTCCGCAGAGTACTGGGGAAGTTTTTCATGGTGGCCAATACCCGACACAAGGTGGGCGTCTCTGGATGCGTACCAGAGGACGCAGTTAGCGGAGGCAGGCAGAGGGAAGGAGTTCCCACTGCAGTGCGAATAGGCTCATGGTGTAATTATGTATAATATTGTACATTGTATATAATAAAATAATTGTGTTGTATATTAAATTTGGTGTCGTGTGTGTTTTTTGTAAATAGGCATGTGGATGTGTAGTTTTAACTGTACATAAGAAGTTTTTCGATACAATCTTTGTTGCATTGGTTGAGGTGTTGTTACGGACTGTTCGGTACTAACCCTATCGACCAGTTCGTCGGAGAGAGTTCGCCGTCTCTCCAGCCGGGATCCATACTGTTTCATTCAAAGACCCCCCGTCAGGCTCACGGGGGTACGTTTGATTCAGTATGACCCGAAGGGGCGTTGCCTTAATTGGTCGGGCCCAGAGGAAGGAAAACCTTGAAACAAAAACCCGTGAGAAAACACGTAAAAACCTGCGGATACTAGGGGACCTCCGCAGTATATACCCTTCCCCGGCCACAGGGAGCACTGGTCGGTGGCACTTCGGTGGTGACACTTTATTTCCCCCATACTCGTGGGATTTATTATGGAAAATATTAAACAAACAAATGATGATGTTGGCCGTTCCGGCCGTGGATTGGAGATTTGTGGTGCTTCGGCGCCGGAGAGCGCCGAGAAGGTGCGCGACGTAGTTTGCAGTCGTGTTTCTACACGACGCAATAACCGCTTCTCTCTTCTGGAGAGTGGTAGTGAGGAAGACGTAGTGCTGCCCATCGCAGGGACAGCTATGACGAAAAAACGGGAAAGAAGTCCGTTGAGTGAGAAGGGTAGAAAGGCTGCTTTACAGGGTCAGATGCAACCCAAAGTAGTGATAGAGCGGCTGTCGGAGTCAGACACCGACAGAAGCATGGAGACGGTGGCGTCTGGGAGTGACCCCATCTGTTTCTGGCGTAAACGACCAGGTCAGTCGGGTCCGGAAGCTTCGGAGTCTGACTCGGATGTAACGGGGACGGCTCTTGTCGACCCGATGGCCTTTCGGAAAGTAAAGAGAGGCAGGGGTCGCCCTCCAACGACAGGTGAATATGTTGGTCTAGCCAAGGCGCAAGCCCAGCTTAAGGCCCTTAGACAAGAGGCGGAACGTGATGAGGCTCAGCGGCAAGCTGAACGCGAGGTAGCTGCGCAGGTAGCTAGCCTGCAAGCTACGCGCCCTGTGGCCCCACCATCCCCTAAACAAGACAGTGGGCTTGCCTCCGACCTGGTCAAACAGGCAACCGAGGCGTCTGAGATAGTGTTAATGGTTGCCACGAAATCTGGCAACCTTAAAGGTACTTTTACTAGGGCCTTGAAAGAGTCGGCGGCGTCGATCCAAGCGGCAGTCAGGGCGCTTTATAATTGCTCAGTTTCTGAGGAGACAGCCAAGCTGCAGGCTGAAAACGCCCGCATGCGACAGGAGATGGTAGACCTGCGAAAAGAGCTGGGTGAGCTAAGATCTAATCTGATGCAAACCCAGGAGAGCATGGAACTGCCCTCAGTGAGTCAGCGGTGGAAAGGTCCATCAGCTTCGACACCCCTGGTGGACAGCAACCAGGCAGACGAGTTGGCGCGCTCGATCATGCTGCAGGTGGGCAGCATGCTTGATGCTCGCTTTGCCGGTATGGAAGAAAGGCTGCTTCCCGAAAAGCGGATTCGCCCTCCGCTGGCAGCGGACAGGCGCAACATGGCTACCTCTGAGCGGACCGAGGTGCCTGAGGTTGAACGTCAAGCCCCACAGCCGCTTAAGAGCAAAGGCAAGGGTAAAGTTCTCCCTCCTACGGAAGATAAGGCCGGCTCTAGTGGGACAGCCGAAGCTCCGAAGAAGAAAACAAAGAAAGCTGAGGCCACGGCACCTCGCTCGTCGAGTCCTGCCCCCCTGCCAATGGAAGAGGAGTGGCACGTTGTAGGCCGCAAAGGTACTGCACGCAAGCGTGCCACGGCCACCAAAACTGCCAAGGCTGCTGCACCTAAATCAAACAAGGTGCCACCTGCGCGGCCTGCGCAACGGAAGCTGAGGGCCCCACGTAATGCTGTAGTGGTGCTTACGCTGCAGCCGGAGGCCATAAAAAATGGCGTCACCTATAGCAAGGTACTAACCGAGGCTAAGGAACGCATAGACCTGACGGCGATGGGCATCGACGGTGTAAAGTTCCGCACCGTCGCCACCGGCGCCCGTCTACTGGAAGTGCCCGGAACTGGAGCCGAGAGCAAGGAGAAGGCGGACGCCCTTGCCAGTAAACTACGGGAGTCCCTCGGTGAAGGCCTTGTCAAGGTATCCCGCCCCGAGAAGTGCGTGGAAATGCGCCTCTCAGGCCTTGACGACTCGTCGAGTAAAGAGGAGGTGGCGGCGGCCATTGCCAAGGTGGGTGGTTGCGCAATAGAGTCGGTGAAGGTCGGCGATATTGTGCGACCACCAGGGCGTGAAGGCACGGTCTGGCTGCGCTGCCCCGTTGCCGCAGCGAAAAAGGCCGCCGCCGGAAGAGTCCTAATCGGCTGGGTCTCGGCGTCAGCAAAAATTTTGGAGGAAAGGCCCCTACGGTGCTACCGGTGCTTTGAAGGTGGCCACGTTGGGGCACAATGCACATGTGCTGAGGACCGCAGCGCCCTCTGCTTCCGCTGCGGTAAGCCGGGGCACAAAAAGGCGCAGTGCGAAGCAGAGCAGCACTGTCCAGTTTGCGAAGCAGCCGGTAAAGCGGCTAATCACCGGGTTGGGGCCAAGAGCTGTAAAGGCTCAACCTCAAGCAAGGGGAAGCGTGGTAAAAAGACGGCTAACGTAGGCTCATCAGCCCCCTCACAGCCATCTATGCGCCCAGAAGCGCAAGCGGAGGATCGGATGGACTCTGATTAGATGGCCATCCGATTTGTGCAGGCGAATATAGGCCACTCCGCCAGAGCTCAGGATCTCCTGCTCCAGAGCCTGGCGGAGTGGTCTACGCAAATAGCAGTGGTCGCCGAGCCATACTTGGTCCCTTCCCGGGATAACTGGGTGGGAGACAGGGATGGCTTGGTGGCCATAACTACATCGCAATTGTCCGCTGGCTCCCTGCCCTTCGAAAAAGTAGCGAAGGGTCAGGGATGCGTGCTGGCTGTTGTAGGTGGTGGCTGCGCAGTGGCAGTGATCGGGGTGTACTGCTCCCCGAACCGGAGTATTGTCGAATTTGAGCGACTGCTTGCTGAGGTCGGGGTGCTGGCGGGAGCAGTACAACCGATTCCCGTACTGGTTGCTGGGGATTTCAACGCTAAGTCGACGGCGTGGGGATCCCCAGCAACTGACGCCCGAGGAAGTGTATTGGAGGACTGGGCGGCGTCCTTGGGTCTCCTGATTTTAAATAGGGGCTCCGAGAACACGTGCGTTCGATGGAACGGAGGATCCATAGTGGACCTAACGTTCGCTTCCCCCTCCGTTGCGCGCCGTGTTCTCGACTGGAAAGTCGAAACGGACGTAGAGACGCTGTCAGATCATCGATACATTCGATTCAGCGTCTCTGCGTCCTCAAGGCAGCCTCTGCCCCCACCAGCAAGTGGGCCACGGTGGTCCCTTAGGGGACTCGATAAGGAGCTGGCAGCTGAAGCAGCTATTGTAGAAGCCTGGGGGGCTAACTTAGGCATGGAGGACGTAGATGCCGCGGCTGAGAGACTGGGAGAGTCACTGGCGCGGATCTGCGATGCATCCATGCCTCGGGTAAAGACGACAGCGCCTCCGCGACAAATGTACTGGTGGAGGCCGGAGCTCAAGGAGCTGAGGAGAGCCTGCGTTGCTGCGCGGCGTCTTTACACCCGGTCCCGACGTTGGAGGGTTCGGAATGAGGAGGAGGAGCGCGAACGCTACGCCAGTTACAGTGCCTTGGTTATTAGTGTGAAATAGTCATGGTTAGGTTAGGTTAGGTTAGGTTAGGTTAGGTTAGGTTAGGTTTTTTTTTTTTTTTTTTTTTTTTTTTTTTTTTTCTGCTTGTCCTTTGGCGAAATGAGTCAAAGCCTTTGTTTTCTTTATTTTTATCTACGGGGGGATACATTTAACTGGCCCTCTTGGGGTTTACGGGAGACTAATTATTCTAATTATAGCTATAGCTAGTTACTTACTGTCTAATTTATTACAATACAGTATACTTATGCTTATCTAATTTACATGGTTTTTCTTATAATAACTACATGAAATATTTACAAAACTATACTATTACTTAATTAACATTTTTACTTTTATATTTTTATGCTGTATGCACATATTCTTCAGAATAGGTTTACACCATAATTTGTTTGCTATTTATTTCTTTTTATTACCCTACTTACAATTTCGGTACAATATTTGATAAATACATTTCTAGTTTCTGCCCTACTAATAATTGCGTTTAAGTTGTCTTTTGTTAGCTCCATATCAAGTATCTGCTCAGCTTCGTATCTTTTTACCAAGAATTGTGGGCACTCTAGTAGAATATGCATTGCGGTTTCATTTACATTGGGGTCGCAGACACATGATGGGCTCTCCTTACATTTGAACCGGTTCAAATAGTCGGAGAACCCACCATGTCCCGTCAGCGCCTGGGTCAACAGATAACTTGGTTCAAATTTCCTGACTATCCTATATGCTTGTAGAGCGTCCGGGAAGAAGAGCTTAGTAACGCCCGCTGTCTCGCTCGTCTTGTACCGCCGGTCCCATTCTACAAGTGATTCCTCACGAATCTGACGCTTGACAAATGAGGCCGGACAGTAATCGTAGTCGGGACGTCGTTTTTTGTTTAATGCGGCTTCCTTGGCTAGACAGTCAGCTCGTTCGTTACCCTCCAGTCCCGCGTGGGCTTTGATCCAGAATAAAGATATTTCTTTATTCTGGGTTTTGCTCGTTCTTATGTTTTCGCGAGCCTCCACGGCTAGGGGATGGAGGGAGCCCTGATTCGTTACTGTCTCCAGCGCCGACCTAGAATCGCTGAATATGCCGAAGGTGTCTTCTGAGCGTTTGAGGACCTCACCCGTGGCTCTACATAATGCTAGTAGCTCAGCTTGATAGACGGTGCTATACGATGGTAGTTTGAGTTTGAGGGCTTTAATCTCGGCGTTGCCTTTCCATAAGGATAGTGCGGCTCCGACTTCACCCTCTATCTTGCTACCATCGGTGTAGATCTGCACTGCTTGGGTATTATTCATATCCAGCTGTTCTCTGTCCGTCAAGCTGACAAATTCTAGACAGGTGTGTTCTGCCGGGTGCCTACTCTGTGCGTATGGTGTGAGACGCTCTACCTCCCTATCGGCCAGCGCTGGTCGAGGTACTCCCCTCTTTGCTTCATACAACGCGGCTGCTTCTTGTATCCGCAAGTCAAGTGGGAGTATTCCGGCCAGCACCAGCCCCGAATTCAGGGACACAGTTCGGTACGCCCTAGTCAGTTTTTGGGCAAAGCCTCGCTGTACGGCACTAAGTTGCTTTCTGATTCCAAGTTTATGTGTTGCTGGTGCCCAGGCGCTAGCGGCGTACATTACTACTGGCTCTACTGTGGCGGTGTATATGATACGGATAACCTCCGGATGGAGGCCCCAGCTAGACCTAGCCGCTCTCGACAACTGCTTGTAAATGTTGAGTGCCTTCCTACATGTGAGTGCTGTGTGCTTGTTAAACGTGAGCTTGTCGTCGATGGTGAGCCCTAGGATTTTAATGTCATGTGACATGTCAACGTCGATCCCGCCCATGCTCAGGCGTGGGGTGTCGAATTTTAACTTCCGCGTAATAGTCATAGCATTGGTTTTATGAGGCGCGAATTTTAGTTTGTTTTCGATTCCCCACTCCTGAACATAGGCGAGAGCGGCATTGGCCTGTCTCTCCACTTCTAGTGCCGTACTCCCGTCGAATACGAGCACCACATCGTCCGCGAATGCCTGGACATAGTCCCCGCGTTCCTCGAGCCCCTTGAGGAGTGGATCCAAGAGAAGATTCCAAAGAATTGGTCCTCCAATGGATCCTTGTACGCAACCTTTGCTTGTGCGCTTTAGGTACTCGTGTCCTGCGTACCGAACTTTGACTCTTCTGTCCTCAAGGTAACTCTCCATTATTCTCCGGAGGTTTACTGGGCATCCTGCTTCCGCGAGTCTCACTTTGATGGCCGGCCACCATGCGCTGTCGAAGGCTCCCTCTATGTCTAGTGATACTATTGTGATTAGCTTCTTTTGTGCCAATTTACTTCTGATGTAATTCACTAGGGCATAGAGGGAGTCCTCGGTACTTTTCTGCGGCATAAAGCCATATTGACTGGTGCTCATCTTCGGGATGACATACCACTTAATACGTCCTATCACCATCTTCTCGAGTATTTTGCCCATGACCGGTAGCAATCCTATGGGTCTGTAAGACTTTGGATTGGCGTAGTTGTCTTTGCCTGGTTTGCGTAGGATTACTACCGTGGCCACTTTCCACATACTGGGAAAGCACCTGAGAGTGAGACACCTGTTTGCAAGAGCAAGGAAAACATCTGGGTCTTGGTTTATGGCGTGAGTGCAGATGTCCGCAGTGAGGCCGTCTTCCCCCGGAGCCTTCTTGGGGTTGAAGCTTTTCACTGCAAATTTGAGCTCTTCCATGGTAAACGGTGGGTCATGGTTTTCATCATGTACCCACTTGTTTACTTGTTTTGCTCTATCTCGAATTTGCTGGTGCTTAAGGTTGTCTTCCCTTTGAAGGTCCTCCGGGTAGAAGGTATCCGCTAGCAGCTTTGCTGAGTTTTCACCGTCCAGAATGTTTCCTCCCTCCTCCAAGAGTTGATCCTCCTCTCTTTTCTTGGTCCTACCTATGACTCTGTATATCCCCTCCCAAACCCCTTCCCTATCCTGCTTTTCGCAAAAACCTTTCCAGCTCGCGATTTGTGCTTCTTTCGCTTTGGACTCATATTCTTCTTTTGTTTCCAGGTACGCGTCTACTACCATCTGCCTGCGGACCGGCGCTGCGCATCGGATTCGTCGCTTCATCGTTGTGACTCTCTTTTTCATCGTAGCGAGTTCCTCTGACCACCATGGCAATGTGAGTATACTGTTTGGTTTCTTTTTAGGAATACTTGTGTTGCATGTTTCTGTTATTGTTTGTGTGTAATGTGCTAACGTCTGTTCTAATTGTTCTTTGTTTGTTATATTTTCTATTTCTTGTTTATTGATGTTATTTGTCTCTAGCAATTGGGCCAATTTCTCATGAAATTGGCTCCAATTTGCTTTTCTGCTATTGTAGATTCTAGTGGTTCTGTTTATGTTTGTACCTTTTGATTTTGTAAGTCTTATTTTGAAGGTTATCACATTGTGGTCAGAGCTCGTCATGCCTACTTCAACCTTCCAGTCCTCAATCAGATTCAGCAACCCCGGCACGCAGGCTGTCACGTCGATGCAGCTGGTGTAGTGTCTGCCACCCCTGATCGTGTCGAAGGTTGGTGTGGTTCCTTGATTTAGCACCTGTAGCTGCATTTCCTCGATGGCCCCTGCCATGTCCTCTCCCCTGTCATCTACCTTCAGGCTACCCCACCAGAGGTTTTTGGCGTTGGCATCTCCTCCTATCAGGATTTTACACTTTCCTGCATACCTCTCAATCTCTTTCAATTGTTCTAGGTATGGCTGTATCGGTTCCGATGGACCAAAGTAGAACGAGACCGCCAGAATCTCCCAGGCACTAGTCTTTAGCTTTACTGCAATGATGTGATTTGTGGTGACTTCGGGACATGGGGTCACGTCAATGTCACCATCAAAGACAGCAATAGCCGCTTTTATTGTTCCATCTCCTGTGCTGGTGTTCTGGAAGATTCTAGCGCTCCCGTAGTTCTTCATTCTACCGATGCTTCCAACGTAGGGTTCCTGGAGGAGTGCAAAGGCCATCTTCGTCTTGCTAGCCTCAATCATGACTTCGTCAGTGGCTAATGCCTTACGTTGGAGGTTTGCTTGCGCGACGAAGTATGGCCTTGTAGGGGTGTCGTTTGAGGCTGTTCTAGTGGCTTGGTGCGGGTTTCCTATGTTTGGGGTGTTAGCTGGTAAGTTTCCCATTGTGACAACTTTAGCAGTATGCCACTGAGGCTCGCGCCAATGCGTCCCATCTCCTCCGTACGGGGCATTCCTGACTGAATGCATTGTGCTCTGCAGAGTCGAGTTTTGCGTGCCGGCAGTTACAGCAGGATGGTGTTGCCCCGCTGAGCCAGTCTGCGCAGTCAGTCCTCATATGAGGACCCCCACAGTGACTGCACTTTGCGATGGTCTCTTTGCATTGTCTTCTGCCGTGGCCATACCCCAAGCACATTGAGCACTGCACCAACGGAGACTGGTCTGATACCTTAATTCTTTGCAGGTCGATGCGGACGTCCTCTACGTCCATGAGTCGGTTCCATACCTTGGGGGACACTCTTAGGACTATGTGGCATGTGTGTGGGTTCCTTGTACTCTTCCTGTAGCGGATTTCTACTCGGTCATCCTCTTTGTCGAGTCCGTGGAATATACTTCCATTTTGGTTCCTCAGGGCGCTCAGGATGTCGGTATCGCTGTGGAACTGGAGTACGTCCCTGAGGATCAAAAGAGGGTCTTTGTTTTTTATTTCCTCGACATTGAGGTGGGTTTCCGCTTTCTCGAGTCTCTCCTTGATTTTTTGCCTGTCTTCTTGCGTTCTACAGCCCACTATGACCTTCCTGTCCTTTCCTTTTCTCACTCTGTCCACCGTTACCCATCCTTCTTTGGCATTGACCGCTTCCCTTATCTTGTTAAGGACCTGGTCTCCGGTATCTTTCTCATCTTTGGAGGTCACCACCACCGAGTGTAGCGCAGCTTGCTCGGTAGGCTGCCTTCTTGACTGTCCGGCCGCTGCCACTCCCGCGTAGGTGACCTTCTCCAGGATTTCCTTCTGCTTTTCCATAGCCTCTTTCAGGTGTTCCATCCTCTCATTGTTCTCTCTGAGCAGTTTGCTATTTTCCTCGATCGTCCTTCTCAAGTCGTCATCTTCGCCTTTTCGGTCTATTGAGAAGGTCTGAGACAGAGGGTCTTCTGCTGTCGCCTTTTCCTTGCTAGGTGTCTTCCCGCGTGTTTTTTCGGCTTCGGCTTCCTTGAACAACTCATATAACCGGTCTGCACCTTGCGTGACCCCGGCTTTGATGTCAGATCGAAGGTTTCTTGAGTTGCCCAAGTGAAGCTTTATCTTCTGGAAACAGGCCTTCGCTTCAACTGACCTACTAGCGTACTTTTCTACCTTTGGAGGGCTTCCCAAAGCTTCCACTGGCACTTTCCGCGTGGTAGTCTTCCCTTCCTGTGCGTGTGTCGTTTTTGGTTTCGGCTTAGGGACAGCCGACGACGCGGTCTTTTTTGGTGGGGTCAGGTCAATCAGGTCAACCAGGTTCTTGGGCGGTTGCGATTCGGATTTGCCTGCCTCCCATTCTCCTATACTGCGCCTGACGCTTGAGGTCAGAGTCGACTCCGGTTCTTTCTGGGAGGGTCCAGCCTGCTCCGATTGGTCTGTAGGCCTTTGGGCCTCAGTGTCCAGATCATCTACCTGTACCTTTTTCGCGGGCGTACGTATTCCAAACATTTTGTTTGGACGAGTCAGAAGGCGCGTCAAATTTTTACACTAAAGTGTAACGTAAAAGTCACTTAAAATTAAATTAAATTAAAATTAGAAAGATTTGTAAAAGTTGTATAAAATTTTATATAAATTGTATATAGTCAATATATTATGTTATTATTTCTTATTCTAATACTGCCGTTTTCTTTTTCAGATCCCGTTTCGAGCTTCAAACAGCCAAAACGTGTGACGTTGGTGGATTTCGGGTGCGTACCTACACTATTTTGTAATAAAAAATTTAATTTTGATGTGTTCTATGTAGTGTTCAAAACTCTACATAGGTGTATTAGTATGGTGTTTGAGTGTTTATCTTTGTATGTAGGTAGATACCGCGTAGTAATGCGTAGCGTGGTCAAAAATAGGTCAACAAAATTTTCGACTCTATGTAGAGTCGGTTTATATATTTCGCAAGAAAGGCCTAAAGATGCTGAGTTATACGCAAAAATCCGGTCAAGATAGGAGCTTTGGCTACAAGATACGAAGCTTTGCAGTTTTCCAAGATGGCGGAACAAAATGGCCGCGGATTTTAAAAACCCCCGTAACTCCCTCAATTCAGCTACGAGAAACCTACGACGGCACAAATCGTTACCTATGGAGCCACATTAGTGGAAAAACTGAAAAAATATTTTGCTCTATATAGAGTCAAATTTTTTGTCAATAAATCTTACAGCTAATTTTCTTAAGTCTAACACTAAAAACCGCGTCCAATTTGGAGCCTTCGTTTGCGATCTGCAGGACTTTGAAGTTTTGGGGGGTGGGGGGGAATTATTTTCAAACCTTTTTAATGGTCTTAGCGAGACGAGCAACCTTGAGTTTTAGATACTTTGTATCTAAAACACAAACTTTCGTCAAAAATGGCCTAACTCTTACGGTTTCGGAGTTATTTGAATTTAAAGGTTTGAAAATTAGCTGAGGGGGGTAGGTAGGGGTAAGGGGGAAGAAAAAATCGGGATAAACTTTTGAAAAATTAAGACTATACGATGCTATATTTAAATTGAAAAATTTTTAGATTTTTGGGGTATTTTACGCCCTCGACTTTCTGGGGAGGTAAGGGGGGGGAGAGGGAGGGGTGTAAAAATGATCTTAAAAAATATAGTTATTATGACTCAAAGGGAAATTGTAAATCTAAAAACTTTTCCATACAAGTTATGTCAGAGTAAAGAATTTCAAAAAATGGGGGGGTAGAAAAAAGGGGGGAATAGTGTACAGCTTCAAAAATCCTGTGTTTCTAGATATATTATATATATATAATATATACTAACTTCAATAAAAAATGACCTATCTCTAGCCGTTTCCGAGAAACAAGCGATTTAAGCTATTTGCGGTTGGTAATATTATTCTAAAATACCGCGCTCGGAAACCGCTGGTCTTAAAAATCTAAATTTTTCACAGAAGGTCAAAAAGCATAAGAGCAATCAACACATAAAAAATTGACCTGTGTTGTCGCTGAAAATTTAGAATAAAAGCACTTACAGTGATTTGCAAAACCGCACTAAAGTTTGTGAGTCTCTATGTCCGTCAAAAAAGGTCCAATTTGAGATCTGAAAGTGCCTCCCGGTTGCTCTCCACTGCGTCCTTGGGGCCTCGTTCTTTAATGGTGTCCAGCTGCACGGGGTCTCCCACCTCGTGACCACGTGCTTTTTGTTTTTCTGGTGTTTTCTCCGTGATCCTGCCCGGGAAAAATCCGGAAGAGGTGTCCTTTTGTAGATCTCCAAGGGGCCCTCCAGGAGGCACCAAGAAAGTCGTAGGTCGTCGCTGTCAATTCTGAGTAATTTCAATTTTAAAAATCAAAATAAATGACAAAAATCTTCAATCCTTGTTTTTCAGGTGTCAGAGCCTTATTTGAAAATTTTGAAAGTGCCTCCGAGGTCCCCTCGATGCTCCGCTACTGTTGGTGTTGTCAGATGGCGCCCACGGCTTCGGATCAGTGACCTCGTGGCCACGTGGTACTTGTTTTTTTGGCTTTTATTCCGAGCCCATGCACGGAAAAAATCGCCGAAGTATGCCAACCTGTAGATGTTCAGAAGGCCTTTCTTCGGGTACAATAAAAAAGGTAGGTCGTCGCTGCAGAACTTGAAATAATTCACTTTGAGTGTTTTAAAACTGGTTTTTTGCGGTTTCCTCCGCGAAAAAAGCACTGATCACTGCGCGGTTTTCACAACTGTGTTTCTCGTGACGAGACGCGTGTTTTGATGTATCACTCGGGTATTATTGTGCACTTTTTCTATTTTTCGTGAATTTTTTGCTGCGGATCGACTTGTTTTCGTGGCGCTTTTAAAGGCGGTTAAAGCGCAACTGGGTTAGGTTAGGTTAGGTTAGGTTAGGTTAGGTTAGGTTGGGGTGCGAGGTCGGGTAACCTCCACGTGGTGCACCCTGGTAACACCATGAAACACTGCCGCAGAGTACTGGGGTAGTGTTTCATGGTGGCCAATAACCCGACACGGCGGCCTCTCCGCGTGTCCCTATGTTCAGCTTAGGGCACAGCGTGATGAGGCAGGGTAGGCTTCGTTCTACCCATGGTGGGTCCGGGTGGTTTGCTGCCCGGACGATAAGCGGTGAGAGACCATTGTTATGGTCTCTCTTGTACATATTGTAATTAAATAATATACTTATATGTTTATTTATTTATGTACATATTCAGCGGAGTGAGAGGCTGTCTATGGTCTCTCTTGTAAATAATTATATGCCTATTTATGAGACTTCGGTCTACCCAGGTGGGTCTGGGCGGTTTGCTGCCCGGACGAGGATGAGGCGGTCGTAGAGTGAGCACGGGAGGCCTACCCTTGTCCCAAGCCCTCTACACCGCAGGGCGGACTTCGGTCTACCCAGGCGGGTCTGGGCATTTTGTTGCCCGGGCAATCAGCGGTGTGAGAGACAGCCAACGGTCTCTCTTGTACATATTGTAATTAAATTTTATTTATGTACATATTCAGCGGAGTGAGAGACTGTCTATGGTCTCTCTTGTAAATAATATAATTTTATTTAATCTATTTATTATATAATATTTATTTATTTAATTGCCTATTTATGAGACTTCGGTCTGCCTTGGTGGGTCTGGGTGGTTTACTGCCCGGACGAGACGAGGCGGTAGAGCGAGCGTGGGAGGACGCGGAACTCTCCTGCGCCCTCTGCAAGGGTGGCGAATGGCGGAAGGGACATGGGGCACCTCTTCTGCGATCTCTCATTTGCCACCTCCGCCGGGCAGGAACGATGTGCGTAATCGTTCCTGGGCCCCCTCATCTGCAGGTTGGGGGGGCGAGCGGGGCCCTTCGGGGCATTCGTCGGCGGGGAACTGGTTGTTATGGCTCTGCCGGTTTCCCAGTTCCCCTCCATTATGACGACGCCGGATCGCCGCTGGGTTTTTAGTGGGTATGCCGGTTTTGTCGCAGCCGGTGAGTCCCACATCACCCGCCCATTCCCCGATGGTGCGATTGGTATGCGTAATGCATTTTCCCAGCGTCAAAAAAAAAAAAAAAAAAAAAAAAAAAAAAAAAAAAAAAAAAAGGTTAGGTTAGGTTAGGTTAGGTTAGGTTAGGTTAGGTTAGGTTAGGTTAGGTTAGGTTAGGTTGGGGTGCGAGGTCGGGTAACCTCCACGTGGTGCACCCTGGTAACACCATGAAACACTGCCGCAGAGTACTGGGGTAGTGTTTCATGGTGGCCAATAACCCGACACGGTGGCCTCTCCGCGTGTCCCTATGTTCAGCTTAGGGCACAGCGTGATGAGGCAGGGTAGGCTTCGTTCTACCCATGGTGGGTCCGGGCGGTTTGCTGCCCGGACGATAAGCGGAGTGAGAGACCATTGTTATGGTCTCTCTTGTACATAACATATTGTAGTATATTTATTTATCTATTTATTTGTCTTATTTATATACATATCTACTTATTTATTTAATTATTTAGTATATTTAGTTATTTATTTATCTATTTATTCACTTATTTATGTATTTATTTGGTTATGTACGAAGGAGGATACCGAATCCCAAAATAGACTTTGGTCAGTTGGTCTGACGCCCGCCGAGGGGATGCATGGTCGGGGGGAACCCGGCCGCTAGGGCGTCAAACATAGGGAACCTCATCCCTCGAAACAGGAAAACCTCATGATGAAAGCGAATAGTAATAAACATATACCCCAGGGAGGTACCAACCAAGTTGGAGAGTCCTCCGGTGCGCCGGTTATCCGGGCATCCAGCCCCTCGTATTCTGGGGGGGGCAACTACCGCTTTTTGGGTGTGACCCAAGACGAAGAGATAGGGAGTATGGACGAGACCGTGCCCACGATTGGGTCCAATTCGGACGCAAGCGTGGACACGGTTCGATCTTCCGTCCGGAAATCGACGAGACAGGCGAAGCCTACGCCTAAAATAATGGCGCGGAATGCCTCCGGGCGGTTTATTAAAGGCCCTTCTCAGGGCCAACACAAGGACGTGACTAACGACGAGCTGGTGGTGAGCGGAAACGCGGAAACCACAGCTGTTAGTCGATACAGGAGGATGGACGAGTATTCGGACTTTTGTTCCGACAGCGAATCCGCTACGCTTGAGTCGGATGCTGGATCGACAGCGACTCGGCAGAGACGGAAGCGGGCCTTTTTGAAGGGCGGGTCTGGCTCTGACGCACCGGAGACCAACCCCAAGCGTCAGAGCAAGAAAAAGGCTTCAACGCCTTCTGCCGTTACAGATACCCACGATGTGGGTCTGTCAGACGCACAGCGTCAGCTGAGCCTGGCCCAGCGGGAATGGCGCCAGCAGGACTTGGAAGAGCAGGTTGCCGCCAAAGAGCGCCAAGCACGCGCTGCGAGGGCCAAGTCCAGATACGGGGAGTCCGTTGTTTTGTACGCGGACCACTCCCTGGCCGACTTGGAGCGCATGGCGCTGGAAGACGCGGAAGAGATAGTGGAGGTCGCCTCAAAGTCCTCCAACCTAAAGGGGACTTTCCAAAAGTCCCTGAAGTGCAGGGCCGCAAGCATGCGCGGCATAATCGCAGAACTGGTTCAGCGCACCGGCACTGAAGAGACGCAGCACCTGCAGGCGAAGGTTGACCGCCTGCAGTCGGAGGTCAGCCAGCTGCACAAAAAGCTGTCCGAAGTCACGGCGCAGCCTTCTCGGGCCAGCCCCAGACCAGCAGCCGAAAGCCCTCCCTCCAACCTTGAGGATATCATCCGCAAGGTGGTTATGGAGGAGAGGGCATTTACGAGAGCCTGTTTCGCTGGTATTGAGGACAGGCTCCTACCGGAGGAACGTGTCCGACCGCCGCTAGCGGCGGACAAAAGGCTGCCCAAGCCAGGGCCATCTTCCCAAAGGGAGGACGCCCAATTGCCTTCTACCACTCCGTCAAATCAGCCGTGGACGGAAGTGGTAAATAGGAAGAAGGGCAAGGCCAAGAAAAAGACGACAACGGCCGCTGCCCCTGCCCCTGCCCCTGACGGAGATAGGCATGGAGAGGGCTTCGTGCCCACTTCCGGCCCGTCTCAGGCAACCGGCAGGAAGAAGAATAAGGGGAAAGGGAAGAAGTCCGCCCCCAAGCCCACCACAGCTGCCTCAGCAGCCAAAAGAGCTCCCGCTCGTGGCAGGAAGCGGCTGGTGCCTCCTAAAACTGCGGCCGTCGTGGTGACGCTCACTGCGGAAGCAGCGGAGCGGGGTGAGACATACGAGTCCATCCTCAAACGGGCTCGTACCAATGCCGACCCCACCCAGCTGGGGGTCGGAGCAGTCACATGCCGCCGGACCCAAGCTGGGGCTCGTCTCTTCGAGTTTCCAGGGGCCCAAGGTGGCACCAACGCGGACCTCTTCGCGAGCAAACTGCGAGAGGTCATCGCGGACGTGGCTAAGGTAGCCAGGCCTGTCAGGTCTGCTGCCTTAGAGGTGACCGATCTAGATGACTCGGTCACCAAAGAGGAGGTAATGGCGGCGATCGCGGCAATAGGAGGCTGTGACGTTGCAGCGGTGCAGGGTCGCGACATCAGACCCGGCCGCGGCGGCATGGGCGCTCTTCGCCTTGAGTGCCCAATCACCGCAGCCAAAGCCGTCGTCGATAAAGGACGGCTTTCCCTAGGATTCGGTTCCTGCCGGGTCCGGGTACTTGAAGATCAGCCTTTGCGCTGCTTTAAGTGCTTCGGACTCGGGCATACGCGGCCCTTCTGTCCATCCAAAGTCGACAGGACGGACAGCTGCTATCGTTGTGGCGAGGATGGGCACAAGTCCGTCTCTTGCAAGGCCCCTACGCCACGCTGTGCAGTGTGCGCAGCTAGTGGCCGCCCGGCGGGTCACATAATGAAGGGGAGGAATTGCAATCCTCCCCCTAAGAAAGGAAAAGCGCAGGCGGCACCGACTCCGCCCGTAGCTGCGACCGCCGCCCCCGAAGCGGGGCCCTCGGCGGCCGATGAGGGCGATGCGATGGACGATTGATGGATAGGGTCGACCATCGCATCCTATTGGCGAACACCAACTGCTGCAAAGCTGCTCAGGGCCTGCTGATGCAGACCATAGCTGAGTGGTTGGTAGACGTGGCGGTAGTCACCGAGCCGTACTCCGTTTCCCCTCGTTGGCTGGGCGATCAGGACGGCCTGGTGGCATTAATAGCGAGGTCTTCGACAGACTCACCTCCCCTCTCACTCCTAGAGCGAGGATCGGGATACGTAGCCGCTGCGTGGGGGGATTTAGCCTTGGTGGGCGTCTATTTCTCCCCAAACCGCCCTCTGCCAGATTTCGAGAACTTTCTCGGAATCCTCACGGCAGTAGTTGGCAGGGCGGCGCCACGCCAGGTCCTCGTATTGGGTGACCTGAACGCCAAGTCTGTAGCTTGGGGCAACCCGGCCCGTTCATGCAATCCCCGAGGGCCCATCCTCGAACTTTGGGCGATTTCGGCCGGTGTGACCCTCCTTAACAGAGGAACGGTCCATACGTGTGTGCGGCAAACAGGAGGGTCAGTGGTGGACGTCTCGTTCGCCTCCCCCACCCTGGCTGCCCGTGTTGAAAACTGGCGGGTTGAGTTTACGGAGACAATGTCGGACCACCGATATGTGCGGTTCGACATTGTCTCCACCCAGAGCCCCAGGAGAACGGCCCTCTCGGGCCGAACTCCCTTTCCACGGTGGGCCCTTACACGCCTCGACCGTGAGGCAGCAAAGGAGGCGGCGTTCGTCCAGGACTGGCTCACGCCCTCTGACGTCCAGGACGTGGACACCGCAGCGGCCCAACTGAGAGAGTCCCTGACCGAGGTATGCAACTCAAGCATGCCCCGGTCTCGCCGTCCACCTCCTCGCCGCGCCGTCTATTGGTGGTCGGAGAGACTAGCGGGTCTCCGGGCCGCTTGCGTGGCAGCACGGAGAGAGTTCACGCGGAGTCGGCGGCGCTCTCAGAGAGACCCCGTTAACGAGGACCTTCTGTACGCCTCTTACTTAGAGGCAAAGAAGCTCCTCAAGTCAGAAATGGGCGCCGCCGATGACGCAGCGCGAGCAGAGATGCTGGAGAGCCTAGATCGAGATCCGTACGGCAGACCATACAAGGCGGCGCGGAACAAATTGCGCCCCTTCGGTCCCCCGCCTACGGAGACTCTCGAGCCGGCGTTTCTGGATGGGGTAGTCCGGACTTTGTTTCCGTGCCGGACCAGTTTCACCCCACCAGTGATGGACCCCCCGCGAGGAGCAGTCGAACCGGAGGAAGAGATCCCTCCGATAACGGCAGACGAACTTGCCGTGGAGACCCTCCACCTCCGGGCCAAAAAGACTGCCCCAGGGCCGGATGGCGTACCTGCGCGGGTGGTAGCTATTGCTACCACCCAGATGGAAGAAACATTTCGGGACCTCTTCAACGCGTGCTTCACGGCAGGGAGGTTCCCGAAACCTTGGAAGGAGGGGCAGTTATGCCTCCTCCGTAAAGAAGGACGCCCGGCTGACTCCCCCTCGGCTTACCGACCCATAGTCCTTCTGGATGAGGTCGGAAAGCTGTTCGAAGGGATCGTCGCTAACCGGCTGAATTGCCACCTGCGGGAAGTGGGCCCTAACCTGTCAGACGCCCAATTCGGCTTCCGAAGGAGGCGTTCGACAGTGGACGCGCTGGCTAGGCTGAAGAGCCAAGCGAAAGAGGCCGTGGAGGCGGGGGACGGGGTTTTGGCGGTGTCATTTGACATAGCCAACGCTTTTAACTCCGTCCCCCATACGACAATTCTAGAGGCGCTCCGTTACCATGGAGTGCCTCAATACCTGCGGAGGCTCCTTGCCAGTTATTTGGAGGACCGTGCCGTCCTCCTTGTGGATAAGACTGGCCAGTTGAGGCGGTACAGTGCAGAGTCCGGTGTTCCACAGGGGTCCGTCCTAGGACCACTCCTGTGGAACATCGGCTTCGATTGGCTCCTGCGGGGAACTCTCCTCCAGGGCACGAGTGTCATTTGCTACGCAGATGACACTCTCCTCATTGCCCGGGGGAGAAGTTTCAGAGAGGGTGCGAGTTTGGCTTCTGCTGGTGGATCGCTGGTGGCGGACAGGATCCGACGTCTGGGACTTCAAGTGGCGCTACACAAGACCGAGGCCGTTTTCTTCTATGGGCCTCGGCAGCGCATCCCTACAGATGCCCACATTTTTGTGGATGGCGTGAGAGTTGAGGTGAAGGCCCAGATGAAATATCTGGGCCTGATACTTGACAGTAAATGGCGGTTCACCCCACATTTCAGTGGGCTGTCGACGCGGCTGTTGAAGGCCGCAAACTCGCTGTCGTGGCTCCTCCCAAACGTTGGGGGGCCAAAAGCGAGATGCCGGCAACTGTATGCTGGCATCCTGAAGAGCATGGCCCTTTACGGGGCTCCTATCTGGGCGGACTCCCTTCATAGAAGGGAGAATGCAGCTGCGATCCGCAAGCCCCAAAGGGCCATCGCACAGCGTGTGGCGAGAGCATACCGCTCGGTTGGTTTTGCGGCAGCATGCACTCTGGCGAGCACCCCTCCGTGGGAGCTCGAAGCATGGGTGCTCGCCAAAGTATACGAGTGGACGGCGGGAAAAAGGGCGCTTGGGGAGAACCCCGCCCCTATAGAGCGGGAGGCCGTTCGGAAAGAGGCGAGGGACGCGATCATCCACCATTGGACGGAGGACCTCGCCTCTGCCGAGTTTGGCCGCCGAACACTGGACGCAATTGGGCCAGTCCTGCGGGACTGGATCGAGCGGCAACACGGATTTTTGTCGTTCCGTCTGGTGCAGGTATTATCCGGCCACGGGTGCTTCGGCACATACCTGCACCGGATCGGAAGAGAGCGGGGCCCGATGTGCCATGATTGTGGTGCGGCGGAAGACACGGCGCAGCACACCCTTGAGGTGTGCCCGTCGTGGTCTGAGCTGCGCCAAGAATTAATAGGTGTTGTTGGGCTGGACCTATCGCTTCCCAGTGTGGTGAACTCCATGTTGGGAGGCGAGGGGGCCTGGGCAGCAGTCGCCTCCTTTTGTGAGGGGGTGATGTCCGTTAAGGAAGCGGCAGAGCGCGCGAGGGAGGAAGACCCCCTCGCCCCGCTATGTAGAAAGAGAAGAGGAAGAAGAAGGCGACCGCCTCCCTTCTCCTCAAGTGTTGGTGAGTGGCGGGAGTAAGGTGTGGAGGCACCTTCTCCCGCATTGCACGCACTCACCAACTCCGCTGGATGGCTGGTTGGACAGTCGCTCCTCCCCTGAGAGGGAGTTGTGCGGGCCCGCCGTAAGGTGGGCAGTCGTCGGCGGGGGACTGGACGTAAAGGCTCTGCCGGTTTCCCAGTTCCCCTCCGCGTAGACGATGCCGGAGCGCCGCTGGGTCGTTTAGTGGGTATACCGGCCTTCACTCTTGGCCGGGGAGTCCCACATACCCCCGCCACTCCTCCATTGGTGGGGGATGCGTAATGCATTTTTCCCAGCGTCAAAAAAAAAAAAAAAAAAAAAAAAAAAAAAAAAAAAAAAAAAAAAAAGGTTAGGTTGGGGTGCGAGGTCGGGTAACCTCCACGTGGTGCACCCTGGTAACACCATGAAACACTGCCGCAGAGTACTGGGGTAGTGTTTCATGGTGGCCAATAACCCGACACAGCGGCCTCTCCGCGTGTCCCTATGGTCAGCTTAGGGCACAGCGTGATGAGGCAGGGTAGACTTCGGTCTACAGGTGGGTCTGGGCGGTTTGCTGCCCGGACGAGCGCGGAGGCAGGCAGGCAGAGGGAAGGAGTTCCCACTCTGCGAGCAGGGCGAATTGGCTCTGTGCAGGAAAAGAGGCACATAGAGCAGAGTGATCTGGTTCACTCGTGGAGTATTTGTATATATTGTACATGGTATTTTGTAAATAGTAATATAATGTATGGTGGAGCACATTGTGCTGAGTGATATAGTCACTTATGGTGTAATTATGTATATATTGTACATTGTATAGTGTATATAGTACATATAAAGCCGTCATGGCAGGTTTGTCATTACTAACACTTTTGATGAGTCTGCCGGAGGGATTTCGCCGCCCCTCCATCCGTTATCCATGTTGTTGCTTCAAAGACCCCTGTTAGGCCTAAAGGGGTACGTTGCAGCAGCATGGACCGAAGGAGCCTTGCCTTAATTGGCCGGGCTCAGAGGAAGGAAAACCTTGACACAAAAACCCGTGAGAAAACACGTAAAAACCTGCGGATACTAGGGGACCTCCGCAGTATATACCCTTCCCCGGCCACAGGGGGCACTGGTCGGTGGCACTTCGGTGGTGACACTTTATTTCCCCCATACTCGTGGGATTAATTATGGAAAATAATAAAAAACAAACAAATGATGATGTTGGCCGTTCCGGCCGTGGATTGGAGATTTGTGGCGCTTTTGCGCCGGAGAGCACCGAGAAGGTGCGAGACGTAGTTTGCAGTCGTGTATCTACACGACGCAATAACCGCTTCTCTCTTCTGGAGAGTGATAGTGAGGAGGATGTAGTGCTGCCTATTGCAGGGGCAGCTATGACAAAAAAACGGGACAGAAGTCCGTTGAATGAGGAGGGTAGAAAGGCCGCTTTACAGGGTCAGATGCAACCTAGAGTGGTGATAGAGCGGCTGTCCGAGTCAGACACCGACAGAAGCATGGAGACGGTGGCGTCTGGAAGTGACCCCACCCGTTTCTGGCGTAAACGACCAGGTCAGTCGGGTCCGGAAGCTTCCGAGTCTGACTCGGATGTAACGGGGACGGCTCTTGTTGACCCGATGGCCTTTCGGAAGATAAAGAGAGGTAGGGGTCGCCCTCCAACGACAGGAGAATACGTTGGTCTAGCTAAGGCGCAAGCCCAGCTAAAGGCCCTTAGACAAGAGGCGGAACGTGATGAGGCTCAGCGGCAAGCTGAACGCGAGGTGGCTGCGCAGGTAGCTAGCCTGCAAGCTACGCGCCCTGTGGCCCCACCATCCCCTAAGCAAGACAGTGGGCTTGCCTCCGACCTGGTCAAACAGGTAACCGAGGCGTCTGAGATAGTCTTAATGGTTGCCACAAAATCTGGCAACCTTAAAGGTACTTTTACAAGGGCCTTGAAAGAATCGGCGGCGTCGATCCAAGCGGCAGTCAGAGCGCTTTATAATTGCTCAGTTTCTGAGGAGACTGCCAAGCTGCAGGCTGAAAACGCCCGCATGCGACAGGAGATGGCAGACCTGCGAAAAGAGCTGGGAGAGCTCAGATCGAACCTGACGCAGACTCAAGAGAGCATGGAGCTGCCCTCAGTCAGTGAGTTGCGGAAAGGTCGATCGGCTCCGACACCCCTTGTTGACGGCAGCCAGACAGACGAGTTGGCGCGCTCTATCATGCTGCAAGTGGGCAGCATGCTCGATGCCCGTTTCGCGGGTATGGAGGAGAGGCTGCTTCCCGAGAAGCGAATCCGCCCTCCCTTGGCTGCAGACAGACGTAATGATGCTGCTTCGGAGCGCATCCAGGTGCCCGAGGCTGAACTCTCAGCCTCGCAGCCGCCAAAGAGCACTAGAAAGACTAAGGCAGCGGCAAAAAAGAAGGAGGGAAAAGGCGGGCCTAAAGAGATCCCGTTGGCTGAAAGGCATCCGCAAAACCTGTCACCCATGACGGAGTCCACAAGTGATGCTTGGACAACGGTCACCAAAAGGGGTAAGAAAACTAGAGCGCCGCCCAAGACATCGGGCACAACGGCTAGTGGAAGTGCGGCTAAGCCTAGGGCCCGTCCGGCAAAGGTGAAGTTGCGTGCTCCTAGAACTGCAGCGGTGGTTATCACCATGCAGCCTGGTGCGGAGGAAAGAGGGTTTACGTACGGTAATCTCATAACGGAGGCCAAAGAAAAGGTGGACCTAAACAGCTGCGGCATTCCCAGTGTTCGATTCCGGAAGGCTGCCACTGGTGCACGCATACTCGAAGTGTCTACAGGAGATACGAGCGCCGAAAAAGCGGATACATTAGCCGCAAAATTGAGGGAGGTTTTTAATAATGAGGCAGTTAAAGTGTCAAGGCCTACGAAATGCGCAGAATTTCGACTCACAGGCCTTGACGACTCTCTGGAGAAGGCCGATATTATTGCCGCTGTCGCAAAGCAAGGTGGTTGCTCTGAGGACGCCATTAAAGTCGGAGAGATAAAGCAGACGCATGATGGCACTGGCGTCATACTGGTTAGCTGCCCGGTGGTGGCTGCTAAAAAACTTGCAGACGAGGGGCGTCTTTTAGTTGGTTGGGTCTCAGCTAGGGTACAAATGTTACCGCCTAGACCCCTGCGGTGCTTCAGGTGCCTAGAAAACGGGCATGTGGGCGCTCAATGCATGTCTGAGGTGGATCGCAGCCAGGAGTGCTACCACTGCGGGCAGGTCGGGCACAAGTCAGCAGTGTGCTCTGCCGCACCTAAGTGCTCGGTGTGCTCAGCAGCTGGCCGGCCATCAGCACATAGGCTAGGAAGCAAGGCGTGTGCCTCTCCTAAATCAAGGAGAAGAAGGGCTCCGAGGGCTGTTATAATTCCAGCCACAGTGTCGTCAGCTGCCAGCTGCCCCCCGACTCAAGCCGGGGCTGAGAAGGTGCAAATGGAGACCAATTAGATGGCTCTACGCTTCCTGCAGGTGAATCTCAACCACTCCGCCAGGGCTCAGGACCTTATGGTCCAGAGCATGGCGGAGTGGTTGATTAACGTAACGGCGGTTTCCGAGCCCTACTTCATCCCCCCCAGTACTAACTGGATTGGTGATGAGGAAGGGCTCGTAGCAATCACAGCTAAAGGCGTTGCCTTTGATAAGGTAATTAGGGGTCGTGGATGTGTCGCAGCCTTTGTAGGGGGTGTCATGGTGGTTGCTACGTACTTCTCACCTAATAGAGCTCTCACAGACTTCGAGAGATTCCTTGTTGACGTGGGGGCTCTCGTTGGGCAAAGTCGCCACCACCCAGTGCTGGTACTTGGAGACTTAAATGCCAAGTCAGTTGCTTGGGGGAGCCCTGCAACCGATGCGCGTGGGGAAGTTTTGGAGGAGTGGGCAGTGGTCAACGGGCTTCTTGTTTTGAATCAAGGCTCGGTGGACACTTGCGTGCGTCATAACGGTGCGTCCATTGTAGACGTGTCGTTCGCAAGCTCGAACTTAGCCAGACGAGTTAGTGGCTGGGAGGTCATGGAAGACGTGGAGACGCTCTCGGACCACCGGTACATCCGGTTCCATTTGACGCCTCAATCACGATCCCCGAGCGGAACAGTCCGATCGAACGCAAGCCTAGACAGCCCGCGGTGGGCACTAAAGAGGCTTGATAAGGGCTTAATGGAGGAAGCTGCTATTGTGCAGGCATGGGTATCTGCACCGAGCACGCTAGTGGAGATTGACGTTCAAAGCGAAGTGAACTGGTTTAAAGAAGCTCTGACGCACATATGCGATGCGTCAATGCCCAGAGTCAGAACCCAGCCCCGTAAAGGTCAAGTTTATTGGTGGTCAGCTGAAATTGCGGAGCTGCGTAAGGCGTGCGTTGTAGCCAGGCGTCAATACACCCGGTTTCGCCGAAGGCGACGCCGTGATGAGGCGCAGGAAGGGCAACTCTATAACTTGTACAGGGAGGCTAAAGCGGTCTTGCAATCAGCTATCTTAGAAGCGAAAGGTGTAGCTCGAGATGAACTGTTAGAAAGCCTTAACAGAGACCTGTGGGGTCGACCTTATAAAATGGTGAGAAACAAACTGCGTCCTTGGGCTCCACCACTGACGCAGAGCTTGGAGCCTCTGTTTCTACAGAGGGTGGTGTCATCTCTATTCCCCGACCGGGCAGAGCACGTACCACCGGCTATGGCACCGCTTGATGAGGATAATGAGACTGGGGACGAGGAAATCCCAGAGATTAATGAGGTTGAACTAAGGATGGCAGTTCTGCGTCTTAAGGCGAAAAACACGGCTCCTGGCCCAGATGGGATACCCGGACGAGCATGGGGTATAGCATTAAAGGCCTTAGGGCCACGTTTGCGAAACCTTTATGATGCGTGTTTGGCACAAGGGCGTTTTCCGGCGTTATGGAAGTCTGGTCGTTTAGTTCTGCTGAGGAAGGATGGGCGACCTGCTGACTCGCCATCTGCTTTTCGGCCCATCATTCTTTTAGATGATGTGGCAAAGCTATTTGAGCGCGTTATTGCTGGTCGCCTCCTGGGACACATGAATTGCGTAGGCCCAGAGTTAGACGATAACCAATTCGGTTTTCGTAGAGGCCGTTCAACTATAGGGGCAATCCTAAGAGTGAAGGCAGCTGCAGAGGAAGCAGTTTCCCGGGGCGAAGTTGTTTTGGCGGTGTCTCTTGACATCGCTAACGCATTTAATACTTTGCCCTGGAGTTGCATACGAGAGGCGCTTAAATATCATAAGGTGCCTCGCTACCTTCGCCAAATAATCACAGATTATCTAGATGAGCGTTTTATAACGTATAAAGATCAAAACGGTTGGTCACAACACAAAATGTCGTGCGGTGTTCCACAGGGCTCGGTCCTCGGGCCCCTCCTGTGGAACATCGGCTACGACTGGGTGTTGAGGGGTGCAACTCTCTGGGGCGTAAGTGTGACTTGTTACGCTGATGACACGTTAGTCACAGCGAGAGCCAAGTCACACCGAGAGGCGGCAATTCTTGCCACAGCAGGTGTTGCACATGTGGTCAGCCGTATAAGGCGTCTGGGGCTTGAGGTGGCTTTGCATAAATCTGAAGCGCTCTGCTTCCACGGACCAAGAAACAAGCCCCCAGCAGATTCACATATAATAGTGAGTGGAGTTCGCATCGGTGTCGAGTCGACAATGAAGTACCTAGGACTTGTCCTTGACAGCCGATGGAACTTCAATGTCCACTTCGAGAAGCTAGCACCGAAGCTGATGGGGACGGCAGCTGCGTTGGCAGGGCTACTGCCTAACCTCAGGGGTGCAAGAGTTGGATGCCGTAAGCTATACATGGGCGTCGTTCGTTCGATGGCCATGTATGGAGCTCCTGTGTGGGCTGAATCCCTAGGTGGCCACAACATCGCTATACTGCGTAAACCGCAAAGAGCAATGGCACTTAGAGTGATTCGGGGATACCGCACAGTCTCATTCGAGGTAGCATGCGTACTGGCAGGCTCAATGCCGTGGGAACTGGACGCAATAGGCCTGTCAAAAATTCATCTTTGGCGTGAGCAAGAAGTCGCACGTGGTCAAAGACCAGCGCTGCGGGAGATAGAAGGAAAGAGGCAAGAACACATGAGTGCCCTGGAAGAACAATGGTTGGTAAGACTTGGGCAACCTAGCGCTGGTCGGTCAACCATAGAGGCAGTCCGCCCAATATTTAAGGAGTGGCTCAACAGAGAGTACGGAGCGTTAACCTTCCGACTGACACAGGTACTATCGGGACATGGTTGTTTCTCGAAGTACCTGTTTCAGATCGGAAGAGAACCATCGACGGCATGTCACCACTGTGCATGCAGTGTAGATACCGCACAACACACACTAGTGCAGTGTCCAGCATGGGCGGACTCACGGCGTGAGTTGGTACAGCGAGTAGGTGAAAATTTGTCGCTTCCAACCCTAGTGCAAGCTATGGTCGAGAGTGACGAGAACTGGAGAGCTGGCATAACCTTCTGCGAGGATGTTATATCGCAGAAGGAGGTTGCGGAACGGGAGAGAGAAGTCTCCACCCTCGACCCAATTCGCAGCCGGAGAGCTGGGCGTCGGCGGAGGGACCGCCCTATGATCCGACCCCCATAAGGCTTAGGCGGCGGCACCGGGGGGTGCCGTCGCCTTTGAACAAGCCTCGAGGTGGCGCGCGCGGGTGTTCCGCGCGCCTCTCGTAAGAGACGTGGCGTATTTGCACAACGTGCAACAAGATGAGGCTCAGAGTGAGCCAACGCCGCTGGGGCCATGGAAGAATATTAACAAGTACCCACAGCCCCAGCACATACGGCGATAAGAAGGACCCCGCTGGGTTTTAGTCAGTAGGAGTCTGACATAACTCTCCGGTCGCCCCCGCGGCCGGGAGTATCCATGAAGGATTTCCCAGCGATAAAAAAAAAAAAAAAAAAAAAAAAAAAAAAAAAAAAAAAAGGTTAGGTTAGGTTAGGTTAGGTTAGGTTAGGTTAGGTTAGGTTAGGTTAGGTTAGGTTAGGTTAGGTTAGGTTAGGTTAGGTTTTTTTTTTTTTTTTTTTTTTTTTTTTTTTTTTTTTTTATTTCCAGATGGTCTCTGATTTTTATCTTCAGAGGCTTTGCTTGCTTTATTTCTTATTTTCTATTATAATCTTAAGTCTTAAGTTTAGGGTGGGGGATTTTACAATGTAATTTATACAGTACATTAATCTAATCTAATATTTTGTTTCTATGCGTTTCTATTTTCTACGCTTTTATAAAACTATTCATTCTTTTTATGGGTTTTTGTTTTTTATCTTATTCATTCTACTTTCTTAGAACTAACACGATATATTAAATGTAAATGTACGTACGCTTATTTTCTTATTTCAAGGCCAGTTTATTTTATTATGCTTATATATATAATTTAATATATATATTCATCATATTTTTCTTATGCTATTTATTTCTTGTTATTACTCTATTTGTTATATTAGTACAATATTCTAGAAATTTTGGACGGTTGTACTTGTCCTTCATGATGTGTCGTATGTTGTCTACTGTTAATTCTTCATTTATTTCTTGTTCTATTTTATATCTCTCAGGGCCATACGCGGGGCACTCCAGCAAAATGTGAATGACTGATTCGTCCTTCCCGGGTTCGCATATACACGATGGGCTCTCTTTGCGTTTGAACCGGTTCAAGTACTCGGAGAACCCACCGTGGCCTGTCATAACTTGAGTTGTAACGCTGGTTGGTTCAAGTTTCCTGGTGATTTGGTAGGCATCAATAGCGTTGGGAAAAAACATTTTTGTTATTGCTGCTGTTTGACCTGACATGTACCTCTTGTTCCATTCGTCAAGCGAGTCCGTACGGATTTGACGCTTGACGAATGAGACAGGGCACATGTCGTAATCTGGTTTCCTTTTCGTGTTGTGCGCCGCGTCTTTAGCGAGCTGGTCTGCCCTCTCATTCCCTTCTAGCCCTGCATGTGCTCTGATCCAGAATAGGGTAATTACCTTATTCTGGAGTTTGGCTTCCTTGATGTTTTTTCTGGTCTCCACTGCCAAGGGGTGAGAGGAACTGGGATTTATGATCGTCTCCAGGGATGACTTCGAGTCACTGTAGACGCCAAAAGTGGTTTCTGTGCGCTTGAGGATCACCCTCGTGGCCTTGCATATAGCCAAGAGTTCCGCCTGATAGACCGTGCAGTATGATGGTAGCTTCAGTTTGATGGCTTTGGTTTCAGCTGCGTCGTCCCAGAAAGATAACGCTGCTCCAACCTCACCATCAATTTTGCTACCATCAGTGAATATTCGGACTGCTTGGGTATTGTGGTCATCGACTTGTTGCTGGTCTATCAGGCTCATGAACTCGAGGCACATATGTTCTGCCGGATGCTCCGTCTTGGCATACGGCACTACGCGCTCGACCTCTCTGTCCACTAGTGCTGGTCGGGGTATCCCTTTCTTGGCCTCATAAAGGGCGGCTGCCTCTTTAATTCTGAGGTCAAGTGGTAGCAGTCCGGCCAGCACGAGTGCCGAGTTGAGGGACACTGTGCGATATGCCCTACACAGTTTCTGAGCAAAACCTCTCTGCACTGCGTTAAGTTTCCTCTGCACTCCCAGTTTATCTGTAGCCTGTGCCCACGCACTAGCTGCGTACATGATCACTGGCTCCACTGCCGCTGTGTATATCGTGCGGGTGATTTCCGGGTGGAGTCCCCAGCTGACCTTTGCCGCCCTGGAGAGCTTCTTGTAGATGTTCAAGGCTTTCCTACAGACCTCTGCGACATGAGTATTAAACGTCAGCTTTTGATCAATTGTCAGGCCTAGTAGTTTGATTTCCGAAGACATCCCAATGTCAACCCCGCCCATCCTCAGAAGTGGTGTGTCGTGTTTTAGCTTCCTTGTTATGAGCATGGCTTTTGTTTTATGCGGAGCAAAATTAAGTTTGTTCTTGACACCCCACTCCTGAACATGAGCGAGGGCGGCATTTGCGCTTCTCTGAACATCCAGGGCAGTATTTCCGTCAAAGATCAAAACGACATCGTCAGCAAAGGCTTGGCAGTAGTTGCCTTGTGCTTCTAGTTCTTTGAGGAGGGGATCGAGGAGGAGGTTCCAGAGTATTGGACCACCAATAGACCCTTGCACACATCCTTTGTTGGTTCTTCTCAGATGCTCCTCTCCCGCGTACCTCACTCTGACCTGTCTATTTTGTAGGTAGCTATCGACTATCCGCCTTAGGTTGACAGGGCATTCTTCCTCCGCCAACCGAGCTTTGATAGCGGGCCACCATGCGCTATCGAAGGCTCCCTCTATGTCCAGTGATATCATCGTGATAAGTTTTTTCGCATCCAATTTTCTGCGTATGTGATTCATTAGGTCATAGAGGGAGTCTTCGGTGCTCTTCTGGGGCATGAAACCGTATTGGCGGGGGCTCATTCTAGGGAGTAAGTGCCACTTTAACCTTCTCACTATCACCTTCTCCAGAATCTTTCCCATCACCGGTAGGAGGCCTATGGGTCTATAGGACTTGGGCTTTGTGTACGTGTCCTTTCCTGGCTTTCTGAGCACTACTACCGTGGCCTCCTTCCAGATGTTGGGAAAGTGGTTATGTTCAAGGCATTTATTGAACATCGTGAGGTTCAGTTCAAGGTCGCAGAACACGACACGGCGGCAGATGTCAGCCGTGAATCCATCCCGACCAGGGGCTTTTTTTGGATTAAAGCTCTCTGTTGCAGCTCGTAGCTCTTCCTTGGTAAACGGTGGGTCATGTTTTTCACCATGGCTCCAGCCGTTTACTTGGTTCGCTTTTTCTCTAGTCTGCTTATGGATTTCGCTTTCTCCTTGCTCTGTGTCCTCAGGATAGAACGTCTCAGCCAGCAGTCTGACGGACCCCTTCGGATCCAGTATTCGTCCATCCTCTTCCAAAGGCAGATCCTCTGGCCTTTTTGTCGTTTTCCCTATCACTCTGTAAATCCCCTCCCAAAGTCCCTCCTTATCCTGCTTCTCACAGAACCCTTTCCAACTCCTTATCTGAGCTTTCTTGGCTTCAACCTCATAGTTTTCTTTTTCTTTCAGGTACTCCTGGATGACCTTTTCTTTCCGGACCGGCGCTGCACATCGGATTCTACGTCTCATTGTGGTGACCTTCTTCTTCATGTTAGCGAGTTCTTCGGACCACCACGGCAGGGTAAGTTTTTCATGTTTTTTCTTCAAGGGTATGGTTTCTATGCATGCTTGTTTAACTATTTTCATGTATTTTGTTACTGTTTCTTCTAACTCTTCCTTACTATTGATTTTTTCTATTTCAGTTTTTGTGATGTTTTCCTCTATTTTAAATTGGTCCAGTTTTTCAAAAAACTGACTCCAATTTGCTTTTTTGGTGTTATAATTTCTGGTTGTTCTGTCTACGTTAGTTCCTATTGATTTAACGAGTTTAATTTTGAAAGTGATGCCGTTGTGGTCCGAGCTCACCAAGTCTTCCTCGACTCTCCAGTCTTCCACCAGACTGAGCAGGTCCTCAGTGCAGGCCGTCACATCGACATGGCTGGTGTACGCCTGGTTTCCTCTAATTGTATCGAAGGTAGGAGTGTTGCCCTCATTGAGTATGTGCAAGCTCATCTCCTCCAAGGCCCCAGCCATATCTTCTCCCCTGCTGTCCACTACTTTACTCCCCCACCAAGGACTCTTCGCGTTGGTGTCGCCTCCCATTAAAAGTTTAGTAGGCCCAAGCTCTTCTTCTATTCTCTTGAGCTGCTCCAGGTACGGTTCTATGGGCTGGTCTGGCTCGAAGTAATAAGAGACTGCTGTGATCTCCCAGGCACTGGTGCGGATCCTCACCACTACGATGTTATTTGTGGTGAATTTCGGGTATTGCAAAACGTCGATTTCTTGATCAAAGACAGCTATTGCTGCTTTGACGTTCCCTTCTCCTTGTTCAGTGCACTGGTAGATCCTGGCCCCTCTGTAGCTCTTCATACTTTTAGCCCCACCCACATACGGCTCCTGGAGCAGCGCCAAGGTAATTTTTCTTTCTCCTGCTTTTATCATCAGCTCATAGGTTGCTAGCTCTTTTCTCTGGAGATTTGCCTGGGCCATTAAGTAGGGTTTTTTGTTGTTGCTGGTGGAGTTTGCCGTGTTGACGCCCTTAGCAGTACGCTACGGTAGCTCTTGCAAGGGCATCCCACTTTCGCCTAATTGGGCACTCCTGGCTAAAGGCGTTATGCTCTGTCACGTCAAGCTTCGCATGCCTGCAGTTGCAGCACGATGGGGCCGCTCCGGCGAGCCAGTCCGCGCAGTCAGCCTTCATGTGCGGACCCCCACAGTGGCTGCACTTTTCGACAGACTCCTTGCAGTATCGCCTGCCGTGACCGTATCCCAGGCACAACGAACATTGCACAAGGGGTGACTGGTCTGCAATCTTTATTCGTTGGAGGTCGATACGGACATCTTCTGCATCCATCATCCGATTCCACACCTTCGGGGACACCCTCAGCACAATGTGGCAGGTATGCTGGTTTCTAGTCCTTTTCCTGTATCGGATCTCCACTCTGTTGTCCTCCGTGTCGAGGCCTTGAAATATAAATCCGTTCTGAGTCCTCAGGGCATTCAGGACGTCTTCGTCGCTGTTAAACTGAAGGACGTCCCTGAGGATCAGAAGAGGGTCCTTGTTTTTGACTTCCTCGACATGGAGGTGCGACTCCGCTTTCTTCAGCCTTTCCTTCACCTTTTGCCTTTCCTCCTCGGATGCGCAGCCCACAATGATTTTTCGGTCCTTTGCCTTCCTCACTCGGTCGACTTTGATCCACCCGTCCTTAGCGTTCACGGCTTCTCTGACCCTGTTTAGGACCTCATCCCCCGTTTCTGTTTCGTCCTTTGAGGAAATCACTACCGAGTGCAGTGCAGTCTGAGCAATGGGTAGTCTCTTCGTGGGACCAGCTGTCACACCCGCGTAAGTGATCTCCTCCAAGGTTTTTTGTTGCCTGCTCAATGTCTCTTTCAGTCCCTCCATCCTTTCATTGCTCTCTTTTATTAGCTTGCTATGCTCTTCCAATCTCCTGATCAGTTCCACCTCAGGTTCCGATCTGGTGGCAGAAGAAATGGAAGGCGGAGGGTTGATGCTATCGGCAGGATGTATGCCTAGACTTTTTCCTGCCTTTGCTTCAGCTTCCTTTACAAGCTCGAAGAGCCGTTTTGCCGCTTGAGTGACGTTTGTCTTTATGTCGGTCTTTAGGTTCCTCGAGTTGTCGAGGTTGGTGACCACCTTGGTGAGGCAGGCCTTTGCCTCTGCGGTTATGGTTGGAAACTTTTCTGGTATCGGCGGACTTCCCGTAGTCTCTGTCGGGGGTCTGCGCCCCAACAGTCTGCCTTCTTGCGAGGATGTGGCCACAGGTATCGGCCTGGGAGCAGCTTTTGCAGCGGTTTTTCGCGGTGGGGTGGGAGTTTTCAACTGCTGAGGGTTTGTCCTCTTTTTCTTTACTAACTCCCATTCCCCCACACTTCGCCTAACATTTGACGTCTGCGCCAAATCGTCCCCCTGTCTGGAGGGCCCTGCCTGTCCAATTCGGGGTGGGGATGCCAGAGAAACTAAGTCAATTAGATTGACGGTGGGCTTTTTGACGGGCGTTCGTATCCCGTAACTGCCGTTTCCTCCGGCATCCTGCGTCTCAGCCGGTGATGTGGTCTCTATGTCCACCGTCACGTTCATTTTCTTCGCTGGCGTTCGCAGGCCAAACATTACAAGGTCAGAGGGGAGAGGTATGCAGTCAAATTTTTATCAAAACCTATGTCAAAAGCACTACTTACTTAACTAATAAAGGTTTGTAAAAGTTGTAAAAATTTAAAACTAAAATAAAAGTTATCCCAATAAAACGAGAAAACCTTTCCTATTCTAATTGTTATTTATGTTCCAGGTGTCCGGATGTCTTCGGTCAACAAGCGTCAGCAACCTACAGAAGGTAGGTGCAGAGGTAATTACCAAAATTTGTTAATTTATCAAAAAGATAGATTTCAAAAAGTCAAAATGAAATTGGCTGTTGATACAGCCTGTCAATGATTGCTAGAAGGTAGCTGGTCCGGTAACGAGTCCGTTGCCGAAAACCGGGTCCAAAAATGTGCCCTAGTTCCGGAGTTATAACTGTTCTAAGGTCGCCCGGGCCCCAAAAAGCGACTTTTCTAACCTTAGTGACTAACAACAGGGTGGGTGGGCGGGCGATTTTTTTCTAATTTTCAGTGTTTTTCTGTTTCAGATGCGTTCCAGGAGGTGGGGCAGTGATGTACCAGCCGGGCTATGCGCAGTGGCGATAAGTTTTAGCGAAAAAACGACTGTTTTCTCGCTAAAACGGTGGCAAAGTTAGTAGAAATACCACTTTTTCTAAGTTTCTGTATGACGGGTGAACCCTGGTGCTAGTCCTATGTGTAGGGCTTCGCAGGCCGCTTCTAATGGTGTATCGCACGGCTATGTTCACCTTAAGTAGCTGTCAACAGAATCGAAGATAGCCGTATACCTGGGCCAAAAAGTTCGCTTTCAAACGCTAATCAGTTAAAAACTTAACTTTTTGCTATAGAAAACGAAAAATGTACCACACAGGTAACAAACTGGTTCTCTAACCGCAGCTTTTCCAACAATCAGAAACTGAAAATCTGTCAAAATGAGCGAGAAAAACGAACAAGTAGGTACCAAAAAGTTTTGGCAGAAATGTCAAATTTTTTCAAATTGTATGTAGCTAGTTCTACGGTCAATAGACTCGCAAACACTATACTAAAATTTTGATGTATCGCACGCGACAATCTGTCTGTTAAATCAAATTTGAAGATATCAAATAACTTAGGTAGCTCACGTTGCTATGCAGAGAAACGCGACGCGCCTGGCTAAATTATAACAATTTGTAGGTAGTCTTTATTTTTTCTAATTTTCAGTGTTTTTCTGTTTCAGATGCGTTCCAGGAGGTGGGGCAGTGATGTACCAGCCGGGCTATGCGCAGTGGCGATAAGTTTTAGCGAAAAAACGACTGTTTTCTCGCTAAAACGGTGGCAAAGTTAGTAGAAATACCACTTTTTCTAAGTTTCTGTATGACGGGTGAACCCTGGTGCTAGTCCTATGTGTAGGGCTTCGCAGGCCGCTTCTAATGGTGTATCGCACGGCTATGTTCACCTTAAGTAGCTGTCAACAGAATCGAAGATAGCCGTATACCTGGGCCAAAAAGTTCGCTTTCAAACGCTAATCAGTTAAAAACTTAACTTTTTGCTATAGAAAACGAAAAATGTACCACACAGGTAACAAACTGGTTCTCTAACCGCAGCTTTTCCAACAATCAGAAACTGAAAATCTGTCAAAATGAGCGAGAAAAACGAACAAGTAGGTACCAAAAAGTTTTGGCAGAAATGTCAAATTTTTTCAAATTGTATGTAGCTAGTTCTACGGTCAATAGACTCGCAAACACTATACTAAAATTTTGATGTATCGCACGCGACAATCTGTCTGTTAAATCAAATTTGAAGATATCAAATAACTTAGGTAGCTCACGTTGCTATGCAGAGAAACGCGACGCGCCTGGCTAAATTATAACAATTTGTAGGTAGTCTTTATTTTTTCTAATTTTCAGTGTTTTTCTGTTTCAGATGCGTTCCAGGAGGTGGGGCAGTGATGTACCAGCCGGGCTATGCGCAGTGGCGATAAGTTTTAGCGAAAAAACGACTGTTTTCTCGCTAAAACGGTGGCAAAGTTAGTAGAAATACCACTTTTTCTAAGTTTCTGTATGACGGGTGAACCCTGGTGCTAGTCCTATGTGTAGGGCTTCGCAGGCCGCTTCTAATGGTGTATCGCACGGCTATGTTCACCTTAAGTAGCTGTCAACAGAATCGAAGATAGCCGTATACCTGGGCCAAAAAGTTCGCTTTCAAACGCTAATCAGTTAAAAACTTAACTTTTTGCTATAGAAAACGAAAAATGTACCACACAGGTAACAAACTGGTTCTCTAACCGCAGCTTTTCCAACAATCAGAAACTGAAAATCTGTCAAAATGAGCGAGAAAAACGAACAAGTAGGTACCAAAAAGTTTTGGCAGAAATGTCAAATTTTTTCAAATTGTATGTAGCTAGTTCTACGGTCAATAGACTCGCAAACACTATACTAAAATTTTGATGTATCGCACGCGACAATCTGTCTGTTAAATCAAATTTGAAGATATCAAATAACTTAGGTAGCTCACGTTGCTATGCAGAGAAACGCGACGCGCCTGGCTAAATTATAACAATTTGTAGGTAGTCTTTATTTTTTCTAATTTTCAGTGTTTTTCTGTTTCAGATGCGTTCCAGGAGGTGGGGCAGTGATGTACCAGCCGGGCTATGCGCAGTGGCGATAAGTTTTAGCGAAAAAACGACTGTTTTCTCGCTAAAACGGTGGCAAAGTTAGTAGAAATACCACTTTTTCTAAGTTTCTGTATGACGGGTGAACCCTGGTGCTAGTCCTATGTGTAGGGCTTCGCAGGCCGCTTCTAATGGTGTATCGCACGGCTATGTTCACCTTAAGTAGCTGTCAACAGAATCGAAGATAGCCGTATACCTGGGCCAAAAAGTTCGCTTTCAAACGCTAATCAGTTAAAAACTTAACTTTTTGCTATAGAAAACGAAAAATGTACCACACAGGTAACAAACTGGTTCTCTAACCGCAGCTTTTCCAACAATCAGAAACTGAAAATCTGTCAAAATGAGCGAGAAAAACGAACAAGTAGGTACCAAAAAGTTTTGGCAGAAATGTCAAATTTTTTCAAATTGTATGTAGCTAGTTCTACGGTCAATAGACTCGCAAACACTATACTAAAATTTTGATGTATCGCACGCGACAATCTGTCTGTTAAATCAAATTTGAAGATATCAAATAACTTAGGTAGCTCACGTTGCTATGCAGAGAAACGCGACGCGCCTGGCTAAATTATAACAATTTGTAGGTAGTCTTTATTTTTTCTAATTTTCAGTGTTTTTCTGTTTCAGATGCGTTCCAGGAGGTGGGGCAGTGATGTACCAGCCGGGCTATGCGCAGTGGCGATAAGTTTTAGCGAAAAAACGACTGTTTTCTCGCTAAAACGGTGGCAAAGTTAGTAGAAATACCACTTTTTCTAAGTTTCTGTATGACGGGTGAACCCTGGTGCTAGTCCTATGTGTAGGGCTTCGCAGGCCGCTTCTAATGGTGTATCGCACGGCTATGTTCACCTTAAGTAGCTGTCAACAGAATCGAAGATAGCCGTATACCTGGGCCAAAAAGTTCGCTTTCAAACGCTAATCAGTTAAAAACTTAACTTTTTGCTATAGAAAACGAAAAATGTACCACACAGGTAACAAACTGGTTCTCTAACCGCAGCTTTTCCAACAATCAGAAACTGAAAATCTGTCAAAATGAGCGAGAAAAACGAACAAGTAGGTACCAAAAAGTTTTGGCAGAAATGTCAAATTTTTTCAAATTGTATGTAGCTAGTTCTACGGTCAATAGACTCGCAAACACTATACTAAAATTTTGATGTATCGCACGCGACAATCTGTCTGTTAAATCAAATTTGAAGATATCAAATAACTTAGGTAGCTCACGTTGCTATGCAGAGAAACGCGACGCGCCTGGCTAAATTATAACAATTTGTAGGTAGTCTTTATTTTTTCTAATTTTCAGTGTTTTTCTGTTTCAGATGCGTTCCAGGAGGTGGGGCAGTGATGTACCAGCCGGGCTATGCGCAGTGGCGATAAGTTTTAGCGAAAAAACGACTGTTTTCTCGCTAAAACGGTGGCAAAGTTAGTAGAAATACCACTTTTTCTAAGTTTCTGTATGACGGGTGAACCCTGGTGCTAGTCCTATGTGTAGGGCTTCGCAGGCCGCTTCTAATGGTGTATCGCACGGCTATGTTCACCTTAAGTAGCTGTCAACAGAATCGAAGATAGCCGTATACCTGGGCCAAAAAGTTCGCTTTCAAACGCTAATCAGTTAAAAACTTAACTTTTTGCTATAGAAAACGAAAAATGTACCACACAGGTAACAAACTGGTTCTCTAACCGCAGCTTTTCCAACAATCAGAAACTGAAAATCTGTCAAAATGAGCGAGAAAAACGAACAAGTAGGTACCAAAAAGTTTTGGCAGAAATGTCAAATTTTTTCAAATTGTATGTAGCTAGTTCTACGGTCAATAG